>OX104064.1:72713239-72734576 GCA_944474145.2 Dicrocoelium dendriticum | reverse complement strand
ACACCATCAGCTTTGTGCCAATGCTAAGCTGATGGTTGTTCCACACTCGGTACTCAAGCTTCCCGAATGCTGCTGCTGCCTTCGACGCGCGAATACACAACTCAAAGTGCAGCTGCTGATCAGTCGACATCACACTCCCAAGGTAGCAGAAGCGGATGGTGGTTTCCAATACTTCAGCACCAATGCTGATTCGCGGCAATATTGAAGATTGCACCTCGGTGAAGGCTGAAAGAGACAGACAGTTTTGCTTGTGTTCATGGTGAGCCCGAATTTGGCCGCCGTCGAAGCCAGAGCACTAGTCATGTGCTGCAACTCATCCGCGCTGTGTGAAAACAACGCACAGTCGTCAGCAAACAGCAACATACGGATAGTTGTCTCACAGACTAGAGTTCTCGCACCGAAACGACGGATGTTCAGCAACCCACCATCAATACGGTGCTCCACACGAACACCGTAAGCACAAGCCGCATCAAAAGCACAAGACATCATTGCATGAAGATATATATTAAACAGGGCAGGAGCTAAGACACAGCCTTGCTTCACACCAGAGATAACTGCAAAGTCATCCGAGGTCTCTCCACTCAGCTGCACCCTCGCTCGCATAACACTGTGCAACACACTGTGAACACCGGGCAACCAAAGTTACCCAACATCAGCCAGAGTGCCTCCCGGTTCACCGTATCAAATGCCTTGGTGAAATCAACAAAAAGCGAGTACAATGTCTGGTGTCGTTCTCTGCACTTCTCCTGCAACTGACGAGCCGCTACCACCATATCTATAGTGCTGCGACCCGAACGGAATCCACATTGCTCTTCCGCCACGTTAGGTTCCACAATCTGACTGACGAGGCAGTTGAGCAGGATTCGGACAATCACTTTGCCCACACAACTCAGCAAGTTGATGCCACGATAATTCATGCAACATTGCTTGCTACCTTTGCCCTTGTAAATTGGTAGCACAAGGGCATCCTTCAGCTCAGAAGGCACCTACTCATCAATCCATACACGTTGCACCAATTGGTGCAGCGCAGTCAACAACGAGGGTCCGCTGTGTTTCAATACTTCAGGCGGCATCCCGTCGGCCTCAGCACACTTGCCGTTTCGCAGCTGAGCAAGTGCATTCTGCGTCTCATCCAGTGTCGGAGTGTCGCCAGACTCTTCTTCACATCGTGCTGCTTGAGGCCGTTCAATGTAGGCCAGTCGATCTCTGAACGGTTGTTCAAGAGACAGTCAAAGTGTTTTCGCCAGATCTGCGTTATGTCTGCAGTCGCTGTGTAGGTAGCGCCTGAACTACCATCGATCAACGTCCTCAGCGGCTCCAATCTCGTCTTCAAGGAGTCAAATAATACCATGTGTTGGCGGCGTTCGGCGTAGCATTCCATCTGCTTCGCCTTCTCCGTCCACCATGCATTTTTAATGCGATGGAACTCTCGGGTCAGTCGCCATCGAAGTTTGCGAAACTGACTACCCTTCCCCAAGTCACTGGGGTCTGCAAAATGTGCGACACCCACGCAACAATCGTCGCATTGTTCTCAGCGAACCAATCAGGAAGCTTACAGTTTGCGCGCCCGATTGTATCCTCGGCAGCAGCTGTCACCTGGTCGTGAATGTAGTGCCACAGGTCGCCCACTGTGGCTATGCAGTCCACATCACACAGGCATGCAGCCATCACCTTCTCCAGCTCAGTACGTTTCGCCACAGTACCGAGGGAAAGAATATGAAAGTTACTCGGATTCACAGCGGGAGTGCAATATATAGATTTACGAAAATATATGTACAGATTTTTCCGAACCAATTTGTCATCAGTGCCACACTCAGCTCCACGCAGTACACGTGTCATGCGCACTTCACGCATATCACGCTGACATACGATGACATAGTCGAGCAGGGGAGCGTGACCACTCCGTGGGTGCGTCCAGGTTGCTATATCACTCGCACTCAGTGCAAACCGAATGTTCGTGATCGTCAGGCCGTGAGTGGCACACAGTGAGAGCAGTCTGTCACCGTTCGCATTCGCTTAACCAATGCCATGCGAACCGATAACATCTGTCCACACCGATGTATCACGCCCAACGCGCGCGTTGAAATCACCCAGCAGAATTAGTCGGTTACCATTCGGCACAGACCGTATCATGAAAGATAATTGAGTGTAGAATTGATCACGCTTGTTATCAGGATAACACATGGTCGGACCGTACATGCTTATAAAAGCAGCAAACTTACCTCTTCCGAGTCGTTGGCGAACAGTCATCAGTCGCGCGCTGATGCCCGTTGGTTCAACCACCAGCTGGCCATTCAGGCGATCGGATATTGCAAATCCGACCCCATGTTCACGTGGTGCTGAGGCGGCGTTGCCCACCCAGTAGAATGTGTAGCCAGCACCTGCTTCATGCAACTTACTTTTCTCAGCGAGCCGGGTTTCACTGAGCGCCGCAATATCGATGTGGTAGCGCGCCAGTTCCATCGCGACGGGTGCAGTGCGTCGCTCCGGGCGTTCGCTGGAGTTCCGGTCCAGTAGTGCGCGCACGTTCCAACAACCGATGTTGAGTGCTTTGCGCGCAGGCATACGACTGCATTGCTGGGCAATCGCAAGCGAGATGGTTGTTGTGCTTCGGAGGTTTGCTTGATGGACTCAACCCGGAGCCTTTGGCTTAATAGCCTGACCCACAAGGCAGTGGGTGGTTTGGAGGTTTGCTTGAGGGACTCAGCCCGGAGCCCTTGGCTCAATTTCCTGACCCACAACGCAGTTGGGAGCAGATCCAGCACGGGAATGTGATTGGAGAGACAGATAGGGATCTGCTTGACGGCCGTCACACACAGCCTTGGAGGTACAGGAACGGTTTATATATGTTTTGCGACCGTAGTAGGATACGCACCTGCGACCACGGCTAGACGCAGGTGGGTTTTGGCGGGTTTGCACCAATTTCACCAGGGGCTGCCTGGCTTGAGGCGGGCAGTAGCAAACCATTGAACAGCGGGAGATGCTCTCCCCCGTCAGAGACAATGCGTGGCGCTCGTGCTCTACATCAATCGAGCTGTGAGCTTATAACCTGTAGACCTATTGTCTCTCATGGCTAGGTTTTACGGGAAGAGGGCCGTCGACCACATCCTAACCTCCGAAGAGGATGGACTACGATACTGGCAGGGCGCCCCCCTTCCTGACAGGAGAACGACTCGGGTTCTCAGCCAAAGCCATCGATTAAATGAAAACCCGAAAGGCAGCGGGTCTAGCACATGGTTAGTTCACTGACTCATGCGGATTGGTGTCCTGGATGTTAGCATGGAGAAGGGCGAAACCCAAATCCCACCCAGCAGTCGCCACGAGGAGGCGCCCAGGACATGAGCAAACGGTACTATAGTAGCAGCAGTGAGTAGACCATCTGTCAGGATCTAGCCACCACCAGCCTCAGCGCACCATAGGCTCTCTCTCCATATATACATATATTTATATATATATATATATATATATATATATATATATATATTTACCCATTAAAAATTTGACAGATTGCCATAACACATGAGTTACAATAACAAAAAGGAGAAATTGCGAGTCAGCTGAATAGATGGAAAGTTCCATGTGCTGTGTGGACATTGAACTTACCAGTTGCCAAGGCCGAGAAAGAGGGTTGACTTAAGGGACCCCACCTACGATCTTAAAGACCTGACGCGCGAGGCAGCGGGGTGATTCATGAGGACCGTTGACATTCAGGTGACTTATTCGCTTTCTTGTTATTCAGAAGCGGTCCACAGATAAGCCGGTAGCCAGTGCCGTTTTTCATTTGCCCTCCGTTAGTTACTCATCGCTACGTATAGAAGTGACTGCTCAGTACCATATAGCCGGTCACATTGGCTATGACACAACGCCATAGGCGCACTTGTGTTATTTAATGGACAACCAGATGACAAGCCCAGAACTCCCCAAGCTCTGAGACGCTGCCGCTGATTGTCCGCGACTGCTTATTCATCTCGGCTGCAAAGCAAACGAGACTTATTCACAGGTACCTCCGCAAGGAAGTTATTCCCCGATCCGCAACCTGGGGACGCGCCCGATAGCGTACAGCTCCGCAACGGAATCCCACTAGGGTAGCCGGCAACAAGCGGCCGAGGCCATCTGTTTCGTCAGCTTTTTCATGCGGCTTCTCCAACTTGCAGGCTGTGAAACAGACCGGCCCTTCCAGCCCTCTCCAGCAACCGCAAACAATGCACGACACAGGTAACGCTGAACAGGCATGCGCAATAAACTTCCTATCCAACGCAGTTGATGCACTGAGACGAGCTCCTTGAGCGAGTGGCTTCATCGTCCCATGACACGCTGCCCAACATCCACATCGCTTACATGGTGCATCCACCACACACGGGCAACGGATAGTAGGCAGCGGTGCTCGAAGACGGATAGTTTGCGCAAGTCAACTTTACAAAGGGGTCCGGTCTCGCAACCGTACAACAATACAGCACCAGCAGTTGCAAAATAGACCCGCCCTTTGATGGAGAGACGATTGTCGTGCCGAAGCCACAAGTGCCTTGGTCTAGAATAAGCGTGACGTGCTCTGGAGATGCGTATGGAAATCTCGTCTCCAACAACCGTGCCAGTAGTGATGCAACTTCCCAAGTAGACAATGCTCTCCAAAACCTCTAGTGTCTCACTACCAAGTGTAAGTGCAGACACAGGTAACTGCCAGACTTGAAAGAAAGCCTTGCATTTGGATGACGAAAAGTACATACCATACTTTGATACTTCAATTGCCAAGCGGTTTAGTGCAAGTTATACGGGGCGTGGAATGTCATCTAGCATGACGAAATCATCTTCTAAATCTAAATCAACAACTCGATTACCTGAGAGGCGATGAACGCCAGCGTTCAAAAAATCGCCCTGAGCGTTCTTTAAAACATCCTCAATGGCAAAGTTAAATAGGAACGGCAAGATAGGGCATCCTTGTCGAACTCCACTTGAGACCACAAAGGAAGGCGGAAGCTTGCCCTAAGCCCTAACCCTGCCCGAGGTCAGACCATAGAGAGAGCACAGTATGGAGACGAGCTTCTCGAAGACTGTACGGATATCCAAGAACATAGCAATCGTTGATCTGTGATACACATGACGGAAGGGGCTAAGCGGAAAGGTTGGGAAACGACCGACTGAATCGAACAAAACTTTACCTTCGTGGTACGCATCGGTATGGGTGTTGCTGCTTTAGCGGCTGTACCAAGGTGAACAAGGTCTAGTACAGACGGGTTTAGGGAGGAAACCTGCTGTTCTTCTCTCATTTGTATTTCCCGTTCCACACTGAGGCAACGGACGAGAATTGTAGCCAGCAATGTTGTCACCATCGAAGTTAGACTAATACCCGTGTGGGCAGCACGGTCGATGCGACTGCCTTTCTTGTACAGCGCACATTTATGAAGCGTCCAAGGAGAAACTGGTAATTTTACTTACTATAACCGCTGCGGTGATATGAACATAGAATGTTCTGGTTATGGAGACTAATACCCAACCTTTCTTGTTGTGTTCTAGGATGCACAAACGTGTTTTTACCTCAGATATCAAGGTGGTTCTTCAACCTTACCTTAGATAAAATGCAAGGATAATAGGTAACACGTTACAAATGGACTATAAACAAATCTGCTAAATATCCTACCACTTGCGGCCGACGCAATTATTCCAGCAAGAGTGACAAGCTCGGTTGGGACCACGCGACCTGCAACTTATGTCAGCGAAATCTAGTTGGGTCCCTCGATGGCCATTCTAATGGCACTTGGTCTAAAAGCGGTACTACTGAGACACAGCCAGTGCTCTGCACAAAATTACAACAGACGCTCACGGTTGCCCGTCTGGCAACGTATTTCAGCTTCTGAAGAGCCCAGCAGACCTAGTTGAGCACACATAGAACCTGCAAAATTAACAATACCTGAGTTGATAACACTGGGAAACAGCGCGTTCATTTGACGTTAGGTGTTCTTGGCTGCATCAGAAATGCAGTGGGTGGGGTATAGGCAAAAAAGGACGAAGAATCAGCATCTAGTAATACTTCATGGTCCAGCCTTATATGTATATATATATATATATATGTATATATATATATATGTAGGGAAGGTGAGTCACGGTCCAGTGAACCTGGTGCGACCATTACGTATTGGGTTCTTTCAGTGACATTATTACAAATCGGTTGTTCGTCAGTTGCGAATATTTCTTTCGAACGTCAGTTGCATATTTCCTCCGAAAATGCATCATTTTTTAGGTGCCAACCATCTCATCATGACGTCGAACGAATTATCGCCCCGAACGCCGTAAGGAGAAGAAGCCTAGTAAACATAAATGAATTGTAACGCAGACCTTTCATAAAAATTTAGAAAAGCGTGCAATGGTACAAATAAATGACTGGTGGATGATATAGCAAAGGTTACAGAGTTCATGAATATAAAATGGAGCGGAATGGGTCTAGTTAGTTGGAAGCTTTAGTGCACATTGTGGTAGGCTGGAAAAGAGGAAGTTGATGCAGTCAGTCGGACTGCAGACATATGGATGATCACGGGAATCCAATTAACCAACAATGACTCCGTCTTGGAGTCGAGAACCATACCTACCTTAGCTTGGCCAGTTGTTACCGTTCGGGACTAATAATGAGAAGGCGAACCAGACGCAGTTATTTTAACAAATCCGTAGGGATCACTGACCCTAGTTTCAGCAACACAACACAAATCGATACTTAGGTGTCCAACCTTCATACGGGTGCAGCCTGATAACCTGCTTGACTCAGAGTACGAACCTTGATGGCCGCTGACGAAACGGGACATCTTTCGCCGATAGCCATCCAGTGGCTAGTGCGGGAAGGCAGCTGCAGATGGAGTATCTTCCGCGGCAATTTGGCTGCCACCAATTAAGCTAAGAATTATAGAAGGGAGGTAAGTAATTGTGGTTGGGAGGAGAATAAGTGAGACAGGTAGGAAAGAAAAAAGGGAGGCGCCAACAACATCATGTTATGGTTTATCCGCGCTGCTGTATGCAGCAGATAAGGCAATCATTTCAGAACTGCATGATGGCAGTTGCAGGGTGTGGCAGAAGTTTGAGGAATTAGTCATGGTTTTACCTGGGCTCATATGTTACTAGGCATCCAAACCGAGAACAAAACAGACGAAGGATTCGGGTACTTAAATGAAGTGCCTGCTTCAACAACCAGTCAGTCCTCATACTAGCGAAAAGTTGTCAACGATTCAATGTTACAGAAATGGACGCCAACTAATCTACAACCTCCACACTGGAGGAGCAGCAGAGTGAGTGTGACAAAACCGACGACCAATATCAACTGATTTCGCTTGACTATGTCAGTAAGCAATTGGAGAAGACGGAACCAGTTCTAATGAGAAAAGAAGGGCAGCTAATTGCCACTTTGGCCTCCTAAGTGCACGAACGAATCTGTGGAGCAAACATGTGATTGTTTTTAATGTTCCGGACAGGTTGGGTCTGGATAAAGTAAAAGTAAGAATACCGAAAACTTGTGACATATATGGTGTCGACTGCGAATGTCAACGTTTAAAAAAGGAGACACGGAAACATTGTTGTCCGATCATGTTCACATTGTGGACCCACCTTAACCCTGCACACCCACTTCAATGACATTTTGATTAAACAAGACAGGACACCCCTAGGAAAATCCAAAATTGGCAGTGTGTAGCAAACACCGGAAAAAAATAAATAAGTTCATCAAGATTGCTCAGCCAAACGACCATAAGATTTGCATCCAATGTGGATACTACATGCATTCGCTTAGAATTCCATAATTTATCATTATTGCCAACTAACTTTAAAGCCATACTTCCCTGCTCCAATTAAACGCATTCAGCTCAACGAACAGATAAAACGGCTTCTCCTATTCCTGACAACGGTACTGTCATTAAATTGAACTCCTCATGTATAAGGATTAAAGGAATGTCTGCGTGCTGGAAAGAGTGGTTCAATGACAATGCAATGGTTTTAACACAACCCGGTCTCAAGGACTAAGGCATATCCAAGGATAGACAACCTGATATAATCCATAGTTCACTCTTACCCACGGACAACTTAAGTCATCCAAGGATCATTGACTTCAAAAGACGTATGGCTACGAAATATTTGGTCGCACACAAAGTCCGCTATGGACCGGCCTCCCAAAACCACCAGGCAAACAACCTTACCCGTTGAATTAGACCAAAAACAACTGTCTCTTGGCTACGCCTAGTTATCATCACAAACTCCCCAACAATAGTCGGAAGCCTACGGAAAACGTAAGGATATAGGCCAATATGACAGTTTTACTCCCGCTTCGCTTCAACCGCTCCGGCAGCTTATTCTAAAACCCCAATTTTAAAAGTGGCCGGAATTGACTCGCACTCATTCTCCAATCAGATATATCCTGCAATGGTCCACATTTTGATCCCACAGTTGCAATAAGATAATCTGTGCATACATTCAGCAGTCAATCCGTTTCTCTGACTGGGATGTATTGTTTCGCTCTACCAGTATGTACACCGCCGTGAAGCAGTTGGGTAATCAATCCATCAAACTATAGTCCTCCTTGCTCCGTGATGTGATTGTATTTCTCATGTTTCCAAAGATGCCTTCGAATACTCAACCGGGCAGAAAACCAGAAAATTAGCTACAAAATACCGAAAGACTCATGACTTTTACTTAGCTTAGAAATGCACAAATTTACCACCAGAGTCAAACCTGATTAGTTTACACGGCGCAAAAGCAAGAAGAACGTATTGCTCCAACTGTGCTTGGAACGCAACGACGTATGCCTTCTCTCTGTGGTTTACCGACCACCGAAATCCACTCCGGAAAGGGACAACAGACTTATCTCCGCTTTTCGCTCCGTGCTTAATCAGAAGTACAGCCACATCCTCGTTGCAGGAGATTTCAACAACCATGATTTGGAAAATCCAGCATCCGAGACAGAGGTGTTCAAGGCATATTTGCAAGAGCTACTCTCTAGCACCTTCTTGTATAACCACGTCACCGTTCCAACCAGGTTCAGAACAGGAAACAACCCACCGATATTAGATCTAGTGCTCACTAACGAAGAGCTCATGGTCGATGGACTAAAGGTGTGCAGTCTTTTGGGCCGTAGCGATCACGTGACTTTGCAGTTCGATTACATCTGCTACGCCAAATTTCCAGCTGCGGAGCTCGAAACGAGGCAATATGTTATCCATTACCACGTTCTGTCTTCCTTAGTTGAGAATACCAGTTGGACGTTTCTAGCTAACTGCACCCCAGAACTAGCCTGGGAGACATTTGCGAACACCATCACGTCACTAGTCATAGAAGCCTCAACACCAAAAGTTTCCCAACATCCCCGCACAGCGAAATAATTCTTGCGAAGCCGGACGCGAAAATGCATGACTCTAAGGGATCGGGCATGGCGCACGTATAAAAGCAACCCCAGCGCAGAAAACTGGACGGAATACGTTTCGCATCGCAACTACTGTGTGCTTTTGGTTCGCGAAGACAAGAGAACGCATCAGCAGGAGCTAGCCAAACGATTCTGTTCGAACAAAAAGCTTCTTTACAAACATGTGAATGGACTTCGCAAGGTGCAACAGGGGAATCCCACCACTTAATACGACCAATGGGTATACACATACTGCGAAAGAGGCGGCCAACGCATTACGGGCCCATTACTCCCCAATCTTCCAAGGTGTACCAGCCTCGACGTATATTCCGCCACTAGTTACCCCACCGCCCGTTTTATCCAACGTCACGTTCACTGCAGAAATGGTGCTGCAAAAGCTGCTATCCTTGCGTCCACACAGCTCTCCCGGGGCCGATAACATTCACCCGAAAACATTACAGGTAGCTGCCATCCACTTGGCCGAACCACTAGCTGCATATTTTCAGCGCTGTTTCGATGAGAACATCGTACCTTCGAGGTGGAAACACGGTGTAATAACGCCCATATACAAAGCAGGAAGTCGATCGGATCCTGTCAATTACCGCCCCGTAACGCTTCTGCCTGTGATCGCCAAAGTCATGGAAGCGGTGATAGCAGATGCGTTAATGGGATACTTGGAAGACTACGGCATAATTGCGCCAGAACAGCATGGGTTTCGTCAACATCGTTCATGTACGACGAATCTGCTGATAGCTCGTGACAACTGGACCGAGACTGTCGATGAGGGAACAGGAGTCGATGTTGCATTCTTGGACTTTTCGAAAGCCTTCGATCGCCTGGGTCATCGAATCCTGCTCATTAAACTCCAACAGTACGGTATCGGAGACCCGTTGTTAGGATGGATCGATAACTTTCTCTCTGAACGGCAGTTAGTAGTTAGAGTTCGATCATCCTTTTCCGATCCGATTCGAGTTTGATGCGGCGTACCGCAGGGTTCGGTACTTGGGCCTCGTTTGTTCCTGCTTTTCATTAACGATCTAGTAAGAGTTATTACGTCGAAATTCTTACTCTTCGCGGACGACCTCAAGGTTTGGCGGGCGATAAAACGATCGGACGACCATGAAGTCCTACAGCGTGACTTGAATGAGGCCTGGAATTGGTAGGTGAGAAACGCCCTGTCGTTTAATGTGAACAAATGTCGCGTTGCTCATATCCGCCATCGACAAGTCCACGTCTACAAGCTTGGGGCACACGATCTGAAGACCACCATTCAGGAACGCGACTTGGGTGTGCTGGTACAGGAAGACTTCGGGTGTTCCAAACAGTCAGATTCCGCTTCCAAAAGGGGCAACCAGCACGTTGGACTCCTGCGAAGAGCATTCGGAATTTTGGATCCATCCATCTTCTCTTTGATGCTGAATGCCTACGTGCGTCCTCACGTCGAATATGCAATCCAGGCCTGGCAACCCTGGCTAAAACGTGACCTTGCAGCGCTTGAGACCCCACAGCGTCGAGCAACGAAAATCGTCAAGGGCTTGCGCCACACTCCTTACGAGGAACGACTGGAGATACTCGGAGTGTTCAGCGGACGGTACCGGCGACTTCGTGGAGACCTCATACTAGTGTACCAGATATTGAGCGATCCCAGTCACGTATGCCGCCACCTCTTGAAGCTCAGCCCGAACACTAACCTTCGCGGTAACAGTTTAAAACTGAGCCAACAGTACAGTCGTCTAGACTGTCGGAGAACCTATTTCTCCCTCCGGGTCTGCGGGCCCTGGAACGCCCTTCCAAACTCAGTAGTTTGTGCCCCCACATTAGATACGTTCAAAAAACGACTGGACGTCGCACTGAGCGCCCTGCGCTTTGTTTTATGAACGAAAACGCTTGTATATATTTAGGCTGACCAGCCTCTTTGGATTTTTACCCCAAATTCACGGTCGCAAATCTGTGCGAACCGGTGAGTACTCCATTTTTATTTGCTACCATCACCAACGATAACAATTTCTTAGCCAGTTTTGCGTCGTACCACTTTATCCCCCTAAAACTGTTATACTTCTACCTTTTATCTCACTGACACTCCTTACTTCAACCACTTATGTGGTTTGCCAATTTGTTAGTTTTTCTATTGCCAACCTGCGGGACTCGTTAAGTGTATGCTTTTTTACCCGTCATATGCCATTGTTCCATTGTTCCAAAGAACAAGCTGCAAGGCGCAGTAGCTAGTCAACATACTGCATCGTAGAACCGGTGGCCGTTTTCCTCTGAAAGGGTTGACAATGAAGGCCACGTACAGCTGTAATGAGTAAAGCATTCAGTGACGTTTCGTCAATTCCATGACTCTCGATGCTGATCTTGTGCCAGTGTACACTTGATAGAGTCACAAAACGATTAACCGGAGTCGATATCTCGCTCTACGGTATCTGCTGTTGGCAAGTCAATCGTGTCAAAATCCAAGCTGGGATCTGCTGGCATTTCACTAAACACCATTAAACTATGAGGGCATGATATACCACTGATCTTAATGAGCGCGTTCGCTTCGTCGCTGGAATCGATCAGGTTTCCAGCTCACTAGAAAATATCAGTTATCATGCTCGGCACAGAGGAGGTCCCAAACGAGTGATTAATATCTATAGGCCAATCCATTGCAATAAAACAATTGCTCGGTTATTTAAAAAAGGGGCAGAAAGGAGATGATAAAGCTAGTTAATTCCTTTGGTTTGGGAAATAATTCGCAGCATGGTTTTCTTGACAAGCAATCATGCACCACCTGCCAACTGCATTAGCTGAACTACATTTCTGTATCTATCGATTCCGGCTGTGCCGTAATAATTCCGTTCTTGGACATACAGCAAGCATTCGACTGTGTAACTCACGGACGATTGTTAAGACATTTGAAGACCATTGGGATCCGGAACCTATTACTAGGCTGGCCATCATCATATGTAAGTCGTCGTCACGAGGTAGTTACTTTAGGTAACTATCGCTTCTCTCCGTGCACCATCGCCGGTAGGGTCATTCGAAGGTGTGTTCTTGGTCCTTCCCTCTTTCTGCTCCACATACGTGACATCATCACATCAGTAAAACATGACCGGCCATATTTAGTTTCTGACGATGACAAGATGGTTTATGAGCTTTGGCGCGACCAGGTTTACGGAATATTTTTGCTCCTTCAAGATTTGTTCCTTGGATTCATGGTGACACATGTGGTTGATGAACTTCACGACTAAGAAAGGATGCATCGTGTCTTAGGGCAGTTCCATCCTGTAGGATCTATCTCACTAAGCAATGGACACGTCGCTACAGGACTGTCCATGCGGGATCCTGCAACCAAGTTTTCATATACCTTTGATTTCTGCGAACAGGCTCAATACTAGGTGTCATGTGGCAGACAATCGGTGTCCAATATATCCAAGAGAAGCAACAAAACCCAAATGAAGGTTGTAGCTTTATAACTTACTCACACACCCCATCCACGAAAGTTGAAGTACAATATCCGGCAAAATGAGAAAGCTTGACAGAATCGATGTGGAACACTTGCAGAGGTCGTTTATTGAACACCTGATTGGTAAGCACCCTGTCATGAATTATTGAGTGCGTTGCGAAGAACTTTAAATCGCACCACCTTGTATTTAACGATTGAAACTAACCTTCTGCTGCTTTGCAACCTGTTAAAAAAATGCTCTATTCTGATCTGCCTACACTTGAAATAAAACACCGCTCAACTCGACTGCTTCACAACAAAAATATTACACAGAATATACCCAGGGCTAGAACGTACATCCGCTCTGAGTTCTTCCTGGGCAGATAGATCTATCTGTAGAACAAACTACCAAGCAACCACTCACATTTTGTGGTAATAGGCAAGGTTTAGTAACAGACTCTCCAGTTACCTTGATCTAAAGCCACAAGCAGGATATTCACATGGGACACCTTCCTTGATGAGCTATCCAGGTAGGAGTCCGAGAACATCTGGACACTAATGTTGTGGCCGTAAGCGTAGACCTTAGTTAACAAACCACGCACTCCTGCGCGTGATCGAACAGCATTGTCACATTGATCGGCCTTTTATTCTTCGTTTGAGTGGCTGGTTTTCAGTTGATCATTTCCGCTTCGATCTATGTGTCATACTACTATTCCGCAGCTCTCATACTGTTGTGCCTTCTCATTCCGAATCAGGGACTACGTGTACAACTAATAATCAAGAATAATTGAGCAATGCGTATCAACCAATGTCTACAAAACTAGTCTTTAGCCTCAACCATCTACCAGAATGCAACTACATGAAGTGCATACCCCAAAAGTCCACCTATGCGTATCGCTTTTGCCATAGCATGGATAATCTTGTACAAATAGTATGTATCGCTAACAACAAGTCTCGCATCCGGTGGAATATATGTATCGTTGGTATTAGTTTTGCTGTTAGTATTTAATATCTTCGATAGTAACTGATTAGTAATGTATAACTAGCAATCACAGTTCCCAAGCTGTTGTTCTTTCATTGTTCTGTGAACCCCCTTTTGTCTCTGAGTTTTTGATTCTTACCTTAAGCTCGAATTTGCGTTATGTTCCAACCAGTAGACAAATTGCCCGTTGTACTCTTTCATCTTAAGTAGTTACCTAATGGCGCTGCTTCCTAAGAATCAATTTCGGGATTACTCGGGGGTTAACTTATCTCGAACAAGCACGTGCCAATTCGACTGAGTGAAGCGACCTGCAGTTGTTCGCGCTTCACGTGCGCAATAAAATGTTAAACAATGCCTCAATACTTTCCAAAGACCTGCCCTCAACAGGAAACACCTAGCTCACCGTTTTAGTTTAAGTGGAAAGTATACAATTCTGGCTTATTTCTGATCTATTTATCTATCTTTTCCAAACAAATGAACGTGTGTTGTACATACTGCCCGGTACCATGTGGTTCTTCACACTGCTTAGTGGTTACTAACACCTGTTCTATTCTTATATGTTGTCAAGGATACAGTTTTCTTCCTAATTACTTTGTAGGAACCTGCTGCTAAACGCGCATTAATTGCATTTTTGTTTAAGTTATTTGACCCACAAATGATCCCGATAGTTTTACCTTTATCGAATTTGTGATGATGGCGGTAGACTTTTGTTAGAGCCCTTCGTACTGTAACTTCTGCTGTCGCAAGCTTTGACTCACCTTGTTTCTGAAATCCAAATATGTCTATCACCCGTGCACGAATATTCTCAACCATCAAAATCATTAGTTGCACTAAGGTCTGAATGCCAGTAATGACTTCAGCTAAAGTAAGATTTAGGCAAAGAAACGGAAAAGCTCTTATCAATAATATGCTTTGATTCCAACAAGAATTTATCTGACATAGATTACAGCGCAAGATTTCCTGCTTGATTCAGCATTATTAGTGAGGCTCGTGATCATGTTATGTGCAATCCCTGAATGAGCTTAACTAAAGGAGGAACAGAGGACAGCTAATAAAAACAATATCTCGCAATCCGACCCATACGGATGACCTGCTTCATAATAGTTGTTGTTCTCTAAAGTACTTTCATGTTATGGTCTGTGTTACAGGCCTCAAATTGTGTGTACATAGGAAGAAAGTAGAAGATTGCTTTGAAGCACGGTGTGAACAAATAAGCTCAGAGGATACCCGAGACGATTGGTGAAATATCAGTTGCAGAGAGCCTTAAATCCATCTGCATATTATACAATGTAATGGATTGGGGCTGTGGGATTCACTTATAAAAGAGGAAATGCTAAAGTGACTGGGTGAACCCCAAACAAGGAGAAGTAAGCATGGTTTTCTAAAGAGATCAAACGCTGCGTTTAGCAAAAGTGGATTTAAACGATCTACTTGTGAGGGATAAGGCGAAGAAGTTGCAAAGGCTGTACACATATACATAAGCGGAACCGCAAGACAACTGTGCACAAGGAAAGCAGAACACGAGACACAGGTATTAAATTCACCGAGAAACAAACATGAATACAAGGCCTTACTCAAAATTTCCGCGGTAGCTGTACCCGCGCTCGACACGGGCACAAAATCACCTTGGACATCGCAGAGATATTTATACGAGGAGTGGATCATAAAGTCCCAGATTAATTGCTGTGGTGTTGGAAACCAATAAGGTCCGTAACTGGTTCAAGAGTATGGATCGGATGAAGGCATCAAACACGTGGCCAGCTGGACTAACCCATCCATTTTGAACGGCGTCGGCAGTCCAACTCTGGACTGCGTTGTACTCTCATCCCCAAAATAAGCAGCAACACAACCAAGGCTGAATTTCACGTGAAGAACTTCTGACGCAGATAAATCAAGAGTGTTGTCTACCAGAATTAACTCATTACCCCTTGCAATGTAACCACAATTACCCACTGACTCATTTTATTGTTCTCAAAATCAGCACACTAATTTGTTTTAAAAGGCACGTCAATTATGTGACAGTTTATCTTGACTGAAGAAGCTCCCGTGACACAAGCGGAACATGGCCAAGATACACGTCTATGCAAAACCAATCTACGTTCGAAACCCTGTCAAATTATGAAATCGCATTTCGTTTCCTTTTCATTTGTTGTACTGACGTACACAGATATTGCTATCAAGTCTAGAGATAATAATTCGCCTCTTGTCCACCTGGGCGTCCCAAAAGTCTACATGTGCGTATATTTTGATCATTATGAAACCTGCCGGTTCCATTGTTACTTTGCGTAATTTATTCCGCTTTTTCGAATGCGTCCAAACTTGGTTATGCGCAGTTTTAAGAGTTTTTATTTCTATTGAACTGCTGATAAGATTTCATTTCGCTTTTAAATTGAAGCTCTACTCGTGCGTGGAAACCGTCGCTCTGATTAGTATGGTTGCGCGACTGATGCTTGTCAAATATGCGTGAACCCGCTTGTCTCTTGAAACAAATCCACGCTAGGTCCAACTGTTTACTAACGGAATCATGCTAATTAAGTTTCTGTGACACTAACAAAATTTCATCGTGATTTATCTCGGCTTCCAGTGCTAATAAGTAAGGTAAGCAAAAGCATAATTTTACCCCTTCAAAGCTGTTACGTCATTACAGGTCGCAATCTTCTATGTAATCCCTTCTCATTCATAGATAAGAGGTTAAAAGTACGAATTGAATGTGGGAATTTTCCACGTCTTCCTAACTTTGTAGACAGACACTGCTCTGATTAACCCTCGATTGATAGGTAACCTCCTTCGTGGTTGTCAGTTAATAGCGTCAAAGTTGGCACTTAGGACAAAGTAGTTAGTGAATTTGACAAACGTTAAGCACATTAGAACTGGTATATTGATAAGACGGTTTCTGTTTTAGATGCCTGTTTTTGAGTATTCGTCCCTTTCTCTAAATCCTCTTAGTTCACTACATGCTGTAGCTACGGTGCCTGTGAAACAAGCTAATTAATAGGCTCCACTATGAAATAGAGTAGTACGAAGATAACAAACTAAGGCTCAGTCGGATGTCCCGATTTCAGCTACGTTAGGTCTGTTTCCTGTTAGATCTGAAGGCTTAGCTGCATGCGAAGTAATAGAGTATTTTGTCTGTGAATTCCGGATTCAGTGATTGAAATCAACTTGTGCTAGATACTTTGGTGCAATCCATGCAAAATGTACGGATTTTACTCGCTCTCCGAGAGTGATAATTAGTCTAATATGTTTCATCTCTTTCGAGATGACTTCATTAGTGCGTTATTCTGTCGAGTACAGTCGGATTATTTGGTCGTTGATCTGTGATCAACCAGCAACGGACTTCTGAATTGACTTCCTCGATCTGTGCCCCGTAACCTACATCTGTTTGCCCAGGCTGTTTGAGCAATTCGAGCGAACCGTGAGATGGCTTTGCTCCGGTTTTTGCGGTCTTGCTGTTAGTCGTTTGTTTGGCTGGCCGCTGCGGTTTTAACAGCTTTTATTTCTCATTAGAACGTTCGGTAAATTGGGTCAATTTTGACGCGCTTGTTTATGGAATACTACGTAGAGAACCGTTTTCCTAATAACTTCTCTTTCGCTTTTCTCTTGATCGTTCTATTTTATGAAGCTGAGACATAACCGTCAGGTATTGCCGACATTAAAATTGCATTTCTAACAGCAACTCTTGCGGAGAAATGCTCATATCGGGTAGAACTGGTTAACACCCCGGAAGTTCATAAGTTGGTGTTTGTAAGGAATTTATCTGATGCTTCGCTTAATTTACCTGTGAGCTTGAAAACTTTTTCTGCTAGCCATATAACTCATCGCAACCAATCGTTGACCGAGGCAACACACGAAACAGCGCACCATTTTGTCTATTTGGTTGGTTTCATACTTTTGTTCTGCCTCTGCCTCTTTGATAACCTACAGTAATTACTAGGCTTCATGTGGAATATCAGTATCAACAATTATGTGTCGCATTGTATCCATTTACGTGCATCTTCCATCAGATCGGTCACATCTAAAAGCTTCCCTGACTTGTCGCTAAATTCCTGTTTTTACCTGATTGCCTCAATAATGTTTCCATGTTAATCGTTAATAATTTTAATACCGTGTGAGTCATCTATGCGCCTCCTAACTCATCCAAGCTCAGTAACTAGGGTGAAACACGAATTAGTCAAATTACACAGCATTCAGGAGGAGATGTAGAAGCAGTTCTCTTGTCAGATACTGGCATCCGAACTACCCCATCCACTGTTCACATTTTGCCAGACAAAACTTAGACCGAACATCAAAAAAGCAAACTAAACTTGGACAAGTACTGTAAACAAAAGTATTAAACATACTTCTTTCTCATGATTGCCACAAGCTTCTGATCCAAAGCAGACCCGTTGCCTAAAGGATCACAAGCCTGCCTTGTGGTTTGATGTCGCGGGTTCATGACCCCATGCGGGACCGGGCTACCTTCGCAGTATCCTTAGCATAAAGCTGACTGTTGGTGGTTGTGTGGCAAGGAAGCATCATTACTGCGTACCAGCCTATTGCTGGTGCATTTCCTTTTCTGCATTTCTGACTCCAAGCAAGCTATGGATTCAAGCATAGACCTGCAATGAATGGCGCTTCATCCGTGATGTATTTGCACTCGAAAACATAATTGCTAACTCGATTTCAAGGTTATCCTTATCGACAAACTACTAAGGGTGTGGACCCTAATGTTGAGAGCAGCCCTACCAACTAAATTCCTGGCGGCAAAAATGCCATTGAAAGTAGCTCAAAATGTACGAAACCCTACCATCAGTAATAGGCATATAGTCGATGGGATTCTGTTTACAAATCGAAGAGATAGCGCTGCATTTGCGGGTCTCGTGTGCGACCTTATCAGCATGCCACTCGGAAGAGGGAAGCAATCAAAACACTACGTCAATTGAAGAAGATCTGGGTTTCGAGCTACCTACTGATATTGAGAACCTTACATATCAAACCGAAATGGCCACAAAGTCTGCAGATAGGGTTCAACCGCAAAGTACTTTCAGAAAACTCCACGGTTTTTGGCATAAACCCTTACCAGAAAGTTGCATGCGCTAATTCTCTGTTAATTTCTAATGCTCTCTCCTCTCTGTATACAGGTTTTGTTTTGTAAGTAACTATATACTTGTTGTGGGTACATGGATGCGCCGTGGGTGGGGAAGCCTATGAATGTTTGGGGTGCTGTTGTGTTAGCTATGCATTGCAACAGTCCAAGTTGTCAGAACGCAGTTGGTACTTGCGGATCGTTAAAGTAGTGAATCCCTGTACGTGTGACGTGTCCTGAAAAAGATGGAAGGTTCTATTAAACAGTGTTAGACAATTAAATTTTGTCACACTCGAAAAATCTAGGGCGGACACACCGAAACTTTCAAAAATACCTACGGTAATGGGTGTTTCGTCGATCGATGGTTTTTAAGTGGCATAAGGACTAAAAGAGTGGAGAGAAGATGGTGAGGACGGGAGACGTGTGTGTCAAACTTCCCTCAACAAAACAACGAGAAACGTGAACCGTAGGCGGGATAATTTGAGAAGTGATAGAGAAAAGAATGTGCGATTAATCGCCAAGGAAATAACTTGCTCAAAATGCAACTTTATGGAATTCCGACTCAAGAAATGAGCATGCGAACCATGTGTGTAATGTTAGTGCCAAAAGTGTCGACAGACCAAAACTAAGCAGACCGTATGAAAATTTTGCTAGAATTGTTGGATCATATGGCAGCGCAACCAAACTTTCTGCAGAGGATGATCACAGCTGATGAAAGCTAGATATTTTAATACAATCCAAAGACCGGAAGGCAGTTTTCCTAGTGGCACCTGAAAGAGTCACCCTGTCCGATGAAGGCACGCATAAGCAAATCAAAAATCAAAACCATGTTCATCGTGTTCCCTAATACGAAAGGACTTTATTGTGTACGAAAGTTCATATGCACGAGCCGAAGTAATAAGGTCCACTTCGATAAAAAATCTACTGTAATCTGAAAAGTATCTAACTACGCCAGTGCATGAGGTGAAGTACGTAGAAGAATGAACCAATACGGATGCAGACAAGCATGTACTTATGTGTGTGTGTGTGTCTGTCCGGAGTTGTGTGTGTCTATCTAGACCAGCCCCACGCACGGTAGACTCATACACAAGAGACTGGTCAACTGAGTTTGTTCCTCCTGTAAGTGCACATTTTTATGCCAAAGTGCTTAAAAACTTTGTCGACGAGTCCATCACGTTCTTCCTGAGATCGCCGAGTGCTGGATCCTTCACCATAACAACGGGTCAAGCAGCGCCGCCTTGGAGCCCAGAAAGTTTCAGTCAAAAATACAAATCTCAACCTTACGGCAACCTGCATACAACCCAGACCACATTCCATGTAAACTTTTTCTGTTCCTGCGGTAGCAGCTGGTCATGAAAGTATGCCATTTGCAGGCTTTTTCAGTCATACATGTAGCCACAACGAGGGACCTTCACAGCATCCCTGAAAAGGGGTTCCAAGGGACATACGCAAATGAAAATAGCGTTAACAGCGCTAGATGAGTTCACAAGAATCGCAATTTGAAGAATTTTAAATGTAAACCAAGTTGTTGGTAGTAAATGTTCTTTGCCAGTACCATGCAATAACGTTTAGCAAAAACCATGTAACGATACACATTTTTCTCTCACAAAACTGACTGAGCTACCTACTCGTCTGCGGTTTCCACTCTATGGCACATTGTCATTATAACTGGAACTTGGCTGAATGCCGAGGTTTCTGCTGCTGCTGAGAAAACTGCCCCACATGACTGTTCTATGAAAATACCAATCCAGCAGGAGAGGAATTGTATACTTTATTACCGATCAGACTTGCATATCGAAATCATCGACGATCCACGTATGCAATTTGTCCATTCTCTTTGGTGCCGCATGCACCTGAAACCTAGTGACGTGCCTTTAATTGTAATAATTTGTCGCTCTTCAAGGTCTACCCTGGAAACAGAGCACCGATTGTCGTCCGTTATGAGGTGAATACTGACGCCGCAATGCAGTCACATCGTTTGGTTGGGAACTTCATCCTAGACGAAATGGAAGTCTCTGTTTCACACAGTCAACAATCCAACGCGGACTTGCAGCAAGTTCTCGCCGACGTACAGATATACAAACATATCACCTCTCTTACGAGGTTTGTCGACCGCTGGCAGAGTGGTCAACAAGCTAGCCTTGTCATCATAATGCCGCCGGTTCGATTGCACGAAGGGGCGGTCGTTCCCGTGGTATATTCAGCCCACATGCGACTGCTGGTGGTTGTCCGGCAGCGAAGCGCCTTATGGCATGCAGCTAACATATTATTATACTTTATTGAGAGATTCAGAACTGGTGACGAACCATTTACATTAGAACTAGTGCTCTCCAACGTGGAACTAATGATTGATAACCTAACTCTATAAGCAGCGCTTAGATGCAGCAATCTCGCAATACTGCTACGTGGAAAACATCTGTGAAACCAACGAGGAAACACATGTCGTCACCCATGTTTGCATACTGGCTGACCTCATTCAAATAACCAATTATGTAGCGT
>OX104064.1:72668324-72712940 GCA_944474145.2 Dicrocoelium dendriticum | reverse complement strand
CACTGCTTGCTAACCTTGGAAAGTCCGACTGGTGCAACCTGGCAGGATTTTTGATGAATGCTAGGGATATACATAGTTCCCGAACCGCATTTGCTGATACTCCACACACCACCACAATTTGGTGGGAGATGGCCCTGCAGACTCTAATATTTAGCTGATAGTTAACACGGAAGTTGCATGTTCATCACCGATTCTGTCCGATTCTACAGATTCGAATGGTGCAAAGAAGTAAGCGGTGGTGCAGGCGACCGTACAGTGTTTAATAGCTCAATTATACGACCTCAATTACTAATCGGACATCCACCTTTTCCGTCCAGCTTGCTCAGGCTAACAGCAAGTCTTTAATTCATAAACTATTTCAGGCAGAAGCCTTGCTGTTGTGATATTTTGTCGTGGTTATTTTTAAGGTATACATAACATTAGCGCTTCTGCAATAATAACTTCCATTACTTTGAATAGCACCGTTGCCTGAGTTATTGCACAATATTTCGTAAGTTGCTCGAGATTTCCACTCTTGTATATAGAAGTTACTATGCCAAATCAGCACACTGAGTGAGCCTGCATTTCCTCAAGGCTTCACTGAAGGTTTCGAGTTAATGTTTCGGTGTGGTTCATGGCGGCTGTCTTTAATGCCTTTGATCCTGTATCATCCTTCACAAGAAAGCTGTACAGGCGCATGGATAGTAGTTTTCCTATCACATTTGCTACATTGGGGGATACGTAGCCTAACCATGGGGGTAAAGTGTACTGTGTCATGAGCGAGTAAATTGAAAATTCACTCTGGCGTAAAATGTTGTGCGTAAAATGTTGCTGAAGCGCATTGATCATCGATTCTGTAGTGAGCGCCAAGCTATCTACTCCAAGTAGGACTGTGATTCCGCGCTGCTGTCTGCAGTGTTACATTAAGTGCAACTGGAGTATCTTGGGATTAGTACTGGGTCTAGTCGATAAGCCATGTTGGTGCTGGAATTTGGCTTCGCGGACCAATTTGATACAACTGCTTCGCTGCATGATGTAATTATCCAACGGGTTTATCAACTGGCCATGCCGAAACAATTAAAGCCATGCATTGTAGAGTCTGGCTCCTCATTGTTGGATTCGCTTGGTTCGGGCAAAATAATTTTTCTTCCGACGCATTTGTTAATAGCCCGGTTGACTTGGTTACAAACATCCTCGAGAAGTCAGCCGCTTGCTTAGCTGGGGAGGACCAGTTGCTTGTTTGAATGAAGTCAGTCAGTATGCAAAAATGGGTGACCGCATGTGTTTCCTCGTTGGTTTCACAGATGTTTTCTGCGTAGAAGATATAACTGAAGAGCAGTATTGCGAGATCGCTGCATCTAAGCGCGGCTTATAGAGTTAGGTGGTCAATCATTAGTTCCACGTGGGAGAGCACTAGTTCTAATGTAAATGGTTCGTCGCCAGTTCTGAATCTCTCAAGAAAGTATAATAATGTGTTAGCTGCATGACATAATGCTCTTCGCTGCCGCACAAGCACCAGCAGTCGCGCGTGGGCTGAATATACCGCGGGAACGTCCGCCCCCTTCGTGCCATTGAACCGGAGACATTATGATGGCAAGGCTAGCTTGTTGACCACTCTGCCAGTGGTCGACAAACTTCGCAAGAGAGGTGATATGTTTGTATATCTGTACGTCGGCGAGAACTTCCTGAAGGTCCGCTTTGGGTTGTTGTCTGTGTGAAACAGAGACTTCGATTTCGTCCAAGGTGAATTTCCCAACCAAAGTGATGTGACTGTATTGCTGCATCAGTATTCACCTCATAACGGACGACAATCGGTGCTCTGTTTCCAGGCTAGACCTTGAAGAGCGATAAATTATTGCAATTAAAGGCACGTCACCAGGTTTCAGGTGCAGGAGGCACCAAAGAGAATGGACAAATTGCATATGTGGATCGTCGATGATTTCGATATGCAAGTCTGGTCGGTAATAAAATATACAATTCCTCTCCTGTTGGATTGGTAGTTTCGTAGAAAAGTCATGTGGGGCAGTTTTCTCAGCAGCAGCAGCAACCTTGTCGTGCAGCCAACTTTCGGTTATAATAACAATGTGCAATGGAGTGGAAACCAGACGAGTAGGTATGTCAGTTAGCTTTCTGAGGGAATCATGTGTATCGTTACATGGTTTTGCTAAACGTTATTGGATGGATACTCGCAAAGTACATTTACCACAAACAACGTGGCTTACATTTAAAATTCTTCAAATTGGGATGCTTGGAAACTCATCTCGCGCTGCTAACGCTATTTTCATCTGCGTATTTCCTTTGGAACCCCTTTTCAGGGATGCTGTGAAGGTCCCTCGTTGTGGCTACTTGTATGACTGAAAAAGCCTGCAAATGGCATACTTTCATGACCAGCTGCTACCGGGGGAACAGAAAAAGGTTACATGGAATGTGGTCTGGGTTGTATGCAGGTTGCGGTAAGGTTGGGATTTGTATTTTTGACTGAAACTTTCTGGGCTCCAAGGCGGCGCTGCTTGACCCGTTGTTATGGTGAAGGATCCAGCACTCGGCGATCTCAGGAAGAACGTGATGGGCTAGTCGACAAAGTTGTTTAAGCACTTCGGCATAAAAATGTGCACTTACAGGAGGAACAAACTCAGTGGACGAGCCTCTTGTGTATGAGTTCACCGTGCGTAAGGCTGGTCTAGCTAGACACACACAACCCCGGACAGACACACACACACACATAAGTACATGCTTGTCTGCTTCCGTATTGGTTCATTCTTCTACTTACTTCACCTCATGTACTGGCGTAGTTAGATACTTTTCAGATTACAGTAGTTTGTTTATCGGAGTGGACCTTATTACTTCGGCTCGTGCCTATGACCTTTCGTACACAATAAAGTCCTTTCGTATTAGGGAACACGATGAACATTGTTTTGATTTTTGATTTGCTTATGCGTGTCTTCATCGGAAAGGGTGACTCTTTCAGGTGCCAATAGGAAACTTGCCTTCCGGTCTTTGGATTGTACTACAATATCCAGCTTTCATCTGCTGTGATCATCTTCTGCCGAAAGTTTGGCTGCGCTGCCATATGATCCAACAATTCTAGCGAAATTGTCATCCGGTCTGCTTGGTTTTGGTCTGTCGACACTTTTGGCACTAACTTTACACACACATTTTGCATGCTCAATTGTTGCGTCAGAATTCCATAAAGTTGCAATTTAAACAACTTATTTCCTTGGCGATTGATTGCACACTCTTTTCTCTATCACTGCTCAAATTATTCCGCCCACGGTTCACGTTTCGCTTTGTGTCCTTGAGGGAAGTTTGACACACACGTCTCCGTCCTCACGATCTTCTCTCTACTCTTTTAGTCCTTATGCCACTTAAAAACCATCAATGGACTAAACACCCATTGCCGTATATTTTCTTAATTTGCAGTGTGTCTACCCTAGATTTTCCGAGTTTGACACAAAATTCAATTGTCTAACACAGTTTTATAGAACCTTTTATCTTTTTCAGGACACGTCACACATACAGGAATTCACTAATTTAACGATCCGTAAGAACCAACTGCGTTCTGACAACTGGGACTGATGCAATGCATAGCTAAAACATCAGCACCCCAAACATTCATAGACTTCCCCACCCACGGCGCATACATGTACCCACAACAAGTATATAGTTACTTACAGAACAAAACCTGTATGCGGAGAGGAGAGAGCCTTAGAAATTAACAGAGAATTAGCGCATGCAACTTTCTGTTGAAGGTTTACGCCAACAATGGTGGAGTTGTCTGACAGTAAAACCCATTAAACTCATTTGCAGACTTTGTGGCCATTTCGGTTTGTTTTGTAGGGTTCTCAGTGACACTAGGTGGCTCAAAACCCAGATCTCCTTTAATTGACGTAGCGTTTTGATTGCTTCCCTGTTCCGAGCGGCATGCTGACAAGGTCGCACACGAGACCTGCAGATGCAAGGTTATCTCTTCTATATGTAGACAGAATCCCGTCGACTATATGCCTATTACTGATGGTAGGGTTTTTACATTTTGAGTTATTTTCAATGGCATTTTTACCGCCATGAATTTAGTTTGTAGGGCTACTCTCAACATTAGGGTCCACACCCTTAATTGCTTGTCAATAAGGATAACCTTGAAAGCGAGTTAGCAATTACGTTTTTGAGCGCAAATACATCACGGATGCAGTGCCATTCATTCCAGTCATGTGCTTGAATCCAAAGCTTGCTTGGAGTCAAAAACGCAGGAAAGGAAAGGCACCTGCAATAGACTGGTACGCCGTACCGATGCTTCCTTGCCGCGCAACCACCAACAGTCGCCTTTATGCTAAGGATACTGCGAAGATCGCCCGGTCCCCCATGGAGGCTTGAACCCGCGACCTGGAAGTACAAGGCAGGCTTGTGATCCTTTAGGCAACGGGTCTGCTTTGAATCAGAAGCTTGTGGAAATCATGGGAAAGAAGTAAGTTTACGTCTTCTGTTTACAGTACTTGTCCAAGTTTAGTTTGCTTTTTTGATGTTCCATCTAAGTTATATCTGGCACAATGTGAACAGTGGATGGGGCAGTTGGGATGCCAGTAGCTGACAAGAGAACGGCTTCTACATCTCCTCCTGAATGCTGTGTAAGTTGAATGAATCGTGTTTCAGGCTAGTTACTAAGCTTGGATGAGTTACGAGGCACATGGACGACTGACACGGTATTATAATTATTAGCGATTAACATAGAAACATTATTGAGACAATCAGGTAAAAACAGGAATATAGCGACAAGTCAGGTAAACTTTTAGATGTGACCGATTTGATGGAGGATGCACGTAAATGGATACAATGCGACACAACTGTTGATACTGATATTCCACATGAAGCCTAGTAATTACTGTAGGTTATCAGAGAGGCAGAGGCAGAGCAAAAGTATGAAACCAAGCAAATAGACAAACTGGTCCGCTGTTTTGTGTGTCGCCTCGGTCAACGGTTGAATGCGATGAGTTATATGACTAGTAGAAGAAGTTTTCAAGCTCACAGGTAAATTAAGCGAAGCATCAGATAAATTCTTTACAAACACCAAGTTATGAACTTCCGGGGTGTTAACCAATTCTACCCGATATGAGCATTTCTCCGCAAGAGTTGGTGTTAGAAATGCCAATTTTTAATGTCGGCAATAACTGACGGTTATGCCTCGACTTCATAAAACAACACGATAAATGCGAAAGCAGTTATTCGGAAAACGGTTCTCTACGAAGTATTCCCTATACAAACGCGTCAAAATTTACCCAATTTACTGAACGTTCTGGTGGGGAGAAATAAAAAGCTTTTAAAACCGTAGCGGCCAGCCAAACAAACGACTAAAAGTAAGACCGCAAAAACCGGAGCAAAGCCATCTCACGGATCGCTCGAGTTGCTCAAACAGCCTGGGCAAACGGACGTAGGTTACGGAGCACAGATCGAGGAAGTCAATTCAGAAGTCCGTTGCTGGCTGATCACAGATCATCGACCAAATAAGCGGACTGTACTCGACACAATAACGCACTAAGGAAGTCATCTCGAAAGTGATGAAACTTTTCAGACTATCACTCTCGGAGAGCGAGTAAAATCCGTACTTTTTGCATGTATCGCACAGGAGTATCTAGCACAAGTTGATTTCAATCACTGAATCCGGAATTCACAGACAAAATACTCTATTCCTTCGCGTGTAGCTAAGCCTTCAGATCTAAGAGGAAACAGACCTAACGTAGCTGAAATCGTGACATCCGACTGAGCCTTAGTTTGTTATCTCCATACTACTCTAACTCATAGTGGAGCCTATTATTTAGCTTGTTTCACAGGCACTGTAGCTATAGAATGTAGCTAACTAAGAGGATTTAAAGAAAGGGACGAATAAGCAAAAACAGGCATCTAAAACAGAAACCGTCTTATAAATACACCAGTTCTAATGTGCTTAACATTTGTCAAATTCACTAGTTACTTTGTCCTAAGTGCCGACTTTGACACTATTAACTGACAACCACGAAGGAGGTTACCTATCAATCGAGGGTTAATCAGAGCAGTGCCTGTCCACAAAGTTAGGAAGACGTGGAAAATTCCCGCATTCAATTCGTACTTTTAACCTTTTATCTATGAATGAGAAGGGATTGCATGGAAGATTGCGACCTGTAATGACGTAACAGCTTTGAAGCGGTAAAACTATGCTTTTTCTTACCTTAATTATTAGCACTGGAAGCCGAGATACATCACAATGAAATTGTGATAGTGTCACAGAAACTTAATTAGCATGATTCCGTTAGCAAACAGTTGGACCTAGCGTGGATTTGTTTCATGAGACAAGCGGGTTCACGCATATTTGACAAGCATCAGTCGCGCAACCACACTTATCAGAGCGACCGTTTCCACGCACGGGTTGAGCTTCAATTTAAAAACGAAATGAAATCTTATCAACAGTTCAATATAAACAAAAACTCTTAAAAATGCGCATAACCAAGTTTGGACGCATTCGAAAAAGCCAAATAAATTGCGCAAAGTAACAAATGAACGGGCAGGTTTCATAGTGGTCAAAATATATGCACATATAGACTTTTGGTACTCCCAGTTTGACTAGAGGTGAATTATTATCTCTAGGCTTGATAGCAATATCTGTGTAAGTCAGTACGACGAAATGAAAAGGAAACCAAATGCGATTTCATAATTTGACAAGGTTTCGAACGTAGATTGGTTCTGCATAGACGTGTATCTTGGCCATGTTTCGCTCGTGTCACGAGAGCTTCTTCAGACTAGATAAACTGGCACATAATTGACGTGCCCTTTAAAACAAATTAGTGTGCTAATTTTGAGAGAAATAAAATGAGTCAGTGGGTAATTGTGGTTACATTGCAAGGGGTAATGGGTTAATTCTAGTGGTTCAACGAGTAGGCAACACTCGATTGATCTGCGTCAGAAGTTCTTCACGTGAAAGGCAGCCTTGGTTGTGTTGCTGCTTATTTTGGGGATGAGAGTACAACGCAGTCCGGAGTTCGACTGCCGACGCCGTTCAAAATGGATGGGTTAGTCCAGCTGGCCACGTGTTTGATGCCTTCATCCCATCCATACTGTTGAACCAGTTACTGATCTTATTGCTTTCCAACACCACAGCAATTAATCTGGGGTTTTATGCTCCACTCCTTGTGTAAGTATCTCTGCGATGTCCCAGGTGATTTTGTGCCCGCGTCCAGCGAGGATACAGCTACCGCGGAATTTTGAGTAAGGTCTTGTATTCATGTTTGTTTCTCGATGAATTTAAGACGTGTGCGACGTGTTCTGCTTTCCTTGTGTATATTTGTCTTGCGGTTCCGCTTATGCATTTTTACAGCCTTTGCAACTTCTTCGCCCTATTCCTCGCAAGTAGATCGTTTAAATCCACGTTTGCTAAACGCAGCGTTTGATCTCTTTAGAAAACCATGCTTACTTCTCCTTGTTTGGAGTTCATCCAGCCACTGTAGCATTTCCTCTTTTATAAGGGAATCCCACAGCCCTAATCCATCACATTGTATAATATGCAGATGGATTTAAGGCTCTCTGCAACTGCTATTTCACCAACGGTCTCAGGTATCCTCTGAGCTTATTTGTTCACACGTTGCTTCCAAGCAATCTTCTACTTTCTTCCCATGTGCACACAGTTTGAGGCCTGTGACACAGACCATAACATGAAAGTACTTTAGAGAACAACAACTATAATGAAGCAGGTCATCCGTATAGGTCGGATTGCGAGATATTGTTTTTATTAGCTGTCCTCTGTTCCTCCTTTAGTTTAGCTCATTTAGGGATTGCACATAACATGATCACCAGCCTCACTAATAATGCTGAATCTAGCAGGAAATCTTGCGCTGTAATCCATGTCAGATAAATTCTTGTTGGAATCAAAGCATATTATTGGTAAGAGCTTTTACTTTTCTTTAACTAAATCTTACTTTAGCTGAAGTCATTACTGGCATTGAGACCTTGGTGCAACTAATGATTTTGATAGTTGAGAATATTCGTGCACGGGTGATAGACATATTCAGATTTCAGCAACATGGTGAGTCAAAGCTTGCGACAGCAGAACTTACTGTACGAAAGGCTCTAACAAAAGGCCCTACCGCCATCATCACAAAGTCGATAAAGGTAAAACTATCGGGATCATATGTGGGTCAAATAATTTAAACAAAAAAGCAATTAATGCGCATTTAGCAGCAGGTTCCTACAAAGTAATTAGGAAGAAAACTGTATCCTTGACAACATATAAGAATAGAATAGGTGTTAGTAACCACTAAGCAGTGTGAAGGACCACTTGGTACCGGGCAGTATGTACAACACACGTTCATTTGTTTGGAAAAGATAGATAAATAGATCAGAAATAAGCTAGAATTGTATACATTCCACTTAAACTAAAACGGTGAGCTAGGTGTTTCCTGTTGATAGCAGATCTTTGGAAAGTATTGAGGCATTGTTTAACATTTTATTGCGCACGTGAAGCGCGAACAACTGCAGGTCGCTTCACTCAGTCGATTTGGCACATGCTTGTTCGAGATTAGTTAATCCCCGACTAATCCCGAAATTGAGTCTTAGGGAGCAACGCCATTAGGTAACTAGTCAAGATGAAAGAGTACAACGGGCAATTTGTCTACTGGTTGGAACACAACGCAAATTCGAGCTTAAGGTAAGAGTCAGAAACACAGAGACAAAAGGGGGTTCACAGAACAATGAAAGAACAACAACAGCTTGGGATCTGTGAATGCTAGTTATACATTGCTAATCAGGTATTATCGAAGATATTAAATACTAATAGTAATAATAATACCAACGATACTTATATTCCACCGGATGCGAAACTTGTTTGTAGCGACACATTTCAATTTGTACAAGATTATCCGTGCTATGGCATAGGCGATCCGCATACGTGGAATATTGGGGTATTCATTACATGTAGTTGCATTCTGGTAGATGATTGAGGCTAAAGACTAGTTTTGTAGACATTGGTTGATACGCATTGCTCAAGTATCCTTAGTTATTAGTTGTACACATAGTCCCAAATTCGGAGTGAGAAGGCACAACAGTATGAGAGCTGCGGAATAGTAGTATGCCAAATAGATCGAAGCGGAAATGATCAACTGAAAACGAGCCACTCAAACGAAGAATAAAAGGCCAGTTACTATCGATCAATGTGACAATGCTGTTCGATCACGCGCACGAGTGCGTGGTTGGTTAACTAAGGTCTACACTTACGGCCACAAAATTAGTGTCCAGATGTTCTCGGACTCCTACCTGTATAGCTCATCAAGGAAGGTGTCCCATGTGAATATACTGCTTGTGGCTTTAGATCAAGGTAACTGGAGAGTCTGTTACTAAACCTTGCCTATTACCACAAAATGTGAGTGGTTGCTTGGTAGTTTGTTCTACAGACAAATCTATCTGCCCAGGAAGAACTCAGAGCGGATGTACGTTCTAGCCCTGGGTATATTCTGTGTAATATTTTTATTGCGAAGCACTCGAGTTGAGCGATGTTTTAGTTCAAGTGTAGGCAGATCAGAATAGAGCATTTTGTTTAACAGGTTGCAAAGCAGCAAAAGTTTAGTTTCAATCGTTAAATACAAAGTGGTGCTATTTAAAGTTCTTCGCAAAGCACTCAATAATTCATGACAGGGTTTTTACCAATCAGGTGTTCAATAAACGACCTCTGCAAGTGTTCCACATCAATTCTGTCACGCTTTCTCATCTTGCCGGATATTTTACTTCAGCATTCGAGGATGGGACGGGTGAGTAAGTTATAAAGCTACAACTTTCACTTGGGTTTTGCGGATTCTGTTGGATATATTGGACACTGATTGTCTGCCACATGACACTTAGTATTGAGCCTGTTCGCAGAAATCGAAGGTATATGAAAACTTGGTTGCGGGATCCCGCATGGACAGTCCTGTAGCGACGTGTTCATTGCTTAGTGAGATAGATCCTACGGGATGGAACTGCCCTAAGACACGATGCATGCTTTCTAAGTCGTGAGGTTCATCAACCACATGTGTCACCATGACTCCAAGGAACAAATCTTGAATGAGCAAAAAGATTCCGTAAACCTGGTAACACCAAAGCTCATAGACGATCTTGTCATCGTCAGAAAATAAATATGGCCGATCATGTTTTACTGATGTGGTGATGTCACGTATGTAGAGCAGAAAGAGGGAAGGACCAAGAACGCACCTTCGGATGACCCTACCGGCGATAGTGCGTGGAGAGAAGCGATAGTCACCTAAAGTAACTACCTCGTGACGACGACTCAGATATGATGATAGCCAACCTAGTAATAGGTTCCGGATCCCAATGGCCTTCAACTGTATTAACAATCGTCTGTGAGTTACACAGTCGAATGCCTGGTGTATGTCCAAAAACGGAATTATTACCGCACAGCCGGAATCGATAGATACAGAAATGTAGTTCAGCTAATGCAGTTGGCAGGTGGTGCATGATTGCTTGTCAAGAAAACCATGCTGCGAATTAGTTACCAAACCAAAGGAATTAACTAGCTTTATCATCTCCTTTCTGCCACTTTTTCAAATAACCGAGCGATTGTTTTATTGCGGTGGATTGGCCTATAGATATCAATCATTTGTTTGGGACCTCCTCTGTGCCGAGCATGATAACTGATATTTTCTAGTGAGCTGGAAACCTGATCGATTCCAGCGACGAAGCGAACACGCTCATTAAGATCAGTGGTATATCATAGTTTAATGGTATTTAGTGAAATGCCAGCAGATCCCAGCTTGGATTTTGACACGATTGACTTGCCAACAGCAGATACCGTAGAGCGAGATATCGACTCCGGTTAATCGTTTTGTGACTCTATCATGTGTACACTGGCACAAGATCAGCTTCGAGAGTCATGGAATTGACGAAACGTCACTGAATGCTTTACTCATTACAGCTGTACGTGGCCTTCATTGTCAACACTTTCAGAGGAAAACGGCCACCGGTTCTACGATGCAGTATGTTGACTAGCTCCCGCGCCTTGCAGCTTGTTCGTGGGGCAATATGTTCTTCTTGCTTTTGCGCCGTGTAAACTAATCAGGTTTGACTCTGGTGGTAAATTCGTGCATTTCTAAGCTAAGTAAAAGTCATGGGTCTTTCGGTATTTTGTAGCTAATTTTCTGGTTTTCTGCCCGGTTGAGTATTCGAAGGCATCTTTGGAAACATGAGGAATACAATCACATCACGGAGCAAGGAGGAATATAGTTTGATGGCTTGATTACCCAACTGCTTCACGGCAGTGTACATACTGGTAGAGCGAAACAACACATCCCAGTCAGAGAAACGGATTGACTGCTGAATGTATTCACAGTTTATCTTATTGGAAAAGTGGGATCAAAATGTGGACCATTGCAGGATATACCTGATTGGAGAATGAGTGCGAGTCAATTCCAGCCACTTTTAAAATTGGGGTTTTAGAAGAAGCTGCCTGAGCGCTTGAAGCGAAGCGGGAGTAAAACTGTCATATTGGCCTATATCCTTACGTTTTCTGTAGGCTTCCGACGATTGTTGGGGAGTTTGTGATGATAACTAGGCGTAGCCAAGAGACAGTTGTTTTTGGTCTTATTCAACGGGTAAGGTTGTTTGCCTGGTGGTTTTGGGAGGCCGGTCGATAGAGAACATTTTGTGCGACCAAATATTTCGTAGCCATACGCCTTTTGAAGTCAATCGTCCTTGGATGGCTTAAGTCGTCCGTGGGTAACAGTGAACTATGGATTATATCAGGTTGTCTATCCTTGGATATGCCTTAGTCGTTGAGACCGGGTTGTGTTAAAATCATTGCATTGTCATTGAACCACTGTTTCCAGCACGCAGACATTCCTTTAATCCTTATACATGAGGAGTTCAATTTAATGACAGTACCGTTGTCAGGAATAGGAGAAGCCGTTTTATCCGTTCGTTGAGCTGAAGGCGTTTAATTGGAGCAGGGAAGTATGGCTTCTGGTTAGTTGGCAATACTGATAAATTATGGAATTCTAAGCGAATGCATGTAGTATCCACATTGGATGCAAACCTTATGGTCGTTTGGCTGAGCTTTCTTGATGAACTTATTTATTTTCTTTCCGATGTTTGTTACACACTGCCAATTTTGGACTTTCTTAGGGGTGTCCTGTCTTGTTTAATCAAAATGTCATTGAATTGGGTGTGTAGGGTTAAGGTGGGTCCACAATGTGAACATGATCGGACAACAATGTTTCCGTGTCTCCTTTTTAAACGTTGACATTCGCAGTTGACACCATACATGTTACAAGCTTTCGGCATTGTTACCCTCACTTTATCCAGACCCAACCTGTGCGGAACATTAAAAACAATCACATGTTTGCTCCACAGATTCGTTCATGCACTTAGGAGGCAAAATTGGCAATTAGCTGCCCTTCTTTTCTCATTAGAATAGGTTCCGTCTTCTCCAATTGCTTACTAACATAATCAAGCGAAATCAGTTGATATTGGTCGTCGGTTTTGTCACACTAACTCTGCTGCTCCTCCAGTGCGGAGGTTGTAGATTAGTTGGCGTCCATTTCTGTAACATTGAATCGTTGCCAACTTCTCGCTGGTATGAGGACTGGTTGTTGAAACAAACACTTCATTTAAGTACCCGAATCCTTCGTCTGTTTTGTTCTCTGTTTGGATGCCTAGTAACATGAGCCCAGGTAAAACCATGACTAATTCCTCAAACTTCTGCCACACCCTGCAACTGCCGTCATGCAGCTCTGAAATGATTGCCTTATCTGCTGCATACAGCAGGGCGGATAAACCATAACATGATGTTGTTGGCTCCTCCCCATTTTCTTTGATACCTGTCTCACTTATTCTCCTCCCAACCACAATTACTCACCTCACTTCTATAATTCTTATCTTAATTGGTGGTAGCCAAAGTGCCGTGGAAGATACTCCATCTGCAGTTGCCTTCCGCATTAGCCACTGGACGGCTATCGGCGACAGCTGTCCCGTTTCGTTGGCGGCCATCAAGGTTCGTACTCTGAGTCAAGCAGGTTATCAGGCTGCACCCGTATGAAGGTTGGACACCTAAGTATCGATTTGTGTTGTGTTTCTGAAACTAGGATCAATGATCCCCACGGATTTGTTAAAATAACTGCGTCTGGTTCGCCTTCTCATTATTAGTCCCGAACGGTAACAACTGGCCAAGCTAAGGTAGGTATGGTTCTCGGCTCCAAGGCGGAGTCATTGTTGGTTAATTGGATTCCCGTGGTCAGCCATATGTCTGCAGTCCGACTGACTGCATCAACTTCCTCTTTTCCAGCCTACCACAATGTGCACTAAAGCTTCCAACTAACTAGACCCATTCCGTTCCACTTTATGTACATGAACTCTGTAACCTTTGCTTTATCAACCACCAGTCAATTATTTGTACCATTGCACGCTTTTCTAAATTTTTATGAAAAGTCTGCGTTACAATCCATTTATGTTTACTAGGCTTCTTTTCCTTACGGCGTTTGGGGCGATAATTCGTTTGACGTCATGATGAGATGGTTGGCACCTAAAAAATGCATTTTCGGAGGAAATATGCAATTGACATTCGAAAGAAATACTCGCAACTGATGAACAACCGATTTGTAATAATAGCTCTGAAGGAACCCAGTACGTAATGATCGGACCAGGTTCACTGGACCGTGACTCACCTTCCCTATATATATATATATATATATATATATATAAGGCTGGACCATGAAGTAGTACTAGATGCTGATTCTTCGTCCTTTCTTGCCTATGCCCCACCCACTGCATTTCTGATGCAGCCAAGAACACCTACCGCCAAATAAACGCGCTGCTTCGCAGTGTTATCAACTCAGCTATTGTTAATTTTGCAGGTTCTATGAGTGCCCAACTAGGTCTGATGGACTCTCCAGAAGATGAAATAAGTTGTAAGTATGAGTTTAACTTTCGCCAGACGGGCAACCTAGAGCGTCAGTTGTAATTTTGTGCAGAGCACTGGCTGTGTCTCAGTAGTACCGCTTTTAGGCCAAGTGGGCGCGCAAGTGCCATTAGGATGGCCAGCGAGTGACTAAACTAGATTTCGCTGACATAAGGTGAAGGTAACGTAGTCCCAACCGAGGTTGTCGCTCTTGCGGGAAAAATTGCGACGGCTCCATTCATACTTTGGTACCTCGTCATTTATCCTTTAAGTTAATTGACAGGCATACCAAGTGCCTCCCTTTACTGGCAACCGAGAAGTTGTCTAAGACGTCAGTCAGATAGGCTCATTAAGATGTCTTACATGCGGGAATTTTACCCTTTCGTCCTAATGACACTGAGACTCAGTGAAACAGGGATTTGGCTATCATGCGCAATGGGTGAGCCACCGCTCGTGGCACTGTCATTTGTCATGGCTGTAGTCCCTTTGTCTCCGTGCGCTCGATGAACCAGTTGGAATCCAGAAGAAACCTCCCGGCTGGCTCTGAGCACATTGTTACCATAGGGTCTATCAGGCTCAAACTAAAGCGAACCTTGCGTGCGTTTAAGGAAGCCTGGTTGACCACCCGGACTCAAAAACTGGATGATGCTGGGGCAGTAAGCAATTATCGCAATCTCTTCCAACTGATCCTGACCAATACCCACAGGAAGTCACGCGTCAGTCGACGATCAGAGATATGGTGGGTGTCCGTCTACACAACGAAAATGGCCATATGGTTATTCAGGCGGAGCAATTTTCAAGAGTTGTTCAGTTGGCTCCCTTGTCTTAGACCTCTTCCCACTCAGGTAATACAGGCTGAGCCATGGCCAGTGACTTTAGAGGCTCTATCGGTGACTGTGGTATGAAATGCCATAACATCCCCTATTGTTTATTAACTCTAGGCCAGGGTTCCTTGGCACCGCACTATATAAGGATGGTGGTGAGGTCCTCAGCAAAACACCGACCTCCCTGTTCGAACAGGTCTATAGAAAAGCATACAATCCTAGCCATCTGGAGTAGATTGGTTAGTGTGACATCATACATTGCATGGCCTTGTAACGAGTATTTCTCATCACGTGAACAGCCGCATCCAAAATTGGTCTAGATCATATACGCACAGGTAAAACCGTGCCCTTGCAGGGGCACGATAATTTTGCGGTGGATAAAAAATTAAGAAATGACGGCATGTTTCTCGACCTTGCAAGGCACAGTCTGACTAGGTGAAATGATAATTATGTAAAGCGGATTTGCATAGAACAAGTGTTTTCATTAATTTTTCTATGGCAGTTGATAAGCTACTTTGTGGGGAAAGGCTGACTGATCGGGTGTCTTCCGGGAAGATTGGGAGGTTTCCAAACGTAATAAACGTAGATAAATTCAAATATCCTAGTGAAATATTACAGAAAGCTTTGACAATTCTTATTGATCTGCCTCCATGCGGAGTATTCCCTAAACTGGTTTCACCTGCATTTCTATTCTCTATCTGGCAGTGTGCCTGTGTGGCTTTTAAAGTAGGTAAGCCAACTACTATGTAATTCATATTTAGGAATATTTTATCTATATAGTTCGGACACATAAACCATCTAGCCTGTACCATTAATCGGCTTTTTGACTCAAACAACTATTTTCTTCCCAGCGTGCCAATAACAATTCATCATGCATGGGTGCAATGATTAGCGTTGCAACCTTCAATCTGTCACCTCAGGAGTTAGACCAAATCGTAGGCAGTAATGAAGTAAAAAAAATATAATTAACTGGGAATTGGTTGCACCAGCTTCCAAGGCATTTAGTCCTCCGCATAGTCGAAAAAAGCACCAGATTGCAGTTGTAACCAGTTATGCATCATCATGGGATTCAAGAGAATTGGAACCCTTTACAAGAATATAAAATATGTGGTGGTTGAAGGGAGCTAACAGTAATGATAATTACTAAAGTAAGCATGCTTCACTATTGTGCAAGAAATACCGACACATTTTTAGGATCAAAGTGTACAGTGAAGTGTAGAAAACAGTTGACTGCTCGAATTAAGTTATGCAAAGCTGTACTGAAATACCTTCAGGTTCATCTGTCAGTGGCATGAGATCAAAAAATACAAAAATTGGTATCGGTTTGTGGGCTTTTGCCTCAGGGAAAGTGGAAACAATTAGTACCATTGCAACCTGCGTGTAAAAGGTGAAGCATTGGTGAACAAAAATGAAAGTATAGTTTATATTTCAATATTGCAAGACACAAACCATGTAGTAAATTCGATCGAATTTGGTGGTTGCATCGTCAAGCGGAGTTTGTGTTCAAGGTGTTTCTAAAAACGTGCTTAGGATTCGATTTTTCAATGGTTCAATTATTCGGTGCAGGTGAGGTGTGTAGGAAGCCATACCGACGGATTTTAGTCAAACTCCCCTAGTTTGTGATGCCCACGAACAAAAAGAAAGCTGGTTAGCAGTGCCGGAAGAGTTTCTTTCCTAAATAAAAAGGAAGAGACAGCGGTGAGTTGACTTCAAATAAAATAATTTTGTAACTTGCTGTATGGCACTCGGCTCTTCCTAATACAATACAATACAATACTCACGTTTATGTTGAGCATGTGTCTCGCTTTGTTTATCGTCAATTCTCTGTTTACTAGTGTGCGGAAAGCCCCTTTGAAGCGTATCTTCTCAGCTTCTGCGATAACTTGTCTAACATAACTGCATAGCGCTTAGGGAAGAGGTAGGATATTTATCAGATTTGTATATGGTCCATTTGTGACGTGTTACTTAATTCCCTTACATTTTACCTAAGGTAAGGTTGAAGAACCACCTCGATATCTGAGGTAAAAACGCGTTTGTGCATCCTAGAACACAACAAGAAAGGTTGACTATTAGTCTCCATAACCAGAACATTCTATGTTCATCTCACCGCAGCGGTTATATTAAGTAAACTTACCAGTTTCTCTTTGGGCGCTTCATAAATGAGCGCTGTACAATAAAGGCAGTCGAAGCGACCGTGCTACCCACACGGGTATTAGTCTAACGCCGATGGTGACAACATTGCTGGCTGCAATTCTCGCCCGTTGACTCAGTGTGCAACGGGAAATACAAACAAGAGGAGAACAGCTGGTTTCCTCCCTGGACCGGTCTGTACTAGACCATGTTCACTTTGGGACAGCTGCTTTAGCAGCGACACCCATACCGATGTGTACCTCAAAAGCAAAGGTTTGTTTGATTCGGTCGGTCGATCCATGCTATTCGAAATACTTACGCGACAAAGTGATCCTTTGAAATATGTGAGTAATTTACATGCCATATACTCGAAGATCACAGGTCGCGTTAGGGGCTACGGTGATTTGTAGGATGCCTTCGCAGACAACAACTGCTGCTCGTCAGTCCGCTCCAACTTCCTCATGATTTTTCAACTTCCTCGTGGAGTGTAGCATGGAGTATTCCCACGGGGAATCTCGCGATATATACGCTAAAGTACTACTTTGGAAATACTGGTCTACCTTGATTATGCTGATGATTTGACCTTAATGCTTAACAATGTTAATGTGGCCCAGTTTATCCTGAATCAACTCTCTAGAGTAGACCCATCATTTGGAATGAGCCCTGAGGGTTAAATGTATAGTATAGTTACAGGAACGACAACCACTTGATGCGCCTTTGACACTTCATAGAGAGGAACTATAAGAAGTTTATCCGTTCATCAACCTTGGCAGCTGCATTAGCAGCGGTATTCTTGCAACTGCTGCTGTTAATTCACCGACTGCGAAAGCTAGGACCGCTGTCTTGAAAATCGAGCTTTTGTAGCGTTGGAATGGGGTTCCACTCGGTCTAAGTGGCTGCGTTTACAGGGTTACCGTGTGGTCTACCCTACTCTACAGGAGTAAAACTTCGGCCATTCAGTCTAACGATCTGAAGCACTATAACAGATTTGCACAGACCTGGTAGCGTTAGCTTATACGAGAGTTACGCGCAACATGAGCACAGTCTCTACCCACTCGCGTATTTGGATGGCACGCTGTCCTCGTAAACGGACAACGATGTGCACACGATCGGGGGACTAAAACGCGAAGGAGACTTAGAAGCCCATGCAGCGGCCGGCAAGACTCAGTATCACATGACCGCGCGGTTCCCAATCACCCCCAAGATCAGACAAGTGAGGATGACACTGACCTCTGAGAGTTATTTTACTACCCACTAAGGACAAATCGAAGTTGGAACAGTGCTTTTATCTTGTGGGTGAAATAAATCACCACGTAGGGCTGGTGCGTTGCGAAAGAACATTGTCCACTTTAGCTCAGTTGTGCTCCGACACCATGTGTGTTTTGATCCTGCTACGTTGTGGGTAGGAATCGAAAACTGCGTCTCGCAGCCTACCCACTGGAGTTTGTGGCGCACTTTTGCCAGGTTATTTGACTTGTCCGCAACACCTCCATCTGAACATAATGTTTACCGCTTCTTGCGAGGATTGACCTGGAAGGATTTTGGTGAACTACGGATTCTTCCTATTCGTCGGTAGCTACGACTGGACGCTTTCGATCCTGGTCCCCCATTGTGTAGCCATTCCGAAGGAATCCAACAAAATGTGCAGCGGCAGGTGCACAGGAATACTGGCTGGCGTGGAGGGTTCTCTATGACGTGGTCGAAGTTGATTGCGATGACGGACCCATGCGTCATCACCCAGGGAGACATCATGCAGCATCTCACCTCGACGGGCTGTCAACGTTGCTTTGATCCGGCGTGAATGACCTGCTCGATAGTGGCGAGCGCATATCGCGGCTTCAACAACGAATCCATTGTGCTTGGTGCAGATATCAGATTGAATTCGTGGCGTTTCGGTTTGGATGAGCGCTAGGTTAGTGCTGCCTAGCTTGCGGCCCATCAATGCTTCAGCCGGAGAATGGCATCCTGGAGCAGCTGGATTTGGTGTGGACCGATAAGCAAGCTGGAACGCTTGATGCCATCCATACACGTTCCAATCCCTACGAGACTTCAGGAGTACCCTTTTGAAGGTGTCGAGGCATCTCTCCGCTTGACCATTAAAATTGGGATGGTAGGGTGGTGAGCGTAGGTGTTAGATGCAATGTCGACGACAAAAGTCTTCGAACATGAAAGAGGTAAACTGGGAACCATTATCGGACACCAAAACCTCGGAGAGTCCACAATGATTGATGATTCGCTGTAGACAGCCCAGCGTGGCGGATGCGGTTGGTGGGTTGACGACGATTACCTCAGGCCATTTGGAATAGTCGTCGCCCACGACCAGGTTGGAAATGCCGTCGATCGGACCTGCCAAGTCGATGTGCACTCAAGACCACGGTTTCTCTGTCGGCTGCCCAGGAACTGGTGGTTGTTGTGCTGGCATCTTGAAGGCTTGTCGACATATTGTGCAACGGCGAAGCGACTCTTCAATGTTGTTGTCAATACCAGGCCAGCACACATAACTGCGGGCCATTGCATTCCTTCAGTTCATACCGGGGTGAGTAGAATGGAGCTAGTGGAGTACAGCTTGTCGGAGGCGTGAAGGAACGACAACTCAATCTTCAGTAAGAAGGCAGGAATCAACCACGGGAAAAAGAGTTGTGGCGTTGATACAGTTGTTTCAGTTCGTCAGAAAAGGCAGTGTTTGGTCAGCGCGTCTAAATGTGACGGCTTTTGCAGAACAGGGTCTTGAGCAGTTGCACGACGTTTGTCGGCGGCAGTAATGGGGAGACTACAGATAACGTCCGAGAGTTGATGGCGAACGTCTCCTCGACAGTAACAGCCGCGATCGTCAAGTTTTCTTCTATGTCATAGTTGGAAATGAGGCGGGAATGCTCCTCGTCTTGACCGAAATTTTGAGTACGGCAGTAGTGGATTTTGAAGTCGTAACCAAGAATGATGACAGCCCAATGCTGAAGTCGGTTAGCCGAGTATACAGGAATGGCCTTTAGAACCGAAGGTTGAAAGCAGTGGCTTGTGATCGGTCAATGGCGTGAAACACCGGCGACACAGCATCTTGTGGAACTTGGTGACGGCAAACATGATTGCTAGGGCTTCCTTCTGAATCTTACCATAGTTCTCAGGTCTTCAGGGTACATAGGACACGCATAACAGCTTTATCGGAACCATTTGGGAAGCGATGGGAGAGAACCGCCCCGATCCCTTAGGTAGAGGCATCAGCAGTGACCAAAATCGACAGGATTTGGTCGTAATGGGTCAATGGTAGGTCAGAACTCAGCACAGATTGCAGACGAACGAAGGCCTTTGCACATGCGGGGACCAGCGCTATGGGAAGTCTTGCTACAGCAAACGATTGAGCGGGACTGGAACATCGTTTAGCCATGGCAGGAGTGCGCTTTAATAGCTGATGCGACTCAGGAAGGACCGCAGTTATGACACATCCGCTTCTGCTGGATGGCTCTGACGTTCTCGGACTCAGGCTGACAGACATTGGCATCGAAAACGACGCAAAGGTATTTAACCGATGGCAGAGAGCATTGACCTTTCTCGGCTTTCAAGAGGAAACCATACCCCCGGACATGCTGAAGGACCGCAACCAGGCGCTCTCTAAGCTATTCTGGGGTACAACCAACAATGATTAGATCACCTAAATACGCAGCCATACCCGAAATGCTAGAGATTATGGCGTGCACCGTCTGTTGGGAAATGGTCGCTGCGGTTTTGACACCAAACGGGAGCCTGGTGTACTGGAGAAGACTACGATGTGGTCAACGAGAATTGTGACTCAGGAGCGACTTCGATCACTACAATTTTTCCCGATTGTTTGCATTCGTAGTGCAATTGAATTGCTCTCTAAAGCTTTGATTTGCATCTTGTGCATATTTATCTGGCCATTTCACCGGCTGTTCTCCAGCAGACGTACTTGGCCGACACAGCATATCGGCGTGCACGTCTTCCATTCGTTCCTACGGTAGTGGTATCTGTAAATCCCATAATTCCACGACGTCGATAACATACCATTCCCTATCTAACGGCCTGTGAACACGTAGTCCACAAAAACACATGGCAGCACAATGGTATATAACGGGTCAAATAGAGAATGCTTCACATTTCCTGTAGAATGATCATAATGTAGAGAGAAAGATTAAGTAATGTACGTACCAGTGGAATGGAGTTTGCCTTGGTGATTTAGCAGAGACGTTTCCATGGTAACTGGTATGCATCCATTTAGTTGCAACTAACCCCACGTTATAATTTACATCTCCGGCAGGCAGCGGAAAATTCGAGAACATAAGTTTATACATGGAATCCACTTTATAATTGCAAGGATGAACATCAGAAGACGTAGGTTCCGGGATAACACTGTTAGGACAACCAACCAGTGCTCCTGCAGGCTCGGTGTGTCCGGATATCAAGTTAGTCACAGATGTATGACTGCGAATGATTAGCCTCTGGGGTACGAAATGTTATAGTGTGCTTGTGGGTAAAGTAAAAAAGATGGCCTGAGCTGCTTGCCACTGAACTCTAGGCTCATAGGTGGCCACATGGGTAAGAGAGAACCATTGTGGGTGGCACTCTGCTGAGAGGGCTAATGCCGGGATATGACTGTGACATACTTATTTTTAGGCGTGTATGTAGCGAAAGATATGTGCACCGTGAGCCAAACGCAGCACCCCATACAATCCAGCCCAACGTTAATGTGGGACACTGAGGTTGCCATCAGGTGCTGGCACTAAAGGGATAATTGTGATGCCTTGATGGTTAATGTGTAGGCGATCGGAATAACGACCACTTTGGTCGCTTGAGTGGTTCATGTTTTCTGAATACTGCACCACTAGCAATTGGCGGACGACTCATGATGCACAGCATACATTTGCAAAACTTAGATGCTGAATGGAACGCAGTCGACGGCAAAGCCCTCTGAAATGTAACCATGGAACAATGTTGTATTACGGTTAAAAAAGCAATGCTTACCGAGTCCCGTAGGACGGAAATTATGGCGAAAATTAAATTGCGTGAGAAAGTGAAGAACGTTCTGTTGGACTCACCATAGACTTATGTAGAAAAGCGAGGATATCCGCGTATTATACGTATAAATCCATAAATCCATTGGTTGGGAGTTTAGTAAGAAACCATTTGACTGCGTTTTGTAACCTCTGGCCAACAAGTCCTAAAGTGAAATGTAACTGCAAGAGTGCATCGTCAACTCGTTTTTTAATTACCTCCAGCTTGGGAGCAGTGACGACATAATTAGGGAGGGTGTTCCAAGGCTAGCACACGCGGATGGAAAAGAAATTTCTACGATATTCACTCTGGCTCTACTATTGTCAGTTTCAGAGGATGAGCTCTTAGGTTAGTGTTGTGGTTCAATTCCAGCAGCGGACGGTAAATGCGGTTTGGGTTCTTCAGAATTTGGCAAACCACTATATCCGCACGCAAACTCCGATATCAACTGCTGTACATCCTTAGAGATTTCAGTCTAGGCTGATGGGGCAGATGAAAGAGGCCCCTGACGTCCTTGATTGCCCTTCGTTGAGGAGTCTCGATAGCAACCAGATCCTGTTTCTGCTACGGCTGCAACGCCCGGATAGCATATTCCACGTGCGGTCGCTCCTAGGCGTTAAGCATCTAGGGAAGGATTGAGGGTTCAAACAGACCGACGGCTCTGCGAAGTAGGCCGAAGTGTTGATTGCTGGTTCTCGTCGCCTTCTGTGCTAGTTTTGAACACCCGAGATATCCCTGTACAAATACACCCAGGTCAGGCTCCCGCCGGACCGTCAGCAAGGTGTGGTCTCGAAGAATGTAAACCCTCACCGGCTGGAGACGCAGATGGATCGCCTTGCACGTTGCAATGTTCAAATAAAGCAAGTTCATCTTTGACCATCCATAAACGCAATCCAGGTCATGTTGAAATATACCGTGATTTTAATCGTTACTTATCGCCCGCCGAATCTTCACAATAAGCGACAAACTCCGATCTCGCATCCTGAGATTGATCGGTGGCTTACATCCGACGTGTTATCTTAGCGGATCTCATAGTGCCTGTCCTCATACGGCGATATTTAACCAAGGGCACTATGCAACTTTGACATTTCCGCAATAATGATCCACAGAACGCTTAACAGTTTCTGCGCACGGTAGTCCTCTTCGTGATACCAACTACGTACCATTCTTCCTCTATGAGCTAGGGACCCAACACTACGTAAGAACACATGACCTCCCATCATCAGCAGCAATACAGTTCTAATTGCCAGAAACCATCTGTATAACGTCTGGTGGGCTGTGGTAACGCCTAACGCGCAAACATGCGAGAACTCTCTGCGAAAGCACTTAGTCTGAACACCATCGCTTATACCTGCATATCGAATCAATGGCTTTGTGATTCATAACAATGAAAACATCAGTTCCAATATATACTTTTATATCCGCAAGATTTTTTAGCAATTTACCAATCTGTATAACGCATTGCGCGGGCCTCATTCATCCTCACAAGATCCATCATGTGCTGGCAGTGCTGAGTCGCCACGCAGGCTCGTGTCTCTGACCCAATTCGCTCCATGAAACATATTCTCCACTCGGTCTTGCGGAGTACATCCTCAGGATCTCCCTGAGACATCTCGGAATATCTTGGCCCCCTTGGGTACAGGAGAGAGGTTTTGAACTGCGCTCCAATGACAGCGCTAACACAGAAATATGACTGCGACAATTCCGTTACCATGTGAGTGGGCAATGCTTTGTTACAACATGCGTCAATTATTGTTAAGCTATTATTGCGCTGATGTAACTTAAGTGTAATAAGGAGGCAGTAGGTCTTTCAGAAGAACACCTGCGTTGGTGGTTAGTGGGTAGGAGCATTTATCACAGACTCGTGAAAGCTGTGTGCGTCCAGTCCGTGGCGTAGCAACTAGTTTACCCGCCCGGGGCGGACGTTAAATTGCCGCACCCCGTCTGGCGGTTGTAAACCTATAAACTCTCATAATGGAGGACAGCCCTTAAAGCCTTCGTTTCATATAACAACAAGCAAGTAGCTAAATTTAAAGTACCCGTAAAGTCAAGCAATTAGTGATATAGTACACATTAGCTAGCTTTACAAATACACACTTGACGCATTACCTGAGGCAGTTGTATTGATAACATTATTCATCGGCAAGGTCGTTCTCTATATGGTGAACTGTCAATCCGTTAACATTGTCTGCTCCATCGATGATGAAAGGTAGTTCGTTTAAAGTTTCCACTTTGAGAATGCGCTCTTACAGCTGGTAATGCTGAGTTTTGGTAAGAAATATGCGCGTCAGATTCCCCATGGTGATATTTCTGTATGTGGATCAAAAACTCAGAATTGCCATTAAATTTTTCGAGTCCAGGAGTTTTTACAAAATAGTGCAATATTGTACTACTTCCGCCAATGAATTCCTCTTATTCTACATATTCGCCGAATTCACTAAGAGGACAACCATGGTTATTATCAAGCATATTTAACAGTGTAAAAAGCAACTTTGTTCGTAAGATCATAAATTTGCTGCAATATACAACATTTCATCAGCCCAACTATCTATGAGAGACAGTATTTCCCGGTTAAACTTCGCATCAAATCCCATCGATATATCAAGCAATTCTTCACGCTCCAGTCGATTCTTTTAGAGGATTCGATGCTTCATGCTTACCCCAATTTAGCGTAGTGTTTATTCGACTCATCCGTTGCAATGTTAACTATTTTCCCTTTATGCCGAAGAAGCCAAAATCTTAACTCTGTAAGCCTGACAGAACTTCGCTGCAGATTCAGGCCATTTATTCAGACATAGCTGTGTATCCTTGATTTCTATGAGTACAGGCACCTAAATGCTCAGAAACAAAATGAACGGAAGCAACCATACCGTGATCCGAAGTAAACATGCAGCTGATATTTTGGTTGATATTTTGCCTTATTCTATGGAATGTTTCACAGAAGTGACGAGTTCCGAGTATTTCTTCATCACAATATTTACAGCACCCGCTCGACTACTTCATGTACATTGTACAGTCACCTGCTACTTATACCGGTGACTTGAAGCAAGACATTCAAGTAATAGTTAGCTGAAAAAAGAATGTTACTTACTGGTCCATCGTACCAAAAATGTAACAGAATGAACCGTCGCAGAAGCTGCATGAACACAGAGAGTGGTTTATGCATGACGCAAAGGTAGATTTTGGGTTCATTTCATGGATACGTCTCTGGATACCCATTCGTTGGCACGCCATAACAGCACTATTGTCAAATGCCTAGCCACGACAGTCGTCAATCTGAATTCCATCCTTCTCCGATTCTCTCAAAGCCAGTTCAGAAATCTCTTCTGCCCTTTTGCTGCAGGTCTGAATGAAGCTCAGATACTACTCCTCTACAGTCACTACATTTTCAACTGATTTTTGTGAGAAGCATCTTGAGTGCTATGGAAAATTTAGCAAACATACTGGATTTTTTGACATAATCTATAATTTTCTTTCTCTCCTGATTTATCAAAATCCTCATTAATTCATTTCGTTTAGATACAAAGAAAAGGTGCCGATTTTTCTTCCCAGCTGAACTATCGCCAAACATACATTTCTGAAATGATCTCTCTATGTTGTGGCCTCCTTGGTCATCTTGGATATCTTCTCGGTGACCACACAGTGTTATGCCTTGCTTGGTTTGAAACCTGACGGTATCGTGTATTCTGGCTAAAGTTTAACGCAACCGCCTTTTTACAACGACTTGCTCCATTTTGTTAATTGTCTTTCCTTTAACTAGCCAGATCACTAACTCCCTGTATTTGAAGAAGTATTGAGCACGAGATTTATTGGATTCGTGTTCACATGCATCTAGATTTAATTACAACCAGTCGAAAAACTAGACTATCCTGTTGCAGACATCCTGCAGCCGAAATCAAACAGGGCCCCTGTCGTAGGAGAATACATCCTCAGTTTTCGCAATCTCAGTTTACGGTATCGAAAATGCCGAAAAATACAGTTAGTGTTAGCTTCTGAGCTTCAGGTTTGCATTCGTTCCAGGTAGCACCAGTTATGGAATCCATGCTCCACATGATCCAAGCCGGGCAAGCATAGTAAGAATTTCATGAACAATTTAAACAGCTCACTGGCCGAAACCCATGTAATCGGTTGGTGTGCGTGGTGGATACAAGTGTGCTTGCATTTCCAATTCTTTAACTCCGCCCGTTTCTGCAGCTGCATTACAAACATTCCCGTTGCTTCCATTCTGCAATTACCCGGATATCAACGTCTGTATTACCGATTTCATGTTGGGTCACCAAATGAGTAGCATGCTTCGTTTTTACCACTTCAGTCATGGAATAAATCTCGATGAATATATACTGGGTATTAGGCAGCCATCCGTACTAAAAATGTAGCCTCCTGTCACACGCTGTCCGGGGCGGACCGCGCCCGCCGTCCCTGCTATGCAACGTTTGACGTCCAGTAAAATAAGCACTCAAAAATTGATGATGGAGAGATATATTCCTTAAATTAGTACATCCATCGTCAACATTTAGCGGTCTATGCAGCACGATGCGTTGTTATACTCATGAAAACACCTACGAGTTGATCCGTTTCTGTTGTCAATTGGTGATGGTGTAGAACGCACTAGGCGGGCCACTACATCAACCGTAGATCTCGAAGTACGATAAGTGTTTTCAATGGGTCATTCAAGCGGGCTTGGGACAACTTCATTTCAAGAATGATTTTCTCTTGCGGCTTCTAGACAACAGAAGAGCAAGCGACAAGTCGACATTTGCTGGACCCTTATCTTGGTACCGGTGTGATGCTACCGTCCCCGAGAATAGACTGGATATGCATTTGGTTCAGAGGGCGTAGCTCTTGCTTGATACGAACGGTGAGAGACCTCATTGAGATGCCGTCCATTTTTCAGACTCTTTCACCTTTGGTCCACACGGCGTCTTCAGATGGGGGAGGAGAACCTGTCTGCGCGGACGTTGTGAGATTTACAAGGACAGCAGATGTCAAAACAGTGATCTAGATAGGCACTCAATTTGTTACAATCCTTGAACACGCCAGGGTAAAATTATGAACAAAATTATGTGGATGAAACCATTGCGCTAGGTCGATCAGCATATTGTGGAGAGCACTACCTCCACATAAACCTACACATTAGCTCGAAAATAGCCACGCAGAAGCTACCCTAATGAAATATGCCGATGACATCGTTCTGGATATCCATTATCGAAACGCCGATTACTCCCTGATATCGCCACACCATCTGAATGACCCCAAAAGTTGGTCCAAAGCTCGTCATCTGTCTCTTAATACATCCGAGTGTCATAATACGCTGATTTTGCGACATATAGGAGCCAGGTACGAGCAGCTCCCTACACAGTGCCCCAAGCAGCTTAGTGACAGTGAGGGATTGCGCTCTGCTACATCTGTTTAGTACCTAGGTATGGTACTTGAACTTCTACCAGGTGACCGACTGACAAACCTAATGTACGCGGACGACATGGCCCTCTTTGTGTCTGACTCAGGGGCTATGTATGCAAACTGATTCGACTGACTACAATGTTGCACGCCTCGGCATGCGTTTGCAACTTCATAGTGTAAAATCTTGTCACAGCATCGGTCCGATCAGTCACCTGGGATGGCTGTGCTTAAAATGGGGAAATTCAGAGGCAGTCCGAAAGTTATTAGACGAAGAAAAAATAAGTATGATTTACCAGAAGGATCAAACGGTGCATTCGACACGGGTGCATCTGACTGACTCACTCCCTGCAGGTAGGAAGACACGGGGCATGGAATGGACTCGCACAGCGTCGAAATCTTTAGAAAGGGTTTGCGTTGCACACCCCTAAGACTGCCTGCTGAGGCACCGGAAATTGCCGAAGCTAACAGCTGCGTAAGCAGTGGATGGAGTGGAGTTATCGAATGCGTGGCGGGCTGTCTTATCCTGGCCAATCTGATGGTGTTGGTGAACGGATTTGTTGCAGAGCGCGAACATCAAAACAATCCTACTCCCATAGCAGGCAGAGATGTAAATGTGATGACCTCGTACAATGAACCAGCTGGGATCTCTATTGCGGCACTGAAAATAGCACGTTGACCGATCAGGTGACTAACATTCTGCTGGTATCTCGATAAGCACAATTATTGTTCCCTTCTTGTAATGAACCCAGTAACAATCATCCCCCCCCGGTTCGCTTGGCCTAACGAAACTTACATGTGGAACGCAAAACGTTCGCCCGTAACTACACCATGGACTAGTTTGTTTGCTTTAGTTTCCTTTTCAAGAAATATGTACTTATATTTTCCCATGGTTGGGCTTTCAGGACAAAATACGCGAGAGATGAGGGGGTTGAAAAACGTAGTCAAAGCTGCACCCGATCTACGATTAACCGATTCGTCAGGAGTAGTGACGTTGAACAACCCACGATCGAACACACCAAATGGTGGTGATATTTACGATAACCCCATTCACTAGTTCGTCCTGCTTATGTCATTCATGCGTATGGACTCGGATGGCAATCGCATTACAGTACTTGTCCAAGTTTTAGTTTGCTTTTTTGATGTTCGGTCTAAGTTTTGTCTGGCAAAATGTGAACAGTGGATGGGGTAGTTCGGATGCCAGTATCTGACAAGAGAACTGCTTCTGCATCTCCTCCTGAATGCTGTGTAATTTGACTAATTCGTGTTTCACCCTAGTTACTGAGCTTGGATGAGTTACGAGGCGCATAGATGACTCACACGGTATTAAAATTATTAACGATTAACATGGAAACATTATTGAGACAATCAGGTAAAAACAGGAATGTAGCGACAAGTCAGGGAAGCTTTTAGATGTGACCGATCTGATGGAAGATGCACGTAAATGGATACAATGCGACACATAATTGTTGATACTGATATTCCACATGAAGCCTAGTAATTACTGTAGGTTATCAAAGAGGCAGAGGCAGAACAAAAGTATGAAACCAACCAAATAGACAAAATGGTGCGGTGTTTCGTGTGTTGCCTCGGTCAACGATTGGTTGCGATGAGTTATATGGTTAGCAGAAAAAGTTTTCAAGCTCACAGGTAAATTAAGCGAAGCATCAGATAAATTCCTTACAAACACCAACTTATGAACTTCCGGAGTTTTTACCAGTTCTACCCGATATGAGCATTTCTCCGCAAGAGTTGCTGTTAGAAATGCCAATTTTTAATGTCGGCAATAAGTGGCGGTTATGCCTCGACTTCATAAAACAACACGATAAAGGCGAAAGCAGAGTTATTCGGAAACGGTTCTCTACGATGTATTCCATAAACAAGCGCGTCAAACTTGACCCATTTTCCCGAACTTTCTGATGGGGAGAAATAAAATGCTTTTAAAACCGTAGCGGCCAGCCAAACAAACGACAAACAGCAAGACCGCAACAACCGGAACAAAGCCATCTCACGGTTCACTCGAGTTGCTCAAGCAGCCCGGGCAAACAGACGTAGGTTACGGGGCACAGATCGAGGAAGTCAATTCAGAAGTCCGTTGCTGGTTGATCACAGATCAACGACCAAATAATCCGACTGTACTCGACACAATGACGCACTAAGGAAGTCATCTCAAAAGCGACGAAATTTTGCAGACTATCAATCACGGAAAGGGAGTAAAATCCGTAATTTTTGCATGTATTGCACCGATATATCTAGCACAAGTTGATTTCAATCAATGAATCCGGAATTCACGGACAAAATACTCTATTACTTCGCATGCAGCTAAGCCTTCAGAACTAACAGGAAACGGACCCAACGTAACTGAAATCGAGACATCCGACTGAGCCTTAGTTTGTTATCTCCGTACTACTCTATCTCATAGTGCAGCATATTAATAACTTTGTTTCACAGGTACCCTAGCTCTAGAATGTATTGGACTAAGAGGATTTAGAGAAAGGGACGAATACTCAAAAACAGGCATCTAAAACAGAAACCGGCTTATCAATATACTAGCTCAAATGTGCTTAACATTTGTAAAATTCACTAGTTACCTTGTCCTAAGTGCCAACTTTGACGCTATTAACTGACAACCACGAAGGAGGTTACCTATCAATCGAGGGTTAATCAGAGCAGTGTCTGTCCACAAAGTTAGGAAGACTTGGAAAATTCCCGCATTCAATTCGTACTTTTAACCTCTTATCTATGAATGAGAAGGGATTACATAGAAGATTGCGACCTGTAATGACGTGACAGCTTTGAAGGGGTAAAACTATGCTTTTTCTTACCTTAGTTATTAGCACTGGAAGCCTAGATACATCACAATGAAATTGTGATAGTGTCACAGAAACTTAATTAGCATGATTCCGTTAGCAAACAGTTGGACCCAGCGTGGATGTTTCATGAGACTAGCCGGTTCACGCATATTTGACAAGCATCAATCGCGCAACCACACTTATCAGAGCGACGGTTTCCACGCACGGGTATAGCTTCCATTTAAAAGCGAAATGAAATCTTATCCGCAGTTCAATATAAACAAAAACTCTTAAAAATGCGCATAACCAAGTTTGGACGCATTTGAAAGAGCTGAATAAATTGCGCAAAGTAACAAGTGAACCGGCAGGTTTCATTGTGGTCAAAATATATGCACATATAGACTTTTGAGACGCCCAGTTTGACTAGAGCCGAATTATTATCACTAGACTTGATAGCAATATCTGTGTACGTCAGTATAACGAAATGAAAAGGAAACCAAATGCGATTTCATAATTTGACAGGGTTTTGAACGTAGATTGTTTTTGCATAGACGTGTATCTTGACCATGTTTTGCTCGTGTCACGAGAGCTTCTTCAGACTGGATAAACTGGCACATAATTGACATGCCTTTTAAAATAAATTAGTGTGATAATTTTGAGAGAAATAAAATGAGTCAGGGATAATTGTGGTTACAGTGCAAGGGGTAATGGGTTAATTCTAGTGGTTCAACGAGTAGACAACACTCCCGATCGATCTGCGTCAGAAGTTCTTCACGTGAAAAGCAGCCTTGGTTGTGTTGCTGCTGATTCTGGGGATGAGAGTACAATGCATTCCGGAGTTCGACTGCCGAGGCCTTTCAAAATGGATGGGTTAGTTCAATTGGCCACGTGTTTGATGCCTCCATCCCATCCATACTGTTGAACCGGTTACTGATCTTATTGGTTTCCAACACCACAGCAAATAATCTGGGGTTTTATGCTCCACACCTTGTGTAAGTATCTCTACGATGTCCCAGGTGATTTTGTGCCCGTGTCGAGTGCGGGTACAGCTACCGCGGAATTTTTAATAAGGCCTTGTATTCATGTTTCTTTCTCGGTGAATTTAAGAAGTGTGCTTCGTGTTCTGCTTTCTTTGTGCACAGTTCGCTTGCGGTTCCGCTTACGTATATGTGTACAGCCTTTGCAACTTCTTCGCCCTATCCCTCACAAGTAGATCGTTTAAATCCACTTTTGCTAAACGCAGCGTTTGATCTCTTTAGAAAACCATGCTTATTTCTCCTTGTTTGGAGTTCACCCAGCCAATTAAGCATTTCCTTTTTATCAGGGAATCCCACAGCCACAATCCATTACATTGTGTAATATGCAGATGGATTTAAGCATTCTTCTACTTTCTTCCTATGTGCACACAATTTGAGGCCTGTGACACAGACCATAACATGAAAGTACTTTAGAGAATAACAACTATAATGAAGCATTTCATCCGTACCTGTCGGATTGCGAGATATAGTTTTCATTAGCTGTCCTCTGTTCCTCCTTTAGTTTAGCTTATTTAGGGATTACACATAACAAGATCACCAGCCTCACTAATAATGCTGAATCTAGCAGGAAATCTGGCGCTGTAATCTATGTCAGATAAATTCTTGTTGGAATCAAAGCATATTATTTGTTAAGAGCTTTTACTTGTCTTTAACTAGATCTTACTTTAGCTGAAGTCATTACTGGCATTGAGACCTTGGTGCAACTAATGATTTTGGTAGTTGAGAATATTCGTGCACGGGTGATAGACATAATCAAATTTCAGCGACATGTTGAGTCAAAGCTTGCGACAGCAGAACTTACTGTATGAAAGGCTCTAACAAAAGGTCCTACCGCCATCATCACAAAGTCGATAAAGGTAAACTATCGGGATCATATGTGGGTGAAATAATTTAAACAAAAAGCAATTAAGGCGCATTTAGCAGCGGATTCCTACAAAGTAATTAGGAAGAAAAATGTATCCTTGATAACATATAAGAATAGAATAGGTGTTAGTGACCACTAAGCGGCGTGAAAGACCACTTGGAACCGGGCAGTATGTACAACACACAATCATTTGTTTGGAAAAGATAGATAAATAGATCAGAAAAAAGCTAGAATTTTATACATTCCACTTAAACAAAAACGGCAAGCTAGGTGCTTCCTGTTGTGGTCAGATCATTGGAAAGTATTGAGGCATTGTTTAACATTTGATTGCACATGTGAAGCGCGAACAACTGCAGGTCGCTTCACTCAGTCGATTTGGCACATGCTTGTTCGAGATTAGTTAATCCCCGACTAATCCCGAAATTGAGTCTTAGGAAGCAACGCCATTAGGTAACTAGTCAAGATGAAAGAGTACAACGGGCAAATTGTCTACTGGTTGCAACATAACGCAAATTCGAGCTTAAGGTAAGAGTCAGAAACACAAAGTCAAAAGCGGGTTCGCAGAACAATGAAAGAACAACAACAGCCTGGGAACTGTGATTGCTAGTTATACATTATTAATTAGTTACTAGCGAAGATATTAAATATCAATAGTAACACTAATACCAACGATACGTATATTTTACCGGATGCGAAACTAGTTGGTAGCGAACATATCAATTTGTACAAGATTATCCACGCTATGGCATAGGCGATACGCATAGGTGGAATATTGGGGTATGCATTTCATGTTGTTGCATTCTGGTAGATGGTTGAGGCTAAAGACTAGTTTAAAGACATTGTTTGACACGTATTGCTCAATTATTCTTAGTTATTACTTGTACATGTAGTCCAGTATTCGGAGTGAGAAGGCACAAGGAAATAACAGCTGCGGAATTGTATTATGACACATAGATAGAAGCGGAAAAGATCAACGGAAAACGAGCCACCCGAAAGAGGAATTAAAGGCCAGTTACTACCGGTCAGTGTGACAATGCTGTTCGATCATGCGCACGAGTGCGTGGTTGGTTAACTAAGGTCTACACTTGCGGCAACAACATTAGTGTCCAGAAGTTCTCGGACTAATACTTGTGTACCTCATCAAGGAAGGTTTCCCATGTGAATATACTGCTTGTGGTTTTAGATCAAGGTAACTGGAGAGTCTGCTACTAAACCTTGCCTATTATCACAAAATCTGAGTGGTAGCTTGGCAGTTTGTTCTACAGATAGATCTATCTGCCCAGGAAGAACTTAGAGCGGATGTACGTTTTAGCCCTGTGTATATTCTGCGCAATATATTTATTGCGAAGCACTCGAGTTGGGCGATGTTTTGGTACAAGTGTGGGCAGATCAAAATAGGGCTTTTTGTTTAACAGGTTGCAAAGCAGCAAAAGTTTAGTTTCAATCGTTAAATACAAAGTAGTGCTATTTAATTGGAGGGTCAAGTTTTGGATTACACCTTGTGTGATTGGATTGCGACACGCAACCACAATTTAATAGACTGCGATTCACATTGAAATGAACCGTAGTCACTGCGATGAGATGAAAATTACATCGAAACGCGTCGTGGTTGTGCAGTGTTTTCGGGTGGGCAATACCCAATTTCCATCTACTTTGAATACGGTCCCAGCGATCGCAGTGACTACGGTTCATTTCAATGTGAATCGCAGTCTATTAAATTGAGGTTGCGTGTCGCAATCCAATCACACAACGTGTAATCCCAAACTTGTCCCTCCAATTAGTCATCTACCGTTGTGACAAAAAGCATTGCCCATCGTGACCCTGTAGCCAAAGGGGTAGTAGTGTTGGCTGTTATTCCAATGGTCCTGGGTTCAAATGCTGCTGTCTCCACCTGATGAGATGAAAATTACATCGAAACGCGTCGTGGTTGTGCAGTGTTTTCGGGTGGGCAATACCCAATTTCCATCTACTTTGAATACGGTCCCAGCGATCGCAGTGACTACGGTTCATTTCAATGTGAATCGCAGTCTATTAAATTGAGGTTGCGTGTCGCAATCCAATCACGAAACGTGTAATCCAAAACTAAGAAAACTACCGATACCGTGGCGGTATTCAGGAGTTCGCTGATTGTTTATACCAATACTTTGCAGTTCGCCAAATCAGACCTGCAATTCTTTTGAGATTAGCACGTATAGGTTTTGGTCAGATGCTTCTGAATTCTGGACTGGTCGTCCACTGTGAGCATTTCTTATCTGAACGCTCACAACAGGCAATGTGTACAGATCTGGCAAAATGATGCGGACAAATATCACTTAATCCGTGGCAGAATTCCAGAGATCCTCATGAAGCTCAACACCTCAAACGGTCTACTGACTTTGGCGTTGCCTCCATCTTCCTCAGATTGCTGTAATATTCTCTTTTCCAAACAGAATACGACGTTTTCATTAACTGCTTACATATCGTGAGGCTGAAAGTCTTATGTGAATATTTATCCGATTCCGTGATTGTACTTTCACTTCTTGTTTTAACTGTTCCATGGCAGTGACGACCTTCCAATGCCTTTTGCTATAACAGTTACAGGGCTTAATTATTTAGAGGTATACTTCGCCTCCCAACCGCAAGATTTGCTCTTCGTTCTGCAAATTAAAACCTGTCTTTTGTTAGGTTTATGACGCTACTCTGTTGTCGTACCGGGTCTCATGATCTATAGGTTGCATAGCAGCATATTCAAACCGGACAACGGTAGTGCAATTTTCATGGTGAATATTACCAGGCTGTAGAAAACCATATGGAGTTTCGGTTTGTGTCTATTATCGCATCAACTAGTGGTTGCATTTCCTATCCTTTAATTCCGCGTGCAATTTCAGCGTCAGAATTAGCAAAATTCTTCGCCGCATCGAAGCTGCCAATGTTGCATCTTGTTGCATATGTTTGGAAGTTTGCGGTATCAGGTTCATCTTTGTACTCAGCACGATCATCGATTTTCGCTTTCGACACTACAGCCATTGATGTACCTTTGGTAAGGTTTAGTAGCATGCCTTCCTACTTTTGATTATTCCAATCTTTTGCCTTGTTCTTTATACGGATTACCGTGTCACTCTCCTTCACTCTCTTCATTGCGATATGTTTATTGCAACTTGAAGCAAATATTACGAACAAGTCCAAAATGCAGGAATCTTTGAACTGCTCAATAACATACATGTAACAATAAAATGCATAAATATGTAATGAATAGAATCTAGCATATAAAACACTTGGCACAGTACAGTGATATATTGTTTCACGAAAATTTCCAACAACTTTTTATTTGAAGTAAATGCATCCTCTGGACAAGTGTCGCTCGCCCCCATATGCGATGTCCCTGAGTCGCCCTACATTGTCGTCTGCATAGTGAAACCACTTAAGTGGTTCGGAACAAAGCGCTTATTCTTAAGTGGCCAAGGCCGGAGTGCAGTCAACGTAGGACTAGCCTAATAAGTGATGTCAGAGAAATCTTATTCTGCGCGCTTTAGTTGCTCTTCAGGTTAGTTGAAAATGCATCCTCAATTGAACTGCGATGGACTCGTATCTAATCGGAGCTTATTGCAAATAGATAGCGGTAAATAATATCACAGTTTAATAAAGAGACATTCCTACCAGGAATTTGGTGGATAAAGTACCTCAAACCTACGGGTTGGGTTTCACTGCTAATTTGCAAACATGTAGCTGTGGAGATGCAAGTGCGCAGGAAACCTGCTGCTTAGGAGCATCTGAATGAGACAGATAATACCACGACTCAAGGATAAATATACAAAATTTGAGGGAATGAACGTGTGAAGAGCATAAAATAAATTGTAGCACGTATATAGTGGCGAACCAAGTGCAATATTTTGCCATATGTTATTAAAATTCCCAAACCAATTCGGTAATTACACTTTCTGAACGACGGATGTAATAAGGTATAGCTCTCGTGCTACAGGGAAACCGTGCTCAGAAATGGACTATGGTGTTTACTTATGTAACATGCTCATGCATGCATGGATTGTCAAAGTTTGGGTGTCATGCGTGGATGCCATAGGTAGATTTGCGAAAATCATTTGTGACTTGCAGCAGTTCATCTTCCGGTCAAACGAGCCAAGTCTGTATTTATGAGTCTGGTCAAGAGTGCTGACGGCCGAACCTACTCCCTTGACGGCCAACCGGTAAATCCCACACCCTCTGTGATGGACCAAAGTGTACTCTCGCGCAACGATTTGAAGTCTATGGACAACACATACAGGCCATGTCGTAATGGACTACGCATGCTTTGGGCGGTCAAACGTAGCTTCGGCACATGGTCAGAAGAGGTTGCTACTCGTCTCATCTCTTCCATCATTAGGCCAGTGCTAGAATATTGTTCGCCCGCCTACATTTTGATTACCCGAGGCGAGGCACAACTGATCGAAGGGATGCAACAAGTTGATACCAGGCTCATCCCGAGTTTACGTTGCTTGGGGTATGAAGGTTGGTGCGAGAAGCTGGGACTATACACCTTGTCATATCCTCGGGTGCGAGTCGAACTCATTATGGCCTACCGTCTTCTATGTCTTGCTGACTTTCCCATGCTGAGGCCAATGCTGCACTTACGAGGGTCATGCAGCACACGAGGACACAAACACAAACTGGTCGTGCCGGATGAAAAGCGAGTTCCCCGGTCACTGTGCTTCGAACAGAGAAAGGTAAATATTTGGAACAGTTTACCTGAACATATGATGGAGGCAACATTTGTGCAGCAGTTCAAAATGTTGTTACATTTATATTTTATCACCATTCGATTCAGAGAACGATCACGCAATTCCGAAAACATGACATATTTGTGATTCCTGAAAGACCATGAATCAGCTAATTTAAATGTTACATGAGAACGATAACGATATTCACGGCTGACAACTTTTATAACTTTTTTCACCATATTTCCAAAGAGTTGTACAGAATTCCTTTCTACTTGCTCTATATTTTGTATTCAATATTCAATTTTCATTATCATTTTCTAACATCACACGAGGGTTGTCAGTTTTGTTGCCGGTGCACAGAGGATACCATGGAGGCGGCGGGTTCATGGAAGGGGAAGAAACGTGAAGAAGGATGAGGCAATTGGAGCCATCAAACCAAATCAGACGAGTGGCACACAATGGTGCATAATAGTCTATGGTAATATATATGCCAATTTATCTGTGCGTGGTGCAGTCTTACTCCTATGCGAAATAAAAAGGGAAAGATGGGATAGTTATCTATATCTGAAGCTCAAACGCTTCTGCTGTTTTGGTCGAGGTAGTAGGCACGTAGACGCTAGGTTAGGTGGAGTGAACTGCCTGGACAATGCGATATATGCCTATATATTTTGTTTAGATATTATAATAATTATATATTGCTTTATACGTATATTTATCTATATGGAATTGACCTGATCAAACAAGAAGTATTGTGTGTTACAGTTCTTGTGATGCTTAGTGGGATCGGTGATTATGAAAGCATATAACTATCTAATCCGTATTTAGCATAGGTAATGAAACAAATGGAAAGGCACTGCGAGAATATCAAGAATATATTCTGCGGAATAAACTAGTTTGTGATATCAAGATGATGTAATCAAAGTAATGAGGGACAAGAGCCTTAAAAGTTCAGGGCAAAGTGGGATGTGCAGTAAGTAATATCCTGCAAATGAATGTTGTCCTCCCTGGGACTGCCTCCTTGGGACCTGCTTCACTACGAGGTATTCTCTCGAGATATTTGACCCACACATCCCCACAAAGGTTTGGTTAGTTTAGAAGAGCTCGTACACAATTAACATGACAGTTATTAATAGAATAAGAGCATTTATTTGGCCGTGGCAACATGAATCCCAGGTCTATAATGGACTAGTATAATTGTCAAATTGTAGGACACGTTCACTCGACATAGACCACCCGGTTTTTGCATATTGTCGTGTGCCGCACAGTTGAATTATCCCATAACTTCTGCCCCTGGACAACTTGACATGTTCTGTCTTCATTGTAAGACCCCAGCCACCCATTCGACAACATTTAAGTCTAAAACGATGGTTTATGACACTTAGGGCCGAGAACGGCTCTAGTCATAACCTTCATAACCAATTCTCTACATAAAATCGTGTAGGATATTTCTTTCCTATCTAAGACGCCTTAATAAATCAAGTGCTTGATAAAGAAATGGAGAACGAATTACATGTAAGAGAAATGGATACCTAGTTAGTAATGTTTACAAAGGATTTGCGAAAGAATACTTCGTCTGAATATCGTTAGTTCTTTAATATCTTATCGAACAGTTTTTATGTGAGTGCTTGCGTGAAGTTACCGAAGGGTTTCCTATCCGAATAAAAGTTCAAACTGATTTTGAGCTTGGTGTTACACAAAGGGTGTTCGAAATTAAATCCAAGGCGCCGTCATTTTGTGGTGTATACGTAGTAGAATATGCTTAAAAGTTTCATGAAACATTGGGATGAAAAATGACACGCTTGTACGGGTGCTTCAGCAGAAGCGCTCGGTTATTTGCTAAATGCTTGCCACACCTCCCATATTGACACACCGACCGTCGGGTGTGTATACTACGTATAAAGTCAGTGTTTGCTAACTGATTGTGCATGGATTCAATCTATTCTCAACCTAAATGAAACGCCATTCGCTGTTTTCGATGGACCCGGTGAATCCAAATGATAGTTGAAATAAGTATGCGCAGGCGCTGTGCTTTTCGTGCGACAACTTGGTGTGCATAAGTAAGACGATAATTTCTCACGTGTATATTTGTTCGTTCTTAGATGGCGCGCAGTCCATGGCGCTAGCCAACCATGCGATTAAGAAACACGCCTCATTTATTGTGTATTCGGGTATGAAGCATGACTTTTCGCGTGGTTCCATTCCAAACTCCAAAGTCCATCGGAAATGGCTTTAAAATTGCGGATGGTAATGGCCACTTGCATGGCAGACGAAGTCAAGATACTGAAGTCGATTTGCGCATTTCGAAGGAATAACTGGGTGGTTGCACTTTTGGTACTATGACTGCATGATAAGATGTTGGAATTACTTTTAGCATATTTAAGGAGGTTCTTTGGAGGTAGACATATTAAACCTGTCACTAGAGCTCCGTAAAACTTTTGGGTAGTCGACTCATTCCACTGGGATTTGTATGTTGCGAGCGTCAATTAAACCAAACAGATAAAAAATCGCTTATTACGACTTGTAATCATCGTGGGTGGTCCATTTGCTGTTTACGTTGGCATCTTATGCTTTTTAATTCTCGAGAAAGGAATTTTCTCCAAATTTTTGTAGTATTTGTTGAGTGAATCAACTTCGATCCTAATGTTCAGCATAGTAAGAAAAGTCACATATTTCTCCTACTCATCGCATTTTGGATCACTTTTTACGAGCCGGTATGCACAATATTTTACCCGCGAACTTCTCCATTTATACGAGCAGAAAGAGACTTCATTAACGCACGCTCTTTGCGTTTGTAACGTTACGTTCTTGAACCTACAAAGCTGTTTGAGCTTGGGTAAAGAAAAGCGATCAGCGCAGATGAAGATGAATTATATCGGACAGCAGAGATCATAGCAAAAGTTCAGAATACTTGTCACCTGGTCATAGTTAATCGATACCTGTGTCGAAAAACAAAATTACATCTGTGGAACAATGAACAATGAATTTATACGGGTTAAGAAGCGTTGCTTTACAAGCCCCGTTGGATAGTTGGTGGGGATATCAACATAATAATTATGATGAAAAGGATAGTAAAATAGTTAACACTTTAAATACGAAAATAAGGACTTATCGTTTGCTTCGCTGCAGTCCTGCGATCCACTTAGATTCACAACACCCACAGTTAACAACAAATAATTCCATGTTAAACTCCAGGTGTAGGATGGAGACGTGTTAAGTAACAAAGTGTAAGTGAATGAGTGCATTGTTCAACCGTCTTTTAAATACTGTTAATGTTGTTGCAGAGACGACCGATTCTGGGAGAGCATTCCACGGGTGACAGACACGGGTGGAAAAGAAATTTCTGCGGCACTCCAGACGACTATATTGTTCTGCGAGTTTTAATGAGTGGCCCCTCAGGTTTGTATTGCTGCTAGTTGCAGTAAAGGGCGGCACACATGATGTGGGTCTCGCAGAATCAAGTATGTCATAAGCAGGTCGCCTCGTAGCCTGCGATAGCTTCCACTGAACAATCCTAGTCGTCGCAGCCTCTCCTGGTAGGACAGATTGCGCATTCCAGTTAATTTCTTAGATGCCCGGCGTTTTGGCTGCTCCAGTGCATTAAGGTCATGTTTCAGCCATGGATGCCAGGCTTGAATTGCGTATTCGACATGGGGGCGAACATACGCACTGAGCATTTGTTGAAATATGGAGCTGTTCATTTGTCCAAACGCCCGCCTCAACAGCCCAACGTGTTGGTTCCCGGTCTTCGAGACCTTTTCGGATTGCCTGGAACAACCCAAGTCATCTTGAACCAGGACACCCAAGTCACGTTCCAGAGTTGATTGTTGCAGTACATCCATTCCGAGTCGGTATGAGTAGCTGCCGTGATGTCGGATGGAAAGCACCTTGCATTTACTGACGTTGAAATGCAATAAGTTTTGGATCGACCATTGATACACTGTATCTAAGTCACTTTGGAGCACATGTTGGTCGGTGTTCGCCTGGATCCTGCGCCAGATTTTGATATCGTCGGCAAACATTAGGAAGTTTGAAGCGATTCCCTGTGCAAGGTCATTAATAAACACCGAAAACAAACGTGGACCTAGAACCGAGCCTTGCGGCACATCACACTCGACTTGTATGGGGTCCGATAAAGAGCTCTGAACTCTGACCACTAATTGCCTTTGAAATAGAAAGTTGGCGATCCAGCTTAAAAGAGGGTTTCCGAACCCGTAATGCTGCAGCTTGGATAGTAGTATCCGATGGTCTAGACGATCGAAAGCTTTGGAAAAATCCAGATAGATCACATCAACACCTTCTCCAGCGTCGGCTGCCTCGGTCCAACTACTGCGTGCAATGAGCAAATTAGTTGTACATGACCGCTGTCGACGGAAACCGTGCTGTTCAGGAGTGATGAGGTTGCAGTTTTCCAGATAGCACACCAGTGCATCGGAGAGTATGGATTCCATGACCTTGGAGAGTATAGGAAGAAGGGTTGTTGGGCGGTAGTTGGAGGGATCAGATCTGCTTCCACCTTTGTGAATCGGGCTTAATTTTCCAAGCTTCCACATGGCGGGAACTTGATTCCGGTCTAAGCAGTCCTGGAAAAACTGAGCTAAATGTTCTGCCAGTTGGTTTGCTGCTACTCCCAATGCCTCCGGACGAATGGTGTCGACACCCGGCGAGCTGTGTTTGCGTAGAGAAGTCAGCTTTTGCAATACAGCCTCTGCGGTAAAATTAATGTGGGTTAGTCCTGGTGAGCAGAATACAAAGCTTGGTAGATAGCTTGGTGGCAAGACTCTTTGAAACGTGTGGGCGGATTGCATCTGCGGCACGTTTGCAGCTTCCATAGACGTTCTTGTTGGGCCATCAGTCGTCTTGAGTGGAGGAAATCCTTGCCTCACCTTTCGTAGGCTATTAACGTGTTTGTACAGCAGTTTGTGGTTAGCACTGAAGATTTTTGCGATGTTCTGCTGATAGGCGACTTTTTCTTCTCTTAACATTTGATTGCAGTGGTTACGTTGGGTTACGTGGTTGTCCCACGTTTCTGGTGCTGGAGCTTCTTTGTACACTTGCCATGCTGCGTTGCGTTCTGTCACCCATTTTCGGGTTCTGCTCCTAACGAAAGAAACGGATTTGCACTTATCGCAAGCTTTTATCTCTGAAGCCTGTGCAATCAGCTGACTGAATGTTTTGACGAACTCGAGCCAGGCGACTTCCGGGGGTTCTTCTTCGATGAAAGATCATGTTGTGGCGCTGACTAGCTGGGCGAGTCGGTCGCACCTTGTGATGGTTCGCACAGTATCGTCGCTATCATTCCGATATTCTGCATAGCAGACGAAGTTGAAACTGATGACTGCGTGATCACTGCGACCCAACCGGCAGTCTAAAACCAGCGCATCAATCATATGCTCTTCGTTGGTAAGCACAAGATCCAGCACAGATGGCCTGTTACCAGTTCTGAACCGAGTGGGCAAAGTGATGTGGTTGTAAAGAGGAGTAGTAGTTACTAGATCTTGTAAATCGGTTTTGAATTGTTCGCCGGGTGTGGCAGGGGCTTCTGGACAATGTACGTTGAAATCAACCATGATAAGAATGTGAGTGTACTTTTGTTGTAAACTGCACCTTAAAGTAGCCGTTAGGTGGTAGTCGGTTCCAGGTGTTAATTTAGGGGCGCGGTACACCAAGATAATAAGGCAAGCGTCCCTGCCTTTTAACTGCAACCGGCCCCAAAGAGAGTCGGGGAACTGCGAACCTGAATCCTCCACGGCTTCGCACTGTAAGTCGTTTCGGTAGTACAGGATTACCCCTCCTCCTTTTGTGAGCCTATCGTTCCGGATCAGCGACATGCCGGGTAGCGACACTTCAGCGTCCGCCATTCCCGTGTGCAGCCATGTCTCGGTAATACCAATGACATCATACGAGCCGGAAGCTTGGCAATCTTTCAGTTCAGCCAGTTTGTTAGAAAGTCCCTGAGCATTTGTATACAAGCAGGCCAGTTTCTCGGTCTCTAGAAGTCCACAGATGGGTGAAGCTGTCAAGTGTGGGAGAATGCCGACCGATGGGAGGTCGGCAGTTATTCGTTTTTTTGATGGGTCAATGATACCTCGTTTGCAACTTGATTCGGCCAAGGTGCGTCCCAGCCTTCGTTTAGACCTACTTCAGAGTCAATTAAAGCAGCAGCCAAGTTACACTTCTGTACATTCGTCAGGATGCTAGCTGCTTCAGTTGCTTTAATACTTGAGCTGTGCGAATTGTTTGCGACCTTTAACCGAATTTCGGAAGGAAGATGTTTCCGATTTCTCCGCCATCGATCCAAAACATCCTTTGCTTGTTGCTCTGACTGAAACACAAGTTTTAGGATTCTAGGGCCGCATCCTCTATAATTCGATGAGAGAGGTATCCCGGTGAGCGATAGTGCCACAACATCATCCAAAGAAAGTGTTTCACGAATGAACCGCCACTGTTCTAAATCGTGCTTTCCGGTATCTTGAACATGGTTGGAAGGATGTTCTGGCACGCCATGTATGAAGACTGTGTTTAGGCGGTCTTGCTTGCTATGACCCTCTTCGGTGTTTCGTTTTGGTTGTCGCGCGCTCCAAGGGAAATCAGAATAGATATGGATCCCACAGGATTCGTGTTTTAGCGCGCTTGCGGAGAGCAAAATATTTTTCGCGCCGGTGGAGGATTCTAGAGTTAATCGAATAAGTCTGGGTTCACCATAGTGTGGCGAGTTCGGAGGACGAGTAATTCGTAACAAGTTTATGGGCTTGGCTTTGATATTCATCTGCATACACAATGAGTTCCTTTGGTCTTGGTCGTCTGATAATTTACCCCGCAATGTGATGGCGGTAGATTCAGGGACATTTGAGCGTACAACAGTCCGGGCACTGTTGTTGGATCCCTTTTTAATCGATCTACAAGGTATGGTACTCATTTGTCTTGACTTGTTGACAAGTGGCTGTTTGCTGTTTTTCTCTCCATTTGCGTTAACGGTGTTTACAATGGAAGAGGACGCAACGGCGGCCTCTCGGTGGACCCTTGCAGCAATCTCTGCATATGTAACCGATGTTCTGGGAAGCTTAGTCTCGACAAGAGATATTTGAGCTACAGGTACCAAGGGTTGGTGTTTGGCTGCTCCATCCTTGTTAATACTAGATGTCAGGTCTAGTGGAATTTGCTTAACCAGACGTTTTGAATGGTGTCTGGTTTTCTTTGCTGTGAGTACTGCTTGATTCACGTAGGTACAGTCTCTTTTCGCCTGGCGTTCTACCAAAGTTGGAGAAGACAACAGAGATGGAGACATGGCTGATTGCGGTGCAGGGGAAGCGGATTGTTCAGCATTCTGTTGCTTAGCAGCCGCTACGCTTCTGTGGTCCATACTCGCTTCCATTGAAGTAATCTCATTGTTTATCCTCTGCTCTGCTTCTGCGATTAACCGGTCGCATTTCTGAGCTGGGATAAGCAAGCACTTAACGAGTGGGAATGTGGAACACGCATTACAGAACCAAAATGCTTCTTGGGAGTTACTTCGCTCCCGTACCTGTGGTTGGGACACATGTGCACATTTCGTATGGTACTATTCCAAACAATGCGAACATGCCAGACTGATTTTTACTACCCGCTGACATTCTGCTAACCCGCAAATGCCTTTCGCTTGGAGTCTCTTCGGTTTCGCCTTTCTGCCATTCAATTTGGTGTCGTTACCTGACCCAGTGGGTTGGTTAGCGTTCTGTACTTTTATAGCTTTGAGAGCGGCGCACATCGGTCAGGCCAGCGTGGTGGATACAAGGTCAATTGAGCGGTCAGCGTGGTCGAGCGGTCCGTGTGATGGGTAATGCAGCCGCACTGGCTGACAAGGTCACAAGGATTGGCGAGTGACTGCAACCTGAACAAAGCGCTGAACACATATTCTTTCACAGCTGTGTTGAGAAACACTGGATCGGAGTAAGCTTAGGCTTTTCGGCCTGCCTCGAGAATTCTGTATCGAATGGTGTCACACAGAATGGCAATCGGCTCAATAC
>OX104064.1:72645507-72667824 GCA_944474145.2 Dicrocoelium dendriticum | reverse complement strand
ACTGCGCAAAAAGGCGAGGTCGTCTTCAATCACCACCCGAAGATCACCCTCCTGAGGCGTTGTCGGCATGTGGTCTCCAGGCTTCTATACGTAGGTTGAATAGCCGAACAACCTCGCCGCGGTGCCAGCTGTGTGGTTCTGGTTAATCCCGTTCCAGCAAATGGTTCGACGGCAGTGTTCCACGATGTGGTGGGTTTCCGTCTGACAAGCCTTCTCTCTATAAAAGGTCACATATATCCGTTTAACAACTTTGTGACGTGACGGATGTGACTCGCCAATAAATAAATCCACTGCTACTTGCCTTTTCTGAGGATCATACAAACATCACATAAGTTATCCAATTCAAAGTCATCCTTTGATATTTCTTCGATGGCGAATACGGCGAGCAAAACCTTAAATTCAGAGTCACATTAACAAACTCACTCAACATGACTAGTTGTACATACACACAAACAACTACATGCATACATACACATGTTATTGGTTAACCTGTAATACTTTTGTGTAATTACCCATCATACATGTTTATATTAGCATGATCTTGCGTTACCAGGCGTGCCAAGCACTGCCGAGAATAAACTAGTTAAATGGGATTGTGGCTTACGTGTACAGCCTTGCACTTGATGACGTTAAACGGAAGTAGATTTGACTATGACCATCAGCAGAGTGGTAGCATATGACCGATGCGAACGGATTCCGTATTGTTCCTGTGCTATGATGTTGGGCCCATCAAAGTAACCCATTAGGGCTTCACCTATGATTGACTCCATCACTTTCAGAGCACCCGGAGGAAAATCACTAGACGATAATAGACGTGCGCTGAATGGCCACCACCCTTAAAAATGTGGGTTATGTTGCCCTGCTTCCACTTGTTAGGGACATGCTGTTCGTCTAGGTATATGTGAAAAATTTGAGCTAATGACTCAGCTATCCTCATAACAGCCATCTGAATTGCTTTTGGCGGAATGTTATCAATCCCAGGTTAACTATGTATGCCCAACGGTCGCTGAATTAAAAGTGACGTACGGGAATATTGGCGTCTGGATTATTGGAACAGTTATGTGACGTAGGCTGATGGCGCATTGAAATATTGATGCATATTGCAGCCTTAGGAAGTTAGCTGTATCCTAGGCAGTTACAGTGCATCCATTTGCTGTGGTAAGTAGGGCAACGTTACACCTCACATTCCGGAGGCTGTTCACATGTCTTTACAGGAGCGTTTTGTTAGCACAAACCTTTTCCGCTAGACTCTGTTGGTGTACTAATTTGTCTTCACTTACAACCGGGGTACAGTAATTTAGATACACTATATAATACCTCCAGTTTTCAGGGTTAAGGTTAGCCGTATATACATGCCACGCTGCGTCTCTTAATGCCGTGCGTTTCCGGGTTCTGCTCCTAATACTTGATGATGGTCTCGTAGAATGAATGGTCTGTTTACGGATGCGGATTTACTCAGATCACTGAAATTTCTAGCAAACTACGTCCATGCAGTAACAATGGATGAATTGTCCGAAAAATCCCATATCGTATCCCCAACAAGTTCACTGAGCGTGTCGTATTGTGTGATTGCTCGGAACAAGTCACTAGGTTCTTGTGGAAATTCCCCGTAAGACATCTAGTCGTAATGTATTGTTACGTACTCACTTCTCCCCAGAGGGTCCTATAGATTTGGTTTCTCCACTATCAGCACACCGAGGTCATGTGTTGTTCGGCCGCAATTTAACTCCGCTGTCGCTCTGCCCTCTCTGGTAACTCTAATTCTCCCTACACAATATTGCGTGTGCGCTCGTTCCAACCAGTTCGACAAGCTCTACTCAGTGCTTCCCAACCCTTGAATCTAACCTGTGTGGATTATAATCTTGCTCCAGTTCCTAGTTTTCGGCATATTCTTTGCCAAATTCTACATGTGTAACTACATCAAACCGGTGCTTTTCGGGAAAGATTTTGGTCTCATTCGGAAGAAGAAGTTGAGGACTACCAAACTACGCAGCAACCATCCCTGCAAGTTGCAACATAACAAAGTTACAGTCATTTTGCTTTGCTCATCAACTGAACAGCTCTAGAGACGCTTATCAGCGCTCCATCTGCATCGCCGCTTAAGGCAGGCGTTTCAACACACGCTGCCGCTTTGGGTGGGTGGGTGTGTATGTTCAACTGCATTCGATGGATCGCTGAACCAGACAGTCTGTGCGTTACGACCTCCAGCTGTCTCGACCGCCTGGCCTAGGTGTGGTTGCACAACGCTCACTTCGTGTGCGTGTTCTGACCTGTTTGTGCGTCACGCCTAGCGGGAAGACCACCCAGCAAGGAGAGCGCCTAGATAGGTCTGGCTGCAAACGATAAGAGGACGACTAGCATTCCAATGGTTCAACGTCGCCTGTGTTGCGCAGGCGATTGCAGTAAAGTCCTTAAGATCGGAGTAACCTGGTCTAGCTGCATTAGATCAAACTGTCCGCAGTGTGTAGGCAAATCCATCCAAGAAGCGAGACAGACAAACAAAATTGCTGACACTATTTGGTTTTGGCCATCATGTCCAGTCATCCCAGTTATGAACTATTTATCTTTTCTCATTAAAACGTGCGATAGAATGACTGAGATAATCGCGCGTTTTGTAAATACTAAGATCGATCCCCGGGTGGTAAATATGGTCACGCCAATACCACAACCAGCGAAAGTAAGATCTGAATCTAAGCCGAAGAAGAGAGCTAGCGACTCCAATCTCACTGCAGCGTTTGTGTCTCTAAATCCACTAGGTCAGCTCCCTCTCATAAGTGGACATGCCCCAAACATGCATGCTTCCACTTCGCCAACCATAGACGCTTCACCTGGAGATTCATTCATGACACCGACAGCTCAGAGCCGAAGGCAATCCGGTGCAGATAACAAACTGGTAACCTTCGCATCGATTGCCTCGACAAACACTCTAGGAGCGACACAAGTATGTCATTCTTCTATACCGAGCACATGTGAAGCAACGCAGCTTTCCCCGTCAACTCCAATGGTGCCTTTTAAACAGCCCAAATTGCCGGCAAAATCTATAAAGCCCACATCGTTAGACAAAACCACGCTGTGTTAACTCTCGTGTGAACCAATGTTCCCGAGTCCAAATCTGGCACAATGAAAGGCAAGTTGAAAGACGATCGCAACCGATGGAGCTCCATTTGCGATACGGTTTTATTCCGGTTGAGCCTGCTATGCTGTAGCGCATAGCGCGTCACTTGACCTCAGTGTACTCTGGTGAACCTCGAATTCCTCGAGTAACACTAGACTCAGCAGATGAGACAGGGGCTGTCCTGCTCACATTAGTTTGTCTTGGCAACTCACTGAGCGGAGTGAGCATATTACCTGCTCCACCTTGGAAAGATCGCCCAAATGAAGCAGGGAACCAACGCGGCATTCCTAATAGGGATATCAAGAAAACAATATTTGTTCCTAGTGTTCCTGAGCGTCTGCATTCTTCTAATCACGATGCGCAAACACATGATTGAGAGCACGTGTGCTACATCCGCGAAACACTCTCTGTTGAAAATGTTTACGCCAAATCCATGACAAGGGTTCCGTCATCATTTAACTACAATGGCTGCGGTCCAAGGCTAATGAAAGTAAGATTACAGTTTGAGGTACTGAAGTAATTTCTGTTAGTGAACTGGTTAAAGCTCCGCGCCAGGTTGCCTACAGAGATCTGGCTAAAGACAGCAGGCGAACGGCCAATAGTCGTAAGCAATTCGATGGAACTTACAAACGCTGCATATAATTTATCTGCATAGTCCTGCGGAGAGACCGACACAACAGCACCCAGGGTACATAAAAGAAGAGAGCATAGCACGAGTGAAACGTCTGTAGAGGAACACTCAATAATGCCATGCAACTTGACTGAAATTCATTAACCAAAAAACGATTAATGGCCGACCACCTAACGGCCGGCTTAAAAACTAACACAAAGTTGACATCCATCAACGCAATCCTAACAACAAAATGCTATCTTGTATGTACACAAGTGTCTATGACCTTCTAAGTAAGTTGGTCGAACTTAAAGAACCAATGCCTCACAACCGCGGGACCTCGTTATAAATGCACAAACCTGGTTAAACCATGAGATAATCGATTCTGAGATCAATTTACCCGGTATATCGCTGCTTCGGAACGATAGAACCGGAAGGGCTGGTAGTGTGGTTCAATATTGTGAAGTTATCGATCACCCGGAAATCCGAGCTCCTGATTCGCTTTGGTGCCGCCTATGGTTGCGAACCAAGGACATATGACTACTAGCCGTGATTTACCGCCCACAAAACTCAACGTTGGAAATGGAGTCCAAACTGAACCACGTTTTCCAGTTTGCTTTGCACTTGTCCTACACCCACATTCTTATCGCGGGAGACTTTAACGTGCACGACATGGAAACCCCAGAAACCGAAGGTATGCAGTTTAAAGCCTGCTGGCAAGAGCTAATTGCTAACCACCCTCTGTACAACCACGTAACCTTTCCCACCAGATTTCGAACTGCTAACAAGCCGTCTATACTGCATCTTGTGCTCACTAAAAAGAACTCATGGTTGACGGGATAGTTGCAAGTACAGCATTGGGTCGTATTGAATATGTTACTCTACTCTTTGACTATATGTGCTATGCGAAGAACCCTGAAAGTGAGAATCATATGGTGTATACTGTCATGCACTATAATGTGACAGCTATGCTTGTTAAGGATAAATATTGGACATTCTTAACCGAATCCCCCCAGATGTTGCCTGGGAAACCTTTCCAAGAACGTTTAGCACACTGGTATTGCAAGCACCGGAACAAAAGTCCTTCCAAGCCAAAAACAAGCATAAGTCATTTCTGAGGAGTAGAACACGTAAATATGTGTCCCTGAGGGATTTGGCATGGCGAGATCACCAGGACTGCTCGAATCCCGAAACCTGGACTGCATATGTGGCACATCGTTACTTCTGTGTGAACTTGATCCGCGAAGACAAGGCCACGCATCAGCAGGAGTTAATGAAGCGATTCTGCACGAACCCCAAACTTCTGTACAAGCACATTAACGGCCTTCGAACGGTGAATCGGGAGATTTCAGCATTAGTCACGGTTGATGGATGCATGTGACCTGCAATGGAAGCAGCCGATCTTCTACGGCTTCATTACTCCTAAAATTTTCAGCATGTAGCCAGACCAACTATTCTCATAGTTTATATTCACAGTCGGGTTTAGACAATATCAAATTCACTGCGAAAGCTGTGTTGAAGAATATGTAACCCTTGCGTATCCACAGTTCTCCAGGAGCTGACAACATCCGACCAAAGGCTCTGCAGGCGCTAGCTAGTGATCTAGTAGAAGCACTGGCTGTTTTCTATCAGCGACGTCTAGAAGAGTACCATATCCCACTAGTATGGAAGCGAGGGATCAACAGTTCTATTCATAAAAGAAGTAGCCGCACTGACCCTACCAAATACTGTCCAACAACATTACTTCCTGTACTACCCAAAGTGATGGAATCAATCATCGCAGACGCGCTGATGCAGTATCTGGAAAGCCACAACTTAATAGCTTTAGAGCAACATGGCTTTCGTCAAAAGTGTTCATGTAATATTAACCTACTAATTGCACGTAATAGCTGTACTGATGCTGTTGCTGATGGAGCAAGAATCGAAGTCATCTACCTGGACATTTTAAAAGAGTTTGATCGCTTAGTCCATCAAATTCTTCTTCAGAAGCTTCGGAACTGCGGTACTGACGACCCAACCCTGAGTCAGAAAAACAATGTTCCGCATTAAGGACGGCTATATGTGAGAGTCCGGGAATCACTGTCCGATGCAATCGATCTGGTGTGTGATGTACCACAAGACTCGGTGATTGGACCTGGTCTATTCTTGGAGTTCATTAACGATTTGGCGTGATTCATTGATACCAATTTCCTATTTTTCGCTGATGATATCAAGATATGGTGAAGGATCAGAAGACCGGACAACCACAAACGGCTCCAATGCGATCTTAACACTTTGTCGAACTGGTCAGTTCAAAAGGCCCTACCATTCAACGTAGACAAATGTCGCGTTGTGCCATTGCGCCAAAGCCATAACTACACATATTTGCTTGGGACAAACAGATTACAGACAAGCTCCCAGGGATGTGACCTTGGTGTGCTCCTACAAAGCGATCTCAACTGTTCAAAACAGGCTGAAGTAGCTGCGAAAAGAAGCAACCAGTATGTCGGCATGCTGCGAAGGGCATTCGGGAGATTTGACGCATTAATCTTCGTAATTAGGCTTAATTCCTATGCGCGCCCGCATATTGAATAAGCTATCCAAGCTTAGCAACGTTGGTTGAAGCGCGATCTAGAGCATTAGATGCACCACGAAGAGCAACAGAGAATGTAAAGGGAATGCGCTATTACCTTTACCACCGAAGGCTGAGGTTGCTAGGAATTTGCAGCGGAACTTATCGAAGGCTGCGCGGCGATCTCATATTAACGTATCAAATATTGAGTGACCCCAATCTCGTATGCAGCCACTTGCTGAAACTTAGCCACAACACGTAGCTCAGGGGTAACTGCTTAAAGTTGAAGGAACAATACAGCCGTCTAGATTGTCGACGGGATTACTATTCCCTTCGGATTTGTCAACCCTGGAACGCGCTCCCAGACTCAGTTGTATCATCTCCTATATTGGACGTTTTCAAAAACGAAGAGATATTGCTCTTATCTCCCAGCACTTTGTTACCTAGACTTCTCTATTGTGAATTCCGCGAAGCATAATTTTCTAGAGGTTTTATGTATCAAATAAACCAATGTGAGCGACCATATTTTACTTTTCTCACGCCTTAGACCAATGATCACTGCTCCACAGCATATTTCTGAAAGTTTAGGCTCAAGTTTTTTAATTTTGATGTTATTTATCAAGGTATTCATCTCGGCAAACCTTTGGTAGATGACCCCATATATTTTGATTTCATCGTATTCACCCCAACCATCCTACGGGACCTGCCAAGGACTTGCTTTTATCCCGTGATAAATCATTGCCCATTGTTCGTAAGCACTAGATCAAGAACAAATGGTTTATTACCCGTTCTGAACGTGCTGGGCGAACTGACATGGCTAAAGAGCGGATAGATTCCAGAGGCTTTTGCATGTCTGCCTTGAATTGTTCTTTGGGGGAGGCAGGAACTTCCAAATCGTGAACACTGAAGTCGAGGACGATGAGAACATGGCTGCATCGTTGTCGAAGTCCCCTCCCCCATGCGAATGTCAGGCAGGAGTACATCTCTAGGGTGGATATTGAGGGACGATAAGCAACTGATAAAAGGCAGCTGTTGTTGCGTCTTAGTCGCAGACTGCATCAGAGTGAGTCCCTGGGCAGCGTTTCCGGATCGTCCACCGGTTTGCAATGCGGGTCATTGCGTCAGTATAAAATTGCCCCAAAGCCCTTACAGGAGCGATCGTTTCGAATAAGGGACATGCCATGGATCTCTGCTTCGGCGTCTCTGATTTATGAATGGAGTCAAGTTTCTGTTATAAATAAGTGGTCCCAGGCGTATGATACATAACGTGGCCGCAGTTCGGCAAGCTTGTTCAGGAAACGTTGTTCATTGATGTACATGTTGGCAAGTTTCCCTGTTCTTACCAATCAGTCGTGCGATGTGCCTTTTGGGTGTGATGTTGTGCAGATCGGTGAAAGGTCCGCCGAGAAAATACAAAGCAACAGCACAGGCAAAAATCCTCTCTGAGCCAGCCTCAACTACTACTTTTGTACTTCCAAAGGCACCGTGATTTTGTTATTAGGCATTTGAACGCCATACACAGAAAGGCTTCTCCAACTCTTATGAATCATAGTTCTCACATAACGGTTGAAGCACAGACGTGTTAGCGTCATCAAATGGAGGTCGTATTAGTATCAGTAGCATACATACTCGTGGAGATCAATCGCAATGGAATGTCTAGGCAATAGATATTAAAGAAATCGACGGAAGTCACAAGAGAAAATATTTGTTATCGGTCTTCTGCCATAGCCTACCTGAACGCTGAAATCGGCCCAGCGTACAGGTCATATTCTCGCCCGAATAAAGGAAGCATTGGTAGTTCATGGTGAGAAACGCTTCCTTCTTTATGAGTAATTGTTACCTACTTTCATTCGGTCTACCACTTCGGCGATACATTAGTTAAAATTAGAGCGATATAGAGAAGAGTAGCATGGCCCCTGCGCAAGCATGACACGCTAAATGGGGAAGCGTTTCATATTGTGGCTGGCTGGCCCAACAACGTCCACTTGGTGTCAGCTGGGTGTTCCGCGTTAATCCCGGTCCAGCTACTAGTTCGGCAGCAGTGTTCTAGGACGTGGTGGGTTTTGTCGGGCAAGCGTCCTCCCTATAAAAAGCCACAAATGTCTGTTTAACAATACTGAGACGTGGCAGATATGACTCGCCACTAACTAAAGTTACTGTCTTGCCATACCGGAGGATCATACATATTTCGTGAAGGTCAACCATTTGAAAGATTTTATGTGTTTCTTTCCTATAGTGGCGCATTCACAAACCTACTCACCAATTAATAGTAATGCTAACAAATTCACACAACACGATTACTTAGACATGTACCCACACATATACTGCACATACCTACACACATATATCCAGTATGTACTGGTTAAATCGTACCATTTCTCTACAATTACTAATGTTTCGCGTTGGTTTACCATCATCTTGCTTTTGAAGGCGTGTCTCGCACCGTTGAGAATAAATCCTTCATTTATTTATTTTAAAATGATTAAATCCTAGTATGTTAGAGGACCGCACAAGCCAAACGCGTTGGGCCGATGTCTGCACACACCATTTTGTTCCGGTGAGCTTGAAGCGCATTAATTCATCCTAGATGGCATCAATCAACTGATTACTGTGGCAGTCGTGTCAGTTCCACTGTGAAACACTTAAGGGAAGTGAGTGAAACGAAAACGGCTGCTGCTGCTGCTGCTGCTGCTGCTGCTGCTGCTACTGGTGTGAGTGTAGACATCTATTTACCCACAATTTTCGTGAACGCGAACTACAGTGCGACTGTGTTTCGTCCACCACATACTCATGAAATACTCCAAACCAAAGCTGAGCAATCAGCATCAACTTTCAGAACATTATTCATCCACTTGATTAAATTTTGGACCAAGGCATTCAATGTGCTTTAACAGGACTGTCGGTCAGAATATCTGATAGGATTTCACTAGTTGTGAAGTCAAAGCAAAGCTGAAACCAATCGCTGAATATACTGTTAGACGACACTAACAGGCAACTAACATTCAGTTTGGGAGAATGTCTTACTGACTGGGTTTAAGTGGTGCACTTAGGATGAAGGATAGCTACAAGAGCGATGCATGCAATTCCAGCAGTTATTTTGAATGGCAAAAGCACCCGGTTATTTGTGTCAGAATAGGACAGCCAACATAAATTGGCAATGGTTATTCCTGAAGTTGCAGGGTACGTTTACAGACGCAAGCAATGAGATTTGCTTCCGGTTTTACCGCACTCAATGTACGGTTTCAACCAGATAGGGTGCATCTCACCTAACTGGATAAATATAAGGCTAATTGACTTCCAGCGAGGAAGTGAAAACCTGTCATTGTCAGTCGCGCCGGTAAGATCTACATGCGAAAACACTAGCATGCGTTATGATTGCTTGTGACTCCAACCGGCAGACATCAGTTCAGTGCCGGGACTACCACTAGATGTATAACGTTTATTAGAGGGACATACAATATATTGACCAGGTTCATCATAAATAACCCCGACAGCCTTGCGTACAATGGAGACACTGTAAATGTGCAGTTTTGAGTTATACCTAACATATGGTTGGTGGCAGCCGGTTTCGCATTTGCCTGTCACTGTGGCCTCTACAGGACGTCTGCGCCTACAGAGGGACCTTACATATACATTTTATGTAAAAGATATAATCCACAGGTCAGGTCACCTGGCACGCCCATAAAGAATACGCTGGAAAAGGAAGAATACCGCACGTTCGTGCTCTGTTATCACTTGGTAAGAAAACACACGAAAGTCCGGTTCCGTAGTTGAATGTTAAGGTTCAACGAATACATGCCTGCGTTGTTGATAGGAGACGCGAACATACGTCTATTGAACAAAGTTTACTAGATTGGCCTAGAAATCTATTGGTGATGGAACCTCACAGCATCAAACAACCAGCTTCACTTTGGACAAGATCGCATAAGGTGAAGAACTGGAAATATAAGCGAACTAATTAGCTGATGATGGCGCTTCCTTAATGAACCAAAACGTTAAACAAAGGGACGTGTTTCGAAAACATTATTCAACTGTGTACGCGTGTAGTCACCAACTAAATGTTCACAAGTTGTGAAGTGAGCTGATAACCACAACCGTGCGCCAACCATTCACACACAAGGGAATAATGGAACAACGGATTAATATGGATAAAAAAGCCACGTGTTGAGACGTCCTGTAGGATAGTTTGTGGAAGTAACGTTTGTACAAAAAATGTGCATAAACTGAAAAATCTCATTTGCGGACTCATCATATTATCCACATTAACATAATGATTTATCCGTCTACCCCGAGTTCGTAGGGTTGGTGCGCACAATGTTTACCTGCGCCATGTCGTCACTCAATGAACAGGAATCCGATCAAGTAATGCAAGTGGTGTAAAGCATCGCTGAGTCTTTTTTTAAAATGAGTAACATGGGTGCGGATTTAACAAAAGTCGAAAGAGCGTTTCACGATTGACAAATTTGAAAGAACAATAATTCCGACGGCATTGCAGTCGACAATGTTGGCTTGCAAGTTTCAACTTATGAACCCTCAATTTCGTGTTGCCCTTAAGCTTAAAGAGGTGGTGGCAGGCGTGAAGCGGTTTTCCAAGATCTAGAACGCCAGGATGAGGTCACCCTGTAGACGGCGGTATCTGCAGCTGTACACTGTCATGGATCTACGTCGCCTATGATATGGCAGGAAAGACAGCCCCTTCACTTTTTTCGCTGCCCTTCGCTGGGCGGTCTCAAGCGCAGCCAGTTCGCTTTTTAACCATGCTCGCCAATACTGGATCACATCCTTTATATGGGGCCTAACATATGCATTAAACGGTTAGTCGAAGGTGGAAGGATCGAACCGGTCGAACGCCCTCCATAACAGACCAACGTGTTGGATAGCGGTTTGTACGCCTACAAGGACTGCGCTGAACAGCCGAGGTCGTCTTGCATCACTACCCCTAGGTCTAGCTCTCGTAAGGCGGTTTTCAGCATGTCGTCTCCAAGCTTATATGCATACGCGAGCTTGTGGTAGACATGCAAGGTTTTTCACTTGTCCGTGTTAAACGGAAATAGGTTTAGCTCTGACCATTCAAAGGCATGGTCTAAGTCTCGTCGCAGCATATCGTGATCGTCCTGATAGCCGATTGCCGTCATATCTTGATGTCATCGGCAAAAAGCAGGAAATTTGATTTGATGACACTCGTAAGCTCGTTAATAAACAACAAGAATAACCGCGGCGCCAACACTGACCCTTGTGGAACACCGCACTCCATATTAATTTGCTCAGAAAATAAACTCAAAACTTGAACCTTAAGGCGTCCCTGACGGAGGAAGTTTCCGACCCATCCAAAGATAGGGTTCCTAACTCCGTACGCTTGCAATTTTGGAGAAGGATGAGGTGATCTATGCTTGAGCAAATTCTAGGTAGATGACATCATTACCGATCCCACTGCCACGGGAAATCAGTGGATTGGTAGTACATAACCGATGCTGACAGAATCCGTGTTACCCCCGTGCTATGATGTTAGATCTTTCGAAGTAAGCCATTACTGCCTCAGCTATGATGGATTCCATCACATTTGAAAGCACTGGGAGGAGAACCACCGAGCGGTATTTGCAGGCGCTAAAATGCTATCAATCTAGAAAATCGGGGTAATTAAGCCTTCCTTCCACATATTAGAGGCTTGCTGATCATCCAGGCATTTTTGTAAGCATCCCTTTAATGTTTCGGTTATCCTCGTAACTACCACCTGCAGTGCTTTCGGGGGAATGTTGCTAACACCGCGGAATGGTGGGTGTGCAAATAGAACAACTTCCTCAGAATCGTAGCCATACTAAAGTTGACATGTGTAAAACTGGTGTCTCAGGAATTGGGACAGGCATCTTACACATGCTGGTTGTACGTCGGGAAATTAGAGCTTACTGGAGCCTTAGAACATTAGCCGCATCCACGGCGATTTGAGCACATCCATCTGCTGCTATTAGTGAGAGAACGCTACGTTTCACATCCCGAGGCTATTCACTTGTCTGTACAGCAGTTTTGTTGGCACAAAACTTTTACTCCAAGCTCTGCTGGTGTTCTAATTTGTCTCGACGCACAAGCGTGGTACAGTGATTATGATGCACAACATAGTGACTCCAATTGTCGGGGCTAGGGTTAGCCGTATGCATATGCTACACAACGTTTTCGGGTTCTGCTCCAAATGAATGATTATGATCGTGCGGAACGAAGGGGCTTGTTGACCGATGCGAATTTAATCAGACCACTGAACTTGCCAGTAAACTCCATCCAAACACTTTCAATGGAACAGTCATCTGGAACCTCCCAGATGGCATCCCCCACAAGTTCTGCCAGTATATCTTAGTGGTCGATAGTTTGAAACAAGTTACTATGTACTTGTGGATACTTTGCATAACACGCCAAGCCGTAACGTATGGTTACGTCATCGCTGCTCCCCAGAGCGCTCTGCATCCTTGGATTCTCAGTCATAAGATGTTCGTTCGAGAGCACCAGATAAAGCCCAGACCGTGTATTTCCGACTCTGAATTGGGTGGGCAAACTGGCATTACTAAAAAGCGAAATGAATGCACTATGCTCTTGCTGGTCTGCTTTGAATTGCTCGTTAGGCGAACCCGGAAATTTCAAGTCATGAATATTTAAGTCGTCGGAAATGAGACGATTTTTGTATCACTGTCGAAATTCCTTTTCCACCAAGAATGTCAGGTGGGCGCCCATCTCTGGGGTGGATATTGGCGGACGATAAACAACGGCCAAAAGGCAGATGTTGTTTCGCCTCAGTTGCAAACTGCACCAGAGGGCGTCTGTGATCAGCATTTTTCATCTTCCACCGGTTCACACTACAAGTCGTTGCGGTAACATAAATTACCCCCACTGCCCTTACAGGGGCGATCGTTTCGGAGAAGGGACATGAAATGTATCGCGACCTCGGCGTCTGTAATATCTGAGTGCATCCAAGTTTCCTTGACGAATATGAAGTCCTTGGCATATGACGATTGATGTAGCCGCAGTTAGGCAAGCTTGTTCAGGAGACCTTAAGCACTGGTGTATATGCAGGCAAGTTTCTATGTTTCTGGCAATGCATCACGGGGTGCGTGTTTTGGATGTGATTTTGTGCCGACTGGCGAAACGTCAGCAATTAAAGGTTTTTCGGGTGTGGCGATGACGAACGCATCTATGTCAGATCCATGGATCCCACCATTACCTTATTGCATCTTTCTTTGCAGGCAATGTTTTGGGTGTGTTTGCCAGTTTGGCTGGCTAATTTATTGAGGTTATCCCAACTCTTGCCGGAAAGTAACACGACTAGGGGACTGCTCTCGTGTGTTCGCTTGGAAGATTCTGCTTTGATCCGGAGCTCGGGAGGAAGGCTGCTGCTGTCCGCATGCCAGCACTCCAACACCATTGCGGATATTTGTCTATAACGAAGGACCAGTTTCACAATCCCTGGCGATGGATCGTGTTATGACGTTTTCCAGGGAGAGGGTCTCACGAATGTATCATCATTAATCCTGGTCGTGAGTGGTCGCTTCACGCTCATCATGACTTCCAGCTTCAGGAGGGCCGTATACCAGGATTGAATAAATAAATAAATAAATAATTTATTCTCCATAGCATGGTGGCTCGCCTTATCAGGCAAGATCAAGGTTTTACTGACAAGGTTTCGCTGTAGCCACATTGTGTTGCATGCATAAATGGGGAAAGTACATGTGAGGAAACATCAAAGGTGAAATGGCAATTGTTTACGTTCATGTGGATGTATCGTAGTGAGGAAATTTATAGACTCTGACTATTATGGCCGCTAATTGTATAAAATATGACATGTTAACCAGTAACTAACTGGATTTGTGTGTCTGTATATATGAATGTGTATTTGACACATTTAAACTTGGTCACTTTAAACTGGATATATTTCATTCCACTTTATTTGGTTTGTTCTGCCTACCTGAACAATCATCCATTAACTTGCACTCGCTGCTTACGCTTACTGTGGTTATCTTTGTTAGCTTTATCTCGTTTGTGACATATTTTGAGTAACATTTCGTAATTATCGCGGATTCTTTACTAATCAACTTGCTTCATATACTAATTTAAAGAATAGTTATGTCGGCATACCGTATAGATATTTTTTATTTGATAGTGTCATTTCAACTGATTGACTTTTGTTTGATATCCCCAGTGAAGCTGCGCTTGGTGTGCATCTTGAAAAGGTGCTTACCTGTCTAATGACCACTACATCGTGCATAGTGGCTCCAGGAGAGAGTTGGTGGTTTCTGGAGGGGACGGGGTGCACGGTCCTCTTGGTCGTTCTAGGCTTGAACAGTGGTTCCATGTACTCAGTGCGGAGCATACTACGGTCCAGTCACCGCCTTGTGTGCGCTTAAGTCCCAACTACAGCGTGTTTGTCTTTACCTGTGAAGAAGTATGGGCCGGCTCCATTGATGAAGCGTGGCTCACATCCACATACATCCCGGTCTTATTCCTTCGGGTTTACACTGGATATGGGGTGTGTGGATGGAACTGTGAGTGGTGCAGCGTAAGCCACTCATGGTTCCTCAATAGGCGCAGGCGTCCTGTGGCTGGTCACACTGACAGGCAAATCCGAAACCGGATGCCGCCAACCTTGTATGTATGTGTGCCCCATGCTGAGGCTGATGTCGCATTCATGATGCATCTTCACTGCAGTTGGGCTAAACCAACTTACACTTAAACTAGGTCTTTTTAATGTGGATAACATTCATTACATTTTATTTGGTTTGTTCTGCGTACTTGATAATCTTCTCCCAACTTACTTCGCTCATGCAAATTGTGTTAGCCTTGCGTAATTTTATCGCGCTTGGAATGTTTTAACTAGCTTTCCGACACTTTCTACTTATCGCGTATTCATATTTAACCACTTTCTTCCATATGCTCATTTAGCGAGTATTTATGTCGTCATATGCGTTTAATTTATTCGATTTCGGCATTTTGAATGATTTGCTGTTGTTTGACATCCCAGGTGTGGCTGCGCTTGACGTGCATGTTGACAAGGTGCCTACCTGTCTACTACCCACTACCTCGTCCATCTGGCTCCAGGAGACAGTTGGTCGTTGCTGGAGGGGACAGGGTGCACGGTCCTTGTGGTCGTGCTAGGCTCCAAGAGCGGTTCCATGCAATCACTGTGGAGTGGATTACGGTCCAGCCACCGCCTTGTGTGCGCTTGATTCCACAAATACAGCGTGCTTGTGTTTGCCTGTGAAGGAGTGTGGGCCGGCTCCGTTGATGAAACCTGGCTCCCATCCACATGCCTCCCGGTCTTATTCCTTCGGGTTTACACTGGATATGGGGTGTGTGGTTGGAGCTGTGGGTGGTGCAGCGAAAGCCACCCATGGTCTCTCTGTGGGTGCAGGCGTCCTGTGGCTGGCCACAGTGACAGGCAAATCCGAAACCGGATGCCGCAAACCATATTAACATTAACATCATAAAGCGGTGACATGTCCGTCAACGACGAAGATACTCAACGTGTTTGCTGGCGCTTTGCTTGCACTGCGGAAATCGCCCGAGGGTATACGATAGAACTTGTTGCAAAGATTCTGTGTTGATGGCGCGACATTCATGTACGATACTGCTTTTCGGTTGTTCCAGTGAAAAAGAGGTTTCTTTGTAAGCTCTTATTTTCAAATAACCTCAAGGAATAAATGTAAGGGGATACGATTTGTTGACCAGGCACGCCAAATCTTTTGGACCCATACGACCGATCTACGGAGCTCAGAAACCTTAAGCTAATGCTGCACCGCTTGTGTATACTGCGCAGGTGCGCCATATTGAACTTATGACGGATGAAGCGAAGTGCCAAATTAGCCAACAATAATACCCGGTGGTGTAAACATCTCTATATTGATGCTCTAAGCTTGAGGGAGAAACCCACATTGACAGAGGACTTACCGGCACTCGATAAAAATTGGGGTGTTCGAGTGAACACCTACACTACTCGGTACAATTTTTCGCGGCTGAAACGAGCATCTGGTGAATCATTGGATGCATTATTTACCATCTTGTTTGTTCTGTTCAAAAGTATGACTACACTAGTATTCCCAAGCACAAAGTGGAAGAAATTATGGTAATACAACAATTGATTTCTAGTCTCACGGTTGCTCGGATCAGAGAGAGTCTCTTAATGGAGTACGCAGAAACGCTCACATGGGACAGGGCCTGTTTCCTGGTTTGTACGAAGGTCGCAGCCACGGAACAAAAGAAAATTTCCCTTTCTGACACAGGAGCTACTTAAATGGACCGTTCGGATTCTACACGTTCTCTGACGCGATCCTTGGTTAGAAATACGTGTTACCGCTATGGAAATGCTGAACATCGTGCAAATGGTAAGTCATGTCCTGCGAAGAGTGAAATCTGCCGGAATTGCGGTAAGACCTGTCATTTTGCTGGGGTTTGTCGTTCCCGCGCCATTTCTTTGGTTGATACTGCAAATGATTCTAGAGCTTCTCCGGTCACCACTGAAAATCCATATATGTCGTTAATGAATGCGAACATCCACTTTCGTCTCTAACTCAAGAACCCAAACGGCCTTCGCGAGATATTCATCGTGTGAATTTTGAACTTAGAAACAAAACCATTTGTCTAGACATGGAACTAGATTCCTCGTCACCAGTCAGAGTTGTGCCATACTGATATTACAAGCAGCATTTTTGGTCAGCTAACTGTACCTACTTTCCTCACACTTTCAGCAACTACTCCGATGGTGACGTCCACATACTTGGTTTTGTTACGGTTTCAATGTTTCTTGTGCACAGCAGGAAGGGTATATTTGAAATTTACATCTCTACAACTGATAGTAAGCCTCTATTTAGACATAATGCCATGGTCTTGTTGAACGTATCACCATGCGTCAGCCGGATGACCATTTCCAGCGTTAAGCTACAAGCATTACTTTCCGGTTACCCAAATCTCTTTCTTCCGGCTATTGGGAGAGTCCCAAAAGCAATGCTGCACCGCATTCGGTTGAGCGCGGATTACAAACCATTCAGCATTTCACAATCTATGGCTGTACCACTGGCCAACCGAGAGGTGTTGTCGCAAGTTTCATAAAATACGGTCACGGAAGATTTGCTATAACCCATACAGTGTTCTAAATGGGTTCATTCACTAATTGCCGTTCAAAAGAAAGATGGCTCCATTCGTCTAGGCACTGACCTTCCAGCGCCTAATCGACATATAATTGTGGACAAGTTTCCTCTGCCTCTGCTCGACGAGTTGATGGTTAGACTTGCAAACACCAAACGTTTCTCAAAGCTGGATATTCGCAATGCATAGTGCAATAGGGCAATGACTCCAGATTACCGACATTTGACTGCTTTCCTCACACAAGAAGGTTTGTAGCAATACAAAGTGCCACAAGTGGGCCTTAGTAGTGCCCCAGCAGCTTAGCAGCAGTTTATTACTCTATCCTTATCAGATATCAGAGGATGTGTTGTGCATATAGATGCTATTTGTGTCTTTGGTAGTAACCCCCCGAACATCAGGAAACCTCCATTATGTGCTGAATAGACTAAATGAACTAAATCTTCGCTTGAATACCAACAAATGCCAATTCGCTGTAACGGAGGTCGAGTTTATAGTACATGTTATTCCCACCTCGGGTATTAAGCCTAATGTGCAGAACCCCAGAGCCATTCACGATTGTCCAAAACCATGCAATGTTACACGGATGAAACATTGCTTGCGTTTCTGTTCTTATTACCTTGGACTTTTACTGAATTTTGCGACTACTGCCGAGCCTTTACGAAGGTTGACGCACCAAAACCAGAAGTTTCTTTGGGCTACTGAACAAGACAGTACTTGCATGATCATACGAGCGATTATTAAATCCACTCCCACGGTAGCGATCTTCAATGAGCATTGTTCAACGTTTGTTTCAACGGATGCTTCAGATGTTGGCTTGGGTGCAGTTCTCTCCTAGTTGTGCGATGGCGAGGAAAAGGTGATAGCGTACTCATCGCGTAACTTGTCTGATAATGAAAGAAATTATTCCACCAGCGAGAAGCAGGTCCTCGTATGCGTCTGGGCATATAAGAACTGAACCTTTTTCTTATTCATACGTCAATTCACTTTGCGCAGTGATCATTCTGCTCTTGCAACGCTACTATGTCGCGGTAACAAAGGTCAACAGTCGGTAGGTTTGCGTCACTGGTACTCAAGTTTATTGAACTATGATTGTGAAATAAAATACGTGCCAAGATGTCTTAACCAACTTACCGATGGTCTGTCGAGACTCCCACTGTTCAAGGAAGGGGAAAGCGAGGACGTAGAGGACGTTAAAATAATATTACAACTCTCAGATGGAACACCTACAATAACGATTGACCTGATACGAGAGCCCAATGACAAAGACCCTCTCCAGGCGAAGCTTCGGGAGTACATATCCCCTTCATGACCTAGTCGTACCAAGATCCAGCCTGCTTTATTTCCGTACTATACTCTAGGACACGAGCTTTCTAATGTGAGCAAAATCATTATTATAGGCGAGCAGTTTGTGGTCCCTGCAACCCTTATTCCTCTGGTGGTTGCATGTGCGCATGGAGGTCATCCAGGGATTGTGCAAGCAAACGCTCGGATACGACAATACTATTTGTGCCCGAAGTTAAATTCCAGTGTCGAGGCGGTTTTTCGGGAATGTTACGCTTGCCAACAATCCGAGAAGAGTGCGAGGCCCTTGAATGCTCCAGTTCAAAATATCATGTACGCAATGAAGCCAGGGGCAAAATTTGCCATCGATATTATGGGCCCGTTTGCCAATGCACGCCCGCAGAAACGAAACGTGCTAGGGGCAACATGCATCTATGGCAAATGGTCAGAGGCTATTCTATGCTGGGAAGTCACTACAGCCGTCATCAGTGATACTCAAGGAAAACTCTCCCATCATAGTGACCCTCAGGAAGCCGCTGTTACAGCACCCGCCCAACAAACGTCATACAGGCAATAAAGAAGAACATTGGCAGTGGGTGGGCGGGCTCCACCTTGTATGAACCACTGAGTTTGTAATGGGAGACCTGTTGCCAATAGTTCTGGCATCATCTGTTTTCCAACGTGTCCTTAAATCGATTTTCGTTTATCGTCGCATCAAAGACAAAAGGGCCGATGATTCCACGGGATGAAATTGCTGCCTATCCACTGAGGTATTTCCGTAATTTTCCTTTTCGCGCAGAATGTGAGGATGTTCACTTGGCCAGAAACGAACATTCTGCTTATTCACTACACCATTTAAATAAAAATACACCTTGTCAGTAAATCCCGTATTGTACAGAACGTGTTTCTCTAGCACCAACCATGTACCGTTGCTTGTCCTACGCTGCTAATTTATGGACAAATGTTACCTTTTATGGAACAGTTGAAGTTAAAATGTAGATTCCTTTTTATTGACCGACGAGATAATCCTAACACAGCAGTCGTCCTCCTTGTTGAGTTGCTAGGACTTTGTGTCATAGCAACCCTAAGTGCTTCCATGATTTCAAGGGTGCGGACACTTGGCCTGCGCCGTGGATTCTTCTCTAACATAGCCTGTTGTTTCAAAATGACGATACACGGTCTGAATAGTCTGTATAAGTAGAGCCCGTTTTGTACGAAAGTGTGCACGAACACATTTTTATGTTGTTACAAAAGCTCTCCTTTATGTAAAAAGCATTACAAGTTTTACCTTCTGTTCAACACACAATCTGCTCTTATGCGCCATGAAAATATTCTATACAAACTTCGCGTGACATGTAGCAGATTTTGCGTAAACCAAAGTATCCGAATACGAGTTTCGACATTACATCTGTAATATTACTTGTGTAATGAGCAAAACAAATGGTATGATAGTTCGTGCACCACTTTGTGTTTCGCAGGGCTCACCACAGACAGATAACCACAACATTGCGACTCAGACCTGGTAAGCAGCAATCGAGTCATTGCCAAGAATTCGATACCTAATCACGGCGAATCCACTGAACTCTCCACAACACACTGCAGCAGTTATCGCAGGCAGCTGCACTGACACTAACGGAGTTTTCCTCAGAACACTAACACTGGATGACAAATCCTGTGCAGGTCAATCTTTCTTTATCGTCAGATTTCAGTGCAGTAGAGCTATGTTACGCGTTTTTCGTCACCAGTCTCAGCTCGCGTGTAAGTCTGGTGGGTAGGTCTCGTTTGCCCAACACGTATCGAATTCGAGTGGCTAGTCTGCACGCGTGGCGTAATTTCTCTGAAGAACGTTAGTCGAAATAGCTAGGACCCGTTAAAATGCTTTCTTAATATTCAGTTCATCTAAAGTTTCCAAATCAGCGAACAGTACTGTCAGCTTACCTCATACGTGTGGACATCCGGCTTCTTTTGTGAGTATAGATAACATAATGTGCACATAAAGATGCTTTTCCTACAACTCATAATAACCAAATGCTTTGCCAGCACGCATTCGGTGCCATGCTTGGCAATAGCCAAGGTACCTTATTAGTTTCTTTGTTGAATCTCCCATGCCGGTTTCTTTAACTATCTGTAGTTTTCTTCTGTGATAGTCTTTTTTTCTTGTTGCCACTTTTTGCCACAACTTTGCTGTGATGAATATGTGTCCAGGAAGCATTGTCATTTTCTAAGTTCCATTTATTTTCCTCATTCTTGATTTTTGTCACAAAGGCTTCTTCAGTCAATTAAGCTATTCACGGTACTTTCAAAATCATCCTCAGAAACCACAAATGGGTTGCCTCTAACGATATTTCTACATTTTGGAGAAAATATTATCTTGCCTTCATTATCATTAATACTGTTGGACCTGACGAGCACGAATCCTTAAAAAGCAGTTCAGGCCATTACAGTCAGCAGGTCAACTGTATCCAGGCGAATAGATGAGATGGCTTAGGACATATGAGGTGCCTTAGTTACTGTATTAGAGTCCAGCAAGTTTTCATTACACGTAGATGAATCTACTTGACCTGATAGCGACCGTCTGCTCGTAGCATACGTCCGATTCTTCGATGTTATCGAATTAATAGAAAGGACGCTGTTTCCAAGGAGAATTACACTCATACAAAGGGCCAGTCTATATTCCAGGTAGCCAATGGCTCTCTGCCTGCAAACTCCATCCAAATACCGAACACCGTTGCAGGTGCAACAGATGGTACTGCTAGGATGGTCAGAAGATATTAAGGATGCATTGCTCAAGTAAAAATGTTCTTCCTTCTGTACATAGAGTTTACTGTGTGATTCATTGCGAGCAACTAGTGACTATGAGCTTCGGAGGGTGTTTAAACAATCCACTGTGAACTGTTTTTAATAGTGTGCAAAAGGGTCAAGATGCACCCACTTAAAGATCGTCTTTACCAGCATTTTTGTGGGGGCGATCAGTGAAGATTCCCAGGTTATACTGTTACGTACAGAGGTATGTAGTGAACATGAAACACTTACGCTTTCCTTATTTTTTGACATTGGACCTTATTCTTGTTAGTCATGCGCTACCTTGCTCTGTGCTATAATTTGCTACCAGTTAATTGTAACCCTTTACAATACACGTCTGGTCAGGCAGCGTTCTCATTCCTGAATAACTAGTGCGCTTATTGGTTCCCACTGGTGTTCGTCGTAGCCAGTATCTGAATTCCGCTCTACAGCATAGATGGCTCTTTTTAAGAGTAACTGTCTTCACCTTTTTGTTGCACTCAGGGTCACCATCATCACATTCCTTTCTGGAATGGATTATGAAAGAAGACTGTTAAATAAAAGCAGCAGACATCTGGTTCGATCTTCTGAGTCCCCTAAGTGGTGCGCGTTCCCTAATACCCTGCCTAGTTCCCACCCCAAGACTTACGGATGTCAGCAGCTTGTGCCGCTAAGTCCTGGGTGACGTCTCTGTGGCCAAGGACTGTCCTCCGCACAGTCCTTAACTGTCATGGCAGTGATGCATGGGTCGCCAATATTGTAGTCAACTGTCAGTTATAGAGTTCTGCAGCCCTCACCCATGGTTTCGTGACACAAGCTGCCGGCATCCGGAAGCCATGCGGTCGGAACCCTGCAGGGTGG
>OX104064.1:72628265-72645016 GCA_944474145.2 Dicrocoelium dendriticum | reverse complement strand
AAAAAGGGTAGCCTGGGTGCGGAAATAACAAAAGTCGAAAGAGCGTTGCATGGTTGACAAACTTGAAGGAACAATAATTCCGACGGCATTGCAGCCGACAATGTTGGCTGGCAAGTTTCAACTTATGAACCCTCAATCTCGTGTTGCCCCTAAGCTTCAGGAGGTAGTGGTAAGCGTAAAGCGGTTTTCCAAGTTATGGAACTCCAGGATGAGGTCACCCCGTAGACGGCGGTATCTGTAGCTGTACACTCTCATGGATCTACGTCGCCTATGATATTGCAGGAAAGACAGCCCCTTCACTTTTTTCTTTGCCCTTCGCTGGGCGGTCTCCAACGCAGCCAGTTCGCTTTTAATTACGCTCGCCAACACTGGATCGCATCCTTTATATGGGGCCTCACATATGCATTAAACAGTTAGTGGAAGGTAGATGGATCGAACCGGTCGAACGCCCTCTGTAACAGACCAAAGTGTTGGATCGCGGTTTTGGACGCCTACAAGGACTGCGCTGAACAGCCGAGGTCGTCTTGCATCATTACCCCTAGGTCTCGCTCTTGTGAGGTGGTTTTCAGCATGTCGTCTCCAAGCTTATACGCGCACGCGAGCTTGTGGTAGACATGCACGGTTTCGCACTTGTCGGTGTGAAGCGGAAATAGGTTTAATTCTGACCATTCAAAGGCATGGTCTAAGTCTCGTCGCAGCATATCGTGATCGTCCTGATAGCCGATTGCCGTCATAGCTTAATGTCATCGGCGAAAAGCAGGAAATTTGATTTGATGACACTCGTAAGCTCGTTAATAAACAACAAGAATAACCGCGGCGCCAACACTGACCCTTGTGAAACACCGCGCTGCATATTAATTTGATCAGAAAATGAACTCCAAATTTAAAACTTAAGCGCACCTGATGGAGGAATTTTCCTATCCATCCAAAAATAGGGTTCCTAACTCCGTACGCTTGTCGTTTTGGAGAAGGATGAGATGATCTATGCTTGAGCAAATTGCAGGTAGATGACACCAATACCGATCCCACTGTGGGCTAGCGTGGTCTATCTGCCACAGGGAAATCAGTAAATTGGTAGTACATGACGGGTGCTGACAGAATCCCTGTTACCCCCGTGCTATGATATTAGACCTTTCGAAGTAGGCCATCACCGCCCCACCTATGATGGATTCCATCATATTTGAAAGCACAAGGAGGAGAACTACTGGGCGATATTTAGCGGCCTCTAAACTGCTACCAGTCTTGAAAATCGGGATAATTATGCCTTGCTTCTACATATTAGAGGCCTGCTCCTCGTCCAGGCATCTTTGGAAGAATCTCTTTAAGGTTTCGGCTATCCTTGTAACTACCACCTGCAGTGCTTTCGGGGGAATGTTGCTAACACCACGGAACTGTGGGTGCGCAAAGAGAGCAGCTTCCTCAGAATGGTCACCATACTAAAGTTGACCTGTGTAAAACTGGCTTCTCAGGAATTGGGACAGGTATGTTACACATGCTGGTAGTACGTCGGGAAATTAGAGCTTACTGGAGCCTTAGAACATTAGCTGCATCCACAGCGATTTGAGCACATCCATCTGCTGCTATTAGTGAGAGAACGCGACGTTTCACATTCCGAGGCTATTCACTTGTCTGTACAGAAGCTTTTTGTTGGCACAAAACTTTTACGCTAAACTCTGCTGGTGTTCTAATTTGTCTCAACGCACAAGCGTGATAGAGTGATTATGATGCACAACATAGTGACTCCAATTGTCGGGGCTAGGGTTAGCCGCATGCACATGCTACACTACGTCTCTTAACGTCATGTGTTTTCGGGTTCTGCTTCAAATGAACGATTATGATCGTGCGGAACGAAGGGGCTTGTTGACCGATGCGAATTTAATCAGACCACTGAACTGGCCAGTAAACTCTATCCAAACACTGTCAATGGAACAGTCTTCCGGAAACTCCCAGATGGCATCCCCCACAAGTTCTGTCAGTATATCTTACTGGTTGATAGTTTGAAACAAGTTACTTTGTTCTCGTGGATACTTTGCATAACACGCCAAGCCGTTACGTATGTTTGCGTCATCGCTGCTCCACAGAGGGCTCTGCATCTTTGGATTTTCAATCATAAGGTCTTCATTCGAGAACACCAGATAAAGCCCAGACGGTGTATTTCCGGCTCTTAATTGGATGGGCAAACTGGCATTACTAAAAAGCGGAACGAATGCACTATGCTCTTGCTAGTCTGCCTTGAATTGCTCGTTAGGCGAAGCCGAAAACTTCAAGTCATGAATATCTAAGTCTTCGGAAATGAGAAGATTGTTGTATCATTGTCCACCCTTTCCACCAAGAATGTCGGGCGGGCGCCCATCTCTGGGGTGGATATTGGCGGACGATAAACAACGGCCAAAAGGCAGTGTTGTTTCGCCTCAGTTGCAGACTGCAACAGAGGGCGTCTATGATCAGCATTTTTAATCGTCCACCGGTTAACACTGCAAGTCTTTGCGGTAACATAAAATTACCCCCATTGCCCTTACAAGGGCGATCGTTTCGGAGAAGGGACATGTCATGTATCGCGACCTCGGCGTCGGTAATATCCGAGTGCGTCCAAGTTTCCGTGACAAATATGAGGTCCTTGGCATATGACGCTTGATGTTGCCGCAGTTAGGCAAGCTTGTTCAGGAAACCTTGTGCACTGGTGTACATGTAGGCAAGTTTCTATGTTCTTAGCAATGAATCCGCCGCCCGGCGAAAAGTCAGCCATTAAAGGTTTTTCGGGTGTGGCCATGACGAAGGCATCTAGGTCAGATCCATGAATCCCACCATTACCTTATTGCGTCTTCCTTTGCAGGTAATGTATTGGGTGTTTGCCAATTTGGCTGGCTAGTTTATTAAGGTGTTCCCAACATTTGCCGGAAAATAGTACGACTAGGGGACTGCTCTCTCGTGTGTTTGCTTGGCAGATTCTGCTTTGGTCCGGAGCTCGGAAGGAAGGCTGCTGCTGTCCGCATGCCAGCACTCCACTACCATTGCAGATATTTGTCTATAACGAAGGACCCCTTTCACAATCCCTAGTGATCGGCACAACCTGGAGATGGATCGTGCTATGATGGTATTCAGGGAGAGGGTCGCACGAATGTATCATCATTAATCCTGGTGGTGAGTGGTCACTTCACGCTCATCATGACTTCCACCTTCGGGAAGGCTGTATACCAGGATTGAATAAATAAATAGTTAAATAGTTTATTCTAGTTAGCATCGAGGCACGCCTAATCAGATATGATCAAAGTTTTGCAGACAATGCTTCGCAGTAGGCACATTGTGTTGCATGCATAAATGGGGAAAGTACATGTGAGGAAACATCAAAGGTGAAATGGCAATTGTTTACGTTCATGTGGATGTAGCATAATGTGGAAATTTGTAGGTTGTGACATGGTTATGGTCGGGAATTGTGTAAAGTTTGACATGTTGACCAGGAACATACTGGCTTTGTGTGTCTGTATATATGCATGTGTATGTGACACACAGTGCCCCATGCTGAGGCTGATGTTGCATTCTTGATGCTTCTTCACCGCAGTTGGGCTAAACCAACTTACACTTACACTAGGTCTTTTTAAGCTGGATAAATTTCATTCCGCTTTATTTGGTTTGTTCTGCCTCCCTGAATAATGTTCTATTAACTGGCCACGTTGCATACACTAATTGTGTTTATCTTCGGTAATTTTGTTGCATTTTGTAGCATTTTTAAGTAACTTGTGGACATTTCTTACTTATCACGGATTTGTTGTTAACGCAGTTACTTCATATGGTAACTTAGCGAAGAGTTATGCCACCGTATCTGTATGCATTGTTGGATTTATTTTATTTCAGCTTGTCGTTTAAAGTGAATGGCTGTTGTTTGATATCCCCGGTGTGGTTGCGCTTGATGTGTATGTTGACAAGGTGCCTACCTGTCTATTACTCACTACCTCGTCCATACTGGCTCCAGGAGACAGTTGGTCGTTGCTGGAGGGGACGGGGTGCACAGTTCTTGTGGCCGTGCTAGGCTCAAAGAGCGGTTCCATGCACTCAGTGTGGAGCGGACTACGGTCCAGCCACCGCCTTGTGTGCGCTTGATTCCCCAAATACAGCGTGCTTGTGTTTACCTGTGAAGGAGTGTGGGCCGGCTCCGTTGATGAAACGTGGTTCCCATCCGCATGCCTCCCGGTCTTATTCCTTCGGGTTTACACTGGATATGGGGTATGTGGTTGGAGCTGTGGGTGGTGCAGCGCAAGCCATCCATGGTCCCTCTGTAGGCGCAGGCGTCCTGTGGTTTGCTACAGTTACAGGCAAATCCGAAACCGGATGCCGCCAACCGTGTGTGACACATTTAAACTTGGTCACTTTAAACTAGAGAAATTTCATTCCACTATATTTGGTTTGTTCTGCCTAACTGAACAATCGGTGGTTATCTTCATTAACTTTATCTCGTTTGTGACATTTTTGAGTAACTTCTGAATATTTCGTATTCTTTAAGAGATATAGTTTATTTGATAGTGTCATTTCAACTGATTGGCTTTTGTTTGATATTTACCTGTGTGGCTGCGCTTGGTGTGCATCTTAACAAGGTACTTCCCTGTCTATTGACCACTACGTCGTGCATATTGATTCCAGGAGACAGTTGGTGATTTCTGGAGGGGACAGGGTGCGCAGTCCTCTTGGTCTTTCCAGGCTTGATGAGTGGCTCCATGTACTCAATGTGGAGCGGACTCGGTCCAGGCACCGCCTTGTGTGCATTTAAGTCCCAAATACAGCATGTTTGTGTTTACCGGTGATGGAGTGTGGGCCGGCTCCATTGATGAAGCGCGGCCCCCATCCACATACCTCCAGGTCTTATTCCTTCGGTTTTACACTGGATATGGGGTGTGTGGATGGAACTGTGAGTGGTGCAGCGCAAACAACTCATGGTTCCTCAATAGGCGCAGGCGTCCTGTGACTGGCCACACTGACAGGCAAATCGGAAACCGGATGCCGCCAACCATGTATGTGTTATTGGGCATTATGAGTGAACTTGTTAATTGTGACTGAACTCGTGAGTTTGTTTGTTGTGTTCGCCATCGTATGAAAGGATTAATGGAACTCTTCGAAGTAGATGACGTATGTGAAGTGAGGATCCTTCGGAAGGGGAAGAAGCACAGACTTTACTTACTGCCGAGTCACATCCGCCACGTCGCATTGATGTTAAACACACCTTGGTGGCTTTTTATTGGGAGAACTCTTGCCAGGCGGAAACACACCACGGCCTGGAACGCCGAACTATTCGCTGGACCGCGATTAAACAGAATCAATCAGTTAACACCACCTGGAGGTTGTTCGCCTAGCCAGCCTTCCGGTTTCCGTCCAAGGAGTGCTTCGCCTGTCTACGCTAGCTCCGCGAAATATATGGGCATAGGCCCATGTAAAATGCTCTTTTCTGGAGGCGATCTGTCGATAAAAGTGCAGCTTCTGATTCATTGACGGAGGTTAATGCTACTCGGAGAAGTCTTGGCTATGTATAATGCCGTAAGTTTGGGTGACGGGTAATGCGTGTCAAATTGACCCGCTTAGCTGCAACATCTGTAATGTCAAATATGTAGTTCCACTGGTTCACGACATTAAGTAGCTTTTCTTTTAAGGAATTTGACGTCACTTCTGGAAAGTTGGTTCAGATAACCGCTGGTACGCACGTGTAACCTGGGTTGCATTTAAACAACCAGCTAGTTTGTATAAAACCGATGGAGGCTGTGCAGGTACAGTCCCGTCTTCTTCATTTAATCGGGGTCCAGCTGGAGTGCCCGAAGCTTCAAGTTTTCGGGCACCTTTAGCAGCAACTAAGTTCCAACCGCCAGTGATGTCGAAGTTCCTCTACATTTTCGGAACGGTTTGAAGAGTGGACGAGGCCCTGACGGCGCTCATTGCAATCGGATTGGTGGTGGGTGTTTCAGGCATGTTTGAGCAACTAGTGGCATGGATGTCTAAAGCCACAGATGGTGCACTTTTAGCGAGCTTTCCAGGCTTCTTCCGCAGTTTCATTGCGGGGCCTGATGGGAATGACTGGGGTTAACTTTCTGTCACGCTTTCTTTAAATGAATCGTTTTGGGTTGTCCTCATTTGTTCAAGCATTCCTACCAGTATTTCGTACTTTTGCCGTAGTTTATGTACAAGGTTTGCCAGTGAGATGACTATATATACTGAATAGAGCCACAGTGAAACTGGTTTATTATTGCGTAGCTTCAACTGGTTCACTATGAGCATGGAAAATTTGGCGATAGTACTTCCCTTGGCAACTGCTACATTGGATCCCGATTCGTACATTTTTATGGCATGAAGAAACGCCACAAACTACTGTCGATCTGGATGCGGTCACATGTACTCTTGACTGGTCACCACAATTCACTGCGCCTGGCGATGGTATTCCCCTAGAGGCCCGAACGCCTTGGTATACTGCGGGTCGCGTGTACCCTGAATTGTCTGCGTTGCTTTCTGTGTCTCTGGCAGAAGCAGGTTTAAGCAGTTAGGTCATCCACACGTCAGACAGAACGACTGAACGATACAGACACAAAGCGAATGATAGCTACTTTGATGAAGGGTTCACAGATGTGTCTGCTGAGTTGTCGGATAAAAGGTAGAGTTGGCTATCTTTTGAGACCACAAATATTGTGGTGATTCGGAAAATGCCTCGATTGTGTTTGTATGGGAACGGTGCAGGAACTGCAACTGGAGAGCAAAGGCGATTCACACAAGCTAGATCCGAAAGCTGGAGTGCACTACATAGCGCTGATCAAGCTGGGTCGAGTGCATGTGAGCATACATTTGTATGACGAAATGCAGCTGAGAATGAGTGACAAAACAAAGTGTTCACAGCCGAGCACTTAGCAATGGAACAATGGTATATTACGAGAAAAAGCGGATGATTAGCAAGTCCCGTAGGATGGTCAAAAAGCGAACCACAACAAGGCGAATGGAAAACAAATGAAAGTCGTTTTCGTGGACTCACCACAGTGTTATCACAGAGGCATGCAGAAAGGAGCCAACTTCGATTGTGTAAGTTCTGGTTGCGCAACATTCATCGCATTTTATCGGCTGTCGAGACATAGGATATAACTGGTAGTGTGGGTGGGTTAGGTCAACATCAAGGCGCTTTTAAACACCGGTAAACTGGAGCTGGAAAGAAAATCTAATTAGGGAGTGCGTTTCAAAAGAGAGAGAGATTAAAAGTTCCGTCGACATTCTAGCCGACTGTATTGCGTGGCTAACTTGAACTGGTGGCTCCTCAAATTCGTATTGTGGCTCAGTTGTAATAGGTGACGGTAGACGTGGTTGAGGTTCCTTAGAATTTGGTACGCCATAATAAGGTCGCCAAGTAGGCGCCGAGACCGGCCAGTGTATAATTTTAGGATCTTCAGTTTAAAACGATAAGGAAGACTGAACAACCCTTTGAGGTGATTCGTCGCTCGTCTCTGTGAAGTCTCGAGCACTTCAAGGTCTAGTTCGCGCCAGGGCTGCTACACCTGGATCGCGCATTCCACATGAGGCAGCACGTAGGTAGTAAGCAACTGCGAACAGGCAGAGGGTTGAAACCACCCAAATGCCCTCCGCAGCACGCCAACGTGTTGGTTCTCGGTTTTTGACACCTCAGATTGTTCTGAACAACCCCAAGGTTGTGCTCCTGGGTGACTGTCTGCAGGACATGATCTCCAGCTTGTACGGGATGTTCGGTTGGTGGCGAATATGAACCAACTTACACTCCCCCGGGCTGAAGTAGGGCAGGTTGTGGAGCGACCACACAAACGTTCTGTTCAGGTCTCACTGAAGTGCATCGTGGTCTGCTGCATCGGCGGTTGTCCGCCCCATCTTAACATCGTCAGCGCACTACAATAAATCTGAAGCCATCAAACGTATAAGTTTGTAACTGAACACGTGAAACAATGGCGGCTTCAGGACTGATCCTTGTGGAACTCTACATGTGACATAAATCGGATCGGACAGAGCACCTCGAACTGTGACCTGCAGTTGCCGATCCTGCAGGAAGTTCCTGATCCACACAAGGACTAGATCGCCAACATTATAGCTTTTGAGTCTGTGAAGCAGAATGCGGTGGTCGAGTCGATCGAAGACCTTGGAGAAAGCAAGGTAAAAGACGTCTGTCCCTCTGCCTGTTTCGGCTGCTTCCGTCCAACTACTGCGTCCCATCAGTAGTTTGGGAGTGCATGAGCCGTGCAGGCGGAAATCGTGTTGCTCGGATGCTATGGTGTCGTGGCGTTCTAGATGATCTACTAAAACGTCAGCGATGATTGCCTCTATCACCTTTTAGAGCACAGGGAGGAGGACCACTGGGCGATAGTTGGCGGGTTCCGAGCGATTATCGCTTTTGAAAATTGGAGTAATTACGCCATGTTTCCGCATGGTAGGCGCAATTTATTTATCCAAGCACGTTTGGGATGAATGCGACAATGGTCCGGCTACCGTTGTTGCTGCTATATTCGGCGCCCTTGGGTGAATATAGTCGATTGAGGGAAAGCATATGTACGTAGAGAGAGCTGTTTCTTTAACACAGCTGTGGCTGTAAACTCGATGTTAGTGAGTGTTGAAACTGGGGATAGTGATGTGGATATGTAACTCGAGCGGATATCTCTTTGGAAGTTTGGGGCATATTGCATTCGTAGGGCGTTGGCTGCCTATGCGGCACACTGTGCCACTCCGACTGGCGTGTTAGGTGCGGGGATCCGAGCTTCACTTTCCGGATGGTGTTAACATGCTTGCATGGGAGCTATATGTTGTTGGCTAGACCAAATGGACCAAATGTTGTTGGAGTCAATTTGTCCTCACGGACAAACACGTCACAGTGATTGCGCTGGGTCACGTAATCGCTTCATTTTTCGGGACGAGGACAAGCTCTATATGTGTGCCAAGCTGCATTCCTTGGTGACATGAGCTTGCGAGCTATACTTCTGATGCAAGACAAGGGATTGATGGAGCTAACTCGCTTTGTTTCCAAAGCAGTTGCAATTAGATTGTTGAAGCTTCCAACATACTGAATCCAGGCGCTACCAGGCGAGCCACCTTTCAAGAATTCCCAATCGGTGGTCTCAACTACCTTGTTCGAGATGTTGTAATGTGTTATAGTACGGGTTAGTTCTGTGTTCCTCAGGATATTCAGCGTAACATGCATAGTTATAAACTATGGTGCCATGATCGCTTAACCCCGGCGGGGCGTCTATAAATGGCCTGTCGATCATGAGTTCCTCATTCGTAAGGACGAGGTCAAGTACCGATGGTTGGTTATCAGCTCTGTACCTGGTAGGTGAGCTGATGTGATTGTAGAGCAAGATGCTTGCGATAGGATCTTGCAGTTAGGCTTTGTATGTTTCGCTGGGGGATGCCAAGTTTTCCAAGTCGTGCACGTTAAAATCGCCGGAAATAAGAACATGGCTGTAAGTTGGGAGCATGCATTTTGTCAGTGATGATATCAGGTGGGAATCCATCTTTGGAGTGGAAGATGGGGAGCGATATACGACTGCCACAAAGCAGTTGTCATTGTATCTGAGACGCAGAAGGCAACATAGCGAATCGGTCACTCACGTCTAGGGACCATGCAGTGATTCACATTGTAAGCTGTTACGACAGCATAGGATAACAACAGCTGCTTTCTGGGAAGATCGTATCGGAAAAAGGACATACCCTGAATCGTGATCTCGACAGCCGTAGCTCTTGAGTGTAACCAAATCTCGGTTATGGAGATGAGATCCCAAGCGTTTGCTGCCTGGCGCAACCGAATCTCGGTAATCATTTTCTCAGGAAACCTTGAACATGGGTGTACATGCAGGAAAGTGTTTCGGTTCTCAGAAACTATCCGACGCAATTGTGTCTAGGAAGATAGGTTGTGCCGACCGTCGTATGGTCGGCCGCTAGAAGTTTTTTGTAGTATTCTCAGCGAGTCGCTTAGAGTTGGGTTCGGCGGCATTGTGATTAGCCTCTCTGACAACTCAGTTCGCACATTGCGTGGAGAGTGGCTGCGGGATTGTACAGGAAGATCCTCACTTTCTTCAGACTTGCTTCCGATGTGAATTTTCGATAAGCGCACTAATTCGTTTACCTGCTGTGGTGGTGCTTTAAGTCGGACTTCGGTTTTGCTCACCACTTTGAACAGGAGCTCGGTTGGCAGCCTGTTCTGAAGTGAATGCTAGCATTCCAGTAGCGTTAGTGCCATCTGCCTAGTTTGTAATACCACCTTAGCTATCCTTGGGCAGCACACTTTGTAGCTTTCTGATCTTAGCAGTCTAGAGAGAAAAGTAGAAACAAGGTCATTCAAGAGCAGGGTCTCACAAATATAGCGCCATTACTGCTGGTGGTGTGCCTTTGCTTCGAATTCATCGTGCTCGTGAGAGTGGAGGACGCTGTGGACAAAATGGGTTCTGGCTGCGGCGTTTAACCAGAACCCTTCTAAGCTCTGCCTCGCTCGCTTGCGCACGCTCCAGGGAACTGCTGGAAAGACGCGGATCAGACTAAGTTCGTTCTGGAAACGTGCAGTCGAAAGCAACGCTGCTTCCACCTCACGGAGAGAGTTTAGCACAAACCGAAGAAATCTGGCGTCGCCATAGTGCTTGGAATTCGGGTGGCGGGTGATCCTCGTCAACTTGAAAGGTTCAGTTAGAATACGGAGGTTGCCTATGGCATTCCATTGGTTCAGGTCATCCACGTGTTTCGCCTTCAAAGAATTTGTTGTTTACTCAGGGACGTTGGTACATATTACAGATAGAGCATCCAGTTGTTTCTGAGTGTCTTGCTTAGGAGAGTGGACCGTAGTTGAGAGACCCTGCGATTTGCTGTGCATCCATGCAGCGTCGCCTTTCACATTAGTTATAGGTGTGATTATAGAAAGAGCGGCGTCTGTTTTTGGAGTGCATTTTGATGCAACAACGGCCCATCCGCCACTGGAATTTGCATGTTTCCTAGGTTTCGGCGAAGTCTGGTGGGAGGAAGTAGGATTGGGGTAAATTATTTTTATTTCGGCTGGGTGTTATGGGTTCGAAAACGCTTGGGAAATTTTGATTAGTAGCAGTGTTTCCAGTTGCAACTTTATTAGTGTAGCATTTGGCTTTGTTGAGTTGGCTTGCAGTGGAGTTAGGCGCAGGGGTCTGTGTCAGACGTTATGCTGCGTTTGCTCCTACCGAAGCTATTTTGTTGCCCGGCAGCTTCTCAACTGCGTCTGTTAGTCTTTTATACTTCTGGGACAATGTAATTACGATTTGAACTAGTGAGACGGTATAACGCTTCGCAGAGCCAAAATGAGTCAGGCCTGCTTCTTATCAGCCTGCACACGCTTGGCGTGATTTTCCTGCACTTCGCATAGAAACAGGTTTGGCGATTTCCACAGAAAATTCCTATTTTGACCATCATATTGCACATTTCACAGGATTCTTTAGGCTCCGCGGCTCGGTTATTTGCGCTCATCCGGGCACGTGAACGTATGATGATTAGTCCTACCCAAGACCGTGGTTTGTTTTATCCGGCGTCCAGGTCAGCCCGCCGAGACAGGGGCTGTCTCAACGTGTCACTCTTGTGGTCGCACGCAGATAATGGGATTCAGCAGTGCGCACATAAGCACGCGAAGGCGCAGCGTGTATTAATGGCGTCGCGTTACACGACGACGCACGCGGGACGTTGGCAAAGTACCCTAACTGACTCGGACACGATGTTTAGAAGGCGAATGACTAAAAATGTCTCGTACCTTCTTTATGCTGCCGCCTGTACGGATGGTTGCAGGATCATTTGAGAGTCCTCAGCATTTTCTACCGAATGAGACCAAAATTATCCTTGAAAAGCTTGGAAGTGATGTGATTTCACAAGCAGAACTCGAGGAAGAATGTGCCGAAACTGGGGACAGGAGTTACAGTATAATCCACTCAAGTTAGTTCCAAGAGATGGAAAGCACTGAGTAGCCCACGTCGAACTGGTTCGAAGGTGCACACGCGCAAGAATGTGTGTGGAGAACTGCACTGACCACGGGGAGTGAAGCGAGAGCAGAGATAAAGTGCAGCCGTACGGCCCTCAGTGGAACGTCAACGCAGGTTCGTTCAAGGTCACAAGTAATCTATGCACCAGGATGAAATGCCTTGATCTGAGCAAGTCTGTTGCAGCAATCAAAGCGAGTGCTTGTGGTATCATCAAGTTGCTGCGCTAGTCAGTAGTTCGAAAAGCAACAGTGACTGGCCAAATTTCCGGTGCGTACAACATCAGCGGATATATAGTCAACCAGATGGAAGGCGTGCCCCACACGCTTATCTGAAAGTTCTGCAGTAAACAGTAAACTGTGGCTGCCTAGAAGTATCATGGCGAGTTCCGATTTATACAACAAATTTGGAGGCTCACAGTCTTCTCATAACTATTATAAGCAGGCCTCCAAGCTTAACAATTATGGACAAATATTGTAATTACAAGAATGCGTACCTGGAAAACTCCGAAGGCGAAGTCGCGTTTTGTTAAAGTTGTTTGAGCGCGATGTGCCATCAGCACGAAAAGTACTACGCCTAAATCGCATAAAATATTTTGTATTATCAGATCGGTAGGTACATGGCCTGATTGTGCAACCGTTGCCTTAACATCAAGTCATTTCTCCTAGGAGAGATGAAAAAGCGAAAACACTGCGCATGTAACGGTTAGCACTTTGCGCCACAAGAAATTGTTAACCAGGACTTTAACACCACCGGGTTAGAACATGCAGATATCAATTGTTTTCCCATAGTGCTCTAGTTGGGAAGTACCTGTACAACATACGAATAACAGATCAGTCCAACCGACTTCGAGAAAAGCGGGGAATGTGTTAGTTGGCTAAAGGAAAATTAGCACGGTTCATCTGAGTAGGAAAAGTACACAGCACTTAATGTCTACGAAAAAACTACGCCTAACGTTCCGACCGCGTAACAACAGAAATGTGATTACAGCTTACCCTTGTGGTGAAGCAAAGAGAGAGTGGAAATGTGATGATAATGAAGAGGTACGACAGCCCGAGTAGTATACATCCAAAGCACCCAACTTCAACAGGGCCATCGATAGACATAGGAAGGAAATAGAAGTTGGTGTGAATGAAAGGTAGCCTAATCTCGTGGCCACACAGGCAACTAGGTGACTGTCTTCCGCGATTCGGTAGTACAAATGGAAAAGTATAAAATAATTAGGGAGTAAGAATATATCCATCTTGCTTTAATCCCTGATTTACGGACGCAATCACGGCAAGGGAGTCCTAACGCCCGCAGGTGATTCATGTGAATTGATGGCCGACCACCGAACAAAGAGTTAAAATAAGATAACTATTTAGTTTACTCAATTCTTGTCTTGATGTCGCATCCATCCATCGCATTGTTTCTGTGCAACAGCTAAACGCGATGTTAGTCACATGATTGGGAAATTTACAGCCTCTCGGAAATCATCAGCTGTTGCGCATTGCATATGACCAAGGTGGATCGTGAGCGGCGCTATTTCGTATCTACTGACTTAGTCACGACGGTTGTTGCAGTCTCCCGTAACTCAATGGCCTCAATCACAGCCTGGCAACAGTCGAGTTACGGATTTGAGGCCAACAGAAGTCAGATGGAATGCACACTGCGAACGATTTCCGAAAGGACCAAACGACCGTATAGTACCTTTGCAGATGCATGGTGGCTGCCTGGCTGAGTCTATATATAACGATTTTCTACCGATGCCATTCAAACCGCACTCCATGATACACCTTTGTAAATTTAAAATCATTTGACCGTTCAGTCCTGTTTCAGGTTCTCCAATGACGTGCCCACATCAGTTAGTTGGAGTCCTACAAGAAGTGAGATAATGAACGTGACAATAACACAGCACTGTAAAATAGAAGAGCCTAAGTTTAACAAATAACTAAGGGATGGGTGAGGGCGTTATTAACGGCATACAGAATCAGATTTGCATAAACTGACGGCAAATCAAAGGTTCTGTAAGGGCATATGATGGAGTAAAGCGGTTCGCCAGAAAACAATGGAGCATTGCTCTTTGAACGCAGCCATCTTTGGTAGAGGCTGATTCATTCAGAGGATATGTATGGTGATGCACAACACAAAACCCAACTTGATGAATTGAACAGATTCTGTTACAAGCACTAAGGGAACAGTTGTCAACTTGAGCGATCAGAACAGTTGTGCATCCGGTAGTGACGAGACTGAGTGAGTAGCGCCGCATCGAACGGACAAGTCGACGTGTAATGCAGCTTTGGGATAGCAGTTGAAAATACGCACCGCCACACGCTATCTGCAGCCAGATGCGTTGGCGAACTACATGGTGCTCATTAATTTTCTCATGAAACCTAAACGGAAGACCTAAAGAAGCGTTAACACAAAATATATACTGTACCAAAAATTTTCTAGTTCTGTATAGTGGAAAGGCGGAATAACGTCCATGTGATGCCTTAGATCGTTGGATTAACCAATTTGCCATCTTTGAAAATCTGTGCACAAACTCGACATCGAATAATACTGCTAAACTAATGTTGTAGCGTTCCATATTAGGGGCATGACGATTAAAAAAGACCTAAAAACTCCTATAATTTGAACAGAAGCAATTCGAACCAAACCGAATTAAGCAACAAACTTCGAAGCACATGGCATTCAGAGAACAATGCTCAGCAGCCTTTCAAGTCTAAGTGGCGGTTTTAGAAGTAGGGAAACATCACGCCGTTGCAGTGAAAACTACTGTTCAAATCGGTTTGCTTATGAGTCCTAGTGGTGCGTTTAACTAAATATATTGCTAATCTTAGCATAAGTGTTATGTGATGGCAAACGGAATGCTGGATTTATCGCTGATGCACTCGTTCAAATGAGTGATAATCGGTGCACACACACATATCACCTTGGGGTAATAGTGCCAATGATATGATCAAAGAGGCAGTATTGTCAAAGGGATCAGCAGAGTTAGTATAACTAAATCCGCCGGCAAAAAGAAGGGAGAAAGCAAATAGGAATGCATTTTGCGGTTGAATCAGGAACGTACGTTACCAACCAACTTACCACGAATTACTATAGTTTGAGTCACCAAATAAAGGAGCAATTGATGGACGGACTCAATAGTTACACAGTTAGCCCACTGCATGGAAACAGATAAAAATAAAATAATTATTGGTCTAGATAGGTGTTTATTGCCCAAACGTACAACCGCGTTATACAAGAGAGCACCCAAGAAAAGTTTATCTATGGAAAGGAAAAAATGAATGTTCCGGGAGCGTCCAAGGCAAAGTTCGGTTCGCGTTCCGGATATGCTTGGATAGACAAAAGTGGTCAGCATCCGAGAGATTAACTGCCTAATTTTTCTGGTTATAATTTGAAACTGAATTTGTAAAATTTTACACGCCGTACGGGATACCTGCAGGTCGCTACAAGCTCATGCTCAGAAGAAGCTTGAGCCGTTAGGTGTCGTTTGATTGCACCATCCACGGTTCAACCAATGTTACCATTAACGACAACACAGGAATAATATTCAGTACAATAAGGTGCAGGCATTTACCACTGGTTGCTATACAGGTTGTGGCGTTGATCCACTCAAGCGCTGCAATAAACGTTACTGGATGCGATCAATAATTGTTACAAAATCTTTATTATCCTCGACTCACGCCGCATGGTCCTGCTGAATCGACGCTCCTCAATTTTGAAGTAACCACCCGCAATTCACGATGTATATTACTGTGCTTACACTTACATAACTCGGATTCACCAACGCTATACAATGGATCTAACACTGTAGGATTGTCTAGCACACATCAATATTGCATCCATTATTGCAATTTCAGCGGGATTTTCACAGAAATCCAGGTGCGCATGAAACTTATTTTCGAGTGTATACCATCATATGTAACCTCCTTTGACAGAGTGCTCTTAGCGTTATCCAGCGATTCCTTTACAACAAGAACCTGACACTAAATTTGATAGCTGCAGCTTACTTAGCGGCCGCCATCCGAAAACTCGCCAAAGCAGCGTGTATTCTACCACGCTCATCAAAGCTTAACTTTCCACAAATCTGAAGTCCGACCTGATCGATGGCCAAGCGCCCACTCCCCACACCAGAAAGTGCACGCGCTTACCTCCGTCAGCTTGCTTGCAATTGTGGTCCCACTCGTAAGATCTTGTCAACCGACATCGTGTGCCTGTCCCAAGGGACTGTTGTCCCGGAAAGGTTTCCAACACATTAAAAAGGAAAACAATGGGTCTACGAGCCACTCAGCCACAGACAAAAGTTCTTTGCGATCCAAAATCGTGCTCCTGGACAATAAATATATTAATAACGGAATAAAGTTCTTACTGTAGACAAGACGAGGCACGCATCTACAGGCATAATCATGTTGACCTAACAATACGATCTTAAGGATGTGCAAAAATGATATTTTTGCAATAAAAGAGTATATGTATGCAGAAGTGCGTGTACGTATGTATGTATGGTGGCCGTGTTAAGCTCCAAGAGTGGTTCCATGGAATACGGTCCAGCCACCGCCTTGTGTGCGCTTGAGTCCACAAATACAGCGTGCTTGTGTTTGCCTGTGAAGGAGTGTGAGCCGGCTCGGTTGATGAAACATTGCTCCTATCCACATTCCTCCCGGTCTTATTCCTTCGGGTTTACACTGGATATGGGGTGTGTGGGCGGTGCAGCGCAAGTCACCTATGGTCCCTCTGTAGGCGCAAGCGTCCTGTGGTTGGCCACACTGACAGGCAAATCCGAAACCGGATGCCGCAAACCATATTAAT
>OX104064.1:72525955-72627772 GCA_944474145.2 Dicrocoelium dendriticum | reverse complement strand
TCCGAATAAACCTTTTGTTATTTTCCTCCGTGTTCTTATCCGGTTACATTGCATACATTGTAAACCCAGACAAAGAAATAAACCAGAAAGCTGGTGAATGAAGCATAGTTCACCAAGTAGACCCAAACAGACGGGTTGACTTTAAGTAGGAAGCTAGAAAATTGGGACTGTTGTACGATAGACGATGAGCAGATAACATATTTTGCCACAATGGAGGTACGACAAATGTTGAATACGTCAGCTCACTTCTCCGTGGGTAAGCACTCGTTCTGTATCACGTATGCCCTACTTTCTTCAAGAATTGCCAAATACATTGGTAGTTAATGATTGTGTCTTGTGAACAACCGTGGTGATTCCATCGGTCAAGTTTGCTTACTTATTTGCATAATTCACCAATCCCATGTACCATACCTGTTAGTGCCCTTGTGGTGTTTACAAATCTCTCACATCTTTCATTGCAATTTTCTATACTATTTTCCGTCATTTCTTGTATATTTGTTTTATCTCATACATCCAGATAGGCACTTTTTGAATTTCATTCTGCTGGTTTCGGTGACGTTGCGCCGCTTGGATTGTTGTGTGTGTGCTTCCATCGACTGCCGATTTCAGTTGAAGGGTCATGGTTCGATTTCTCTGTTTGTGCCAGCAGATAAGTTGCTTATCTTTCCCAATTGTTACTTTGCTGTGATTAGTCAAACTAAGGTAGTATCTCCCGTAAACGTTTAGCGCATAATACCTCTCTGTCTGACACCATATTTGGTGACCCAGACCTGACGCGAACATGCAAGCTTCGGATTTGGAGTCAGGGTGTAACTGCAGCTATTTCTACACAAGGTTGGCTTATGAATAGGGACAAAAATCCCAGTCACGTAGTCCCCGAAACTACGAGTTAAAGGTGGAGTTAGAAACCTTCTGTTAGATCCCAACAATGCATGTATAAGTGCCACATCTTCAACCTTGTGCGCGCAGTCCTTTAAACCAACTTCTATGGACGAAGGCATCCGAAATCTCGTTTCCTAGACATGGGCATAACGCGAGCAATCCCGATCATATGATTGCTATTGCCTTCTTTTTTATTGAGCTTTTTATGTAAATTCTCCCGATCACTATTACCAGCCCCCTCTACATGGATCCAAGAGGGACAGCAACGGCAACACTACCGGAATTCCACCACTATTCGTTTTCTCATATATCAGTACATAACACGTTACCGAACCACCTTTAGTATATAACGCCGACCGGTTCGCCGGAAAAACACACACTTGCGCCCACTAGGTACCCTAAGTACAGAAGCGACTGAGTGTCCGGAAACTGGATTCAAAGCCCTCATCTGGTCATAGAAGTAATTACACATAAACTAACTCCTTCTTATTAGTTGCACGCAGCTAAAGAAGCTGATGCGGCCGCAACAACTCAAGCTGATTTATGCATTATTTATCAGATCCAGGACTGAACCCCAACTGGGTAATTGGATTTACCAAGAAATGTTTTGTGAGCGGCCTGGTAGATGACAGTAAGTGTAATGTGCACAGTGAACGATGTTAAGTCAAGTTTGCTAGAGGTAACCACATGTGTATTAGACGAGTGCAGTCATAAAAATGTTAGCGACGAGCTTAGAAGCAGTAGATTCGCTTGTCCACTGAAAAAGTACCCTTCAACTAGTCATTCAACATTTCAGAAGGTTTAGGTTTGTGTGTTGCGGCAAGTTCTTCGATAAGACTTGCAAAGTAGTTTCAAATGCTGAAGGTAAGAATGTCTAAATATGTAGGATAATTCATTCAGAATCTAAGTTAAGGAGGAGGCCAAGTCACACTTTCAGGTGCGCAGGCATACTCCGTTTATGCTGCAAAACTACACCAATCACCGAATGCATCTAAGCTGCATCACACTGCACGTTGTCACACTGAGGTCTCTGTTGACAGATCAATAATGGAGTCGAACTGGATACACAGTCGTGGGTGCCAGATAACATGAATTCTTCCTCGGCCATCTCTCAATTATCAATACGTGCAGATGCTATGTGCATGTTCTGGTAAATTGACAGCTATCCATGACAATGAGAGGAGCAGCAACAAATGACCTCTTAGACTGGCGGTACAGAAACCGACGTAGTCCAGCTCAGAGAGAGACAGTTAGAGCACACTGCGCACTAAACTACATCAAGATTCCGCTAAGGACGCTAAGTTGTATTGAACTACGATTTCTGCTGCCTAACTAATGAGGTAACCCTTGCTTACGTCACTGCAAGTTATCATAAGTCAAACACTAGCTATAGGAAACCTCGGTGCATAACCTGAAGCACATAAATGAGACACATGTCAGGTTGAAGCATGATATTATGGATGTTATTTGTTGGCTTCAAAAATGGAGCCTGATACCCTAAATAGAAGCTTGGTAGATTCAAAAGTCGCACTCAACGAAAGCGTCGGGGCAGCGGACAGCCTAGTTACCATTCCTAGGCAAACAACATAAAACCCGGCGAAGTTACCAGTGCATCCTTAATGACAAAGCGCATCATTCAGTTCTTGGGTTGAGCGTTTGTAGTTGGTCATCTGCATTCAGAAAATTGTTTGCCAACGTAGGGCGGGATGATGCACCACTTACTAATCTGGAGGCTTTAGTCGCGTTTGACGGAAAAATCGAAGAACACCCGGAAGTCGCCTGGCTCGACTTCGTCAACAAATTCAGTCAGGTGATCACAAACGGGTCCAGAAATAAGAGTTTGCAATAAGTGTACATCAGTTTCTTCCGTTAGAAGCAGAACACGAAAATGAATGACAGTAAGCAAAGCAGTATGGCGAGTGTACAGAGAAGCTCCGACACAAGAAACTAGGGACGATCACGTAGCCCAACGTAACCAATGCACTCAACTGCTCAGAGAAGACAAATCCGCACATCAGCAGAACATCGCGAAAGCCTTCAATGCTAACAGCAACCTGCTGTATCAGCACGTCAATGGTTTAGAAAAGGAGGCAAGAATTTTCACCGTTCAGGACGGCTGATGGTCCAACAAGAACGGTTGGGGGAAGCAGAAAACCCACCGCGGATGCAATATGCCCTATGTTTCACCGAAAATGGTCACCATGCCATCTTCTGGCCTTTGTCGTCTCTCCGCCAAAACAAACCCAAAACAGTTTTACCGCGGAAGTTTTAATGCAAAAGCTGACGTCCCTACGCAAACACAGCTCGCGGATGTTCATATCATTTGTCCAGAGGCACTGGAAGCTGCAGAAAGCCAAGTGGCAGGAAGTTCAGCTCAGTTTTTTCAGCACTTCGAAGACCATAACCACGTTCCCGACATTTGGCAGTTTGCAGCACTAAGTTGCATTCACCGAGGTGGAAGTAGAACCAATCTATCCAATTACCGACCAGCATCCATTAGTCCTATAAAATGCAAGGTCATGGACTCCGTAGTTACCGATGCACTTGTGTGTTATCAAACAAACTGTAACGTCATAACGCCTTAATAGCACGGTTTTCGACGACAAAACTAATGTACTAATCCCCATCAGTAGTTGAACCGAGTCAGCGGACGCTGCAGAAGTCCTTGATGTGATCTGCCTGGAATTTTCCTATTCTTTCGATCGTCTGGACCATCGGATACTACTCTTCATGCTCCAGTATTACGGAATCAGTGACCGTCTTTTAAGCTGGATTGCCAACTTTCTGCTTTAACGGCAATTAGTAGTCAGAGTTCGGAGCTCTTTATCGGACCCCATATAAATCGATTGTACTGTGCCGCAAGGCTCAGTTCTAGGCTCGCGTTTGTTTTTGGTGTTTATTAGGGAGCTTGCACAGGGAATCGCTTCAAAATTGCTAATGTTTGCTGACGATATCAAGATTTGGCGCAAACTCCAGGTAAGCGCTGAATAGCATTAGCTTTAGATTGATCTAGACAAGATATATCAATTGTCAACCCAAATGCAACTGCATTTCGGCGTCAGTAAATGCAAGGTGCTTTCCATCCGACATCAAAGCAGCTACTCATACCGGCTCGGAACGAAGGTCCTGTAATAATCAACTGTCGAACGCGCCTTCGGTGTTCTGGTTCAAGATGACTTGGTCTGCTCCAGGCAATCCGAGAAGGCCTCGAATACCGGAAACCAAGATGTCGGACTGTTGCGACGGGCGTTTTGACAAATAAACAGCTCCATATTCAACAACTGCTCAGTGCGTATGTTCGCCCCCATGCCAACTTAGCAATTCATGCCTGGCATCCATGGATGAAACACGACCTTAATGCACGGGAGCAACCTCAACATCGGGCATCTAAGAAAGCAATTAGGATGCGCAATCTTTCCTACCAGGAGCGGCTGCAACAATTGGGTATATTCAGTGGAAGCTATCGCAGACCACGAGGCGGCAAGATTTTGGTATTCTTGATTCTGCAAAACCCACATCATGTGTGCCACCCTTTACTGCAACTCAGCACCAATACAAATCTGAGGGGCCACATTTTGAAACTCGCAGAACAGTATAGCTGTCTGAAGAGCAGTAGGGACTTCTCTTCCATTCTTGTCTATTATCCGTAGAATTCCCTCCCAGAGTCGGTTGTCTCTGCACCGGCACTAACAGTATTGAAACGACGGTTTGATAATACACTCATCCACTTACAATTTGTCACTTAGCACTACGTCTCCATCATATACATGGAGTTTATCATGAAAATATTTGGTGTTAGCTGCGGGTGAGGTGGATGCAAGCGGATTGCAGGACTAAGGCGTTGCAAACGATGTTTTCCGTTGTCACTTAAAGTACTAACTGTTGTACATTCATTTTACTTTTATTGTTATTTCGTTATCCACACCAACTATGCAACGGGGTTTGTAAAGCAACGCTACTTAACACGTATAAATTCCTTCTTCATCGTCCATTGTTCACATTCCTAGAGTTGCCGGTTTCCCCGTCCCAACTATTTCATGCCTTGACTATATAAATGTTATGAATGGTTCCTACTTAAAATATTCACCCGCTTGTAAAAAATGATATGGAGAAAGAGAGCTGTCCAAGCAAATGAGGCGAAATGGTCATGGAGTCAATACTATTTAGCGTAGGTTGTAACGTTTATCATATACAATCGATTATCGGTTTTACGGTCATAATTAGGAAGCCAGTAGCATATTATAATCCACTGCCCTGTTGCGAAACATGAAATCGGGAATAAGAAGGAGAATATTTTGTGTTTGAAACCACAGCAAATGCCTGCAACAGCATCAGACGGATCGTGGACCTATGGGCAGCACGGGATCTTTTGCGAAGTCGATAATTTCGAAGAACACCCGTCATTATGCTTTCATGAACAATATGCAGATCAAAGCTATTGGTTAAACGTCCCCCTAACAACTAGCGGCGTCCATTTGAACCATCTCATTTCCAAGGTACTATTAAAATGTATCGCATAATCAACCGTAGACGAATCTAATGTGGGGTCCGACGAACCGAACAATGAAATTTGGTTCGGCGGATCACTGGTTCATCAGTAGTAGGCAGCTGACAAAGTCCTGGTTTTGACATACTTGGAGCTTGTCAATCGTAGTTATAAGAAAATTAACCACCTACCAGCCCCTAGCTTTTGCTGATGAGCAAAAAGGATAATTGGTAAATTCACCTAAATTTGCAGCCAACTTTTCTGCGACGGTTACAAGAATGCTAAAATTGCCAAATGTAATCAGAGCACCAGGATTGGTTTCTCGGATCCACGGCGTCTCAATGGCCAAAGGTGGTTTCTTTCTCGTGTTGAGTTTCAGTTCTTAGGACCACAATACATTTTTCCGCATACACACTTCTCCGGCTGTAATAGCTTGTCCCAAACGAGGAGCAGGTGTGCGAATAATGTGCTGCCATGGTAAGGTCACATTGTTTCATCAATAAACAGGATAGCTACTTTTCCTTGTACGTACTTCTGTTCACCGCCTATCGGAGAACACCTGGCGTTTTTTCCGTAATGTAGCATAACGTGGTGTTGGTGGGAGCAGTCTAATATCTGGTAAAGGAGAAAAATGTCACTAGCCACTCATTTGAGTGCGACTGATCCGCCTTGATTTGCTGTACACGCGATTTATCCGCGCATGTTTCTAAACTCTAGAGAACGAACCTCTTGCCTGAAGTCCTATGCAAGCAGTACCGTTGGATAAAATTGTGCCCTGTGCTTAGTGAATCGATCCGAGAATATTCTGGCGTGCTACGAAGTTTCCGATGAAGTATACCGATAAACGCAACGGGTGATTACTTTGGCAGCTTTCTTAGAGTAAGTCAGAGTCCAATTCAAAGTAGAAAACTAAGAACGCCCTCTTCACTATACTTTTATCAGAATGTTGTGTACATAGTGTGGTTTCGGTACTAACTCCGACAGCACTGGGAAACTAAGCGTCTTGGGTTATCTATCCAACATTTTGTTTTAAATGAGAATAATTTGCTCAGTTTAACAAAGCTCGTCATCACCGACAATGGACGCCAATTTGAAACATGGATTGAGCAGCAAAGTAAGAGGCAAGGAGGTAAATCGCCCAAGTTACGTCATGCCTAAATTGTATCAAAGCATTCTATGGTATATGGGGTCCTCGATTGACAGTCTTACCTAGCCTGAATTAGACTAAGTTTGATATTTTCACTTACTGGGAGAATTCCATTGCGGAGTGGCTAGTAAGGTGAATTGAATTACACAGCTCAGATCTGTTGCCGAAATTTAATAAAAACAAATAAAATTCAAGAATTATTAGACGTTCAATGGGCTAGTTTATTTCCAAAATGTCTGACGTATGTCGCACAGCCAGTCGGTAAGTGTTACGTCAATTGTCCGTGCCCAGTCGAGGAAGGCCGAACAAGTTAGGCACATTTCCGGGTAGTGCGACACCGGCTCATTGAAGCTGAGGGTTAATCCATTATGCTTGTTCTCATTTGAAGTGATTTCACTTCCTTTGAGTAGCTTAGATTATTTATTTAGAGCTGATGTTTGTATAGTCGAATAAAAATGACACGGCAATTGAGGTAAGCAATACTTCTCCCATTATTTTGTCACGGTCACACTGATGGTTAACGTGAAAGAAGAATCCACGCCTTTCCAAGGCATTATCCTTAGAAAGCACAAGATTTAAAATTACCACGGTTAGTTTTCTCGATTGTCAGTGCGTGTGCTCTTTCAGAGATATGTGTCGCATAAAAAGCAATCACGCGGAACAGAAATACACGCATGAATATTGAAATCGCACTGAATATCACATGACCCAGATTTTCGTATCCAGGGCAATGGCTAATAGAAGAGACAGGTCGATTCGAATAAAGGATTATAATACATTTTTAGATAAATTTATAGACATTGCTATAGAAATCGCCATGTTTTTCACATATGATCTCATGTTGAGATCGTTGGAGTGTTGCACGTTAGTTCGAACAAATCTCACAAACCCACAGATTTCTACGACGAATCCAACATGTCTTTGAATCGTCCAGCCAACAAACTTTCACTGCATCCACTTCGTTAGAACAGGTATCATGTGATTGCCCACAGGAAGTGGTTTAAGTGACTAAGATAAACAGTTAAACATTACTTTCACTACTTAAACATGACCAAAACAGTCTGATTAGTGCCGTTTTCAAATTATAGATTACATCTAACTTTCTGCTAAGGAGTAAATGTCCGATATTGATGTGTTAACTGCTGTTTTCTGAGACGGTGGCTGCTCAACGGGGGTACAAAAGAAGCACATGAGTTAAGCCATTCAGAACCTTGTGTAAGGCAGATAGTACTGGCTGCAACGGAGAAAATTGATCGAATAATGTTTGTCCAGGTACATAGATTTGTATTGGTTCAACGCAAAATGACAACAAATCCAAAGCGTTTTTTGACGAAACGTGCATATCGTATTGCCATACATTGTGGACCCCTACCATTGGTACCGCTTTCATCATCGCTGGTGTGTATCCTACTGCGGTAAAAAACATATATGAACCGTTTCATTACCTCAAACGCTGCATGCGACGTACGTCAAATAGATCCCAATCTGTCTCCACAATCGCCTTCCCGCGCTGGATCTGCTACCCACTGCCTTGTGGGTCAGGCAGGAACCAAAAGCTCCGGGTCGAGTCCCATAAGCAAACCTCGGAAGCACAACCACCACCTCTCGTGCGATTCCCCACCAACGCAATAGTATGCCTGCGCACAATGGACTCAGCATCGGGTTCTGGAACGTGAGCACACTACTGGACCGGAACTCGTGTGCGACGTTCTGCACTGGTCGTACTGGAACTGGTGCGGCTTGGTTTGCTGAGCAATGTAACTTACATGAAGCAAATGCTGGCTATACTTTCTACTGGGTGAGAAACGTCACCACAGTAACAGTGAAGATGGGTCGGAATTGCACTATCCAGTCGCTTAAATGACCAGTTGGTGGTTGAACCAACAGGCATCAGCGCACGACTGATGACTGTTCGCCTACGACTCGGAAAGGGAGGTTTGCTATTTTTATAAGCATGTGCGGCCCGACCTTGTGTTATCCTGATGACAAGCGTGATCAATTCTACACTCGACTATCCTCCGTGATACATTATGTGCCAAGGAGCGGCCGACTATTTCTCCAGGGTGATTTCAACGCGCGCTTTGGGCCTGATGCATCGGTGTGGACAGATGTTATCGGTCCGCATGGCATTGGTTCAGAAAATGCGAACGGTGCCAGGTTGCTCACACTGTGTGCCACTCACGGCCTGATGATCACGAACACGCGGTTTGCGTTGAGTGCTAGTGATTTAGAAACGGACGCATCCACGGATTGGTCACACTCATCTGCTCGAGTATGTCATCGTAAGTCAGCGTGATATGCGTGCACTGCGCATGACGCGTGTATTGCGTGGAGCTGATTGTGGCACTGATCACCAATTGGTGTAGACAAAACTGTACAAAAATTTTTGTAAATCTATGCATTGCACTGATGCCGTGAATCGGCGTACATTTAACCTTCTCTCCCTCGGTACTGTGTCAAAACTTTTTGAGCTGGAGAAGGCGATGGCTGCACGCCTGTGTGATGTGGAATGCATAGCCACAGTGGGCTACAGTTGGCATCACATTCGCGACCAGGTGGCCGCCGCTGCCAAGGGGATCATCGGGCGCAGACTGTAAGCGACCCGATGGGTTGAATAAGAACACGGCTAGGATTGGCACACTGGTGTCGGAGAAGAATGCAACATTTGCTGCATATTTGGTAAACCCCAGTGACTCAGTGAACAATAATCAGTTTCGCGAACTTCGACGGCGACTGACCCGAGAGCTCCGTCGCATTAAAAATGCATGGTGGACAGAGAAGGCGAAGCAGATGGCACGCTACGCCGAACGTCGCCAGCACAAGGAATTCTTTGACTCCTTGTAGGCAGTGTATGGACCGAGATTGGAGCCGCTGAGGACACTGATCGATGATAGTTCAGGCGATTCCTGCACACAGACTGCAGACATAATTCAAATCTGGCGAAAACACTTTGATGTCTCTTGAACAGCCGTTCAGAGATCGACTGGCCTATTTGAACAGTTCAAAACAGCACAATGTGAAGGTGAGCCTGGCGGACACGCCGACACTGGATGAGACGAAGACAGCACTTGCTCTGCTGCGAAAGAGCAAGCGTGCCGGTGCCGACCAGATCCGCCTGAAGTATTGAAACACAGCGGGCATGCGTAGGAGACTGTGCTGCACCAGTTGGTGCAACGCGTGTGGATTGAGGAGGACGTGCCTCCTGAGCTGATAGATGCCCTTGTGCTACCACTGTATAAGGGCAAAGAACGCAAACGATGTGCCACGAATTATCGTGGTAACAACTTGCTGAGTTGTGTAGGCAAGGTGATTGTCCGAATCCTGCTCAACCGCCTCGTCAGTCGGGTTGTAGAATCGAACGTGGCGGAAGGGCAATGTGGATTCCGTTTGGGTCGCAGCAATATAGATATGTTTGCGGCTCGTCAGTTGCAGGAGAATTTTAGAGAACGACACGAGGATTTGTACTCACTTTTTGTTGATTTCATCGAAGCATTTGGGACGATGGACCGCGAGGCACTTTTTGGTGTTGGGTATGTTTTCTTGTCCGGGTAAGTTTGTAAGTTCAATTGAATGTCTGCCCAGTGGTATGCTAGCGAGGGTGCAGCTGAGTGGAGGGACTTCGGATGACATTTCAGTTGTCACTGGTACGAAGCCAGGCTGTGTCTTAGCTCCTGCCTTGGTTAATACTTATCTTTATGCCATGATATATTGTGCTTTTGAATCGGCTTGTACTTATGGTGTGCGTGTGGAGCACGGTATTGGTGGTGGGTTGCTGAACGTCCGTCGTTTCAGTGCGGAAAACCTAGTCTGTGAGACAACTCTCCATATGTTGCTGTTTGCTGACGGCTATGCGTTGTTTGCACACAGCGTGAATGAGTTGCAGCACATGACTAGTGCTTTTGCTTCGACAGCGGTCAAATTCGGGCTCACCCTCAACACAAGCGCAACTGTCTGCCACTTTCAGCCATCACAGAAGATTAAGTCTACATTGATGCCGCGAATCAGCAATGGTGCTGAATTGGTGGAAACCACCTTCCGCTTCTGCTATGTTGGGAGTGTGCTGTCGACTGACCAGGATCTTGAAGGAAGCAAAGGCATTCGGGAAGCGTAAGTAGCGAGTGTGGAACAACCATCAGCTTATCGTTGGTACGAAGCTGATGGTGTACACGTCCATGGTGCTGTTCGTTCTCCTTTACGGCAGCGAAACATACGGACGATGTACCGGCGTTTTCACCAACAGTGTCTGCGACGGATTCTGCGCATTGGTTGGTGCGACAGAGTTCCGGACACGGCAGTGATGCGCCGAAGTGGAATGTATGCAGTGGACTGCATACTTTTGCTGAGACACCTTAGGTGTCCGGGTCATGTGTGGCTTATGTATTCGGCGCGGATACCGAAGCATCTGTTATACGCTTAGCTGCGTTTGGGGAAGCGGTATGTAAAGAAACCGGAGCTTCATTACCAGGACAGGATGAAAGCGAGTCTCTTACGTTCTAATTTTGCTTACTGGTCGTTGGAATCAAAAGCGGTTGATCGGCGTGCATTGCGCGATTTGGTCAGGAAGGCAGTTGCCTAGGTGCAAGAGAAAGCCCTCGTGCATGCAGAGAAAAAGCGGCGATCGCGGAAACTACAGGTGCTGGTGGGTTTTACTCTATCGATATCAAACGCGTGGTGCTGTAGCACATGAGGTCGTGAGTGCCTGAGTCAATCATGCCTAGTGTGCCATGAGCGGGCCACTCGGGGCCACCACCGAAACGAGGAAGGGTCATGTAGAGAACGTTGGCAGAAACGGCACATCGTTTGTAAGTACGCTGGACTCACTTTATTAGCCGAGCGCTCGCATGCTGCGTCTCTTTATTTCAGGTGGTGGGTTTGCTATATTGTCCGAATGCATTTTTTATGCTATATTAATGTCTACCTAAACTTTCTTCGCTGAAGTTGCACAGGTCGCTTAAGCTAATTGTAGTTAACTTCGATAACCTTTTCGCGTTTGTGGCATTTTCATAAAACAAATATGCTGACGTCTTAAACCTATCACGGATTTGTTGGTAACCAATTTGTTTTATATGCGCATTTAGTGAAGAATTATGTCACCGTATCTGCATACATTATTTAGTTTACTTTATTTGATCTCGTCGTTTTAAGTGATTGGGTGTTGCTTGATATCCATGGGGTGGCTGCGCTTGATGTGCATTTTGACATGGTGCCTACCTGTCTATTACCCGCTACCGCGTCCATACTGGCTCTAGGAGACAGTTGGTCGTTGCTGGAGGGGACGGGATATATTGGTCGTTCTGACCTTGCTAGGCTCGAAGAGTGGTTCCATGCACTCAGTGTGGAGCGAACTACGGTCCAGCCACCGCCAGGTGTAGGCTTGATACCCCAAATACAGCGGGCTTGTTTTTGCCTGTGAAGGAGTGTGGGCCTGCTTCTTTGATGAAATCTGGCTTACATCCACATACCTCCCGGTCTTATTCCTTTGGGTTTAGACTGGATATGGGGTGTGTGGTTGGAACTGTGGGTGGTGCAGCGCAAGCCACCCATGGTCCTTCTGTTGGAGCAGGGGTCCTATGGCTGGACACAGTGGCAGACAAATCCGAAAGCGGACGCCGTTAACCATGTATATATGTGTAAGATAAAGGAGGCCTAGAAGACTGCTAAGAGACCTGAAACGAAGGGAGGAAAAGGAATATTAAAATCAGTATACATATTATCTCGACATAGAAAACAGTGATTCGGTGCAAGTTCTATGCGTAAATGAGAAGACAAGATCAGATCCTGCACTCAATAATGATCTCAATGTCTCGAGTGTCAATCATCAACCGAAGCTGTAAAATCAAATGATTCTTATTGCATGAAGTAACAGCAATGGTCTCGTTCATTAAATCCTAACCGCGAAGGAACACTTATGCTACACGCCGTGCCTTTGCAACAGGTAAACATGGTCACTATCACTTGACAGAAAATATGCAACTTTTTATCTGTGCATTCCAGTTATGCTCTTCAATCACAGTCCTCCTTGTAGCCTTCGCTACTCCACTGGAGCCATAAAGGAGGATAGCAAATGTCGCAGTAAAATGAAATGAAATGGACCGAGGTACAAAGGTGCGTGAAGGACGGATGAAAAAGTTACCAAAAGTACACTTTCTGTATGTGTGTGTTTGAGACAGTGACCATATTTGCATAAATGGCCCGTAAAATAGATGTAATTTACGAATTATTTGATGAAAACCTCAATTTCCCATGAACACAAAGATCCTCTTTCGCTGGATCCAGTCGTGTTCAGTGCAAATTCACTTATTCAGAGAACCTGCAAGTAGATGCCCATCACAAGATCTTATCACATGAACGATATTCTTTTGCCACGTGCATTAGTGTAGCAGCCGTCAAGTTGAGTAGATAGAGAAGTTATTCATCCGGAAATGATGACACCCTGTAACTACTGCTAGATCACGCGGATAAACCTGACCGGTAGTGCACCATGGAGGTGGCAGTTGCAGACACACAGCGACACACCACCTTTAACTTGCACTAACGAACCAATAGGGGCTCCACATTCCAAGGCGATTAATTTGGCTTCTCCTTGCATAGTTGCAAGACCCCGCAACAGAACACACTTGGAAACTCTGAGTCGAACTTCTAATTGAACACAAGACTTGACAGTAAATATGGTGGGGAGGGGAGGTAATGCTGGTCAAACGTCATAAATGGTTAAGTATTCGGATTTCTCATCCCTGAAAACCTAATTATACTTTGTACGTTTAACAACAATTAACAGTTCTGCTCTTCTAGGGCAAGTTGCCAGTGACGCGGCGGTTGAAAAGGAGAAGAAAATGCTGTTACTTGGACCTGATGCGCTTAGAACGGGACAGAAACATGTAGTACACTTTAAAGCTTACAGCCTTAATGGACCGACGACCAGCATACAAATCCGTTTTTGATATCAAGAATAAGTCAATTCATTGTGTTAAAAACAAATTGTGATTTTACCCTGTCAATTCATGGAAGATATTTTGATGAAACTTCGATCGATTTGTATAAAATTACTAGGTGCTAGCGGCAGGAATATTTGGGAATTTTGCACATCGCAGCTAGTCAGATAGATGCAATCAAATGAACATATTTGCAGTACAAACACTTAAGGTGCTCATGCTACCAAGGTGACCAACCGACCAATCGGAATGCCATAAAATTTGCCCCACTTAATGGCACTTTAGCCGGAAAAAATTAGCTAGGGCGTTCTGAAAACATTAGCTGAATTCCAGTTTCAGCTTTCCTGTGAGCGACCAATTATTCTGTCTCAAACTCTGGCGATGTTTGGTCGCAATTCTGAGACTATGCATATTAACTTCTAGGCGCGTACAAGTCCAACAAATTATAGTGTTGTTTCTAAAGAACACCCATTCTTTTCCGTGGGCATGCGACTGAGTAATTTAACCTGTTTCACCCTATGAAATTAGCTACTGCAGCAGTTCAACACTGTGGTTGCAATTTTATTTCCCTGTGAAGTGATAGAGTGCGCTATTTAGGGTAAACGAAGGTAAACTACATGGACTGTTAATATGACGGTTGATATCGGGTTACCCTCCATTCGCCCGAAAGCAAACACGGCGTGACTTCGTCCCGTCATCAGCATGCTCAAAAAGTACTATAACCCACTTCCCAGTAAACAGCAACAAATATCAACCCGTTCTCCGCGCACCCGGGTAGCATTTGGGTCAGGGCATTTAGTGTGGAATAACGTGGTGGTCACTTCAAGTCTGACAGGCAGGGACTAGTTACAAAATTCAAACGGATGTGAAATCTATCGCTGAGTACACTGTTAGATCGCAGGTACCATCGATTTGCTCGTAAACCAGTTGAATTACATACAGCTAGTAGATGAAAGAAACCGGAGTAGTTACAGGTAACATTTATCACAAGCTGCGCTGAAGGTTAAAAGGGTTTGGCCCCTAATTGCAGCATGACGCGTGATACGCGTCACTGTGAAAACCACTTTTTATTATATTAACTACGTTTCCGACGTTGCGTGAATCGCAGGAGTGAGAAAATCCGAAGCCATTACCAGTGCCATCCAAACACTAGTTTGTATAATTTCGCTTTCTGAAACACACAAACATCTGTTGTTGTCCACCAAGAAGAGGGAGAAAATATCACCAGTAATATGACGTAGTAAGGATGGAGTTCCACTGGTGCAAAAGGAGGACACTACTAACAGAGTACTTCCAGAGGGGCACAACGACCGATTTTGTATAAAACACCAGCAAACAAGATGCAATGTATGAGTAAATACGGAAGCGAAGCAGTTAATCAGAAATTAAAAATCTTTCACTGGCTAGTCTCAGTTCCATTGATGTCAAGGCGAATCATACAGGGGATGCAGATTGATGTCTACTTCAAGGTTCTCACTGATTGAGGCAAGTAACTCCCGCTAAGAGCATCAAGACGGCAACTGTCAGCTTTAGCGATTAACTCAGTTATTAATCCATTAGTGAAGGGATCGAGACACGTGCACTTTTTCTTTTTGGGAAGCAGTTGATTTCGGATACGTGTTCTAGCTTATAATTAAATGATTATGGAGTATAGCAGTATTAGTCCTAACGTTTGACTTTACACGAAAAAGGAATTTTTGAACAATATCAATAACGTACTGAAGCTCACCCGAGATTCACTTTTACGCACAGGCGCCCACTATATCGATCTGCCATATGATTAGTATTGGGAGCGAATTAAGCACATTGTGCTACTGAGATTTCACTTAACCATTTCAGACATCCATCATGCAGGATTTTGCTAATCACCTGTCCCCTAACCACTATCACCTTTACGAAAGGATCGTACCAAGCGGATAGTGGTGAGACCATTCCAGCTTACAGTTGTGTTTAATGCTTCTCTTCCATGGATCGGGTAACGGAACACTGCAACATTTACGTGTAGAGCCATAACAGTGATGCCGGACTGGTTCGAATTGATTTCAGTTTAATCCTTTTGCATTTGCAAAGCTAGTATCCCTGGAGCTCAATCAAACCTGAGGTGACTCCATGGTAAGCCGAAGATGATAATATACAACTTGTGGTATGCGGCTTATAGACGATCGAATGGTCGTTCAATTTACTCCCGTCCACCTTCTACTTGGAAAGGTGCAATCAAAGGTAGTGACTTGTTACAGAATAATCGACACCCCTGTGTTATGCAAAATATACCCGACAGGACCCAGGAGGAAGACGTTTTGATAAATGCAGGCACAATCAAGATAGGATCGCGTATAGTTCCATAAATTTATTTACAAAACTAGTGACAGTTGATGCTAGAGTACGTGTGAGATTCATTTTCAGTAAGTGCAACTGGGGGCGCGAGGAGCAGTTAAACCAGTCAGGAGAAAGAGGCCTATGTCACCACCACGATGAACGTCGAGGCCCTTTACATTGAACAATAATAAATCATTGGCAAAAGCGCAGGTGCTTGGCAAGTCCCGTAGGATTGTTCGAGTGAAGACTTAAAAGATCAAAGGGTGTGAATTGTCCGTCTAATCGTCTGCCGATTTAACTGCACTGCTCCACAACGATAGTTTGAAATGCGAATTAAATGTGAGCACACAAAACAACTTGGGGAGCGGTTAGAGTTCAGGTACTACTTGAGAAAAAATAAATAAGGGAAAATACAACACTTACGCCTGTGGCGCTTTCTTGGGCCAACAAGATAGGTAAATCCAATTTCCGCAGTAGCAGCTTTTAATAAATGTTCAAAAAGTGAAAATTAACAAGGTGGATGGTATTGTTAGGTTGACCCTTGGACACAGATGGGTTCATGGCCTACTTATGGCATGCTTTCGCCTACCTTTGTGATCTCCAGTGGAGTTCGACAAGGATGCCCTATCTCTCCGTACCTATTCAACTTTGCCATTGAGGATGTCCTGAAGAACGCTCTGAGCGATTCGTTGAACGCTGGCGTTGAGCTCCTCCCAGGTAGTCGAGTTGTTGATTTGGATTATGCTGATGATATCGTCTTGCTGGGTGACGATCCACAGGTCGTCCAACTTGCATTAAACCGCTTGACGATTGAAGCATCAAAGTATGGTATGTGCTTTTCGCCATCCAAATGCAAGGCTGTCCTTCAAGACTGGCAGGTGCCTCTGCCTGCACTCACGCTTGCTGGTGAGACACTGGAGGTTGTGGAGAGCTTTGTCTACTTGGGAAGTTGCATTACTGCTGGCGGGGCTGTTGGAGACGAGATTTCGATGCGCATCTCGAGAGTAGGCCTCGCTTTTTCTAGGCTGATGCATTTGTGGGCGGGTCTATTGTGCAACTGTTTGTGCTTTACTGTTGTACGGATGCGAGACCTGGCCCATTCGTAAAGATGACTTACGTAGGCTATCCTTCTTCAAGCACCGCTGTCTGCGGTCCATTGGCCGTGTGTGGTGGCAGCACCACGTAAGCAATGTGGAAGTTAGACAGCGTGTCTTGGGACGTGGAAGCCACTCGCTCGAGGAGCTCGTATCACTGCATCAACTGCGGTGGTTGGGACACGTATTGCGCATGCCTGTCCAGCGTTACCCCCGTCGTGCGTTGTTTGCACTTGCTGGACAGGGCTGGAAGAGACGGTCTGGTGGACAGCCTACAACATGGAGAAGCCGCATGAAAAAGTTGACGAAACAATTGGCCTCGGCCGGTTGTTGTCGACTACCTGGTTGGGGTCTGAGAGACGAGGATACTTGCTGGTTGAGAACCTTGGAAGTTATGGCTCAAGATCGATGTCAATGGCGGACGTGTGCATCAGTGTGTTGCGGTGTCCCTTCCTCCTCCCCCTAAAAACGAACAAACTGAAAAAAATTTCAAAAACTGTGAGTGGTAAACTTGACAAAAAAAGCATTTCTTGTTGCTCTTTTCTTATTATTCATATTGTTTTCCTATTCAGCCATGATTCCGATGACACAATATCTGTACCACAGATTGTGTATAATATATATATATATATATGGCCTACTTAAATGTATAAACGCGTCGTCGAGATACTTTTTGAGTACCGTCAGTGTGGAGAAGAAACAATGTAAGTGGGAAGGACGTTGCAACTTTGGCTCACATGAAGTGAAAAGAAATTACGGCAACATTCTGACCGGCTATACTGAGTGGCCATTATTAGCTGGTGAATTCTCAGTGTGGTATTGGGATTCAGTTTCAAAAGGTGACCACAAGCGTGGTTTGGGTTCCTCTGGATCAAACAGATCTTTATCAAATAGTCATGAAAGCGTCGATATTGTCCACTGTTGACCCCAAGGGTTTTCAGTCTCAGTTGGTAAGGAAGATATAACAGAATTTTTGGGGTTCTTGGTCGACTTTCCTTGTGGTATTTCAAGTTCCGCGAGATCATGCTTGTGCAGGACTGCTAAGTGTAGATTGCGTTTTCCGAGTTATATCTAATGTAAGTACTGAGCATCATAGAAAAAACTGAAGGGTCAGAATGCTCGAAAGCTGTCCGCTAAAGACAAAGTATTGGTTGAATTTTTTGACTCCTTCGCGGCCTGCTATAAACAGCAAAGACACTCTTGTGCTATCATACCTAGGTCGCATTCAGTAGAAGAGTGCTGCAAAACTTGGTCCCCCGGCATATAATCTCATTTTGATTTACTGCGTATGCACAATGTCATACACTTGCTGTCGTCGTAATAAAGCAGGCTCTGAGTCGCCCATTAGTATAGCCTACCAAGGTTATTCTGATGCGCTACTTGGTCACCAGTTGTTTCGAGAATCTGTCAAATCTTGAGATCAGCAGTCAAGAGTAATACTTTGGAAGTGATAACTCTCGCGACATAGTTTATGTAATCAGCAATAATCGTGGACCAAGTACTGAGCCCAGTTGCATTCCGCATTGAACATCGACAGGGTCAAAGACCGTGCGATGTACTCTCACATTCAGATGTCGATGCACAAGAAAGTTACCTATCCAACGGAGAAACTGATCACAAGTTCCACTGCTCTTAATCATGTGAATGAGAATGCGATGGTTCAGACGGTCGAATGGTTTCTAGCAGTCCAAATGAACTGCGTTAACTTCTACACCACTGTCGACGGTTTCAGTCCAACGGGAGCCAGCAAGTAGCCCATTTGTGGTGCAGTAAGTTATCCGGTGATTTGCTTTGCATTCTTCCAAGTAATTCATGAGCGGTTAGGCAGTAATAAACGCTATGACTTTGGATGAGGTAATGGACGATCGATTTATCATTTGAATTGTCATAACCGCAGTATCTGCTTCCGATTCTGAGCCGCGCTGCTGTGCTGTTGCAGAAGAAGAACAATAAGATTGCGATTGCTAACCGTAAGTTTCATTCCATTTTTGGTGTACTTATATTTATTATCTATAGTGCCTAAGGGCGTTTAATACAAATTCCTGCCTGATCTTTGGAGTTCTTCCCACATTGAGCATTACAATTTGGCAACCCTGCCAGGATATTACTATACATGAAAATATTTTACGCTTCGCCGGATGGCAATCCCGCAATTACACTTCTGCGTTGGTTTGCCGGATAATGACGGATGTGCATTTGCACTTGTTTCTCCCAGCGATCATACGGCATTCCAGTAACAAACCTACCGGTGTAGGTCTGGGTTGAACTTTGGCTGTAGGCGTCGACCTGGTTGATAACTTTTCTAAAACCTAGGACAGGGGATCCAAAGCTAAGGAAACTTGGACTTTACAGTCATTATCCTCGGAGTTATTCATATCGCTGGTGTATTTTACTGGTTTCGGCATTGAAAAAATTCTGTTCCCAGGCAGAATCGACATAATCTGTTTGGACGGCGTTTCGTGGAACGGAGTGACCATCAGTCCCTTAGTTGGCTACAAAACTTCAAGAATACTGAAGGACAAGTCGCGCTGACATCAGCTTCCGCAAGAATATGACTTCGTATGCCGACACAGATCAGATAAACAACACGCGAATGCGGACGCATTATCTCGAATTCCTCTTCGCAATCACGGGGATTGTTCTTCGTACAACATACAACATATAGTTAAGGCTAACCTTCAGAATGTAGAGTATGGGTACTGGCGGATGGCACAAGCTAATGACTCTGACATTGCACTAATTCACGAGAGACGTATTCACAGCGGCGATTGGCCATCGAGTAAGCAGATGGAAGAAAAAAGCTACAAGGCACGTTGTTTGTGGACTATGTGGGACGATCTAGTTAGTTAAGCTTATATATATATATATATATATATATTTACAACAGCCTACGAATAGGCATGGAGCCATCAAAAAGCATGGGACTCAAAGTAGGGTAAGACATTGGTCAAAACACAACAGGGAGGATTCCTTGGTTTTATCAGAGGGCGAGGTCATACCCGGTTGCCCAAGTCGAAGTACTGTGTTGACTTATGAGGCACTACCCCGAGCATTTGGCCGAATGGCCCGCCTGTAAGACAGCGGAGCGAATTCAGGGAATCGCACCAATTGGGAGCCGCTGCTGGATTGTCCAATTCATACGCCCTTTGTTTGTTTGTTTAGCAAACAGTGGCCAGAGCTTCCCATGCCGAACAACTCGTGGTACCAGCTGGGTGATTCGGGATTATCCCGTTCAACTAAATCGTTCGGTGGCAGTATTCCAGGTCGTGATGCGTCTTCGTCTGACAGCTATCTGCCTATAAAAAGCCACAAATGTCCGGTTAACAACATTTTGACGTGGCGCATGTGACTCGCCACTAAATAAAGTCACTGCCCCTTGCTTCATACTGGCAAAGCATTGTATTCCCGCAACTTAATAAATGTATTTTTTCTACTCCGGCCCGACGTATACTAGAAAAAGCGTAGTTCTACAGTCAAAGATTAAAGATATACGAAATGACATTCACGAAGAATTCGGACACTCGGGTATTAATAAAATAGACATAGAGGCACAGCACCGCTTCTGGTGGCCACACAAGCGGAGAGACGTAAGTGACTTCTGACAGTCATGCGAAGACTATAGTTATTTTAAACACTCTCAATTCCCCAACCACTCCCCATTGCGACCTACATAGGCCGGGTATCTTAACGAGATGGTTGGTGTCGACATCGTAGGACCATTGCCTGTGACACTGCGTTGGCTACTTTTCATACTGGTCTCAGTGTATTATTTCACCAAATGGTGCGATGCTGTGCCGATTCCGTAAGCTGACACGCTTACAATAGCGACACCGACAGTCACTCATTGGTTTTGTCAGTTTTGAGCACCAGGACAGCTACCCTCAGAACGAGGCTTCTGCTTTGAAAGCACGTTGGTATGGGAAATATGTCGAGTTATTGAAATGGACAAGACTAAGACAACAGCCTATCACCCACAAGGTAACGGACAGGTGAAGCGAACTAACCGCTCCTTCAAAGTATTACTGAAAGCATTTGTATATCAGAAAAGTAACGAGTGGGATTTCATGCTACCTAAGTGTCTGCTTGTCTATCGAAGTACGGTACATTTCTAAACTGGAAAAAGCACCGTAGTTCCTGTGGACTGGAAGAAAGTCGCGCTTGCCATCCGTTTAGCGCCTTCCCATAGCTTAGCAGCTGCAGACATCAGTAATGAAATAGGTTAATATACTTCTGGATTCGCTTTGACAAGCCCATCTGTCCACTTGGTCCTATCTGGAAAATGCTCATCGACATCAAAAGGAATACTATGATAACATGGTTTTCGGCCGCCGTCAGAGTTGGTGAACATGCTTTGCTATATCAGATGCAGACCCAAGGGGTCCCTACAAATTTGCATCGCGAGTGGTAAGTAAGCGAGTAAGTAAGTAAGCGCGTACTTTCTGAGACAAGATATATCGCGAATGGCGCCTATAATCCCACCAGCCGGCCCGTTGCGGTACACTTTAACAGTCTAAAACCATTACGAATGGAGACCAGACAAGTAAAGGGGGGAACTACCGACCCACGCGACGTAGCCGCTGAAATAGAAGTGCCTGCACAAGGGGGTCATGGCCAGTCACCAGAGACGTTGTCAGATAAAAGGGGAGGTGGTGTAATAGACGGTCGATTTATTATTTGAATTATTATAACCGAAGTCCTCGCTTCCGTTTCAGAGCTGCGCCGCTGTGCCGCTGTGCAGGAAGAATAAGAAGACGGAGAAGTTTGTTTATCACAACTTGCTTTTCATTTTCGTTATAATTATTTGTATTCCCTATAGTGGCTACTTATATTTGAATACTAACTCCTGCCTGATCTTTGGAGTTTTTCCAGCACTGAATATTAAAATTACATCGGAAAGAGCGATATCGGGAAGAGTTAGCCGGATCTGATCGACTTCTCCTTTTGTGAATTGGGGTAATGATTCCGTGCTATCACGTTGTTGGAACCCACATCTTACAACATCGTTAGAAGAACTGAGAGCATTTATCTTCCAATTTCATGGTAGATAACTTCACTGCTTCTAGGCAAATATTATCAACACCAGGATAGGTTTGATGGCATTGGGAAGATTGCCTTTCTAGCAAATCTGCAGCCTTAAACGAGATGCGGGTATATTCTGGCAGTACTATAACACGTAGTCAGCGTAGACAAGGAAATCGTGCTCTGGAAGTTCGGATAGAATTACAGATATAAGTCGCTGACCGTGTCTGTTGCATTTTGTGCTGGTTCACATGGCGTGTGGAGGGTAGGAATACCCCACTGCGCTTTACGGAGTTTGTTAACAGGAGATTGGGGGTTGAAGAGAATTTCTCAGCTAGATATTCTTGATGCTTTAGTTTATCATCGCGTACCACGTCCACGTAATGATGTTATTGGATATTTTGAACTTCCCATGTTCCAGCACAAGATGACTCCTTGTAGTTTCGCCAGAGTGAATATCTTGTGACCACACAATTCCGCTTCCTGCTGTTTATCAGTGCCTTTACTCTTATCGAAGCACTGGTTACCAACTTGTTGATTTGATGAACGAACTCCCCCAGGCGACAGCAACGGTAGTTCAACTAGAGATGAGCAGCTGATTGCATTCAATACTGTTGGCAGAATGGCATAACTGGTAATGAGCTTAGAATTGTCGATGTTTTTGTGAAATACTCTGCATTACCGATGTAGCTACACAATAATTTCTCAGGATCGCTGCGGCCCAAGGGACTAGATGTCGAAACTGTTTTGACCATGGTCATCTTGGTGAACACGACCTCCAGGATAATTCGTTTGTTCTCCGTCCTGAATCTTGTGGGAGAGCCAACATAATTGTGTAGTGGTAATCCAATGAGTAGCTCCTGCAATTCTATTTTGCATTCTTCATCGACACAAACTGGGGCTTATAGGGTGTGCAGATTAAACTCACCAATTAGGAGAACATGACTGTATGAATGTGCGAGGATAGTTTTCCTAGTGGAGTTGAGGCGATTGTATATTGTTGAAGTGGACGACGGCACAACTTGTAGTAAACATGTGGCACCACATCCCGAGTGAAGACGGAGCCAAAGCGCGTCAACATGCCGAACCTCCGGGTCGTCGATAAGAAAAATATGTATCACACTTCGCTAATAGAGTGATACACCACCTCCTCTATTCCGTCGATTGTTGCGCGGAATCTAAATTGCAGGTAGTAAGATTTTGGTATCAGGGATCCCCTCACTCAACCATGTCTCGGTTAACATAATGAAGTCCCACAATACCGAGGCGTGACACAGCAGAAGCTCTATCATTTTGTTGAAAAGGTCTTGTGCCTTGGTCTAATGACAAGTGAGTGCCTTATGTGCTAAAAGATTATTGGGATGTGCATACAGCAGTTTTGAAACTTGGTACACGCGTAAAGTAAACCGTTTGGCTTATTCCCTCTCCAGCGGTAATAAACGTGAATATATTCATAAGTTTACGTCCACTGTCGCTTTGATTAACAACGTCTGCTACGCTAATCAGCACAGTTTACGGTCAGCATTCATAATACGTATCAGTGACTCATGGAGACTGAGATTCGTCATGTCATAGTACAAATATTCCCCTGAGCATACCATATTTTATTAGTTTTATGCTAATGTTTGATAGGCATTATATCCTTCATATCATGTTGAACTACTAACGCATAATACACTAGTGGACAAAATAATATGTGCACCGATCAAGCAACGCGGTAACGGCATATTGTGGAAAGGAGATTGCACCAAGCCAAGTGAAATGATTTGTATGTTTAATGTTTATATCAATAACAGTTGCATTGTTCACCAGCCATGCTGATTTGTCATCCTGTCATTTTCTGAGACATTCAGCATAATTATGTGATGCTTCTGATCCACGCAAATCTACGTCACAAAAGTAGTAATCAGTGAATTACAAAAACCACCGCCACTGTAAACCCCAAAGGAGATATCCTCTACTTTGTTGTGGCATTAGCTAATGAATTGACCAATTGCTAACCTATTAATATACTTTAGTAGTTTTACTACTTCTGTCTTTTCCCAAATAATCATGGACGCCAAACAAATTGTTGCAGTAAAAAAGCATTTAAATAGTCAGCAGGGCAATGGAGCAATGGTTAATAACGGATTTGGAGACGAATGCTTAACTATTCCCATAAGATGGTTAGGGTGGAAATCAAAGTTAAAAAAATTAGTCGGTAAACGAATGCGCAGGATATACGACTCACCGAAATGTCTGCAGTAGCAAGTGTGAGCATTATTGTCTGGAGTTTGAAAGTATTCATTCATCATTCCTTATACACGTTAGCTGCAGGTAGAAACCACCTCAGCAATTGTGCCGCAATACAAAAGACAAGAAGAATAAAAAACAGACGCACGCCGGCTGAGTCTCCACTAACGGATGGGCATCGTTCCGGAGAGCTGACAACTGGCTATCGTGTCTTAACAAAAGAGTTATATTATGCCCAACGGATGAGAAGGTGATTGAAGGGGAGGCTAAGCAGGAGGGAGATGGACAACAGAACACACAACACAAAAGCCACTGGGGCCGGCTCCTAGCCATACCAGATAGTGTGTCCAACCAAACGTGTTCATCGTCCTTAAGACCCCAGTCAAGCAGTTGGAATGCACCAACCGACGCTAACTTCGAACTGAGTGTTTTCGTTTCTCTCGACCAAGTCACCGCTTGGCCTCCCCTTCTCCTCCTCCAACTGCACCCCAGGCGCGCAAACAATGTACGTCGTGGGAGTTGGTGTGCTGGCATGCACGACACATGGCTCAGCCATCGTAGTCTGGTGCGTGATCGAATGGTGTTGAGCGGTTCCTTAGCTCTTCCTGCACCAAATACGCGACCCGAACACGCTCATTGTTTACGCGGTGTTCTCACCAGACATCAGTTGAGCTGTGGAGGCAGCAATAATCGAACGTGACTATACTTTTGATCTCTGTCGACCTGATGTGCCAGGTTTTACAAGCGTATAAGAGGGTTGAACGGGCGGCTACACTATAAACTCTTTGCCCTTCAGAAAGAGAGTGATGTCGCGTCTGAGACACAGGTGGCAGCGATTGGCAAAAGCACCTCGAGCTTTTGCTATACGGTTCTTAGTTGCATCTTCGATCGAAAAGGCGCTAATACAGCTGCCCAGGCACTTGAATTCCTGAACGAACTCTAGCTGATCACCACCAAGGGTCAGCGCAGGGGTGGGTCCCTGCCAAACTTGGAGAAGTACATTGCATTTCGATGGAGCAAAGCATAGCCCAAACGATTGACAGCCAGTGCTAATCGGTCCACTGCTGTTTGATAGGTTTGGGAGCTGCCACAGATGGGGACAATATCGTCCGCGTAATCCAAGTCAAGAAGTCGCTCACCAAGAACTAGATCCACACCTTTTAGGTCGTGTCCAGCGAACGCTGTTTCCATGACTCCACCAATAAACAAGTTAAAGAAGAATGGTGACAGCGGGCAGCCTTGTCTCACACCGATGGAGATATTGAAGAGCGGCGACAGTTTGTCATAAACCCTTGCTCTGCCCGAAATATGCGGGTAAAGTGCTTCGATAATGTTTAAATATTTATCGGGCACACCTTTTCTCAGCCGTCAGTCCCAAAGGGCACATCGAGTCGAAGGCACCTTTGATGTCGAGACACACGACAATGGTGGGGCGCTACTAAATGGCCGTGCTCCAACAACTGATGCAAAGTGAAGATGTGGTCGATGCAGACTCGATTACGACAAAACCCGGCTTGCTCTTTGCGGATCTGGCTTACACGAGCGCCAGTCAATCTGTGGAGAACGAAAGAGGCAATCAATTTAAAGGCAAGTGAGATCTGACTGATCCCTCTGCGATTGCCGTATTCCGAACGGGAGCCTCCCTTGAAAATTCGGACAATGGCAGAGCGGCTTTAATCTGTCGGGACAGACTCCTACTCCTAGAGTTTTACTTGAAACTCATGTAAATCATCCAAAAGAGTAGGTCTCCCGAATTTGTAGAGAGTTGCGGGAATTTTATCTGCGCCAGCGGCCTTAAGATGTTTCAACAGTCTGATCTCACGTTCGACTTCTGCGCGTGAGGTGGATCTAAGGAGACGTCTTATGGAGAATTCCAGTCAGTGTCTTAAAGAGAAAGCGATAACTCAGATTGTTTAAACCGCCTTACAAAGTGTTCGGCCCAACGCTCCAAGGGTTTTGACAAGCTGTGGATGGACTGTCCATTCACGACGCGTATTGTCTCGCTAACACCAGGTCTTCTGCTGCCTGTTTCCAGTATCAGACGGAATAACTTACGATGATTACCAACGGTAGCTGCTGTTTCCATTTCCCATGCAAAATGAGATCACCAGGCTTCTCGGTCTCTCTTCACGCTAGCATGTAGTTATGTCCTTAGATTTTTGCGAGTCTCATTGCATTCGCTTCCATCCGAAATACGTCGGCGAGCATCAATAACTTCCGGAGACCCAATGTCTAGGTTGGCAATTTGAGTAGTCACGTGATGACACACCTGCTGGTAGTAAATTTTGACGAATATGCGGCCAGTGATCTTCGACGGTGTTCAGTGGACGCTTACTCAGCCTAGATGCCAGCATAGTTTGATACGTATTCTGAACACTTGGCTTCGCAAGCTGGCTGGTGCTAATGAGCTCGCAGCGACGTTGCGGATGCCCCGAATACCACTCGCAAGTCGGCATACATAAAAGCTTGATCGGAGTCCACGTGGGTGCTCCAAATCGAGCGACAGTTTTGGACACAACCTCTCCAGCGGTAAATGCTCGCGAGGTGATCGATTTGCGTCCATGGCTGGTGCCAAGCTGATGGGCACTAAGTCACTCTTCTGCGGGCACAATGTCGAAAGCTAGTGCTGGCGAAAGAGACGAGCACCTTCACACAGGTGTAGCAACCGCTCACCGTTATCATTACGGGAGAGTACACCACGTTGGCCGCCCAGGTGAAGCTCATCAGAGGACAATTTTCCGACTTGAGCTTTTAGCTCACCAGTAAGTAACACAGTATCGGTGATTTTTCTGTAAGAAAGAAGCTCGTTAAGTTGGTGGTAGAAACCATCTTTCACCAAATCAGGGCAGCAGTTTGTCGGGGCGTAAGCCGCAACGACAAACAGACACCGGTTAGACCCACGCGAATTCAAAGCATGGAACGATCCAGCCAAATTAACGGCTCACATCAGGCTGTTGACAGGGATCCAGTAGATCAAGGCAGCTTCAGCGCGGGGATTCAAAAAATGCCGACACCAGTTTGCCTTGCATTTGAAGCTGCATCATCGCAAGGCAGGCGCAGTGAGAATATGCAGTGTCGCATGTGAGAGATCGCAGAGCAAGCACGGGGCTCGGATATTGCAGGCGGGTTTCCGATGAACAGCAAATATCGATTGAGAGGGTTTCGTGTGTTCGTGCAAGTGATGCATGTTGGTCAATCTCTAGTAAAGTGCGCAACTTGAGGCATGCCAGTCATAGCGAGGATCGAGGAATCCAAATGGAAGCCGACTGTCGTGTTCAAATACTTTGCTTTGTTTTGCTCTCGATTCGATTATCCTACTCACACTTCTATTTAACACTCGCTGGCCATTCAGGTGATTTTGTATTAGGTTGGTTGCAGTTTGAATCTCTGTCCATTTAATAGTACTGCGCTTGTGTACAGACAGTTTTCTCCATACATAGCTTCCATTGCTGCTCTGGTCTGCTAATTTTTCGGGATACAACAAATTGGCGTCGCGTGTTACCGATCTCTTCATGCTACTGCCCCTTCACCGTTCTGGACTGACTCTGCGCTTACCCCACATGCAGAATGCTGGAAAGAATGAAAAATTAGTTTTTCAGCTTAGATTTCTGTGCTACCAGTTCTCAATCCATCCGTGACGCTGAAAACGGAGGATACTTTAAAGCTTTTGCGCCTGCACATCGGCTCAGAGGGTCGACTGTGGGAGAAGCCCACGTTGACAGAGGCCTTATCGACCCTCGCTAAACATTGGGGTGTTAGAGTGAACACCTATACTTCTCGGTACAATTTCTCGCAGCTGAAACAAGCATCTGGTGCATCAGTGGATGCATTCATTGCCCGTCTTGTTTGTTTTGTTTGAAAGTGTGACTACCATAGTATTCCCAAGAAAGATGTGGAAGAAACTATGCCAATACAACAATTGATTTCTTTCTCACGAATTCTAGGATCAGAGAGAGTCTCTTAATGGAGAACGCAGAAAAGCTCACATGGGACAGGACCTGTGACGTGGCTCATGCGAAAGTCGCGGTCACGGAACAAAACAAATTTTTCTTCTCTAACACAGGAGCTACTGAAATTGACCGCTTGCATTCTACACGATGTCTGACACGATCCTCAGTTAGAAACAAGTGTTACCGTTATGGAAATGCTGAACATCATGTAAATGATAAGTCATGTCCTGCAAAGAGTGAAATCTGTCGGAATCGCGGTAAGACCGGTCATTTTACTCGGGTTTGTCGTTCTCGCGCCATTTGTTTAGTTGATTCTGCAAATGAATCTAGAGTTTTTCCGGACGTCAATGAAAATCCATATATGTCATTAATGAATGCGAATATCCACTTTCGTCTCCAACTCAAGAACCCAAACTGCCTTCGCCAGATATTCGTCGTGTGTTTATTGAAGTTTGTCTATACATGGAATAAGATTCCGCGTCACTAATCACAGTTATGCCATATTGTTTTAACAAACAGCATTTTGGTCGGTTAACTGTACATCCTTCAGTTTGCACTTTCAGCAGCTACTCCAATGGTGATATCCACATACTCAGTTTTGTTACGGTTGCAAAGTTTCTTCTACACAGCAGGTAGGGTATATTTGAAATTTACGTCTCTACAACTGATAGTAAGTCTCCATTTGGACGTAATGCCATGGTCTTGTTGAACGTATCACCATGCGTCAGCCGGATGACCATTGCCAGCTTCAACCTTCATTCGTTGCGTTCCAGTTACCCAAATCTCTTTCTTCCGGATTTTGGTCGAGTCCTTAAAGCAATGCACCGCATTCGGTTGAGTGCGCATTACAAACCGTTCAGCATTTCACAACTTAGGCCTGTACCTCCGGTCAAGCGAGATGTGTTTTCGCAAGTTTCCAAAAATACGGTCACGGAAGATTTGATAGAACCCATACAGTGTTCTGAATGAGTTCATCCACTAGTTGCCGTTCAAAAGAAATATGGCTCTATTCGTCTATGAACCGACCTTCGAGCGCTTAATCGACATATAATTGTGGACAAGTTCCCTCTGCCTTTGCTCGACGAGTTGATGGTTAGGCTTGCAAACACCAAACGTTTCTCAAAGCTGGATATTCACAGTGTATACTACCACATGCCATTGACTCTAGATTGCCGCCATTTGACTGCTTTCCTCAGGCAAGACGGTTTGTATCAATACAAAGTGCTACCAATGGGCCTTAGTAGTGTCCCAGCAGCTTGGCAGAAATGTATTACGCTATCGTTATCAGATCTTAAAGGATGTGTTGTGTATATGGATGATATTTGTGTCTTTGGTAGTAACCCCACCGAACATCAGGAAAACCTTCATAATGTGCTGCATAAACTGAATGGACTAAATCTCCGCCTGAATATCAAAAATGCCAATTCGCTGTAACGGAGGTCGAGTTTATAGGACATGTTATTCCCACCTCGGGTATTAAGCCTAACGTGCAGAACACCAGAGCCATTCTCGATTGTCCAAAACCATGCAATTTTACACAGATGAAACATTTCTTGGGTTTGTGTTCTTTTTACCTTGGACATTTACTGAATTTTGCGACTATTGCGAGCTGGAGGTTGACGCGCAAAAAGCAGACGTTTCGTTGGGCTACTGAACAAGACAATGCTCGCATGATCATACGAGCGATTATTGAATCCACTCCCACGGTAGCGATCTTCAATGAGCATTGTCCAACGTTTGTTTCAACGGATGCTTCAGAAGTTGGCTTGGGTGGAGTTCTGTTCCGGTTGTGCCATGGCGAGAAAAAAGTGATATCGTACTCATCGCGTAACTCGTCTGATACTGAAAGAAATTATTCCACTGGCGGGACGGAAGCCCTCGCATGCGTCTGGGCATGCCAGAAACGGCACCTTTACTTAATCGGACGTCGATTCTCTGCGCACTGATCATGCTGTTCTTACTACGCTACTAAGTCGCGGTAACAAAGTCCAGAAGCCAGTACGCTTGAGTCGCTGGTACTCAGGTTAATTGAACTACGATTATGAAATAAACTACGTGCCAGGGTGCTATAACCAACTGGCAGATGCCCTGTCGAGACCACCACTGCCCAAGGAAGGGGAAAACAAGGACTTAGATGAGGTAAACTGATATCACAGCTCCCAGACGGAACATCTACAATAACAGTTGATCTGATACAAGATCACACTGACAAAGACCCTGTCCCAGCGAAGCTTCGGGAGTACATATCCACTTCATGGCTCAGTCGTACCAAGATCCAACCTGAGTTACTGTTATACCATACCCTACGGAACGAGCTTTCTACTGTGAACAGCATCAATATTAGAGGCGAGCATTTTGTGCTGCCTGCAACCCTTATTCCTCTGGTGGTTGCATGTGCGCATGAAGATCATCCAAGGATTGCGCGAACAAAAGCTCAGATACAGCAATACTACTTGTGGCCGAAGTTGGATTCAAGCCTCGAGGAGGTTATTCGGGAATGTTACACTTGTCAACAATCCGAGAAGTGCAAGGCCCCTGAATGCTCCAGTCCAACCTATCGTGTACCCAATGAAGCCAGGGGCAAAAATTGCCATCGATATTACCGGCCCGTTTGCCAATGCACCCCAGCGGAAGCAGCAAAGAGCCAGATGCTATCCTGTGCTAGGACGCAACTACAGCCGTCATCATATAGTGGCTCTGTTGGATGTTTGTAAGGTACAGTTTGCCAGAAGAAATAATCACTGATAACGACCCACAGTTTCGAAGTAACGAGTATGCTGCATTCCTAAGGCGCAATGGTATCAGACACACGAGGACTGTAGCTTATAGTCCTGCAGCGAATGGACTCGTCGAAAGACTTAATCGTACTTTGAAAGCAGCTCTACAAGTCCTTCGGCTTTCGGGAGAACCCTGGGATGATGGGTTAGTATCTGCATTGGAGGTATACAGAACCACTCCACATACTGCTACGGCCACTACCCCGTCGGAGCTAATGCTAGAGAGAACAATTCGAACTCGATTATATGCAGTTTTTACATTCGAAGAAACGGTCGATCACAGAGAATGCGAAAGACGGTCTGTTTACTAAGCTAAATATAGACCCGTTGGGAGAACGTACTCTCCAGGGACATTTGTTCTTGTCAGACTACCCAATTCCCGGAAAGGAGGTAATGTATTCGCACCGCCGACCCGTATGGAATCTGTGTGCACGCCAGGAACTTACAACTTAACTGATGGGACAAAGATGACTGCGTGAAGGCTGAACACAGCGTTTTCCCGAGGAGTTATTAAACAGACGAACACACCTACAACACAGCGCTCGGTACCAACTAATACAAACTTACGAGGTTCCGGTAGGATCCGTCGCCCTGTCTACAGATACGTTTTAACCGATAACACCACATGACAAATCCTCGAGGTGATGAAATTAAAGTAGATCGTTCATGGACATGTAGTGCCTATATTTTACGAACAGAGAAAACAATGCCGTGTTAAAATTGTTCGCTTCGTATTTGTCTCGATTAGCTTCTCCTACTTACATGTATATTTAGTACTCCAAGCCAATCAGATTATCGTGAATTGGATTGGTTGCAATACAAAACTCTATCGATTTAATTGTAATGCGCGTGTGTGCAGCGAGTTTCCTTCAACCATAGCTTCCCGTGCTGCTCGGGTCTGCTGCTTTTAATGGATAAAAAAGAAAAAGTGAGGTTCTCCGATTGGATGAACATGCACATGTCGAATAGACTGGAGCGACAACCCGCGCGAATTTTTCAGTGGCAAACATTGCTCAGTCAGGTTGTCTCCTTGGGCGACAGGATTAATCTAAACCGAAAAGGAGTTGTACCGAGGGGCATACAAGTTGAGTGTTTACTCAATTACCTTGAGCCTTGCGTGCGCCGCACGCTGTTGCAGGTGTGTAGGGGTGCGTGTATTGCCCAGGGCCTTCAGCCAATAGAACCTCAGGCGCACTAAGTCATAGGGGTTCAGGTGGGAGGCTTCAGCTCCTACCAGGTACAGTGTCCGTGGCCAATGAACCAGGTGGGTCTGTATTTCTCTGTCCAAGGAAGCGATTCCCACCAAGTAGAACGAGAGTATGGATTTGAACGACGATTGGGTTGTTGTAACGAGCCAAAACCAAATAAGTTTGCCATGTGAGGTTGGACGTGCAGTTCACCGTAAACGCAATGATTGGCTTGCATGTTCGGCACACGATGGAGGTGAAGAAAGTCCTACTGAAAGTGTACGAGGAAGGAGACGATTGGATGGTGAACATGAAAACATGCTGCAACAGGATATGGGCGTACGAATCAACGGAACAACTGGGGCAGTACGGGGGAGCCCGTTCTAGAGCATTGGGAGAAATCCACGTCGACTCGCTGGTGAAGTGGATTTCTGCGGATCCTACCGGTACATATGAACTCCTTCGTTTGCGGTTAAAGGCAGAGTTCGACCTTTCAGTAACTACCAGCACAGCCTCACGATACTTGGATGGTAGGCTGATAACAATGAAGAAACTGCACATGATTCTGGAGTCCATGAACACGCTGGAGAATAAAAACCGACGTAAGTCATTCGTTTTTACGCTCATGGATTACCTGGTGGAAGGAACGCAACCGGTGTGGATTGCTGAGGACTACTTCAACTTACTTTGCTTCCGTACTCGTGGCCGCTCACGATGTTGTAGTCGAGCGCAGTGTACAGTGGCAAACAGCCGGAGACCGCATGTTCATGTTGTCGGCTCCATGATAAACAACGGCTTTATAGCGTGTTCGGTTCTGAGAGAAAGTTGCAACCAGCGATGGTGCGCTCAGTAGCTGCGACAAGTGTTTGATACCAACAGAGCAAGGTTTGTGGAAATGTGTCTTTGATTGGTGACAACGCGCCCTGTCACACGCACCTGGAGCACATTTTCCTCGAGGTACCGTACCGCACCGGGATACTTCTACGCTTTGCGCCATCCTCTCCAGCTCTCAATCCCATCGAGGGCATCTGAGGCGTAATAATGGCTTATGTAAAACAGACAATGAGGGGACGGCACTCCGAGATGCTCCTGGGGGATACTGGAGGCGTTCCTGAATAAAAGCGAGTGGCGGATTCGCTTTTTGGAACACGCGGTGTCTGATGCACGGGTCTTAGTGACGCAGCAGCACTGCGAACAAATGGTTCAGCATGTCAGTAAGAATTACGGAAGTGTTGTTTATTTGGCCGATCTGTAAAACATTCAGTTGGCAGTAAATTGCCTGTTTTACACGAGTGCTTTTCTTACCATATTATGATGACGGGTTAGAGTGCACTTTATACGCTGCTAGAAATAGCCAGTTCCCTATTCAGGGGAACATCGTGGATTTTCACTAAGCTGGTGCGTGTGGTCGCGTCGCATACCCGTTTTAGTTACCGCGTAGTAGAACAATCATGTGAGAGCTTAACAAATAGATGCCACCCTAACACGGTTGGGTGGCAAGCAATTATGTCCTACCGCATGTCGTTGTTGGTGTTTGGAGAGCCAGTGGATAAGGACTTTGATAAGAGCATACTAAAAATAAAATTGAAATATGCAGAGTTGGCGGACATGGGTAATGTGTTTGGCTGTGTGCCGGATTGCTTAACGCGTTACATCAACGCAGGCGGCTGGATGCTGCATGCGGAAAGGCAGCTCATGTAACGCATGCACAACTAATGTTTATAACCCTCGCTAGGAAAATATGTCCGGTTGGGTGTTTGTCAGTTGTGGATTGTATTCGAACACGCCACAGGGTTGCGGTGAGAAGGTGCTTTGAAGCCGCAAACAAAATGTACTGGCTTCGGCGAATCACATTTACTCGTCTGGTTTAGCGTCTGCAAAGGGATGAGTGGCTCCGCATGACGCAAACCGGTCCGTGCTTTCAAATGTCATTTGCCATTTGCAACTGGAAGTTGCTGTTTCGTTCTATCCCAATTCTACGTGAGTAAATGATACGGTTATAGCCGGACATCTGTTACAATCATAACTCGTGCATGTTTTCGTCATCCATCTACCTATCTCAGACTCCTTCCCCCATAGCCAGCTGTGACTACACCATGCAGCTAACCACGAGATATGCATCAGGCGCACGCCCCATCCACCTCCGACTCTTATTAGTTGGTTGTTATGAAACTGTCCAGCCGTGTGCCAAATATCTGTTTTGACTATCATCCCCATGGGTCTTTGACGACCCAATGTACGCCCTGATAAGGAAGCGCTGGGTACTCTCGATATGACGCAAATTACATTAGGCGAGCGATCTGTCGAAACTTAGTTCCAGTGCTGTTCACGGGAATATGAGCGGTTTACGTCCTTAATTGCTCTCGACTAAAATGTCGCATGGTTTACTGGCACATTCAACCAGGCTCTTTTATCAAGAACTTCATGTACTTCGTTGTTAACTTGGTGATGCAGCTCCGGTGTAAGCGGTCTGGTTATCAGTGCACTCGGCTTAAGTTTGAATGAGCAACTAACGATGACTAGGCTATGGTGTTGTTCTTGGACTCACAACACGTGGTCGTGCTTAATGACAAGGGTTTGCATTCTGTAGACGAAGAGAAGACTAATCCGCTTTGAATGCATTTAGTTGCTTCGTTTGCGGAGGCGCAGTATTGGGGCGAGTAGGCGGTCCGCCCCGGGCGGCATCTGACACGGGCCGCATTTTTAGTGCCGTCGTATGTTAGATACCAAATATCAAGGACAAATTATTTGGATAAGCTGGGGGTTGAATAGTTTAATGTTACTCTGCATGATCAACAACACATTTGCGCCGTGTGTCACACTTATGCAAACCTTCTTACCAGTGCTCCTCTTATCTGTTCTATAGTGGTCACTTTCAACACCTTCACCTCAAGGTCCCAAGCGCATATTAATGTAAGGTATTATGTGAGGCAGTTACAACAAGGAAGAATGCACTGGGTGGTTGCGTCGAATGCTGGCTACTAAGAGCGTGAGTTTTATCCGCCTTTGCCTCCACATCCGTGATAAGTCATCATGACATACGGATATGGAAAGCGTATTCCATGCTGAACCGTACCGTTCAGGCAACCCCCTGCGTCTTACCGCTTATTCGCCGTGAGGGTCTGTAACGCTTGAGCACTGCAGTTCATTGACTTGCAACTCATTTATAGTTCACTAACATGGTTTTGTGTGACGTGAACTGGTGTTGTCACTTCTATGCATTCCGTAACCGTTCTGCAGACATTCAAGGAGAGACGATGGCGTCTAAGCAAAAGTGATGTCGATTGGAAGTCGTGCATATGGCTTCAGATTTGTCGTTGCCAGACGACTATAGTGCATCCGGGCAAATCGTTGCAATCCGCGTGGCGATGACGGTGTAGTGATTGTTGCTACACCACGTTGTTGAGAGTATTTGACTGGTTGACGGGTGATGTCAGCTGTGTAGCAAATTTCAGCCATCACGGAAGACCTTAATGCACCGTTCTTCTTGAGCACAAGGGCGTTCTCTTCTGTGTCTACGTACGCAGCCATTCGTACATGTATTTGCTGATGCTGATGTCCTTTGGTAACGTTCATTCAGATGCGCACGCAGCTACCAACACGTTCCACCAACTGGCCATTGCTTCAGCAGTACCGTAGATGAAGTAGTTGACCGCCGGGACTCAGCAAGCGAATAGGCTCACACCTAACACCTGCGGAATACGATGCCCTCATGCTTGACCGACCTCAAGAACTGCACTGACCTCAATCACATTGGCAGCTGTAGTGCTGCATTAGGTGACAGAAAACATATTAACAGGTCGCTATGGAATTGAGAATTGAGAATTGTCCATACTGCGGAAACGCGGAATATGGACGCCCAATTACCGTGGGCAAGAACTGAGGAGGTGCAGCTAACGCAGTGCATTAGACATGAAGTTTAGCTTTCCTAATCAACTATCTAACCAGGAGAATGGGGCGGTGAGAAAGGATGATTCATTCCGTGAAGAGCAGTGGTTAAGTACTACCTAGGATCAAACACATCAGACAGTTGCGATGTTTACGAAAACCCGTTCAAGGAGTACAGCGTGTTTATGTAATTGCTGTGTACAGAGTCCCATGGTAATCGTCCATGAGTCGGACTTGAATCAGTCCGCTTTATGCAAGCCACAAGTAAATTAATTAACCACCTCCTGCAATTGCGTACTGCAAAGGAAAACTGTCGCTAGCGCGTGGTCCGTTTCGCATTTGGTGTATTGCCAGTTCACACGGGTTACCGTGGCAACCTTCACCGTACATGAGGCTTCTTTTATCCAAAGTTCTATAAAGCAAATTCCAGGAACAAGTTCAAACTCCCTACTATCTTTGCCGCTATCTTTTACTGAGCGAAAAGGTTGCAGGTATCAATTACCTAAGCTTACTTCAGCAACTCTATCCCAAATGAAATTAATTTTGCACTCACTACTCCCAGGAATCCCCATACCACTGGAAATTTGTCATTGAAACACGCCATGTAAAAGTAAGTAGTATCTCAGAAGATGAATCCACCTATCTGTGCGAAGCATTGTAGTGTCCAAACAGCCTACATGTTTCAGATATGATTGGTAAACTTTCTGAGGTACAGAAAGAGCTGATCATGCCTAAAGCAACATGCATTCTTTTACAGCAGACGACTCAAAAAAAGATGAAGGCGCTTGTTAATCGATTTCCGCATAAAAATAAAAAAAAAAAAATCGGGCACATCGGAGTCGATGATATGTTCTTGTTTTAAGCAACACAAAAATGTGCGCCATCCTTACTGATAGATCGAAATTTCGAAGGGTGGCTAATGACAATGCCAAGACACAGATAATTGCGAAGTCCATAGCGAAACTATTGTGTTGCTTAAAACAAGAAACCAGCATCGACTCTGATGTATCCGAATTTACCTGACTGAGTGGAGCAGTGACTCCAAGAATTTACGGCCTGACCAATGGGAATACAGAAGGGCTGTCGATAACGATTTATACAATTTCAAGCTTTGCAATTGAAATACGCGACAGACAGCGCTTTCTGAGCCTGAGGGAGCAAAATGACAGCTTGTTGATTCCTTGATTAGTTTCAAAAACACACGTGGACTAGGATAATTTGTGAGACAAAAACCGAGGTAATTTACGGAATATGTTCAATCAAAGCTTGTTCCTCTTTGACCATCCATAAATGCAATCTAAGTCATGTTGGAGCAGATCCTGATCTGGCTTGTTACCAATCGCCCGCCATATCTTGACATCATCGGCGAAAAGCAGGAAATTTGAGGAGATGACCCTTGCCAAGTCGTTGATAAACACCAGGAAGAAACGCGGTCCCAGCACTGAGCCTTGTGGGACACCACATTCCACCTCAATTGGGTTAGAAAGTGATCCCCTAACACGTACTCGAAGCTTTCGTTGGTAAAGGAAGTTGCCAATCCAACCAAGTACAGGATATCCGATTCCGTAACTCTGTAGTCTTTGAAGTAGGATGCGGTGATCAAGGCGATCGAAAGCTTTGGAGAAGTCCAGATAGATGACATCGACTCCCACCCCATCATCGGTCACTTCCGTCCAACTACCTCGTGCAATTAGTAGGTTGGTGGTGCATGACCGGTGTTGACGGAAGCCATGCTGTTCCGGTACCAAAATGTTGCATTTTTCCAGGTAGTCCATTAAACCCTCAGCGACGACTGCTTCCATCACCTTCGCGAGCACAGGGAGGAGAGTCACTGGACGATAGTTTGCAGGATCGGAACGGCTGCCGCCTTTAAAAATAGGGGTAATAATGCCACACTTCCACATAGTAGGGACTTGTTGTTCATCAAAGCACCTTTGAAAGAACTGTGACAGTGGATCAGCTAGCTTGGTGGCCGTAGCCTTCAGTGCCTTCGGGCGGATGTTGTCTGCTCCTGGAGAACTATGCTCACGCAGTGAGAGTAACTTCCTTAGCACAATTGATGGGTTGAAAATAACATTTGTAAACAAAGGTGTCGGTAATGAGCTTGATATTATGGGACAGGTAGATGTTGCGAGTTCAAAAATTGGGGCGTATTGCAGCCGCAGGGCATTAGCTGCTTCTTCGGCGCTTTGTACTCTACCGCCTGTCGTGAATAGTGGGGGTATTCCATGCTTCACTTTACGAAGCTTATTGACATGCTTATACAGCAGTTTGTTGTTTGCCATGAACTTTTTGGCTAGGCTCAGTTGATAAGTTACTTTGTCCTCCCGGACAAGTGCAGTGCAATGGTTGCGATGGGTCAGGAAATTTCCCCAAGTCTCTGAGTCGGTGTTAATCTTGTAGGCACGCCATGCTGCATCCCTTATCGCCAGGCATTTGCGAGTCCTACTCCTTATAATTGAAGGCATTTTCGCGGGACGAAGGGATTTGGTCTCTGATGCTTTGTTGACGATGTCGCTGAGTTTATTAACGAACTCTGCCCAAACGTTGTCAAGGGGACTTTTGTTTGAGAATTCCCAAGCTCAAGGTTGACCTTGAGAGACGTTGAGTGCTAATCGCTCACTTGTGCGCTCGTGGTTTTTTATTGTGGTTCAGCGACATTTTGTCGCACACCTTTGGATCCATACTCATTCGTCGTGCTTTTACAAGCTCTACTTTGTGATGCGACACGGCGTTCAGCGTCGAGCATTTTGGCCTGTATGCAAACCATTCACTATCATCTGTAACCAACCGTTCACTCGGAAGTCTTGAGTTAAAACGTTTCCACCGGGATCAACAATACAACACCGCAAATAGAGTACGGTACTGTTACAAATAATTATAGACAATAATGTACAATACCTCAACAATCTGTGCTTCGGGCACATGCCTATCCAACAACGACAACAATCCAAGGTAGGCAGCAAGCTGAGCTTCACGTTCACCTAGCATAAGCTCATCTCAATGTACTATGGCTTAAACAGGCTTACACATGACCAATCAGAAAGGGGGTTGCCGTGAAACATAGGCTTTCAGCAAGTGCCTTACATAGACACACGCAGTGATGGTATTGCGTGTTTCAATTGTACATGGTGTACAATGTCCAATTGTCCACACGGAAAAGGTGATTTTTTGTAGGTGAACTCTAGTCACATGTTCTCGCAACCTCGTCGTGTCACATCCGATATAAGCAACGTCTCGCGCGCCAGTATCTGAATGCCACGGCGAGGGAGTTAACACGGAACATCACAACCTGACAACATGAGGCGAAGCCACATGAAGCGACAATTAGTTCTGTCTTAGAACTCGGAAATTTAGATCACTGCGTGCACAATTGTATGCAGGTCATCTACGTGTTTCAAGTGCAAATAAACTTAATAAGCTTGACAAGAAACACAATCTCCGTTGAGCGCCAGATAATAAGGATCGGTTCGAACAAGAAAAGGAGTTGGGTAAATGGTAAAGGGAATCACAACCAGGAGACAGAGAGCGGTAGGATGGCAGCAGAGGATAGGACATTTGGGAATCTTCTACCTAATCCATATCATTAAACCTAGATTTTTGGGACATTAGTACTTTTTCTAGCATCTTCAACTGCACGTGTTTGCACGCTACTTGCCGATACTTCTGTTTTATTCATTAGCACTGGTGTTACTTTAGCCGCATGTCAGATGTTGGGGGTGTTGCCAGATTTAGGAAGGCAATATCACGAAGTGCTTATTCGGTTAATGAATTAGCAACATTGAATCTGTTATCTGAATCTGTTATATGATAGTGCTCTTACCCTCAATGATTGTGTATTTAACCCCCGAAAAAATATGAGAAACTTAGCGACAGAAGAAAGATGTTCGGTGCGGCGTGTTGTAGAACCCTGAGATCACACAACAGAATAATCCGGGAAGAGCCCTTTTGGGTATCACTTTTGTCTCATTAAACTCTTCACCTCCTGCTTTCCTAGTTACTTGTTTTGATAGTTCACTGTACCCCTATGTCAAACCACGGGCATAATAAATCTTAAAAGCACGGTTTACTCTTAGTCTAAACTTTCCGTTCTCTGTTCACCTTATCCCCAGCTATCACCTACCTATTTCTAGGGTCAACTGTAGTTTTCAGCTCACATGTCCATAGAGAAGCTGAAAAGATGAAACAAAGCGATCTTCTTCTCATCTTTATCATTGTGCCATCGATCAATCAAGCCCGGTTGTACAGACCAGTTGTTGTTACTGGGAACATAAATCAGAAGCAATTGGATATGTTGCACGCATTCGTTTCTACCTACTGATAATCCTACGTCTCCCACATTCGGGCAAATTTAACTTCGCTCAAATAGATGGAGTAGTCGACATGCGCAGACTTAGTTGGGCAACCACACGCATTTCCATTTGCATCCCCATCAGCACTTCCGCTTGTACAAATTGGAGTTTTCCATACAATTTTCATTAATAAAATAAAAGAGAACTTATGAAAAAGCAAATTTTGCTGATGATCGCGGAGATAACGTTACTTTTGAAATCGATTGAGACGACGCTTGAGAACAAAATTCACGTCGCCGCGAAATATTGAGCGACGGTTTATTGGACTCTTGCTTGTCCTTTATGTTGACTACGGCGATAAACAAGTTGAATATTTACTGAATGGCTAAAAGTGAATGTTACTGACATTAGCGTAAACACAGAAATATGTTTTTCATGGGTGCATTAGTTAGCTCAAGGAAAATACGAAATTTTACATTATCCGGGTTTTTGATAAATTTTCCACTTGTAGACCTTGATTTACGACAACTACTTGTCGCGGAGATTGACGGGCAGGTAACGATATATGCTTCAGCTTTGATTAATAATGTATACTTTGATCCGACTCAGATGCTTTCCTTGATTTCAGCACGTAATCGATGTCTACTTCGCTTGTCTGCATTTATCATCCATTACATTAAGATAAGTAACTCATCAACCATTCCCATACTAATCTTATTACACTTCGTCCAATTTGGCACGAACAAATCAGAGCGGGTGTAGCAGTCTGAGTATTTTGCTGGACTGCCGGATCCGGTATGCAAGAATATAAAATTACTGTCCTTTTACACTTAGGTAATCGGTGCAGCATGTTGGACTGTTTGCTCAGCTGGATTATTTGAAGCAACTAACAACATTGCTTTGCTTCTCGGCTGGTCGCCTCCGCGATACTGCTTCGCCTGCAACGCCTTTTCATGTCCAGAGGTAGCAAATCTATTGCCTACGTTTTAATAGCTGGGGCAGTGAAGAAACTTTTGCCACAACAATAAAACTCCTATGCATTGATCTGCATTGCGCAACCACAATCAGGTTTCACGTTAAAATTACAGCTTCGGAATATGCAACATGATGGTATTTGCAAAAGGATCTGTCGCAATAATGCCTTTAAGATGAAAATGTTTAAGCATTCATGAGAGTCACAACACTGGCATTTGTATTGAACCTCACCTTCTTGAGTACAACCAGTCTTATTTCTCTTGGACTAGATTTCATATGGCTGAAATATTTGAAAGTGTCTCCGAGTATTTCTTATGGGTCTAAAGAGCCACATGCAGATATCCGGAATGCCGAATGTCATAATTGGCTGTGCTTCCTCCCAAAAGCACAAACCGTTTTTTTCAGTTATTCACAATCAGGTTAGAAGAGCAAAGCGCATTATACAGTGTGGACAGTTCAGGGAAGATACCAGCTAGTGGAAGTTTACCTCCACAAATTAGGCGACAGTATATGCAAGTTGAAACCTAAGTACTTCGGGTCTGACAATAATGTTACGTTACGCATAAAGCAGCCCCTCGCTTACGTTCAGCAGGTGCGTTAATCAAAGTTTAATTATTCCTCCTCCTCTTTGCATAACGTCCTGTCAAACTTTTATCCCATACAGAGTGCAACAGATAATTATATATATAAGCATCTAAGTATTGGATGACATGCCAAACGGACATTCGCAGAAGTATACACAGGAGGATAAAAGTACAGGTGGGTGAATGTCAGATGAGCGAAATTAGGATGCGAAACAACTGACTAAAGTCTGTAGACTTGACGATACATCTAAGGGAGATAAATTTGGTTAGGCGTTCCTACACTGTTGCTGCGTGTGAAGCGGCATAATCTGGGACAAATGTCCAATCTCTTTACCATCTAACTAAACGACACACTTCAAAGCGTTGCCTCACGGTATGCCTCCAACGGATAGCCACAACACAATCAGAAAATTGCTAGATTGTCATGTGATTCCATTCGAACAAATATTTCGCTCGCATTCGTTAGAACTCAAAGGACTCAAATTCATTGCTCGGCTATCTTTCTTCATCGCAGCCTGCAGGCTTATTAAGTCGTGTCAACTTTCACTGTGCCCTGCGTGAAGTGCTTGCAGACCAAAGCTAGACGACTCATGGACTCAGTTTCATTGATCTCTAGGAGGATGTGCATAGATGAGTAGGCGCTTTGGAATGGAACGGTTGTTCACCAATTTTCCTAATCTGTTACGGCCTGCTGAGTCCAAAGTTGATAAGTCTTTCGGAAATAAGTCACCATCCTTCTTTTGCACCCACAGGTCCTAGGTTCCAAAACGAAGAATTTGTCGTGTTGGTACGCTTAAACATATGGAATGTAACCTGATTAATTTGACAAACAGTGTTCTCATCGCTTATAGTCGTATGATCATGGCTTATTGCTTGTATCGCTCAATATGCAATAACTGGCAAAGGACATGTCAAACTTTCCAGCATCAACTTTCGAAATCTATTTACACACCACTCAACAAATTTTTGTGGTTTTACTGATCTTGTTGTAAATCTATAGACTCTGGTTTATGAATATGTATTCAAGCCGGTTGCCACCCATTCCAGCGGGTTTGAAATTATCATACTCCAACCATCCTACGTGACTTGTCAAGCGCATGCTTTTATACTCGTGATACATCATTGTTCACTGCTCTTGGTTAATCGCGTCTTGGCAAAATCTCTTAGAAATCATTGTTATTAGATTCCCTGAGATAGAAACCTGCATAAGACTCACTTAAGGCTTTGCCATGGTGATCAGGATGGCATGAGATTGCGGATGGGACAGTGTACTCGAGTATTTGCGAGTCACTCAGAAAACGGTAGTGTAATTCAAATAATGTCCCACCCTGAAATTTCGGTGGCTTTCAAAAAAGTTTTATCCACCCAATACATAATACACAGGGCAAATAAACTTGGTAAAACAATTAACTAAATTAACGCATTATTTAACACAAGTGTAAGACTTTAAGTACGGAAATGTACAACGAGAACCGGGACTACGGTCGATCGGTAGGTCATAACATACAGAATATTTCCTAACAGGCTCCCAAACGGCTTGAATAAGGACTTGCATTACCGTAGGTTTAATCCACTCAGACTCCAATTCTACGGCTGGCTCGTTGCTCTAGATACTCCGTGTACACTTGTGAAATTACTCAGCTTTGTTTCGCTGTAGGGTGCTATATTCATTTATACCATTTCCGATCCATGTTTGGCCATAGATGCAACAACTTAAGCTAACCAGATATAAAGTTCCTCTGTCATGGTAAAATGTTTCTCCATCACGTGAACCAAGTTGAGCCAGGCGACTGTGAAATGCGCGCACCCTCGGGCCGCTGGTTCATAAGACAAGCGCTGTCAGCCAAAAGCATATGGAATCCGGAGTAGATATAGCAACGTGTAAGATTGTGTGGGGCTCGAGGGTGTGATGGAATCACTACCACCAGGAGAATGATCGTGTATGACATGTCGAAAGGGCGATGACGGATTACATGACGCGGGATGGGACTAGAATCTCGGTAATATGTGAGGTCACTCAAAAAAGGCAAACAGGAACCGGAATCAGTGTATGATGAGGAATATGAGCGCGAACACAAGCAGCATTATAACAGAGCCTATTATAGGGTCAATGGCAATTGGCATTCCGACACAGCCGACAATCCGTGTTACTAAGCTAAACGCAGGCGCTTGTCCGTACAATCTATCGCGTGCTGTGGACACATGGCGTGCACGGAGCAATGGGCACAACACGAGTAGCGCATTGAAGCGCGGAGGCCTCAGGTTACTTTGGTCACACCGCTAAATCGCATGTGCACCGGTGGACATAGACACCATCACTGATGCGATGGTAGCAGTGCCGAAATCTTCCTGGCGTCCTGTGATCGCGATGGGCGACGTGTCAACGTGGACAATAAAATTGTAATGCAGCTCTCATATGAGTTGCCCTAGTGCTTGTTCCACGGCTAGCCGCAATGCGCTTCAAAGCAACGTATAAAAGTTACACTGAGTATTGTTTAGTAGGGGCAATGCAATGAATGCTTAACGAGTTCCGTAGGTTGGTTGGGGGTAGACTATAAAATCCAAAGATTATAGTGAAACCAGAGATAGGAATATACTAATGCTGCGGTGATATCATGATTTGCGATCAGTAGAGAAGTAGTGATGCAAGGAGAGGCTAAGAATAAGATGTCTACACAGGGAGCGGCTTACGGGCTCGTTGTATGCTGTCGCGTGCTCCCACAGGTTTCGAATCGAGGAATGCCTTCCAAATGAAAGCAAGTGTAAATGAGTCTTGCTTGTTCGCAGGTGTGCTTAATAGGCAGCCGCGGGCAATCTACGATGCATCTCAGAGCGTGGGAAGTTCGAAGCTGGTCATCTGGTTATGTATTAATTACCACAAAGCCAATGTTTCCGGCTATAAGGTCAGGGACCACCCACATTTTAGCCGCAATGAGGAGCCTAACGGAGGGTGGATGAAGAACCTCGATTACTATCTGCTTCTATATGGACTAAAATCGACCACTAACAAGGCGTTTGAGCTACTTGGCTGTCGACTGTGTTCGCATTCAGCAACGAGTCGGATGCTTCAAGAAACATTTCATGATCCCTTTACTGCTATACATGTAGTTTCTTGTCACTCGAAGGTCGTGTTATCGGCTCTCGACGGTTCGCGATATACGTTAATCGCCTCACTGCTATGCGGGTAAGGGCTTTAAGAACGAAGGCGTTGGCTCTGGTTACAGAAGGCAACCGCTTCTCTTACCTGGGTAACTGAAATGCTCCATGTGCACACAATACACTTGGACATGAATTTACGTAATCCTCGGATTGTGTGCAGAACACATGCACGCCAAACTTATCGGCAGACAAAAGTGAAGAAGTCGCGGAGCAGGCTGGTGTACGAATTGTGTATACTGCGCGCTCAGAAGCAGCGCTGCTTGTTTGGATTCTAATTAACAACTAGTCCTGTGCAATTCAGGCACAAGTCTCCATACGATTGTGCAGCCGCGAAACAATCAAACACTGTTTTTTCTGCGTACCAGTGCATGTTCCCACACATTGCAGCCCGAACTCAGCAAAAAATGGGTTTTACCGTTAACTCTCCGACTTACTCCATAAGAGTCATTGCGAGTATTTTGGGGTTCTCATCGGGGACATGAGTGTATCTGGAGTATTACAAAGTCCTATGTGGGAACAAGAATTGAAAGGGAGCTAAGCTTTAATGCTCAGAGGTAACCCTGCATGTGTTCTAAAAAAGGCGTGGCAGACACCTTTTCTGGAGAAGGTGATGTCTGAAGTACAAGCATGCGAGACAAACCATCAATGCGGGCAGATGGTTCGGCACGTTGTAAAGAAAAAGATTCGTGCTTTTCACTCTTTTTCCCACCTCTTCGACATGTCATACACGTTCATTCTCCTGGTGGTAGTGATTCCATCACACCCTCGAGCCCCACACAATCTGACACGTTGCCATATCTACTACGGATTCCATATGCTTTTGACTGACAGCGCTTGTCTTAGGAACCAGCGGCCCGAGGGTGCGCGCATTTCATAGTCGCCTGGCTCAACTTGGTTCACGTGATGGAGAAACATTTTACCATGACAGAGGAACTTTATATATGGTTAGCTTAAGTTGTTGCCTCTATGGTCAAACATGGATCGGAAATGGTATACATGAATATAGCACCCTACAGCAAAACAAATCTGAGTAATTTCACAAGTGTACACGGAGTATCTAGAGCAACGAGCCAGCCGTAGAATTGGAGTCTGAGTGGATTAAACCTAAGGTAATGCAAGCCCTTATTCAAGCCGTCTGGGGGCCTGTTAGGGAATATTCTGTATGTTATGACCTACCGATCGACCGTAGTCCCGGTTCTCGCTGTACATTTCCGTACTTAAAGTCTTACACTTGTGTTAAGTAAGGCGTTAATTTAGTTAATTGTTTTACCAAGTTTATTTGCCCTGTGTATTATGTATTGGGTGGATAAAACTTTTTTGAAAGCCACCGAAATTTCAGGGTGGGACATTATTTGAATTACACTACCGTTTTCTGAGTGACTCGTAAATACTCGAGTACACTGTCCCATCCGCAATCTCATGCCATCCCGGTCATCATGGCAAAGCCTTAAGTGAGTCTTATGCAGGTTTCTATCTCAGGGAATCTAATAACAATGATTTCTAAGAGATTTTGCCAAGACCCGGTTAACCAAGAGCAGTGAACAATGATGTATCACGAGTATAAAAGCATGCGCTTGACAAGTCACGTAGGATGGTTGGAGTATGATAATTTCAAACCCGCTGGAATGGGTGGCAACCGGCTTGAATACATATTCATAAACCAGAGTTTATAGATTTACAACAAGATCAGTAAAACCACAGAAATCTGTTGAGTGTTGTGTAAATAGATTTCGAAAGTTTATGCTGGAAATTTTGACATGTCCTTTGCCAGTTATTGCATATTGAGCGATACAAGCAATAAGCCATGATCATATGACTAAAAGCGATGGGAACACTGTTTGTCAAATTAATCAGGTTACATTCCATATGTTTAAGCGTACCAACACAACAAATTCTTCGTTTTGGAACCTAGGACCTGTGGGTGCAAAAGAAGGATGGTGACTTATTTCAGAAAGACTTATCAACTTTGGACTCAGCAGGCCGTAACAGATTAGGAAAATTGGTGAACAACCGTTCCATTCCAAAGCGCCTACTCATCTATGCACATCCTCCTAGAGATCAATGAAACTGAGTCCATGAGTCATCTAGTTTTGGTCTGCAAGCACTTCATGCAGGGCACAGTGAGAGTTGACACGACTTAATAAGCCTACAGGCTGCGATGAAGAAAGATAGCCGAGCAGTGAATTCGAGTTCTTTGAGTTCTAACGAATGCGAGCGAAAGATTTGTTCGAATGGAATCACATGACAATCTAGCAGTTTTCAGATTGTGTTGTGGCTATCCGTTGGAGGCATACCGTGACGCAACGCTTTGAAGTGTGTCGTTTAGTCAGATGGTAAAGAGATTGGACATTTGTCCCAGATTATGCCGCTTCACACGCAGCAACAATGTAGGAACGCCTAACCAGATTTATCTCCCTTAGATGTATCGTCAAGTCTACAGACTTTAGTCAGTTGTTTCGCATCCTAATTTCGCTCATCTGACATTCACTCACCTGTACTTTTATCCTCCTGTGTATACTTCTGCGAATGTCCGTTTGGCATGTCTTCCAGTACTTAGATGCTTATATATATAATTATCTGTTGCACTCTGTATGGGATAAAAGTTTGACAGGACGTTATGCAAAGCGGAGGAGGAATAACAAAACTTTGTTTTAAGGCACCTGCTGAACGTAAGCGTGGGGCTGCCTTATGCGTAACGTAACATTATTGTCAGACCCGAAGTACTTAGGTTTCAACTTGCATATACTGTCGCCTAATTTGTGGAGGTAAACTTCCACTAGTTGGTATCTTCCCTGAACTGTCCACACTGTATAATGCGCTTTGCTCTTCCAACCTGCTTGTGAATAACTGAAAAAACGGTTTGTGCTTTTGGGAGGTGGCACAGCCAATTATGACATTCGGCATTCCGGATATCTGCATGTGGCTCTTTAGACCCATAAGACATACTCGGAGACACTTTCAAATATTTCAGCCATATGAAATCTAGTCCAAGAGAAATAAGACTGGTTGTACTCAAGAAGGTGAGGTTCAATACAAATGCCAGTGTTGTGACTCTCATGAATGCTTAAACATTTTCATCTTAAAGGCATTATTGCGACAGATCCTTTTGCAAAAGCCATCATGTTGCATATTCCGAAGCTGTAATTTTAACGTGAAACCTGATTGTGTTTGCGCAATGCAGATCAATGCATAGGAGTTTTATTGTTGTGGCAAAAGTTTCTTCACTGCCCCAGCTATTAAAACGTAGGCAATAGATTTGCTACCTCTGGACATGAAAAGGCGTTGCAGGCGAAGCAGTAACGCGGAGGCGACCAGCCGAGAAGCAAAGCAATGTTGTTAGTTGCTTCAAACAATCGAGCTGAAAAAGCAGTCCAACATGCTGCACCGATTACCTAAGTGTAAAAGGACAGTAATTTTATATTCTTGCATACCGGACCCGGCAGTTCAGCAAAATACTCAGACTGCTACACCCGCTCTGATTTGGTCGTGCCAGGTTAGACGAAGTGTAATAAGATTAGCATGGGAATGGTTGATGAGGTGCTTATCTTAATGTAATGGATGATAAATGCAGACAAGCGAAGTAGACAGCGATTACTCGCTGAAATCAAGGAAAGCATCTGAGTCGGATCAAAGTATGCATTATTAATCAAAGCTGAAGCATAAATCGTTACTTGCCCGTCAATCTCCGCAACAATCAGTTGTCGTAAATCAAGGTCGACAAGTGGACAATTTATCAAAACCCCGGATAATGTAAAATTTCGTAGCTTCCTTGAGCTAACTAATGCACCCATGAAAAACATATTTCTGTGTTTACGCTAATGTCAGTATCATTCACTTTTAGCCATTCAGTAAATATTCAACTTGTGTATCGCCGTAGTCAACAGAAAGGACAAGCAAGAGTCCAATAAACCGTCGCTCAATATTTCGCGGCGACGTGCATTTTGTTCTCAAGCGTCGTCTCAAGCGATTTCAAAAGTAACGTTATCTCCGCGATCATCAGCAGAAAGTTGCTTTCTCATAAGTTCTCTAATCTTTTATTATTGAAAATTGCATGGAAAACTCCAATTTGTACAAGCGGAAGTGCTGATAGGGATGCAAATGGAAATGCGTGTGGTTGCCCAACTACGTCTGCGCATGTCGACTACTCCATCTTCTTGAGGGAAGTTTAATTTGCCCGAATGTGGGTGACGTAGGATTATCAGTAGGTAGAAACAAATGCGTGCAACATATCCAATTGCTTCTGATTTATGTTCCCAGTAACAACAACTGGTCTGTACAACCGGGCTTGATTGATCGATGGCACAATGATAAAGATGAGAAGAAGATCGCTTTGTTTCATCATTTCAACTTCTCTATGGACATGTGGGCTTAAAACTAGAGTTGGCCCTAGTATTAGGTAGCTGATAGCTGGGGATAAGGTGAACAGAGAACGGAAAGTTTAGACTGAGAGTAAACCGTGCTTCTAAAATTTATTATGCTCGTGGTTTGACATGGAGGTACAGTGAACTATCAAAACAAGTAACTAGGAAAGCAGGAGGTGAAGAGTTTAATGAGACAAAAGTGATACCCAAAAGGGCTCTTCCCGGATTATTCTGTTGTGTGATCTCAGGGTTCTACGACACGCCGCACCGAACATGTTTCTTCTGTCGCTAAGTTTTATACTTTTTTCTGGGGTTAAATGCACAATCATTGAGGGTAAGAGCATTATCATATAACAGATTCAGATAACAGATACAATGCTGCTAATTCATTAACCGAATAAGCACTTCGTGATATTGCCTTCCTAAATCTGGCAGCACCCCCAACATCTGACATGCGGCTAAAGTAACACCAGTGCTAATGAAGGAAAACAGAAGTATTGGCAAGTAGCGTGCAAACACGTGCAGTTGAAGGTGCTAGAAAAAGTACTAATGTCCCAAAAATCTAGGTTTAATGATATGGATTAGGTAGAAGATTCCCAAATGTCCTATCCTCTGCTGCCATCCTACCGCTCTCTGTCTCCTGATTGTGATTCCCTTTACCATTTACCCAACTCCTTTCCTTGTTCGAACCGATCCTTATTATCTGGCGCTCAACGGAGATTGTGTTTCGTGTCAAGCTTATTAAGTTCATTTGCACTTTAAACACGTAGATGACCTGCATACAACTGTGCACGCAGTGATCTAAATTTCCGAGTTCTAAGGCAGAACTAATTGTCGCTTCATGTGGCTTCGCCTCATGTTGTCAGGTTGTGATGTTCCGTGTTAACTCCCTCGCCGTGACATTCAGATACTGGCGCGCGAGACGTTACTTATATCGGATGTGACACGACGAGGTTGCGAGAACATGTGACTGGAGTTCACCCACAAAAATCACCTTATCCGTGTGGACAATTGGACATTGTACACCATGTACAATTGAAACACGCAATACCATCACTGCGTGTGCCTATGTAAGGCACTTGCCGAAAGCCTATGTTTCACGGCAACCCCCCTTTCTGATAGGTCATGTGTAAGCCTGTTTAAGCCATAGTACATTGAGATGAGCTTATGCTAGGTGAACGTGAAGCTCAGCTTGCTGCCTACCTTGGATTGTTGTCGTTGTTGGATAGGCATGTGCCCGAAGCACAGATTGTTGAGGTATTGTACATTATTGTCTATAATTATTTGTAACAGTACCGTACTCTATTTCCGGTGTTGTATTGTTGGTCCCGGTGGAAACGTGTTAACTCAAGACTTCCGAGTGAACGGTTGGTTACAGATGATAGTGAATGGTTTGCATACAGGCCAAAATGCTCGACGCTGAACGCCGTGTCGCATCTTTTGCATTCAATTTCATAAGCTTTGAATGAAGATGATGGACTTTGAGACTCCTCTTCCTTGGCTATAAGTATGCCTTCGATAGCACTGACGGCTAGTTACTGATAAAACTTTATTCGAAAACGCCGTTCCTCAATTCGCCTATGATGTAACGCGGGTTTACTCTAGAATCCCACACACTTTAAGTATTTATGCTGCCGGGTTTCAGCATTTCCAGCCTACTTTGGGGTTATGCAATGAGCTATTTTACCCATCTTTCTGTCTTCTATACACATTGAATATCTATGCACAGCAACCAGTTTTATCGGATGTAAATATACGACTGACACCTTCCCAGCGTGTATGACACAATACTTAAGGAATATTGGAAAGGGCAACGATGTTTGAAAAACTCTTGTGCGATGCCTTTAAATCCGCCGTGCCGATTTCACTGAACATCGCTTTTACAGTGCCGCTATGGATACATTTGTGTTCTTGGAATACTTCAAAATTGACCATTGTCAAAATATTATCAAGATCAACACTGCTTTCCTTCGCTCACCTTTTGTGAAAACTCAAGATACTGCGCACTTGAACACCGTCTCGATTAGAAATCTTACCTGGAAAGCTGGCCTACCAATGGAATGCAGCTTTAGATTAATCTGACAGGAAATGTTTAAAGGTTTGCACGTTTACACCGGCCGTTTATTTAATTGACATCTGTACACAGTGTCCTTTGTCCAGTGATATAGATTTACAATTCTGGTAATGTGATTTTAGCTCATCCGTAGTCGATATTGTTAAGTGTTGAGAACGAACCCATCGCGAAACTGGTATCACAAAGCAGAGCTTGTAAAAGCACGACGAATGAGTATGGATCCAAAGGTGTGCGACAAAATGTCGCTGAACCACAATAAAAAACCACGAGTGCACAAGTGAGCGATTAGCACGCAACGTCTCTCAAGGTCAAGCTTGAGCTTGGGAATTCTCAAACAAAAGTCGCCTTGACAACGTTTGGGCAGAGTTCGTTAATAAACTCAGCGACATCGTCAACAAACACCAGAGACCAAACCCCTTCGTCCCGCGAAAATGCCTCCATAATAAGAAGTAAGACTCGCAAATGCCTGGTGATAAGGGATGCAGCATGGCGTGCCTACAAGATTAACCCCGACTCAGAGACTTGGGGAAATTTCCTGACCCATCGCAACCATTGCACTGCACTTGTCCGGGAGGACAAAGTAACTTATCAACTGTGCCTAGCCAAAAAGTTCATGGCAAACAACAGGCTGCTGTATAAGCATGTCAATAAGCTTCGTAAAGGGAAGCATGGAATACCGCCACTATTCACGACAGGCGGTAGAGTACAAAGCGCCGAAGAAGCGGCTAATGCCGTGCGGCTGCAATACGCCCCAGTTCTTGAACTCGCAACATCTACCTGTCCCATAATATCAAGCTCATTACGGACACCTTTTTTATAAATGTTATTTTCAACACATCGATTGTGCTAAGGAAGTTACTCTCACTGCGTGAACATAGTTCTCCGGGAGCAGACAACATCCGCCCGAAGGCACTGAAGGCTGTGGCCACCAAGCTAGCTTAACCACTTTCACAGTTTTTCAAAGGTGCTTTGATGAACAACAAGTCCCCACTATGTGGAAGTGTGGCATTGTAATCCCTAATTTTAAACGCGGCAGCCGTTCCGTTCCTGCAAACTATCGTCCAGTGATTCTCCTCCCTGTGCTCGCGAAGGTGATGGAAGCAGTCGTCGCTGACACTTTAATGGACTACCTAGAAAACGCAACATTTTGGTACCGGAACAGCATGGCTTCCGTCAACACCGGTCATGCACCACCAACCTACTTATTGCACGAGGTAGTTGGACGGAAGTGGCCGATGATGGGGTGGGAGTCGATGTCATCTATCTGGACTTCTCCAAAGCTTTCGATCGCTTTGATCACTGCATCCTACTTCAAAGAATACAGAGTTACGAAATCGGATATCCTGTACTTAGTTGGACTGGCAACTTCCTTTAACAACGAAAGCTTCGAGTACGTGTTCGGGGATCACTTTCTAACCCAATTGAGGTGGAATGTGGTGTCCCACAAGGCTCAGTGCCGGGACCGCGTTTATTCCTGGTGTTTATCCACGACTTGGCTAGGGTCATCTCCTCAAATATCCTGCTTTTCGCCGATGATGTCAAGATATGGCGTGCGATTGGTAACAAGCCAGATCAGGATCTGCTCCAACATGACTTAGATTGCATTTATGGATGGTCAAAGAGGAACAAGCTTCAATGGAACATAGTCCGTAAATTACCTCGGTTTTTGTCTCACAAATTATCCTAGTCCACTTGTGCTTTTGAAACTATTCAAGGAATCAACGAGCTGTCATTTTACTCCCTCAGTCTCAGAAAGCGCTCTCTATCACGTATTTCAATTGTAAAGCTTGAAATTGTATAAGTTGTTATCGACAGCCCTTCTGTATTCCCATTGGGCAGGCCGTAAATTCTTGGAGTCACTGCTCCACTCAGTCTGGTAAATTCGAATACATCAGAGTCGATGATAGTTTCTTGTTTTAAGCAACACAATAGTCTCGCTATGGACTTCGCAATTATCTGTGTCTTGGCATTGTCGTTAGTCACCCTTCGAAATTTCGATCTATCAGTAAGGATGGCGCACAATTTTGTGTGGTTTAAAACAAGAACATATCATCGACTCCGATGTACCCGAAGGCACCGGGCTGTGGCACAGTGATACTAACACAAAGCAGCTCGCCAAATTTGCATAAGACAGGGCTACCACGAAGATCAATACTAGGTATATGCATGTGTTTTCCTCTATTGGTTGTACTGTTCAACTGCGCTTTGCTCCTGAATTTTTCAAAAGGATTATATTGTTCTCGTAGGATTAGTTAAAGTTCTTTCTTGATGCAGTGGATTAGGCGAAGTATCCCACTTTAATGTTATGGCTAGCCGACAGATGTACTTATCCTTCAACGTTTTTTCAATAATCTAAGCGATCCCTATCACCCAATACGCAGTGTTCTAACAAGTGCAGTATCAAGTTCTTCCACAGCTAACTGTGATATGAAATTGATTAAGGCGCGGATGATGGGGAAGTCTCAAACAAACAGTGGCAAACGGGAAGATGAAGTTTAACTTGGTTCGAATGGGAAAGACAGGAATCACTAAAGCCTACCCAATATGTAGCTAAGACGAAAGAGCTCATAATGATCTAGAAGGAGCCGTACGAGGTGGTCAACCGATGAGGCCCACAGTATACGATTGCTCGGGTGTGCTATTCATGGAGAATACGTGCCAGTAAAATGAAGAGTTGATATGAATTAGAAGATGAAAACCTTGAAATTCACAAAACTCCTGGCAAGGGCAACAGGAGCGAGCACGTTGCTAGTGGAGGAGTATGGCAGGACAGTATGAACTGTCGCTCAGTGAAACAGTAGTAAGGCTTACCATGAAATCCAAGTGGTAACAGACAATCAGCGGAACATACGGTTTCAGCAGAAGAAGAACGCTTTGGAGCCGCAAAATTACGTGCAGAAAGAATACCTGCAAGAGCGCTGCGCCACGCAAAGCCCATGAGAGAGTTCGCACCTGAGTGGAATGGTTGGTTTTCAGAGCTGATGCATATCGTTGAGAAAATTTTTATGAAAACCAACCGTAAACATCTTGGGTTCTTGTAACATGACTATCTGCAATAGCTGCAGTATGTTGTGATGGATTGCGTTACCACTATACCTTTTTAATTGGTACTACCAACTAAGCACCGAATGAAATGTATGAGCTAGAATAAAATTTAACAAAGAAGTGGCGTTCAAGGATCGTGACCACAGTAGGATGGAACAGCTGGCGCGCAGATTAAGGAAAATGTCAGGCGGAAGGTTGTTCCCACTACCAGGTTGCCTGACCACAACTGCGCGCTTGTAGGATCTGCAGATCCTGAGCGCATAGCCAGTCGCCAGCTGTTAACGAACAGTCACGGATCACCTCATGTAAACGACCATTGCTTTCCGTGATGTGTTGATTTTTGTCGGTTATATGTCAAACAAAGTGACTCCAATCTAGACGTTCAACTATTGTTTTGACGATCCTTACATTGTGGCTGTGAGCAATCAGACGGCAACGGAGATTGATTTAGTACGTGGAGAATGAAGTGCAAGTAATCACGGGAGTTTATATATATATATATATATATATATATATATATATATGTATATATGTATATATGTATATGGGCCATGCGGACACATTTATTGAGATGATTTAACTGACCGCGCGATACGCTAGAGCGCACTGCTTTAAAATGCTGATCCCTTTAGCATATCCAAGTGTTAGGGCTAGGCAAATGCAAACTTCTCCATCTTGAAATACCCTAAGAACTCTTCGGGAAACCATAGGTTGAAGAACTTTTGAAAATAATCTTACGGTACACAAATTATACACTAGACTACTACAAGTGATGAAGCTTTTCATCAGATAGGAGCATCATCTGTCAAATATTACACCCCACCGTTTAAAAATCCGCGTGATCACTTTTCTTGTTTGCCTTTGATAATTCTTGGAAGGACAACCCTGGTGTGTGTCGGTTGAATTGGATCCAAATGCTTGGACAGACGTGTTATATTCTGAAGTCAGAAAGGTCCGTTTCTCATTGTACACCTTTGTTTTGTCCGCGATTCAGTGTATTAGTTACTCAAGCAGTTGAACAAGCCCAATTGCGGGTAAATACACAGCAATCCCTCTAAAGTAGGATGTTCTCACAAGGCCACAAGTAACACACTATCTAATTTACTTCGATATGAGCTTAACTCTCACAGACGACGATATTCGTGAATACTGGAAACTATCGAGTGAAAACCAGTTGATGTGAAGATAGGAGGTGACTACAAGCCTAAATTGGTTTAACGAAAATATTGAGGGTTGTTATATATTAAGAGACATCACCCGTAAATTGCAAGTAGTTGAAAATTTTCTTCCCTTTGTTACTAAGCAGGCTAAATCTCTCCTTGCCACAAACGTTTTCTAAGAGTCGGTGCGCCATTAATGATAGACAATCACTAGGCCTTTGGAGAATCTGTTACATAAGTTAAGGTGAAATGCGCGACGAGCAAAGGAATTCACGATGCCAATGGACAACGGTGGTTATGACAATAGAGACACACTTCACTCGTCCCTTCTCGACGAGTGCATTAATCCATCAAAATCTTATCTTACATTTATAAAACCATACTAGGTTTATACAGTTTAATAAGCTATACCTGGAGTGAAAAATTGTTCCGAATTTGATAAAAATTGGGTTTTGCCTGCCCGAAAACACCGTATTCCTATGATGCTTTTCGATGTTATTTCATATCATCAGATGGAACTATATGGCACCGAGCTCGGAACAAACAGGAGGATAGTTTTGACCGCTACTCCTAAGCCACCGGGGTAAGACGAACGATGCTTGACATAACATCCATTCATCTTATTTTAATCTTTCCGTACGTTACTACCTGCGCTTATCCCTAAGTCTACAGCGCAGTCCAAGTCCATGTTGCCGATTCCAGGACTATTCAAAAAGTCTTGTGGGAAGCTACCAGACGTTTTGTATGTTCCATGTTGATGACGCGCTAGCGACCCGTTTTGCGTGTAACCACAACTTTGGGGTGAGTGATGATTAAGGCTGATAATAATCAGTGAGTCACGCTTTAGTCATTTCGTACTCTAAGCTGTCATCGCCGGCACATGTTGTAGTGGCGCGGAAGCTAGAGATCACATGAAATACTATACCTTTTTCAGCCAATTGCATCCACAACACTTTCAAATTCGTCTTTAGGGAAATCATCTTCATCCACAGATCTCTCAGGATGGAGCTTAAGGTTAGCAACTTACATTCAACATGTGCGAACATTCCTAAAAATGCGCACTGTCGATCGAGTAACCAATATCAAATCAGACGCTATTGCTACGCCTGAGTATTGGAATTTTGGTGTTGTTGACTTTTTTGGGCCTTTCACACAATGAACGATAGCATTTAGGGTCGTTTGCGCTCGGTGGATGTAACTTTCTAGCGTTAAGGATCATTTTGAGACATGTTCGGAAGAACATGATTTCCTTAAGGAGGAATTTGCAAACCTCATGGATGCAATAGGCTGAAACAAGTGATAAGATGTCACAAAAGGCGATGGTATTAACTGGCATGGGCATTATAAAAGAGAACAGAAAAAGATGTGGATTAATCTCAAGCGTAGAAGTCTAGGGAGGACAGAGACAAGGATACCCGACAAGGTACTGGCCGCAAGGGCAATAACTCGGGCATAAGAATCTCTACCAGTGCATTCAGGAGTCACTCCAAACAGAGTAACGAATTCGTGATCTAGTATATCAAAAACACTACAAAAATTCCTGGTTGGTCAGAACACCACTTGCGAAAACGAAGATATGGTTTGAACAAGTAAGAACGATTCACCAAGTTGAGACGAAAATACGCACAACGTGATGGGTGCATATTTTCTAGGTATTGCGCATTATGGGATGAAAATCAGACCAATATATTTGGAAATGTGTGAGAACTTCGTCATTGGCTGCTTCGTTTAATAAAGTGTACACATACTTACCGCTCTTTTCCTGCCACAGTATGGTAAGTAGACAAAACAGTCGGCTTGCAGGGTACGGAAAGCCACAAGGATCTTACTTAGCGAATTTAGTTTCATATTGTGCAAGAAGACTAGGCATTATTGGTCTTGTTGTCTTATGTTCTTTAGCGTATTATCTAATTACACGAGAATTAACGTTTCGTTTTATGCGATTAGCAGATACCTCAAATGCATTTAAGTGAAAACGCCACAGTTTTTATTGTAGTTTACCTTATTATTCATTTGTATGAACGGTTCTTCTTTAACATTTAGTGCCTTCAATAATTTCAATTTTGCATTTTTCCCATTGATTATTTTGTAGGAAAAATGAATCCGTTACTTACCTTGTACTATTTAGTACCCTTTACTTCATTTTTATCGATTAGAACAGCGTTTTACTTTGTTAAGCTATCAAATGCGCTAAATACCATAAGTAAATACAATACCATATTTTCTGATAACCTCGTCCAACATGCGTCAGAAAGCCAAGGGTAAGCCAATCGACGGTAGACTGGATAAACGAAGCAATTCGTATGCTTCCGAACAGCATGGACTGTTTGTTACAACCGATCGTACAGATAAAGGAAAAGTGGGTTAACATGAGCAAACAAAGAGATATGTACTACTAGGTTGATTGCTCTGGCAACAATGCTCACCGTATTGAACATACTATAATTGTATTTGGGGAAAGATTCAAAGAAATGGTTAGCATGCTTGGAAAACACGTCTATACTATGCCTCTTCCTTGAGCCGTGTAAAAGTGACGCACATCACTGCAAGTGGTCGTGGTTGCGGTTTCGTCTCTCACCACGGAAATTCATGAGTCTGTTACTCAAGTGCAGCAATCCACTATCTTTGGTAACCTCAGCTAACTACGACAGAAAACTGATTCATGTCTTTTCAGTGTAAATAGTACAGGTGGAACGGGGATCCAGCATGTAGGTCTGCGAAAAGTAGACTTCAAGTGAATGTGTCAAATATTTATGCAATTTACAAAAGTGTGCACTACCTAACTGTCTTAAGAGGGGATTGGTTTAGCTATCAGTAGCACTGTACCGAAATGCATAATGATAAAGCCGTGCTCAAACGCCACTACAGGAGGAAATAAGGGTAACCCGAAGCCAATCTGCTTAGAAATAAGACCCGTGTATCTTTAACCATTAAAAATACAGTGCAGCCAAATTATTGCGGGTTTACTTTTATCTCAGTATCGAAATGTTTGAAATCTTTGAAGCGCTGCATGGCCTAGGGCTTCAAATTTGAAATTCACCGTAGCGAAGCGCTCAACGTAACAGCGAGAGTAATGCAACTACAACTTTAAATTATTCAGAATTATGATAGCTAAATTATCCCCTTTGATTTGTTGTTGCACCCATTGGCTGCGGAAAGGATTTATTGCTTTCTGCGTAAAAAAACAACAGACAACATTGTTTGTTTTGATTACGGACGAGTACAGAAAATCAAAAAACAGACTCCATCTCGAGAAGTTGCAATAAAGCAACTAAATAAGTAAAGCATAAATTGAAATGTAGGAATTATACTGAATACTGTATTATAGAGCAAGTAGAAATAAATTCTGTACAACTCTTTCGAAATATGGTGAGAAAGGTTATAAAAGTTGTCAGCCGTGAATATCGTTGTCGTTATAATGTAACATTTTAAATATATGACTTACGATATTTTAGGATTCACGAATGTGAAATGTCACCGTAAGCGTACAGTCGTTCTCCGAATCGAATGGTGGCAAAATGGCATTAAGCTTTAATGCAGCCAACTGCTAGCAGAATTATTGTGTACTTAATAAAAAAGAACAAAAAAAGCCTTGCAAATGGGCTGTCAAATGCGAAATACTTAGACTGCCAAGTATAAAAACAAAGCCTACGTTTATATCCGCCGACATTAGTCTCAAGTCAGAGTTGATGTTTCGCCTCATATAAATTCAGGTATACCAGGGGCCAGCTTAACGTTAACCGTACAACTTTCAGCCGAGGTCGTTTTAGTCATCCTGTTTATGTTTCACATTTGACTGCAACGCAACCGAACACAGTAAAAGAGTTTATTTTGTTTGCTCGCTGTTTTGCCCATCAGAGACGAAGAAGTTTTCCCTGACAATCACATCGCCATTTGAAAACGGATGCACAATTCATGCTCATTACGGGCATGTAGCCAAACCAAACTCCGAATATATGTCTTGACCGTATGATTCCCTGTTTATTTCTATGTGCTCATAACTGACATTCGGCTCCGTGAGACATACTTCAAGAAGGCAGTACCGCCCATTGTCAAAATAAACGATATGGCAATTCGCGTCTTGCTTTAAGTGCAACAACAATATCTTCATGCTAAGAACGCTTTCCCTCTCTGTGTTGATTGTTTCGGAGATATGGGTGAAAATTCCTTAGGTCAACATGAGTTCGGTCAAACAACTGTTAATTTGCCCTCAACTACATTGGAGGGTAGCACAACTTTCCATCGTAAACCCAGTGAGACACACATCGTTTTTATTAGTCAGAACTCATCTTTCGAAACCACTACCCGCTTTGCATCTGACAGTTCTAGTTTCATAGAGTCTCATATAACGATTGAAGGATCGTGTGAATGCAAACGTTTAGAGACGTGTAGACTATATTATTCGAGATGGCACACTAGAAATGGTGTTACTCAATACGCGTCCTTTGTTAGTGATATTCACCTACTTAAGTACCAGCAAAACTGCGCAACACTTCATTAAAACCCTATGCTGCTGTTCTAAATGACAAGATAGTCGCCAAGGAAGAAACACGGTAGTACAACTTAATGCATATTAACTGTAGTAGTTACCAATGGAACAATGGTGTAATACGGGTAAAAAAGCAATGTTTAACAAGCCCCGTGGGATGGAAATTATTACGAAAATAAAATTGCATGATAAAGTGAAAATCATTTTGTTGCACTCACACTGCAGTTATGTGGAACAACAGAGATGTTCGCGTACTAAAAGTATAAATAAATTGGTTCGGAGTTTGATAACACAGCGTTTGACTGCTTTTTGTAGCACCTAGCTAACAATTCATAAAATGAAATGCAAATGACACAACGCATCGACAACTCTTTTTTCAAATATCGCCAGATTGGGTGCAGTGAGGACATGATTATGGAGGGCTCACCAAGGATGGCACAAGCGGAGCGAAAAGGAATTTCTACAGCATTCAAGCCAGCTATACCGTATTTGCAGTTTCAGAGGATGACCTCTTTAGTTGGTGTTGTGCTTCAATTCCAGCAGTGGACAGAAAATGTGGTTTGGGTTTTTCAGAATCTGGTAAACCATTATGAGGTTCCCCCGCAAACGCCGATATCGACTGCTGTTCATTCTTAAAGATTGTAATCTTAGCTGATAGGGCAGATGAAAGAGGCCCCTGAGTTTCTTGGTTGCTGTTCGTTGATGAGTCTCGACAGCAATGAAATCTTGTTTCTGCCACGGCTGCCAAGCCTGCACAGCATATTCCACGCGTGGTTGCACGTAGGTGTTAAGCATTTGGGGGTAGATCGATGGTACGAAATCCACAGAAGACCCTGCGAAGTAGGTCGAAGTGATGATCATTGGTTCTCGTAGCCTTCTCTGCTTGTTTCGGTCATCCGAAATCTTCCAGTACCAGTACACCCAGGTAACGCTCCTGAGAAGCCTTCTCCAAGGTGTGGTCTCCAAGCTTGTAAGTGCTCACCGGATGGTAAAGTAGAAGGATCAATTTGCACTTAGCCATGTTCAACTGAAGTATGTTCCTCTCTGACCATTCATAAATGCTACCCAGGTCATGTTGGATTAAAGCGTAAGATGCATTGTTCATATTCGCCCCCAATATCTTGACGTCATCGGCGAAAAGTAGGAAATTTGCGAAGATACCTCTTGCCAGGTCGTTGATAAACATCAAGAATAAGCGCGGTCCCAACACTGAGCGTTGTGAAACACCACATTCTACCTCAGTCGGGTTAGAGAGTGATCCCCTAATGCGTACCTGAAACATATCCGAAGTTGCCAATTCAACCAAGAGCATGATCTCCGATACCATAGCTCTGTAGCCTGTGAAGTAGGATACGGTGATCCAGGCGCTCGAAAGCTTTGGAGTAGTTTAGATAGATGACGTCCACTCCGACCCCATCCTCAGACACTTCAGTCCAACCACCTCGTGCAGTCATCAGGTAGGTGGTGCATGACGGTGTTGACGGAAACCATGCTGCTTCGGTGCCAAGAGGTTGCATTTTCCAGGTAGTCCATTAGAACCTCAGCAACGACCGCTTCCATCACCTGCACGCGCACAGGGAGAAGAGTCACTAGGTGATAGTTTACAGGCGCTGAACGGCTTCCGCATTTGAAAATCGGGGTGATAATGTCACGCTCCCACATAGTGGGGACTTGCTGTTCATCAAGTCACCTTTGGAAGAATAGTGCCATCGCTATTAGGCTGGATCTTACCGTGGTGCGATGGTTTGCGTGCCCCAGCGATCCATTGAGTTATGCTGGGTGGTGCTTTTCTTTGCACCTTCAGAGTCACACATACCAGATTGGTCATTGATTAGAGGATAGACAAACTCAGCCTCCTGGTACACCAGGTTGGGGGTTGGAATGAGGGTGGCACCTTATTCCATAAAACGGACTCCTTGTAGCCCAACGCCAAACCCGCTTCGTTGTGGCAAGGTTTTTGAACCAAATGCTTTGGTTGAGAACTCTAATCGTACTCCTGTTTGGACCTGGGCAAACTGACAGGGTCCTGGCCACTCAATACCGTAAATCATTCATCAAACAATTTATTGATGCTCTTGCCACCGCAGAGGATAATCAACTGTGTCCTATCTACTGCATCGAGCAAGGAGGATAGGGGTTTGGATGCTACTGCTCAAGCCTACCCATTTTCTTAGTCATTTTACTCCTACCGTCTCGTTCCAGCCTCAATTTTATTCACCCGTTTTCAACATCCCAATTCGTGGCCAACCCCAATTTTCTTTGATAGGGTTTTCCCTTTTGATTTCTACTCATGTGAATGCTGAGCGTCATTCCTGTCCTGTCGACAAGCCCATTTACAAGCAAGCGGCCAAGCCTAGTTCATTGGCTTCCATTTGTATCCCTCGATTATTCTTCAGTGTGACATGCCTCAATGCGCGAACATTGCCACATATCGGTACACTGGCAGCACTTGCCGGAACTTTAGAGCCTCTCTCGATCGAGATATGCTGCTTATCGGAGACCCGTGTGCAAGCCTCGAGATCGGTGCTCACTTTGCGATCCCCTTCAGGTGACACCACCAGCACATTCTCATTGCATCTATCCCGTGACGATGCAGCTTCGAGCACCCGCCTAGCCAGTGTTTGTATTGCCATGAGTCTGTGCTGAAGCTGCTTTGGTTGATCGGATTCCAATCAATAACCGGTTGTGTGCTGTCCGATTGGCTGGACCGTTCAAAGCTTCGAAGACTCACGGGACCAACAGGTGTCTATCCGTTATCGATGCCTATGCACCCACAAACTGTAGCGATGATTCTGTAAAAGACGACTTCTACCGCCAACTGAACGAGTTTCTTCGCCAGAGAAAAAGCTCGGACATGTAATGCTGGCTGTGGATCTGAACGCTCAAGTTGGAAAATTATCCAGTGATGAACTGTACCCGGGCGGCCAACATGGTGTAGGCTCCCGTAATGATAAGGGTTAGCGGTTACTTTATTTGTGTGAAGATGCTCGCTGAACAATGAACAATGAATTTATACGGGTTAAGAAGTGTTGCTTTACAAGTCTGGTTGGATAGATTGTGAGGATATCAACATAACAATAATGATGATAAGGATAGTAAAATAGTCAATACTTTAACTATGAAAATAAGGACTTATTGTTTGCTCCGCTGAAGTCCTGCGATCCTCTTAGATTCACAGAACCCACAGTTAACAACAAATAATTCCATGGTAAAATCCAGGTGTAGGATGGAGATGTAGTGTTATGTAACAATGTGTAAGTGGATGAGTGCATCGTCCAACTGTCGGTGTCCAAGTGTCCAAGTGTCGGTGCAGAGATGAGCGATTCTGGGAGAGCATTCCACGGATGACAGACACGAATAGAACAGACATTTCTACGGCATTCCAGATAGTTATACCGTTCTGCGAGTATCAATGAGTGACCCTTCAGGGTTAGATTGGTGCTGAGTCGCAGTAAATGGCGGCACACATGATGTGAGTCTCGCAGAATCAAGTATGTCATAATCAAGTCGCCTCGTAGTCTACGATAGCTCCCGCTGAATATCCCCAATCGATTAGGAAAGATTGCGCATTCAAATTACCTTCTCGGATGCCCGACGTTGTGGCTGCTCCAGCGCATTAAGGTCGTGTTGCAGCCATGGATGCCAGACATGGATTGCGTATTCGATATGGGGGCGAACTTACGCACTGAGCATTTGTCGAAATATGGAGCCGTTTATTTGTCCAAACTCCCCCCTCAACAGCCCGACGTCTTGGTTCCCGGTCTTCGGGGCCTTTTCGGATTGCGTGGAGCAACGCAAGTCATCTTAAACCAGGACACCCAATTCACGTTCGAGAGTTGATTGTTGTAGTATATTCGTCCCGAGCCGGTATGAGTAGCTGCCCTGAGGTCGGATGGAAAGCACCTTGCATTTACTGACGTTGAAATACTATAAGTTTTTGGTAGACTATTGACGTACCTTATCTAGGTTAAGCTGAAGCAGATGTTAGTCGGCGTTCGCATGGATCCTACGCCAGATCTTGAAATCGTCGGCAAATTTTAAGAAGTTTGGAGCGATTCCCTGTGCAAGGTCATTAATAAACACCGAAAACCAACGTGAACCTTGAACTAAGCCTTGCGGCACATTACATTCAACTTGTATGGGATTCGATAAAGTGCTCCGAACTCTGACCACTAATTGCCGTTGAAGTAGAAAGTTGGCAATCCAGCGTAAAAGAGGGTCGCCAATCCCGCAATGCTGTAGCTGGGATAGTAGTATCCGATGGTCTAGACGATCGAAAGCCTTGGAAAAATCCAGGTATATCACATCAACACCTTCTCCAGCGTCAGCAGCCTCGGTCCAACTACCTCGAGCAATTAGTACATGTGTTGTAAATGACCGCTGTCGAAGGAAACCGTGCTGCATAGGAGTGGTGATGTTGCAGTTTTCCAGATAACACACAAGTGCATCGGCAACTATGGATTCCATGACCTTAGATAGTAAAGGAAGAAGGTATACTGGGCGGTAGTTGGAGGGATCAGTTCTGCTTCCCCCATTGTGAATCGGGTTATTATTCCAAGCATCCACATAGCCGGAACTTGGTTCTGGTCTAAGCAGTGCTGGAAAAACTAAGCTAAGGGTCTTGCCAGTTGGGTTGTTGCTGCTTCCAGTGCCTCCTTACGAATGCTGTCGACACCTGGCGAGCTGTGTTTGCGTAGAGACGTCAGCGTTCGCAACAGATCCTTCGTGGTAAAAGTGATGTGGGTTAGTCCTGGCAAGGAGAAGACAAAGCTTGGTAGATCGCTTGATGGCAAGACACTTTGAAACGTGGGGGCATATTGCATCCGCAGCGCGTTTGCTGCTTCTACAGCTGTTTTTGTTTGCTTGTCAGCCGTCCTGAGTGGATTGAATCCTTGCCTCACCTTTCGTAGGCTACTAACCTGCTTGTACATCAGTTTGTGGTTAGCTCTAAAGGTATTTGCGATTTTCTGCTGATAGGCGGCTTTGTCTTCTCTTAACAGTTGAGTGCAGTGATTACGTTGGGCTACGTAGTTGTCCCAAGTTTCTGGTGCTGGAGCTTCTCTGTACACTCGCCATGCTGCGTTGCGTACTGTCATCCATTTTCGAGTTCTGCTCCTAACGTAAGAAACTGATTTACACTTATTGCAAACTTTTATCTCTGAAGCCTCTGCAATCAGCTGACTGAATTTTTTGACGAACTCGAGCCAGGCGACTTCCGGGGGTTCTTCTTCGAGGAACGACCAAGTTGTGGCGCTGACGAGCTGGGCTAATCGATCGTAGCTTGTGATGGTTCGCACAGTCTCATCGTTCTCATTCAGATATTCTGCATGACAGACGAAGTTGAAATTGATGACTGCGTGATCACTGCGAACCAACGGACATTCGAAAACCAACACATCAATCATATGCTCCTCGTTGGTAAGCAGAACCTCCAGCACAGACGGCCTGTTACCTGTTCTGAACCTAAAGGGCATTGACGTGATCGTAAAAAGGAACAGTAGTTATTAGGTCTTGTACATCGGCTTTGAATGGTTCTCCGATCGTGGCGGGGGTTTCTTAACAATGTACGTTGGAATCACCCATGGTAAGAATGTGAGTGTAGTTTTGTTGTAAACTGATTCTTAAATCAGCCGCTGGTGGTAGTCGGTCTCGGGTGTCGAGTTAAGGGGAACGTTCACCAAGACAATAAGGCAAGCTTCCTTGCCTTTTAACTGCAACCGGCACCAAAGAGAGTCAGGGAACTGAGAGTCTAAATCCTCCACGGCTTCGCACTCTAAGTCGTTTCAGTAATACAGGATTACCCCACCTCCTTTTGTGTGCCTGTCGTTCCGGATCAGCGACATGCCGGGTAGCGACACTTCACCGTCCGTCATTCCCGTGTGCAACCAAGTCTCGGAGATACGAATGACATCATATGACCCGGAAGCTTGGCGATAATTCATTTCGGCCAGTTTGTTAGAAAGACCCTGAGCATTCGTATACAAGCAGACCAGTTTCTTTGTCTCTAGGAGCCCACAGAAGGGTGAAGGGGTCACGTGTGGGAGAATGCTGACCGATGGGAGGTCGGCAGTTCCTGGTTTTTTGATGGGATAACGATACCTCGTTTGCAACTTGATTCGGCCAAGGTGCGTCCCAACCTTCGTTTAGACCTACGTCAGAGTCAATTAAAGCAATAGTCAAGTTACACTTCTGTACATTCGTCGGTATACTTGCTGCTTCAGTTGCTTTAATATTTGAGCTGTGCAAAGCGTTTGCAACCTTGAACCGAATTTCGGAAGGAAGATGTTTCCGATTTCTCCGCCATCGATCTAAAACACCCTTTGCTTGTTGCTCTGACTGAATTACAACTTTTAGGATACTAGGACCGCATCCTTTATAATTTGGTGAGACAGGTATCCTGGTTAGGGACAGTGTCACAATATTATTCATAGAAAGTGATTCACGAATGAACCGCCACTGTTCTAAATCGTGCTTTCCGTCTCTTGAACATCGTTAGAAGGATGTTCTGGCACACCATGTATGAAGACTGTGTTTAGGCGGTCTTGCTTGCTGTGCCACTCTTTGGTGTTTCTTTTTGATTGTCACGCGCTCCAAGGGACGTCAGGATAGATACGTTTCCAACAGGATCCGTGTTTCAGCGCGCTTGCGGTGAGCGAAACGTTTTCTACGTCAGTAGAGGATTCTAGTGCTAATCTAGTAATTTTGGGTTCTCTATAGTGCGGCGAGTCCGGATGACGAGTAATTCGTAATAAGTTTATGGGCTTGGCTTTGATACTCATCTGCGTGCACAATGAGTTACATTGGTGTTGGTCGTCTGATAACTTATCCCGCAAAGTGATGGCGGTAGATTCAGGGACAATTAAGTATACAACATTCCGGGCACTGGTGTTGGATCCCTTTTTCGGTAATCTACACGGTCCTGACCTGCTGACAAGTGTTGATTGTCTGCTGTTTGTCCCTCTATTCGCGTTAACGGTGTTTACAATGGAAGAGTCCGCAACGGCGGCCTTTCGGTGGACCTTTGCAGCAATGTCTGCATAGGTAACTGATGTTTCGGGAGGTCTAGTCTCGACAAGATATAATTGAGCTACAGGTACCGAGGGTTTGTATTCGGCTGCTTCATCCTTGTTTATGCTAGATGCCAGGTCTAGTGGAAATTGCTTAACCAGACGTTTTCGATGATGGCTGTTTTTCATTGCCGTGAGTACTTTTTGACTCTTGTAGGCACGGTTTCTTTTCACCCGACATTCTAGTAAAGCTAAAGAATGCAACGGAGATGGAAGCGGGGCTGATTGCGGTTCAGGGGAAACGGACTGTTCAGCATTCAGTTGCTCAGAAGCCGCTACGCTTCTGTGATGCGTACTCGCTTCCATTGAAGTAATCTTATCGTTTATCCTCTGCTCTACTTTGCGGATAACACGTCGCATTTCTGAGCTAGGATAAGCAAGCACGTAACAAGGGGAATGGTGGAACACGCAGTACAGAACCAGAATGCATCTTGGGAGCTATTTTGCTCCCGTAGCTGTTGCTGGGACACATTTGCACAATTCGCATGATAACATTCCAAACAGTGCGAGCAAGCCAGACCGATTTTTGATACTCGATGAAATCCTCCTATCCCGAAAATGTCTTTCGCGTGGAGCCTCTTCGGTTTCGCATTTCTGCCAATAAATTTGGTGTGCTTACCTGACCCAGTGGGTTAGTTAGCGTTCCGTACATTTCCAACTTTGCGAGCGGTACACATCGGTCAGGCGAGCGTGCTGGTTGAAAGGTCAACTGAGCGGTCGGTGTGCTCGCGCGATCCGTGTGATGGGTTAGGTAGACGTACTGGCTGACAAGGGCACAAGGGATGGTGAGCGACTAAAACCTACTAACTGAATCTGAACACAGCTCTGGACACAGATAGAGATATCAGAAGTTCTTTCACAGCTGTGTTGAGAAACACTGAATCGTAATAAACTTAGGCTTTTCGGTCCGCCTCGAGAATTATGTATCGGATGGTGTCACACAGAAAGGCTATTGGCTCAATGTGATTGCGTTATACACTTGCGCTTAATCACGGATGCCAATGAAAAAGGTTAGTGATGGCGCAGCCACTAATCGTTGAAGATTTTTCCCCGTATGATGGATCACTGTGTAGGGCTGGTAAATCCGGTTCGAATGAGCGTTCAGTGACAAAGCCTCGAGAATATAGACAGAGGATAGAGGGGAATAATCCAAATGAACCAGGAGCACGCATGTCACGCGTGTGCGGGGATGACCTTGGTGTTTAATTTTGCGAGCACTAATTTCCGACACAGCACCCGCCGGAGTGTGAATTGGCGCCCAGCAGCCTCAATCAAACTATGGACGCAAATGGATGACTCTGCGATAGGTTACAGATGGAGAGGCTGCGTCCAGAACTGTCGCTCGATTTGGACCACATGTGTAGACACCGACCATGCAATTGTATGTGCTGACCTGCGGATGCGCTTAAGCGGACGCTCACGAAGACATTGTGAGCTCATTGACACCAACCAACTGGCGTAGCCACTTGTTCCGAATGCCTATCAAAATACGCTGTCATGCGAGTTGAGTAAGCGCTCACTGGATGCAACTGAATCTCACTGGTCTCATATTCACCAGACCTTCCTAGCAGCAGGCAAATCTTCATATGGTAAGTCTAATCACCGACATGGACATTGGCTCTCTTCGCAGTTTCAGGAACTTCTCGTTGCTAGCCGGCATATTCCGGCTGGACGCGAACACAATGAAATTCACAAAGAGCTCCTGGCAAAACTACGTGCTAGCCCGAATGGAGACCTCAAATCCTGATGGTCTCATCGCGCTTCAGAGATGGAAATGGCCGCTCTCCTAAGTTATTTCAGCTAATACGGAAAACGGGCAACAGGAGACCTGGTAGAAGAGAAACTATAAATGACGAGAGAGGACAGCCTAAACACAACGTGCTTTGCGTAAACACCGTGCGGCCGCACTTTAACTCGGCTCTCGCTTTGCCCTCTGTGGCCACTCTAATTCTCCCCACACAATATTGTGTGTGCGCTCGTTCGAACCAGTTCGACGAGCTCTACTCAGTGCTTCCCAACTCTTGGATCTAACCTGTGTGGATTATACTCTTGCTCCAGTTCCCAGTTTTCGGCATATTCTTTGCCGAGTTCCACTTGTGTAACTACATCAAACCGGTTTTTCGGAAAAGATTTTGGTCTCATTCGGAAGAAGAAGCTGAGGGCTCCCAAACTACGCGGCAACCATCCCTGCAAGTTGCAGCATAACAAAGTTACAGTCATTTTGCTCCGCTCATCAACTGAACAGCTCTAGGGACGCTTATCAGCGCTCCACCTGCATCGTCGCTTAAGGCAGGCCGATCAACACACGCTGCCGCTTTGTGTGGGTGTGTGTGTTCAACTGCGAGTCGATTGATCGCTGAACCCGACAGTCTGCGCGTTACGACCTCCATCTGCCTCTACCGCCTGACCTTGGTGCGGTTGAACAACTCTCAATTCGTGTGCATGTTCTGACGTGTTTGTGTCACGCCTGGCGCAAAGAACACTCATCAAGGTGAGCGCTTAGATAGGCCTTGCTGTAAACAATAAGAGGACGACTAGCATTCCAATGGTTCAACGTCGCCTATGTTGCGCAGACAATTGCAGTAAAGTCCTTAAGATCAGTGTAACTTGTTCTAGCTGCATTAGATCGTACTGTCCGCAATGTGTAGGCAAATCCGTCCAAGAAGTGAGACAGACAAACAAAGTTGCTGACACAATTTGGTTTTGTCCAACATGTCAAGTCATTCCAGTTGTCAACTGTTTATCTTTGCTCATGAAAAAGTGCGATAGGATGACTGAGATAATCGCGCATTTTGTAAATACTAAGATCGATCCCACGGAGGTAAATATGGCCACGATAATACCTCACCCAGCCAAAGTAAGCTCTGAATCTAAGCCGAAGAAGAGAGCTAGACGCTCCAACCGCACTGCAGCGTCTGTGACTCTAAATCCACTGGGTCACCTCACTCCCATAAGTGGACAAGCCTCAAACATGCCTGCTTCCACTTCTCCAACCATAGACGCTTCACCTGGAGATTCAGCCATGACACCGACAGCTCAGAGCCGAAGGCAATCCGGTGCAGATAACAAGCAGGTAACGTACGCATCGATTGCCTCGACAAACACACCGGGAGCGACACACATAGGTCCATCTTCTGTACCGAGCACGCGTGGCGCAAAGCAGCTTTCACCGTCAACTCCAGTGGTGCCTTCTAAACAACCCAAATTGCCGGCAAAAACTATAAAGCCAACACTCGCTAGACAAAACCACGCTGCGTTAACTCTCGTGTGCACCAATGTTCCCGAGTCCAAATCTGGCACAATAAAAGGCAAGTTGCAAGACGATCGCAACCAGTGGAGTTCCATCTGCGATGTGATTGGTATTCGGGTTGAGCCTGCAATGCTGCAACGCGTAGCGCGTCACCCGACCTCAGTGCACTCTGGTGAACCTCGAATTCTTCGAGTAACACTAGACTCAGCAGATGAGACAGAGGCTGTCCTGCTCTCAGCAGTTCGTCTTCGCAACTCACCGAGCGGAGTGCGCATATTACCTGATCTACCTTGGAAAGATCGCCCAAAAGAAGCAGTTGACCAACGCGGCATTCCTAATAGGGATAGCAAGAAAACACTATTTGTTCATGGTGTTCCCGAGCTTCTGCATTCTTCTGATCACGATGCGCAAACACATGACCGAGAGCAGTGGTGCTACATCCGCGAAGCACTCTCTGTTGACAATGTTATTGCCAAATCCCTGACAAGAGTTCCGTCATCACCTAACTACAAGGGCTGCGGTCCAAGACTAATGAAAGTAATATTACACTCCGAGGGAATGACGCAAGTTCTGCTGGATAGCTGGTTAAAGTTTCGAGCTAGGTTGCCAACAGAGATCCGGCTAAAGGCAGCAGGCGAACGGCCAAAGTCGGAAGCAATTCGATGGAACTTGCAAACGCTGCAAATTCTTTATCTGCACAGTCCTGCGGAGAGACCGACACAACAGCACCCACGGCACACAACAGGACAGAGCACAGCACGAGTGAAACGTCTGTTCAGGAACGCTCAATAATGCCATGCAACTTGACTGAAATTCATAAACCAAAAACGATTAATGGCCGGCCACCTAACGGCCGGCTTAAAAACTAACACAAAGTTGACATCCATCAACGCACTCCTAACAACAAAAGCCCTATCTTGCATGTACACAAACGCCCAAGACCTTCTAAGTAAGTTGGCCGAACTTAGAGAACTCCATGCCTCACAACCGCGGGACCTCGTCATGATTACAGAGACCTGGTTAAACCTTGAGATAACCGATTCTGAGATCAATTTACCCGGTATGTCGCTGCTTCGGACCGATAGAACCGGAAGGGGTGGCGGTGTGATTCTTTATTATAATACAAACCTCCGATGTGAAGTTATCGATCACCCGGAAATCCGAGCTCCTGATTCGCTTTGGTGCCGCCTATGGTTGCGAAACAAGGACACATGTCTACTAGCCGTGATTTACCGCCCACCAAACTCAACGTCGGAAATGGACTCCAAACTGAACCACGTCTTTCAGTTTGCTTTGAACAAGTCCTACACCCACATTCTTATCGCTGGAGACTTTAACGTGCACGACATAGAAACGCCAGCAACCGACGGTACGCAGTTTAAAGCCTGCTTGCAAGAGCTAATTGCTAGCCACCCTCTGTACAACCACGTAACCTCTCCCACCAGATTTCGAACTGCTAACAAGCCGTCGATACTGGATCTTGTGCTCACTAACGAAGAACTCATGGTTGACGGGATAGTTACAAGCACACCACTGGGTCGTAGTGATCATGTTACTCTACTCTTTGACTATATATGCTATGCGGAGTATCCTGAAAAGGAGGATGATAAAGTGCATACTGTCACGCACTATAATGTGTTATCTACGCTTGTTAAGGATACATCTTGGACTTTCTTAACCGAATACCCCCAGATGTTGCCTGGGAAACCTTTACAAGGACGTTTAGCACACTGGTAGCGCACGCATCGGAACAGAAGTCCTTCCAACCCAAAAACAAACATAAGTCATTTCTGAGGAGCAGAACACGTAAATGTATGTCCCGGAGGGATTTGGCATGGCGAGATCACAAGGACTGCTCGAATGCCGAAACCTGGACTGCATACGTGACACATCGTAACTTCTGTGTGAAACTGATCCGCGAAGACAAGGTCACGCATCAGCAGGAGTTAATGAAGCGATTCTGCACGAACCGCAAACTTCTGTACAGGCACGTTAACGGCCTTCGAAAGGTGAAGCGGGGGATTCCAGCACTAGTCACGGCTGATGGGTGCACGCGATCAGCAATGGAAGCAGCTGATCTCCTACGGCTTCATTACTCCCAAACTTTCCAGCAGGTAACGAGCCCAAACATTCTCCTCGTTTCTATTACTCCACCGTCGGGTTTAGACAACATCACCTTCACTGCGGAAGCTGTGTTGAAGAAGTTGTTATCCTTACGTATCCACAGTTCTCCTGGAGTCGACAACATCCGACCAAAGGCTCTGCAGGCGGTAGCTAGTGATCTAGCAGAACCACTGGCTGTTTTCTATCAGCGATGTCTAGAAGAGAACCATATTCCACCAGTATGGAAGCGAGGGTCATCACTCCTATCCATAAAGGAGGTAGCCGCACTGATCCTGCCAACTACCGTCCAATAACACTACTTCCTGTACTATCCAAAGTGATGGAATCAATCATCGCAGATGCGCTGATGCAGTATCTGGAAAGCCACAACTTAATAGCCTCAGAGCAACATGGCTTTCGTCAAAAGCATTCGTGTAATACTAACCTATTAATTGCACGTAATAGCTGGACTGAAGCTGTTGATGATGGAGTAGGAGTCGATGTCATCTACCTGGACTTTTCAAAAGCGTTTGATCGCTTAGACCATCGAATTCTCCTTCAGAAGCTTCGGAACTACGGCATTGGCGACCCAATCCTGAGTTGGATTAGCAATTTTCTACACGAACGACGGCTAGTGGTGAGAGTCCGAGAATCATTGTCCGATGCAATCGATGTGGTGTGTGGTGTACCACAAGGCTCGGTGCTTGGACCTCGTCTATTCTTGGTGTTCATTAACGATTTGGCGAGATCAATTGCTTCCGATTTCCTATTTTTCGCTGATGATATCAAGATATGGCGAAGGATCAGAGGACCGGATGACCACGAACGGCTCCAGTGCGATCTTAACACAGTGTCGAACTGGTCAGTTCAAAACGCCCTACCATTCAACGTAGACAAATGTCGCGTTGTACAATTACGCCATAGACATAACTACACCTATTTGCTTGGGACAAACGGATTGCAGACTAGCTCCCAGGAACGTGACCTTGGTGTGATCGTACAGAGCGACCTCAACTGTTCAAAACAGGCTGAGGTAGCTGCGAAAAGAGGCAACCAGCACGTCGGCATGCTGCGAAGAGCATTCGGGAGATTTGACCCATCAATCTTCCCAATGATGCACAATTCCTACGTGCGCCCGCATGTTGAATACGCTATCCAAGCTTGGCAACCTTGGTTGAAGCGTGACCTAGAGGCGTTAGAGGCACCACAACGAAGAGCAACAAAGAATGTAAAGGGCCTGCGCTATCACTCTTACCACCGAAGGCTGAAGTTGCTGGGAATTTTCAGCGGACGCTATCGAAGGCTGCGCGGCGATCTCATATTAGCGTATCAGATATTGAGTGACCCCAACCACGTATGCCGCCATTTGCTGAAACTTAGCCACAACACGCAGCTCAGGGGTAACTGCTTAAAATTGAAGGAACAATATAGCCGTCTAGTGTCGACGGAATTACTTTTCCCTTCGGGTTTGCCAACCCTGGAACGCACTCCCAGACTCAGTTGTATCCTCCCCTACCTTGGACGTTTTCAAAAAACGATTAGATGTTGCTCTTAGCTCCCAGCATTTTGTTACCTAAACTCCTCTATTGTGGATTACGCCAAGCATGCTTTTCAACAGGATTTATGTATCAAATGGAACCATTATTTACTTTTCTCAAGACTTATATCAACGATCAGTGCATCCCAGTGTATTTCTGAACGTTTACGCTCGACTTTTTTAAAAATTTTACATTGATGTAATTTATCAAAGCATTCATCTCGGCAGACGTTTGATAGATGACCCAGATATATTTTGATTCATCATATTCACCTTAACCACTATACCGGACGAGTCAAGCACTTGCTTTTATCCCTTGATAAATCATCGTTCATTGTTCATTGTTCAACTTGTCAAAACGCTTGCAGCGTTGATCTGACACTCTGAAAGGCAATTTAATCGGTCGGAATTGTTAGCTTTCTTGCCGGCCACTGATCGCCCCGCTCCCTGAGCTGTCCCGTTGGGTCCGCGCCTCTCGCTCAGAAGTCGAATGCGGGATCTCACATTTGAAGTTAAATAAAGCCGCTGGACCAGATGATCTTCCTCCTCAAATTCGAGTGACCTAGTCTTGTGTATGATTTATACGAGTTAGTATTGAAACTGTGGAAGCAGGAAACTGTCCCAACCGACTGGAGCCGCTCCGTCATAGTCCCAGTTTTCAAGGGAGGCATGCGTTCGGAATGCAGCAATCATAGAGGAATCAGTCTGATCTCCATCGCCTCCAAATTTCTTGCCTCTATCATCCTTCACAGCCTGACTGGCACTCGTGAAACCCAGATTCGTCAAGAGCAATGCCGCGTTTCTTCGAGTTCGTGGCTGCATTGACCACATCTTTACTTTGCGTCAGTTGTTGGAGCATTGTCACATATATTGGGGGCTCATAGTAGTCATGTTCCTAGATATCAACGGTGCATTCGTTTAGGTGAATAGACGTGCACTTTGGGACTGTCTACCCAGGAAAGGTGCATTTGAGAAATATGTAAATATTATCCTGATATTATGCGCGCATAGCTCAGGCAGATTGGGGGCTTACGGTTAGCTGGCTTTGTCTTTTAATACTTCCAAGGTGTGAGATCAGGATATCTGCTGTCACCTTTCCTCTTCACTTTCTCTATTGAAGGAGTAATGGAAATCACGTCCACAGGACACGACTTAGAAGATTTGGATTTGCCCCAAGGTGAATGACTTCTTGGCATGGAGTATGCTGATGATATTGCCCTAATCTGTGACAGCTCACAAATGTGCCGACACTAGACAGATTAGTAATGGCTGTCCGTCACTTCGGGTTTCGTTTCTCTCTCTCCAAGATTGGCCTGGATTGCCTCCTAAGCTGACCCTTAGTGAGGATCAGCTAGAAGTAGTTCAAACATTCAACTACCTGGGAAGTTATATCAGCGCGTTTGAGATTGAAGAGGAGATCACGAACCGTATAGCAACAGCTCGAAGCGCTTTTGCTAACTTCGCCACTTATAGCGCCGGTGTGACGTCACTTGCCCTGAAGGGTAGAGTGTACAAATCAACGATACTTTTCCCTCTACTGTAAGAGTGTGAAACCTGGCCGCTTAGATCAACGGACATAAATCGCCAGTTATGTTCCACCAGCGGTGCCTTCACAATTTAGCACACGTCTGGTGGGAACACAGAATAAGCAACGAGTGTGTTCGACGCCTTGTGAACCGCAAGGAAAGGAAAATGAACCGCTCAGCACGGTTATTTCATCCAGGAAGTTCAGATGGCTCAGCCACGTGTTAGTCATGCCAGTCACACATTTATTGAGATGATTTAACTGACCGCGCGATACGCTGGAGCGCATTGCTTTAAAAAGCTGGTCCCTCCATCATATCCAAGTGTTAGGGCTAGGCAACAGCAAACTTCTCCATCTTGAAATACCCTAAGAACTCTTCGGGAACCAACGAGTTGAATAAGTTTTGAAAATAAGCATACGGCGCAAACAAATTATACACTAGACTACTATAAGTGATGAAGCTTTTCATCAAATAGGAGCATCATCTGTCAAATATTACACCCCACCGTTTAAAAATCCGCGTGATCACTTATCTTGTTTGCCTTTGATAATTCTTGGAAGAACTACCCTGGTGGGTGTCGGTTGGATTGGATCAAAATGCTTGGACAGACGTGTTATATTCTGAAGTCAGAACGGTCCGTTTCTCAGACTACATCTTTGTTTGGTCCGCGATTCAGTGTATTATTTACTCAAGTAGTTGAAAAACCACAATTGTGGGTAAATACACAGCAATCCTTCTTAATTCGGATTTTCCCACAAGGCCACAAGGAACATACTACCAAATTTACTTCGATATGAGCTTAACTCTCACAGACGACGATATTCGCGAATACTGGGAACTATCGAGTGAAAATCAGTTGATGTGATGATAGGAGGTGACTGTAAGTCTAAATTGGTTTAACAATAAATATTGAGAGTTGATGTATGTTAGGGGACATCACCCTTAAAAATGCAAGTATTTGAAAATTTTCTTCCCTTTGTTGCTAAGCAGGCTAAACCTCTTTCCTTGCCACAAACGTTGTTTTCTAAGAGTCGGTGAGCCATTAATGACAGACAATCACTAGGCCTTTGGAGCATCCGTTACATAAGTTAAGGTGAAATGCACGACGAGCAAAGGAATTCATGTTGCCAATGGACAAAGGTGGTTATGACAATAGAGACACACTCCAGTCGTCCCCTCTCGCCGAGTGGATTAATCCATCAAAATCTTATCTTATATTTATAAAACCATACTAGGTTTATGCAGTCTAATAGGCTCTACCTGAAGTGAAAAATATTTCCGAATTTGATAAAAATTAGGTGTTGCCTGCCTGAAAACACCGTATTCCTATGACGGGTTTCGATGTTATTTCATATCATCAGATGGAACTATGTGGCATCGAGCCCGGGACCAATGGGAGGTTAGTTTTGACCGCTACCCCTAAGCCACCGGGGTACGACGAACAAAGCTTGACATAACATTCATTCACCTTATTTTAATCTTTCCCTACTTTACCACCTGCGCTTATCCCTAAACCTACAGCGCAGTCCAAGTTCATGTTGTCGATTCCGGGACTATCCAACAAGCCTTGTGCGAAGCTACCGGACTTTTTGTGTGTTCCATGTTGGACGCTGCCGCTCTGCTGGTGACGCGCTAGCGACCCGTTTTGCGTGTAACCACAACTTTGGTGCGAGCGATGATTAAGGCTGATAATAATCAGTGAGTCACGCTTTAGTCATTTCGTACTCTACGCTCTCATCGCCGGCACATATTGTAGTGGCGCGGAAGCTAGAGATCACACGGAAGACTATACCTTTTTCAGCCAATTGCATCCACAACGCTTTCAAATTCGTCCTTAGGGAAATCATCTTCCTCCACAGATCTCTTAGGAGGAAGCTTAAGGTTAGCAACTTACATTCAATATGTGCAAACATTCCTACAAATGCGCACTGTCGATCGAGTAACCAATATCAAATCAGACGCTATTGCTACGCCTGAGTATAGGAATTTTGGTGTTGTTGGACTGTTTTTGGCCTTTCACACAATGAACGATAGCACTTTAGGGTCGTTTGCGCTCGGTGGATGTAACTTTCTAGCGTTAAGGATCATTTTGAGACATGTTCGAAAGAACACGATTTCCTTAAATAGGCATTTGCAAACCTCATGGATGCAATAGGCAGAAACAAGTTATGAGATGTCACAAAAGGCAATTGTATTAACTGGCATGGGCATTATAAAAGAGAATAGAAAGAGTTGTGAGTTAATCTCAAGCGTAGAAGGCTAGGGAAGACAGAGACAAGGATACCCGACAAAGTACTGGCCGCAAGGGCAGTAACTCGGGCATAAGAATCTTTACCAGCGCATTCAGGAGTAACTCCAAACAGAGTAACGAATTCGTAAAATATTACATCAAGAACACTACAAAAATTCATGGTTGGTCAGAACGCCACTTGCGAAAACGAAGATATGGTTTGAACAAGTAAGAACGATTCACCAAGTTGAAACGAAAAAACGCAAAAGTGATTGGTGCATATTTTCTAGGTGTTGTGCATTATGGGACGAAAATCTGACCAATACATGTCGGAATGTGTGAGAGCTTCGTCATCGGCTGTTTCGTTTAATAAAGTGTACACATACTTACCGCTCTTTCTTGCCACGGTATGGTAAGTAGACAAAACATTCGGCTTGCAGGGTACGGAAAGCCGCAAGGATCTTACTTAGCGAATTTAGCTTCATATTGTGCAAGATGACTAGGTATTATCGGTCTTGTTGTTTTATGTTTTTTAGCGTATTATCTAAGTACAAGAGAAATAACAACGTTCCGTTTTACGCGACTAGCAGATACCACAGAAACATTTAAGTGAAAACGCTACCGTTTTTATCGTAGTTTACCTTATTATTCATTTGTAGGAACGGTTCTTCTTTAACATTTAGTGCCTTCAGTATTTTCAGTTTTTCATTTTTCCTATTGATTATTTTGTGAGAAAAATGAATCCGTTACTTACCTTGTATTATTTAGTATCCTTTACTGCATTTTTGTCGACTAGAACAACGTTTTACTTTGTTAAGCTATCAAAGGCGCCAAATACCATCTATTTTCTGATAACGTCGTCCAACATGCGTCAGGAAGCCAACGGTAGGCCAACCGACGGTAGACTGGATAAACGAAACTATTCGTATGCTCCCGACCAGCATGGACTGTTTGTTACAACCGATCGTACAGATAAAGTTAAAGTGGGTTAACATGAGCAAAAAAAGAGATATGTACTACTAGATTGATTGCTCTGGTAACAATGCTCACAGTATTGAACATACTATAATTGTATTTGGGGAAAGATTCAAAGAAATGGTTAGCATGCTTGGAAAACTGACGTCTATACTATGCCTCTTCCTTGAGCCGCGTAAAAATGACGTACATCACTGCAAGTGGTCGTGGTTGCGGTTTCGTCTCTCACCACGGAAATTCATGAGTCTGTTACTCAGGTGCAGCAATCCACTATCTTTGGTAACCTCACCTAACTACGACAGGAAACTGATTCATGTCTTTTCGATGTGCTTAGTACAGCTGGAACGGGGATCCAGCATGTAGGTCTGATAAAAGTAGACTTCAAGGGAGTGTATCAAATATTTATGCAATTTACAAAAGAGTTCACTACCTAACTGTCTTAAGAGGGGATTGATTTAGCTAGCAGTAGCAGTGTACCGAAATGCATACTGATAAAGCCGTGCTCAAACGCCACTACAGGAGGAAATAAGGGTAAACTGAAGCCAATCTGCTTAGAAATAAGACCCGTGTAATTTTTAACCATTAAAAATACAGCGCAGCCAAATTATTGTGGGTTTAACTTCATCTCAGTAGCGAAATGTTTGAAATCTTTGAAGCGCTGCATTGTCTAGGGCTTCAAATTTGAATTTCGCCGTAGCGAAGCGCGCAACATGATAGCGAGAATAACGCGACTACAACTTTAAATTATTCAGAAGTATGATAGCTGAATTATCCCCTTTGGTTCGTTGTCACACCCATTGACTGCGGAGAAGAATTAAATGCTTTTGCGTATAAAACAACAGACAACATGCTTTGTTTTGATTACGGAAGAGAACAGAAAATCAAAAAACATCCTCCATCTTGGGAAGTTGCAATAAAGCAACAAAATAAGTAAAGCATAAATTGCAATGCAGGAATTATACTGAATACTGAATACTGTATTATCGAGCAAGTAGAAATGAATTCTGTACAACTGTTTCGAAATATGGTGAGAAACGTTATAAAAGTTGTCAACCGTGAATATTGTTGTCGTTCTAATGTAACATTTAAAATATCTGACTTACGATATTTCAGGATTCACGAATGTGATATGTCATCGTAAGCGTGCAGTCGTTCTCTGAATCGAATAGTGGCAAAATGGCATTAAGCTTCAATGCAGCGAACGGCTAGCAGAATGATTGTGTACTTAAGAAAAAAGAACAAAAAATGCTTTGCAAATGGGCTGTCAAATGCGAAATACTTAGACTGTCAAGTATAAAAACAAAGTCTACATTTATGTCCGACGACTTTAGTCTCAAGTCAGAGTTGATATTTCGCCTCATATAAATTCGGGTAAACCATGGGCTACCATAACGTTAAGCGTACAATTTTCAGCCGATGTCGTTTTAATCATCCTGTTCAGTGTTCACCTCTGACTGTGACGCCACCGAACACAGCAAAAGAGTATATTTTGTTTGCTCGCTGTTCTGCCAATCATGGAGAAAGAAGGTTTCCTTGACAATCACATCGGCATTTGGAAACGGATGCATAATTCATGCCCATCATGATCATGTAGCTAAACTATACTCCGAATATATGTCTTGACCGTATGATTCCCTGTTGATTTCTATGCGCTCATAACTGACATTCGGCTCAGTGAGACATACTTCAAGAAGACAGTACCGCCCATGGGCAAAATAAACGATATGGTAATTTGTGGCTTGCTTGAAGTGCAACAACATCTTCATGCTAAGAACGCTTTCCCTCTCTGTGTTGATTGTTTCGAAGATATGGGTGAAAATTGCTTAGGTCAACATGAGTTTGGTCAAACTACTGTTAATATGCCCTCAACTACCTCGGACGGTAGCACAACTTTCCGTCGTATACTCAGTGAGCCACAGATCGTTTTATTAGTCAGCACTCATATTTCGAAACCAATATCCGCTTTGCATCTGACAATTCTAGTCTCATAGAGTCTCATATAACGAGTGAAGGATCGTGTGAATGCAAAAGTTTAGAGACGTAAAGACTATATTATTCGAGATGGCACACTAGGAATGGTGTTCCTTAATACGTGTCCCTTGTTAGTGATATTTATCTACTTAAGTGCCAGCAAAACTGCTCAACACTTCATTAACACACAAGGCTGCTGTTCTAAATGACAAGATAGTCGCCAAAAAAGAGGACACGGTAGCACTACTTAATGCATATAAACTGTAGTTGTTACCAATGGAACAACGGGAGAATGGTGTATTACGGATCAAAAAGCAATGTTTAACAAGTCCCGTGGGATGGAACTTATTACGAAAATAAAATGGCAAGCTAAATTGAAAATTATTTTGTTGCACTCACACTGCAGTTATGTGGAACAGCGGAGATGTTCGCATATTAAAAGTATAAAGAAATTGGTTCGGAGTTGGATAACAAAGTGTCTGATTGCTTTTTGTAGCCCCTGACTAACAATACATATAATGAAATGCAAATGCGACAACGCATCGAAAACTCCTTTTTCAACTATCACCAGATTGGGAGAATTGAGGACATGATCATGGAGGGCGTTCCAAGGATGGCACTAGCGCAGCGAAAAGGAATTTCAACAGCGTTCAAGCCAGCTATACCGTATTTTCAGATTCAGAGGGTGACCTCTTAGTTTTGTGTTGTGGTTCAATTCCAGCAGTGGACGGCAAATGTGGTTTGGGTTCTACAGAATCTGGTAAACCATTATGAAATCCCCCCGCAAACGCCGATGTCGACTGATGCTCATTCTTAAAGATTGTGATCATAGCTGATAGGGCACATGAAAGAGGCCCCTGAGTTTCTTGGTTGCTGTTCGTTGATGAGTCACGAGAGCAATGAAATTGTTTCTGCCACGGCTGCCAAGCCTGGACAGCATATTCCACGGGCGGTTGCACGTAGGTGTTAAGCATTTGGGGGTAGATCGATGGTATGAAATCAACAGAAGGCCCTGCGAAGTAGGCCGAAGTGATGGTCATTGGTTCTCCTCGCCTTCTCTGCTTGTTTTGAACACCCGAGATCTTCCTGTACCAATACACCCAGGTCACGCTCCTGAACAGACCTTCGCCAAGGTGTTGTCTCCAAGCTTGTACGCGCTCACCGGCTGGTGACGTAGATGGATCACCTTGCACTTAGTTATGTTCAACTGAAGTAGGTTCGCCTTTGACCATTCATAAATGCAATCTACGTCATGTTAGAGTAAATGGTGATCTGGCTTGTTTCTAATCGCCCGTCATATCTTGACGTCATCGGCGAAGAGCATGAAATTTGAGGAGATGACTCTTGCCACGTCGTTGATAAACCTCAGGAATAAGCGCTGTCCCAACACTGAGCATTGTGAAACACCACATTCTACCTCAATCGGGTTAGAGAGTGATCCTCTAACGCGTACCTGAAATGTATCTGAAGTTGCCAATTTAACCAAGAGCATGATCTCCGATTCCCTAGCTCTGTAGCCTGTGAAGTAGGATACGGTGATCCAGGCGCTCGAAAGCTTTGGAGTAGTTTAGATAGATGACGTCAACTCCGACCCCATCCTCAGCCACTTCAGTTCAACTATCTCGTGCAATCATCCGGTTGGTGGTGCATGACCGGTGTTGACGGAAGCCATGCTGCTCCGGTGCCAAGGTGTTGCATTTTCCAGATAGTCTATTAGAACCTCAGCAACGAGCGCTTCCAGCAAATTTGCGAGCACAGGGAGAAGGGTCACTGGGCGATAGTTTGTAAGCACTGAACGGCTACCTTCTTTGAAAATCGGGGTGATAATGCCACACTTCCACATAGTGGGGACTTGCTGTTCATCAAGGCACCTTTGGAAGAATAGTGCCATCGCTTTAAGGCTGGACCATACCGTGGTACGATGATTTGCGTGCCCCAGCGATCCACTGAGATATGCTGGGTGGCGCTTTTCCGTACGTTCAGAACCACTCAGATCAGGTTGGTCAATGGTTAGAGGCTAGACAAAATCAGCCTCCTGGTTCCCCAGTATGGGGGTTGGAAAGAGGGTGGCACCTTATTCCTTAAAACGCACTCCTTGTAGTCCAACGCCATACCCGGTTCCTTGTGATAAGGTTTTCGAACCAAAGGCTTTTGTTGAAAACACTAGTCATCCTCCTGTTTGGACCTGGGCAACCTGACAGTATCCTGGCCACTCAATACTATGAAGCATTCATCAAACAATTTCTGGAAGCTCTGGCCACCGCAGAGGATAATAAACGGCGTCCTATCTACTGCATCGAGCCCGGTGGATAGGGTTTTGGATGCTACTGCTCAAGCCTACCCATTTTCTAAGGCATTTTTACTCCTACCGTCTCGTTCCAGCTTCACCTTTATCCCCCCGTTTTCAACATCCCAATTCCTGGTCCACCCCAACTTTCTTTGATAGGCTTTTCCCTTTTGATTTCTACTCTTATGTGAACGATGATCGTCATTCTTGTCCTGTCGACAAGCCCTTTTCTAAGCAAGCGGCAAAGCCTGGTTAACTGGCTTCCATTTGTATCCCACGATTATTCCTAAGTTTGACATGCCTCAGTGTACGAACATTGCGACATATAGGTACACTAGCAGCACTTGCCGGAACGTTAGATACCCTCTCAATCGAAATCTGCTGCTTATCGGAGACCAAAGTGCAAGCCTCGAGATCAGTGCTCACTTTGCCATCCACTTCAGGTGACATCAGCAGCGCAATCTCATTGCATCCATCCCGTGACGATGCAGCTTCGAGCACCGGCCAAGAAAGTGTTGGTATTGCCCTGAGTCCCCGTGCTGAAGCTGCTCTGGTTGATCGGATTCCAGTCAGTAGCCGGATGTGTGCTGTCCGATTGGCTGGATCGTTCAATGCTTCGAAGCCTCACGGGACCAACAGGTGTCTATTCGTTATCGTTGCCTATGCACCCACAAACTGTTGCGATGATTCTGTAAAAGACGACTTCTACCGCCCACTGAACGAGTTTCTTCTCCACAGAAAAAGCTGGAACACTGTAGTGTCGGCTGTGGATCTGAAAGCTCAAGTTGGAAAATTATCCATTGTTGAACTGCATCTGGGTGGTCAACATGGTGTAGGCCCTGTAATGATAACGGTGAGCGGATACTTCATTTGTGTGAAGATGCTCGCTGAACAATGAACAATCAATTTATACGGGTTAAGAAGCGTTGCTTTACAACTCCCGTTGGATAGATGGTGAGGATATCAACATAACAATAATGAGGATAAGGATAGTAAAATAGGTTATAGTTTAAATATGAAAATAAGGACTTATAGTTTGCTCCGTTGTGGTTCTGCGATCCTCTTAGATTCACAGCACTCACAGTTAACAACAATAAATCTATGGTAAACTCCAGTTGTAGGATGGAGACGTAGTGTTAAGTAACAATGTGTAAGTGGATGTGTGCATCGTCCAACTGTCTTTTAAATACTGTTAGTGTCGGTGCACATGATGTGTCTCGCAGAATCAAATATGTCATAATCAAGTCGCCTCGTAGTCTACGATAGCTTCCACTGAATAACCCAATCGTTGCACCCTCTCCCGGTATGAAATATTGCGCATTCCAATTAAGTTCCTGGATGCCATACGTTGTGGCTGCTCCAGTGCAATAAGGTCGTGTTGCAGCCATGGAGTTTAGGCTTAAATTGCGAATTCGATATGGGGGCGAACATACGCACTGAGCATTTGTCAAAATATGGAGCTGCTTATTTGTCCAAAGACCTGTAGTAAAAGCCCTACGTGTTGGTTCCCGCTCTTCGTGGCCTTTTCGGATTGCCTGGAGCAACGCAAGTCATCTTGAACCAGGACACCCAAGTCACTTTCGAGCGTTGATTGTTGTAATATATTCGTTCCGAGTCGGTATGAGTAGCTGCCCTGAGGGCGGATGGAAAGCACCTTGCATGTACTGACTTTAAAATGTAATACGTCTTGGGTAGTCTATTGACGTGCCATGTCTAGGTTAAACTGAAGCAGCCATTAGTCGCCGTTTGTCTGGATCCTGCGCCAGATCTTGATTTCGCCGGCAAACCTTAAGAAGTTTGAAGCGATTCCCTGTGCAACGTCATTAATAAACATCAAAAACAAACGCATACCTAGAACTGAGCCTTGCGGCACACCACACACAACTTGTATGAGATTTGATAAGGAACTCCGAGCTCTGACCACTAATTGCCGTTGAAGTAGAAGGTTGGCGATCCAGCTTAAAAGAGGGTCGCCGATCCCGCAGTGCTGCAGCTGGGATAGTAGTATCCGATGGTCTAGACGATCGAAAGCCTTGGAAAAATCCAAATAGATCACATCAACCCATTCCCCAGCGTCAGCAGCCTCGGTCCAGCTACCTCGTGCAACTAGTAACTTCGTTGTACATGACCGCTGTCGACGGAAACCGTGCTGCTCAGGAGTGATGATGTTGCAGTTTTCCATCTAGCTCACCAGTGCATCGGCAACTATGGATTCCAAAACCTTGGAGAGTATAGGAAGAAGGGTTACTGAGCGGTAGTTGGAGGGATCAGTTCTGCTTCCACCTTTGTGAATCGGGGTTATTATTCCAAGCTTCCACATAGCAAGAACTTGGTTCTGGTCTAAGCAGTACTGAAAAAACTGAGCTAAGGGTCCTGCCAGTTGGCTTGCTACTGCTTCCAGTGCCTCTGGACGAATGGTGTCGACACCCGGCGAGCTGTGTTTGCGTAGAGACGTCAGCTTTTGTAATACAGTCTTCGTGGTAAAAGTGATGTGGATTAATCATGGCGAGGATACGACAAAGCTTGGAAGATAACTGGGTGGCAAGACCCTTTGAAACGTGGGGGCATATTGCATCCGCAGCGCGTTTGCTGCTTCCACAGCCGTTCTTGTTGGGACACCACCCGTTCTGAGTGGATTAAATCCTTGCCTCATCTTTCGTAGGCTATTAACGTGCTTGTACAGCAGTTTGTGGTTAGCACTGAAGGCTTTTGCGATGTTCTGCTGATAGGCGGCTTTGTCTTCTCTTAACAGTTGAGTGCAGTGGTTACGTTGGGCTACGTATTTGTCCCAAGTTTCTGGTGCAGGAGCTTCTCTGTACACTCGTCATGCTGCATAGCGTACTGTCATCCATTTTCGAGTTCTGCCTCTAACTTAAGAAACTTATTTACACTTATAGCAAACTTTTATCTCTGAAGCCTCCGCAATCAGCTGACTGAATGTCTGGCGAACTCGAACCAGGGGGTTTCCGGGGGTTCTTCGAGAAACGACCAAGACGTGGCGCTGACGAGATGGGCTAATCGATCGCAGCTTGTGATGGTTCGCACAGTGCCATCGTTTTCAATCAGATATTCTGCATGACAGAGGAAGTTGAAATTGTTGACTGCGTGTTCACTGCGACCCAACGGGCAGTCTAAAACCAACACATCAATCATATGCTCCTCGTTGGTAAGCATAAGCTCCAGCACAGATGGCCTGTTCCCTGTTCTGAACCGAGTGAGCAAAGTGATGGGATTGTAAAGAGGATCACTGGTTACGAGCTTTCGTTGATCGGCTTTGAATTGTTCTCCGATCGTGACAGGAGCTTCTACACAAGGTAGGTTGAAATCTCCCGTGATAAGTATGTAGATGTATTTTGTTGTAAAATTGCATCTTTAGCAGCCGCTATTTGGTAGTCTTTTTGGATTTAGTTAGAGGGGCGGTACACCAAGACAATAAGGCAAGCGTCGCTGCCATTTAACTGCAAGCGGCAGCAAAGAGAGTTTGGGAACTGAGAGTCTGAATCTTCCACAGCTTCACATTGTAGGTCGCTTCGGTAATAAAGAATTACCCTTCCTCCTTTTGTGAGCCTGTCGTTCCGGATCAACGACATGCCCGGTTGCAAAACTTCAGCGCTCGTCAATCCCGTGTGTAACCAAGTCGCGGTGATTCTAATGACATCATATGACCTAGAAGCTTGGAGACCTTTCAGTTCGGATAGTTTATTAAAAAGACCCTGAGCAATTGTATATAAGCAGGCCAGTTTCTCGATCTCTATGAGACCACAGGTTGGTGAAAGGGTCACGTGTTGGGAATGCCTACCGACAGGAGGTCGGCAGGTACTGGTATTTTTGATGGGAAATGATACCTCGTTTGCAACTTGATTCGGCCCAGGTGCTTACAAACATTCGTTTAGAACTACGTCAAAGTCACTTAAAACAACAGCCAGGCTACGCTTCTGTACATTCGTCGGCATGCTTGCTGTTTCAGTTGCTTTAATACTGGAGCTGTGTAAAGATTCTGCGACCTTTAACCGAACTTCGGAAAGAAGAAGTTGCCGATTTCTTCGCCATAGATCCAAAACATCCGTTGCTTGTTGCTTCGACTGAACCACACGTTTTAGGATTTTAGGACCTCATCCTCTATAATTTGGTGAGAGAGGTATCCTGGTGAGCAACAGCGCCACAATATTATCCAAAGAAAGAGTTGCACGAATGAACCACCACTGTTCTAAATCGTGCTTCCCGATCACTTGAACATCTTTAGAAGGATGTTCTGGCACACCATGTATGAAGCTTGCGTTTAGGCGGTCTTGCTTGCTGTGCCCCTCTTCGGTGTTTCTTTTTAATTGTCGCACGCTCCAAGAGACATCAGGATAGATACGTATCCTACAGGATCCGTGTTTTAGCGCGCTTGCGGAAAGCAAAACCTTTTCTACATCAGTGGTGGATTTTAGTGTTACTCGAATAAGTCTGGGTTCGCCATAGTGTGGCGAGTTCGGATGACGAGTAATTCGGAACACGTTTATGGGCTTGGCTTTGACACTCATCTTCACGCACAATGAGTTCCATTAGTCTTGGTCTTCTGATAACTTATCCCGCAATGTGATGGCGGCAGATTTAGGGACATTTGAGCATACAACAGTCCGGGCACTGTTGCTGGATCTCTTTTCGTTGATCTACACGGTATGGTACTCGTTTGTCCTGACCTGCTGACAAGTGTTGATTGTTTGCTGTTTGTCCCTCTATTCGCGTTAGCAGTGTTTACAATAGAAGAGGCCGCAACGGCGACCTTTCGGTGGACATTTGCAGCAATCTCTGCATATGTAACTGATGTTCTGGGAGGCTTAGTCTAGACAAGAGACATTTGAGCTACAGATACCGAGAGCTGATTTTCGGATGCTTCATCCTTGTTAGTGCTAGATGTCATGTCAAGTGGAATTCGCTCAACCAGACGTTTTTGATGATGCCTGATTTTCGTTGCCGTGAATACTGTTTGACTCTAGTAGGTACGGTCAGTTTTCGCCCGGTGTTCTACCAAAGTTGGAGAAGACAACGGAGATGAAGACGTGGCTGATTGCGGTTTAGGGGAAGCCGATTGTTCAGCATTCCGTTGCTCAGAAGCCGCTACGTTTCTGTGATGCATACTCACTTCCATTGAAGTAATCTTTTCGTTTATCCTCTGCTCTGCTTCTGCGGTTAACCGGTCGCATTTCTGAGCTAGGATAAGCAAGCACTTAACGAGTGGGATAGTGGAACACGCAGTACGGAACCAAAATGCATCTTGGGAGCTATTTCACTCCCGTACCTATTGTTGGGACACATTTCGTATGATACCATTCCAAACAATGCGAGAAAGCCAGACCGATTTTTACTACTCGATGGCATTCTGCTAATCCGCAAATGCCTTTCGCTCGGAGCCTCTTCGGTTTCACATATCTGCCATTCAATTTGGTGTCGTTACCTGACCCAGTGGGTTGGTTAGCATTCTGTACTTTTCCAGCTTTGAGAGCGGCGCACATCGGTCAGGCGAGCGTGGTGGATATAAGGTCAAATGAGCGATCGGCGTGGTCGCACGGTCCGTGTGATGGGTTATGCAGTCGCACTGGTTGACAAGGTCACAAGGAATGGCGAGTGACTGGAACCTGAACAGAACTCTGAACACAGATTGACAGATCACAAATTCTTTCACAGCTGTGTTGAGAAACACTCGATCGGAGTAAGCTTAGGCTTTTCGATCTGACTCGAGAATTCTGTATCGAATGGTGTCACACAGAAAGGCAATCGGCTCAATGTGATAGAGTTAAACGCTTGCGCTTAATCATGGATGCCAATGGAAAAGGTTAGTGATGGCGCAGCCACTAATCGTAGAAGATATTTCCACGTGTGATGGATCACTGTGTAGGGCTGGTAAATCCGGCTCGAATGAGCTTACAGTGACAACGCTGCGAGAAGATGGAGAGAGGATAGAAGGGAATAATTCACATGAACCAGGGGCACGCACGGCACACGCGTGTGGCGATGACCTTGGTGCTTATTTTTGCGAGCACTAATTTCAAACACAGTAACCGCCGGAGGGTGAATTGGCGCCCACCAGCCTCAATCAAGCCATGGACGCCAATCGATGACATTACGATAAGTTACCGATGGAGAGGCTGCGTCCAGAACTGTCGCTCGATTTGGACCACATGTGAAGACATTGACCATGCAATTGTATGTGCTGACCTGCGGATGCGCTTTGGCGGATGCCCACGATGACGTTGTGAGCTCATTGACACCAGCCAACTGGCGAAGTCAGCTGTTCCGAATGCCTATCAAAGTACGCTGTCATGCGAGTTGAGTAGGCGCTCTCTGGATGCAACTGAAGCTCACTGGTCTCATATTCACCAGACCTTCCTACCGGCAGGCAAATGTTTACGTAGTAAGTCTAATCACCAACATGGACATTGGCCCTCTTCACAGTCTCTGGAACTTCTCGTTGCTCGCCTGCATATACTGGCTGGAAGCGAACACAGTGAAACGCGCAAAGAGCCCCGGGCAAAATTCCGTGCTAGCCCGAATGGAGACCTCAAGTCCCGATTGTCTCATCGAGCTTCAGAGATGGAAATGGCCGTTGTCCTTGGTAACCATCCTAAGTTATTTCGGCTGATACGGAAAACGGGGCAGCAGGAGAATTGGTGGCAGTGAAACTATACATGACGAGAGAGGACAGCTTATCCACAACGTGCTTTGTTTAAACACTGTGCGGCCGCACTTTAACTCGTCTCGCTTTGCCCTTTGTGGCCACTCTAATTCTCCCCACATAATATTGTGTGTGCGTTCGTTCGAACCAGTTAGACGAGCTCTACTCAGTGCTTCCCAACTCTTGCATCTAACGTGTTTTGATCATCCTCTTGCTCCAGTTCCTAGTTTTCGACATATTTTTTTGAAGAGTTCCACTTGTGTAACTACACCAAACCGGTTTTTCGGAAAAGATTTTGGTCTCATTCGGAAGAATAAGCTGAGGGCTCCAAAACTACGCGACAAACATCCTTGCAAATTGCAGCATAACAAAGTTACAATCGTTTTGCTCCGCTCAGCAACTGAAAGGTTCTAGGGATGCTTAGCAGCGCCCCACCTGTATCGTCGCTTAAGACAGGCCGATTAACGCACGCTGCCGCTTTGTGTGGGTGTGTGTGCGAGTCTATTGACCGCCGAACCCGACATAATGCGCGTTACGACCTCCATCTGCCTCTACCTCCAGACCTTGATGCGGTTGAACAACTCTCAGTTCGTGTGCGTGTTCTGACCTGGTCGTGCGTCACGCCTAGCGCAAAGAACGCTCATCAAGGTGAGCGCTTCCATAGGCGTTGCTATAAACAATAAGAGGACGACTAGCATTCCAATGGTTAAACGTCGCCTATGTTATGCAGACAATTGCAGTAAAGTTCTTAAAATCCCTGTAATTTGTTCTAGCTGCATTAGATCGTATTGTCCGCAATGTGTAGGCAAATCCATCCAAGAAGTGGAGCAGACAAACCAAGTTACTGACACAATTTGGTTTTGCCCAACATCTCAAGTTATTCCAGTTATCTTTGCTCATGAAAAGTGCGCTACAATGACTGAGATAACCGCGCATTTTGTAAATCTTAAAATCGATCCCACGGAGGTAAATATGGCCACGATAATACCTCATCCAGCCACAGTAAGCTCCGAATCTAAGCCGAAGAAGAGGGCTGGACGCTCCAACCGCACTGCAGAGTCTGTGACTCTAAATTCACTGGGTCACCTCACTCTCATAAGTGAACGAGCTTCAAACAAGCCTGCTTCTAATTCTCGAGCCATAGACGCTTCACCTCGAGATTCAGCCATGACATCGACAGCTCGGATCCGAAAGCAACCCGGTGTAGATAAAATACAGCTAACGTTAGCACAGATTGCCTCGACAAACACACCCGCAGCGGCAAACATAAACCCATTTTCTGTACCGAGCACGCGTGGCGCAAAGCAGCTTTCACCGTCAACTCCAGTGTTGCCTTCTAAACAACCCGAATAGCCGGTAAAACTATAAAGCCGATATCGCTAGACAAAACTACGCTGCGTTAAATTTCGTGTGCACCAATGTTCCCGAGTCCAAATATGGTACAATAAAACGCCAGTTACAAGACGATCGCTACTATCTGCGATGCGATTTTATTCCCGGTGAGCTTGCTACGCTGCAACGCGTATCATGTCACTCGACCTTAGTGCACTCATTTGAACCCCGAATTCTTTGAGTAACACTAGACTCAGCAGATGAGACAAAGGTTGTCCTGCTCTCAGCAGTTTGTCTTCGCAACTCCCTGAGCGGAGTGCGCATCTTAGCTGATCCACCTTGGAAACATCGCCCAAATGAAGCAGTTGAGCAACGCGGCATTCCTACTAGGGATACAAAGAAAACGATATTTGTTCATGGTGTTCCCGAGCATCTGTACTCTTCTGATCACGAGGCATAAACACATGACCGAGAGCAGTGGTGCTACATCCGCGAAGCACTCACAGTTGGCAATGTTATTATCAAATCCTTGACAAGAGTTCCGTCATCAACTAACTACAATGGCTGCGGTCCAAGACGAATGAAACTAATGTTACACTCTGTGGGAATGAGGCAAGTTCTGTTGGATAGCTGGTGAAAGTTTCGAGCTAGGTTGACAACAGTGATCCGGCTAAAGGCAGCAGGCGAACGACCAAGTGTCGTTAGCAATTCGATGGAACTAGCAAACGCTGCAAATTCCTTATCTGCCCAGTCCCGCGGAGAGCCCGACACGACAGCATCCACGGCACACAAAAGAAGAGAACACAGCAAGAGGGAATCGTCTGTTCAGGAACGCTCAACAATGTCATGCAAATTGACTGAAATTCATTAAGCAAAAAATGATTAATGGCCGGCCACCTAACGGTCGGCTCAAAAACTAATACAAAGTTGACATCCAACAATGAACTCCTAACAACAAGAGCCCGAATTTGCACGTACACAAACGCCCAAAACCTTTTAAGTAAGTTGGCCGAACTTAAAGAACTCTACAACACAACCGCGAGGCCTCGTCATGATTACAGAGACCTGATTAAACCTTGAGATAACCGATTCTGAGATCAATGTTGCTGCATCGGAACAATAGAACCGGAAGGGTTGGCAAGGTGATTCAATATTGTAATACAAATCTCGGATGTGAAGTTATCGATCACCCGGAAATCCGAGCTCCTGATTCGATTTGGTGCCGCCTACGGTTGCGGAAATAGGATACATTTCCGTCAGCCGCAACTTAACGCCCACCAAAGCACAGGTCGGAAATGAACACCAAACTGAACCACGTTTTCCAGTTTGAACTGAACAAGTCCTACACCCACATTCTTAACACTGGAGACATTAACGTGCACGATATAGAAACGCCAACAACCGACAGTACGCAGTTTAAAGCCTGCTTGTAAGAGCTAATTGCTAGCCACTCTCCGTACAACCACGTAACCTATCTCACCAGATTTTGAACTGCTAACAAGCTGTCGATATTGGATCTTATGTTAACTAACAAACTCATGGTTGGCGGGATAGTTTCATGTAGAGCACTGGGTCGTAGTGAGCATGTTACTCTACTCTTTGACTATATTTGCTATGCGAAGAACCCTGAAAAGGAGGATCATATAGTGTATACTGTCATGCACTGCAATGTGTTATCTAAACTTGTTAAGTATAGATATTGGACTTTCTTAACCGAATCCCCCCCCAGATGTTATCTGGAAAACCTTTACAAGGGAGCTTAGCATACTGGTAGTGCAAGCACCGGAAGGGAAGTCCTTCCAAGGCAAAAACAAGCAAAAGTAATTCCTGTGGAGTAGAACACGTAAATGTATGTCCCGGAGGGATTTGGCATGGCGAGATCACAAGACTGCTCGAATGCCGAAACATGGACTGCATACGTGACACATCGTAACTTCTGCTTGAAACTGATCCGGGAAAACATGGTGACGCATCAGCGGGAGTTAATGAAGCGATTCTGCACGAACCGCAAACTCCTATACAGGTACGTTAACGGAATTCAAATAGTCAAGCGGGGGATTCCAGCACTAATCATGGCTGATGGGTGCACGCGATCAGAAGTGGAATCAGCTGATCTCCTACGATTTCATTGATCTGAAACCATCTAGCAGGTAAGGAGCTCAAATATTCTCCTCGTTTCTATTACTCCACCGTCAGGTTTAAACACTGCGGTAGCTGGGTTGAAGAAATTGTTATCCTTGCGTATCCACAATTGGCCTGGAGTCGACAACATCCGACCAAAGGCTCTGCAGGCGGTAACTATTGACCTAATGGAATCACTGGCGGTTTTCTATCAGCGACGTCTAGAAGATAACAATATTCCACCAGTATGGAAGAGGAGGTAGCCGCACTGACCCTACCAACTACATCCAATAACAGTACTATCCAAAGTGATGGCATAAACCATCGCAGATGAGCTGATGTATTATCTGGAAAGCCACTACTTAATAACCCCAGAGCAAAATGGATTTCGTCAAAAGCATTCGCGCAATACTAACCTGTAAATTGCACGGAATAGCTGGACTGGTGCTGTTGATGGTGGAGCAGGAGTCAATGTCATCTACCTGAATTTTCAAAAGTGTTTGATAGCTTAGTCCAGCAAATTCGTCTTCAGAAGCTTCGGAGCTGCGGCACTGACGACCCAATCATGAGTTAGAACAACGATTTTCTGCATTAACGACGGCTAAATGTGAGAGTCCGGGAATCACTGTCCGATGCAATCGATCTGGTGTGTGGTGTACCACAAGACTCGGTGCTTGGACCTGGTCCATTCTTGGTGTTCATTAACGATTTGGCGAAATCAAATACTTCCGATTTCCTACTTTTCCCTAATGGTATCAAAACATGGCGAAGGATCAGAGGACCGGACGACCATGAACGGCTCCAATGCGATCTTAACACAGTGTCGAACTGGTCAGTTCAAAAGGCCCTACCATTCAAGGTAGACAAATGTCGCGCTGTGCAATTACGCCAAAGCCATTACTATACATCTTTGCTTGGGACAAACAGATTACAGACAAGCTCCAAGGGACGTGACCTTGGTGTGCTCATACAGAGCGATCTTAATTGTTCAAAACAGGTTGGGTTATCTGCGAAAAGAGGCAACCAGCACGTCGGCGTGCTGCGAAGAGTATTCGGGAGTTTGGACCCATCAATCTTCCCATTGATGCACAATTCGTACGTGCGCCCGCATGATGAATACACTATCCAAGCTTGGCAACCTTGGTTGAAGCGAGACCTAGAGACGTTAGATACATTACAACGTAGAGCAACAAAGAGTGTAAAGGGTCTGCGCTATCCCTCTTATCACCGAAGGCTGAAGTTGATGGGAATTTGCAGGGAAAGCAATCGAAGGCTGCGCGGCCATCCCATATTAGCGTATCAGATATTGAGTGACCCCAACCACATATGCCGCCATTTGCTGAAACTTAGCCACAACACACAGCTCAGGGTTAACTCTTATAAATAAAGGAACAATATAGCCGTCTAAAGTGTCGACGGAATTACTTTTCCCTTCTGATTTGCCAACCCTGGAAGGCACGCCCGGCCACATTTTTATCATCTCCTACCTTGGACATTTTCAAAAAACCATTAGATGCTGCTCTTAGCTCCCAGCATTTTATTACCCAAACTTCTCTATTGTGGATTACGCGAAGCATGCTTTTCAACAGGATTTATGTATCAAATGGAACCAAGTGAGCGACCATAATTCACTTTTCTCACGACTTATATCAACGATTAATACACCCCAGTGCATTTCTGCACTTTTACGCGCGATTTATTTTAAATTTTACACTGATGTAATTTATTAAATCATTCATCTCGGCAGACGTTTGGTAGATGACCCAGATATATTTTGAGTCATCATATTCACCCAACGATTATACGGGACTTGTTAAGCACTTGCTGTTATCCCTTGATAAATCATAGTTTATTGTTCATTTTTCAACTTGTCAAAACTCTTGGAGCGTTGACCTGAGTACTTTGAAAGACAATTTAATCGGTCTGAATTGTTAGCTTTCTCACCGGCCACTGATCACTCCGCTCCCTGGGCTGTCCCGTTGGATCCGCCCTCTCGCTCAGAAGTCGAATTCGATATCGCACAGTTGAAGTTAAATAAAGGCGAAGGACCAGATGATCTTCTTCCAGCCCTCCTCAAATTCGAGTGACCTGCTCTTGTGATGATTTATACGAGTTACTATTGAAACTGTGGGAGCAGGAAACTGTCCCAACCCACTGGAGCCGCTCCGTCATAGTCCAGTTTTCAAGGAAGGCATGCTTTCGAAATGCGGCATCCATAGAGGAATCAGTCTGATCTCCATCACCTCCAAATTGCTTGCCTCTGTCATCAATTACAGACTGACTGGCACTCGTGAAACCCAGATTCGCAAAGAGCAAAGCCGGGTTTCTTCAAGTTCGGGGCTGCATTGACCACATCTTTACTTTGCGTCAGTTGTTGGAGCAACGTCACCGATATTGGTGGCCCATAGTTTCGTGTTCCTCGATATCAAAGGTGCATTAGTTTAGGTGGATAGACGTGCGCTTTGGGACTGTCTACCCAGGAAAGGTGTATTTGAGAAATATGTAAACATTATCCTAACATTTTGCGCGCATAGCTCAGGCAGAGTGAAGGCTTACGGTAGGCTGGCTTCGTCTTTTAATACCTCCAAGTTGTGAGGTCAGGAAGTCCACGGTCACCTTTCCTCTTCACGTTCGCTATTGACGGAGTAATGGAAATCACATCCACAGGACACGAATTAGAAGATGTGAATTTGCTCCAAGGTGAACGACTTCTTGGCTTGGAGTATGCTGACGATATTGCCCTAGTCTGTGACAGCTCCAGAAAGTGCCAAACGACACTGAACAGATTAGCAATGGCTGTCCGTCACTTAGGGTTTAACTTCTCTCCCTCAAAGTGCAAAGCGTTCCTCCAAGATTGGCCTGGACGGTCTCCTAAGCTTACCCTTAGTGGGGATCAGCTAGAAGTGGTTCAACAATTCATCCTCTGAAGTTATATCAGCGCGTCTGGGATTTAAGAGATCACGAACAGTATAGCAACAGCTCGAAGCGCTTTTGCAAACTTCGCCATTTATAGCGCCGGTGCGACGTCACTCTTGCCCTGAAAGGTAGAGTGTACAAATCAGCGATACTTTTCACTCTACTGTACGATTGTGAAACCTGGCCCCTTAGATCAACGGATGTAAAGAGTCCAGTTACCTTCCACCACCAGTGCCTTCACAATTTGGCACATATCTGGTAGGAACACCGAGTAAGCAACGAGTGTGTTCGACGCCTTGCGTACGGCAAGGAAAAGAAAATAAACCGCTCAGCATGGTTATTTCCTCCAGGAAGATCCGATGGCACGGCCACGTGTTACTCATGCCAGTCCACCGACTCCCGCGACTTGCATTGTTTGCGCGCCGGGGTGTGGATGGGTGATGGCGAATGGATAAGCGATGGCTTGGTCGAGAGGAATCAAGGCTCTCGCTTCGGTACTGGGCTAGTTTGGAGCCTCTCTGCTCCTTAGTTTTGGTCCGATAGACGATGAACAGGTTTGACTGGATACACTTGCTTATATGTCTAGGAGCCGACCTCAGTGGCCTTCGTGCTGTGAGTATCTTTGTCCCACCCATCCCTCTTAGCCTCCGTTTCCAACCACGATCTCACTATTTATTCTTATATAACTTTGCGTAGTGACTATTTTTGCTGCATAGTAGCTGGCTGGTAGTTTACCGGAACGATGCCTATCCGTTACCGGTAGCTGAGCTGGCTTTCACCTGTTGCATTCTCCCCATTTTATTTTATGTATTGCGGCACAGTATCTGAGGTGTTTTACACCTCTAGCTAAAGTGTATAATGACTGTGATGGAAGAACTGTGACAGTAGTTCAGCTAGCTTGGTGGCCGCGGCCTTCTGTGCTTTCGGCCGGATGATTTTTGCTCCCTGATAGCTATCATCGTGTAGTATGAGTAACTTCCTTAGCACAGCAGATGAGTTGAAACCTATATGTATAAACATTGGAGTCGCTAATGTGCATGACACTAAGGTAGAGGTAGAGACTGCGAGTATGAAAATTAGGGCGAATGGTTGTCGTGGGTATTAGCTGCTTCTTCGGCGCTTGTACTCTACCGCCTGTCGTAAAAAGTAGATGGATGCCATGCTTCGCTTTACGAAGATTGTTGACAAGCCTATACAACAGTTTGTTGTTTGCCAACAATTTTCTGGCCAGGCACTGTTGATAAGTTACTTTGTCCTCACGGACAAGTGCAGTGCAATCGTTGCGATAGGTCAGAAAATTGACTCAAGTCTCGTAGTCGAAGTTACCCATGTAGGCACGCAATGCTGCATCCGTTATCGCCTGGCATTTTCAAGTCCTGCCCCTTAGAATTAAGGGTATTTTTGGGTCGTAGAGGCTTAGTCTCTGAAGATCTCTTGACCCTGTCGCTGAGTCTTTCAGCGTACTCTGTCCAAACGTTGTGAAGGACTTTGTTGTTTAAGAAATCCTTAGCGGATGCGTCGACGAGTTCTTTCAAAACATGGTAGTGTGTGATTGCATGAACAATGAACAATGATTTATCACGGGATAAAAGCAAGTGCTTGACACCTCCCGTAAAATGGTTGAGGTGAATATGATTAAATCAAATTATGTCTGGCTCATTTATCGAACTTCTGCCGAGATGCATACATTGATACTTAACATCAGTGTAAAAGTAAAAAAGTTATCGAGCGTATGCTTTCAGAAAGACACTGGGACGCAGTGCTCGTTGACGTGAGGAGTGAGAAAAGTAAAATATGGTCGCTTACTTAGGGCCATTCGATACATATATCTTGTTGAAAAGCATGCTTGGCGTAATCCAAAATAGAGGAAGTTAGGTAACAAAATGTTGGGAGCTAAGAGCAACATCTACTCGATTTTGAAAACATCCAAGGTAGGAGAGGATATAACTGAGTCTGGGAGTGCGTTCCAGGGTTGGCAAACCCGAAACGATAAATACTTCCCTCGATACTCTAGACGGCTATAGTGTTCCTTTAATTTTAAGCAGGTACCCCTGAGCTGCTTGTTGTGGCTAAGTTCCAGCAATTGGCGGCCTACGTGGTTGGGGTCACTCAGTATCTGATACGGTAATATGGGATCGCCGCGCAGTCTTCGATAGCTTTCACTGAAAATTCCCAGTAACTTCAGTCTTCGGTGATAAGAGTGATGGGGCAGACCCTTTACATTCTTTGTTGCTCTTCGTTGTGGTGCCTCTATCTCTTCTAGGTCGCGCTTCAACCAAGGTTGCCATGCTTGGATAGCGTATTTAATATGCGGGCGCACGTAGGAATTGTGCTTCGTTGGGAAGGTTGATGGTGTAAATCTCCCGAATACTCTTCACAGCACGCCGACGTGCTGGTTGCCTCTTTTCGCAGATAACTCAGCCTGTTTTGAACAGTTGTGGTTGCTCTGTTCGATCACACCAAGGTCACGTTCCTAGGACCTGGTCTACAATCCGTTTGTCCCAATTAAATAGGTGTAGTTATGTCTATGACGTAATTGTACAACGGGACATTTGTCTACGTTGAATGGTAGGGCGTTTGAACTGACCAGTTCGACACGGTGTTGGGATCGCACTGGAGCCGTTCATGGTCGTCCGGTCCTCTGATCCTTCGCCATGTTTTGATACCATTAGGGAAAAGTAGGAAATCGGAAGTATTTGATTTCGCCAAATCGTTAATGAACACCAAGAATAGACGAAGTCCAAGAACCGAGCCTTTTGGTACTCTACACGCCACATCGATTGCATCGGACAGTGATTCCCGGACTCTCACCACTAGCCGTCATTCTTGTTGACAATTGTCAATCCAACTCATGATTGGGTCGCCAATGCCGTAATTCCGAAGCTTCTAAAGGAGAATTCGATGGTCTAATCGATCGAACGCTTTAAAAAGTTCTAACAGATGACATTGACTCCTACTCCATCATCAACAGCTTCAGTCCAGCTATTAAGTGCAACTGATGGGTTAGTGTTACACGAATGCTTTCGACGAAAGCCTTGTTGGTCATGGGCTTTTAAGTTGTGGCTTTCCAGATACTGCATTAGCGCGTCTGAGCTGATTGATTCCATCACTCTGGGTAGTAAGGGAAGCAGTGTTATTGGATGGTAATTTGCATGATCAATGCGGCTACCGTTATGGATAGGAGTGATGACTCCTCGCTTCCATACTGTTAGAATACCGTTCTCTTCATACGTCGCTGATAGAAAACAGCTAGTGGTTCTACTAGAATACTAGCTACCGCCTGTAGAGCCTTTGGTCGGATGTTGTCAGCTCCGGGATAATTGTGGATACGCAAGGATAACAACTTCTTCAACACATCTTCCGCAGTGAAGGTGATGTTTTCTAAACCAGATGGTGGAGTAATAGAAATGAGGAGAATGATTGGGCTCCTTACCTGCTGGAACTTTAGGAGTATTTAAGTCATAGGAGATCAGCTGCTTCCATTCCTGATCGCGTGCACCTATCAGTCGTGACTAGCGTTGCAACCGCTCGCTTTTCTTTCGAAGGCCGTTAACTTGCCTGCATAGGAGTCTATGGTTAGAGTAGAATCGCTTCGTTAACTTCTGCTGATGAGTGACCTTGTCTTCGCGGATCAGTTTCACACAGAAGTTACGATGTGTCACGTATGCAGTCCAGGTTTCGACATTCGAGCAGTCCTGATGATCTCGCCATGCCGAATCCCAGGTTCTGCATGCGTGGTATGGGATACCTATCTGGGACGGTTATGCATTTGAGTGCTCGGTAACCACTGCATAGGCGCTAATCAACAGATTTCTTAGGGACCATCTGCAGGAGGAAGTACCAAGTGCTGTCAGAAGGGCGGATTATTCCAAGTTCAAGCATGTGCTCAAACTCCGCCCTAGCTACCTTTAGCTTCGCGGGCGATAGTCGGCGTGAACGGCATGTGACAGGTGGCCCATTCGTCCGCATGTGGTGCGTGACTTGAGCTGCCACGGGCAAAGCTGCGTTCATTGGCTGAACGAGCTTGGGATACTGAGAAAAGAGATCAGCGTAGACTTGCGAGGTCTGGGGAAATGCATAGACCGGGGATATAGATGTGACATCGGCGGTGATGCCATGTTCACTGAATTTTGTTGCAGCGTCGACCATCATCTGGCGTTTCGCATCGACCAAGAGGTCGAAATGCCTGAGAAAGTCAATGCCGATGATGGCAAACGGGACTGCAGCGACGGTGAATACCTAGCGGAAAGTACGCCGAATACCTAGGTCCAGGGTAAGCGACCGATGACCGTAGGTGGATATTGGCGTGCCATTGGCGGCACTGAGGCTTGTCCACAGAGAAGTGGTAGGCTCATCTGACATAGGGGGAATGACGCTGACTTCCGTCCCGGTATCAACTAAGAACTGGCTATCGGAGTCATAATCCCTAATGTAGATGAGCCGACGTTGGGCTTTGCCGACGTTCGTGGCCATTACAGCCCTGCGTGGCGGATCATCTACAGCGGTGTAGCTGCACGGCTATACGCACTTTCGGGCCTTAGCACCGAAACGCGAGTGGTATAAACAGTAACCTGTGGCATCAGGTTTTGTGCGACGGGGCGATGATCTGGAGCGGTTGCAGTGCTTATGGTTTAAAGTGAGTTCCTCGATCTGGCGCTGAAGCGACGCTATCTGCAATGATAACGCGTCGATTGCCGACGGCTGGCTAGTCGCGCCTGTCGTTGTGGTTGCGCCAGCGCAAAGCTGCTTAGGTGCTTTGTTTTCAGTCTCTGGCTGGTGCTGTTCTATGACGCGGGCTTCTAGATCTGCAATTGCTGTGATGAGCAAGTCACTTGCTACTGCAAGGATAGCCTGAGTGTTTTCAGGAAGGCGTTGCATCCACAACTCTCGAAGAATCCCTACGTCCATGTTCGAGGTGCCGATGAGCTGTTGCATTTCGCGCAACAAGGCTGAAAGCATCCTATCTTCTTTTTGCAGATCACTAAATACCTGCTGCAGGCGGACCTTATCAGAAGGCATGATTCGCTGAATAAAAACCTGTTTAACAGTCTCGTATTTCATTACTAGAGGGGGTAAAGTATGATGGTTCTCACCTGCGAGAGTATGGTCTGAGGAAGGCAAGATATTAGCTGATTATACATCTCTAAATCAGTAGAAATCCAAATGTGTTCCGATGGATACTCTGCATAACACACATAGTTGGAAGTTATCACTACATGGTCAATAAAACCTAATGGACTAGCCATCAATAACTTGTCAACCATGAGCTCTTCCTTCGGGAGCACAAGGTTCAATATGAACGGTTTTTTTCTGTCCTGAATTTAGTGGGCGTGTTGACATGATTGTATAAGGGAATATTAGCCATAAATTTATGCAAGTCTACTTTGCGTGATGCCGATACCTCCAGATCGTGTAGATTGAAGTCCCCGGAGATGAAAATGTGGTTGTACCTAGTGCGTGTTACTCTGTTCAGGACACGCATTAAGCGTTACTTTACTATTAGAGTGCACGATGGGGCGGTAAACGATTGCTAAGAGACTTGCGTAGTTGTGTCTTTGTCGGAGACGGCACCAGAGTGAGTCGATAACATGAGTTTCCAGATCACCAACTATGGCACATTGCTGGTCGCTGCGGTATTACAAGAGGACCCTACCTCTTCTGCTAGGGCGGTCGTTCCGAATGAGTGACATTCTTGCTATCTCAACCACAACATCAGTCACCTCTTGGTGCAAACAAGTTTCGGTAGACGAAATTCGGTCCCAAGCATTCGAGATCTGAACTAGCCGAAGTTCAGT
>OX104064.1:72487155-72525458 GCA_944474145.2 Dicrocoelium dendriticum | reverse complement strand
GTCTCCGAACATTAGAGAATTGTCAACGGCCGAAAGGCATCCGCGTCGATTAAAGAAAGATTGTAACTCAATCGAAATTCTGACATTAGGTCAACTGGACTGTACAAACCCTATCACTTTCAGCAAGATAGCGAGTTGAGGCGTCTCTGCACAAATCGCGTCCGACGTTACTGGCAACTCCGTTACACTGTCAACCAGAATGCACTGAACTTCTGACTCGAATTTGACAGATGCAATCACGCAGTCGTAGTTTTCCTTCAAGTAGGAACTGAGGAGGCGTGATAGAGCGTCAGCTTGGCCGAGTTGTTGTGTAGATCGGTATCGTATATTGAAATTGTAAGCCAGCAGTACGGTTGCCCATCGTTGTAACCGACTTTCTGTGAAAACAGGAATACCCTTCTTTGATCCAAATATCGAGAGTAGTGGTTTGTGGTCCGTGATCATTTTGAAATGTCTACCATATGGCATCTTATGAAATCGTTTCACTGCGAAAACAATCGCCAGCGCTTCATTCTCAATCTGCTTGTGGTTTTTCTCCGCCACTGTCAGCGACCGTGCTGCGTGCGCAATGGCCTTCTCTTCTCCTCCTCCTGGGAACACATGAGATATGACAGCACCTACCCCATAATTGGAGGCGTGTGAAGCAACAACAATCTCCAAGTTTGGGTTGAAGTGGGTCAAAAGTAAACCAGAACTGAACGCTATTTTAACTATACCAAAGGATTGTTGGCACTCCTTTGTCCATCGCCATTCTTTCCTTTTCAGCAACAACTCGTTCAGAGGACCTCTTGTCTGATACAGGCTTGGCAGGAAAGCACTATAATGAATTATAACACCGAGAAATGAACGAAGTTTGGCAACGTCCCTTGATGGTGGCATTGGCTTGACGGCTTCTATATTAGCGTGATCCGAACGTCGGCCATATTTGTCAATGATGAACCCGAGAAACTTGATACTCTCCATCAGGGTATTGCATTTTTCCGCTCGTAACCGGAAGGCCGCTTCTTGTAGACGAGTGAGCACTTTCTCTAACGTGGCCAGCAATGCTTGTGGGTTAGACCCCACAATAAATGCGTCGTCCAGGTATACTGCGACCCCAGGGATATCGTTCAGCAGCGTATCCATGATTTGTTGAAAAATGGCGGGATCAGTTTTCACTCCGAATGACAACCGATTGTACTGGAAAAGACCCAGATGCGCGTTGGCCGTCAGTAGTGTACTGCAGTTCTTGGCTACTGGAACTCGTAAGTAAGCATCAGCTAGATCGAGTTTCGCAAACCATTTTCCACCGTTAAGCTTGGTGAACAAATTTTCAGGTATAGGCAAAGGGTACTGCTGGTTCTCCAACATGGAATTTAAGCCGGTTGAAAATACAGCGCAAATACGTACGTTGCCGTTTCCTTTCTTTATCACAACGATGGGTGCCGCCAACGCTGAATAATGTACGTGCTTGACTAAGCCTTCCGAGTGCAACCGATTTAACTCAGATTCCACTATTGGTTGTGTTGCGTACGATACTGGACGTTTGGATCTAAAAACTGGTCTGGCGTCTGATTTGAGGTTCAGCTCAGCTCTGGCTATCCGGCAGCATCCAAGACAGAATTGGAACAAATTTTCGTGGCGTCGCTTCAGTTCTGCAATTTGACTGTAAAGTTCGTGGTTCATATTCTGCGTCTCTGTGGGTTTCTCGACTTGTAGTTTCTGGCATATACTGTTAACTGATTAGTCAAGTAATTTCAATTCCTCCATCTAATCCAAACCCAGCAAATTCAATCCTAGTTGATCTGTCATAAAACAGGTTGTACGAATGTGCTGATCACGGAAACTGACCTGGCAATGCAACTCTCCGAAAAGTTTCAAAATACAGCCGGATGCGTTTCCTGCTGTGTGGTCTGTGTAGACAAGCGGTGGTCGTCCCAGCATACACATGTGTCTCGACAAATCAAAGTGATGTCTGACGCAGTATCCAGCTGCAGATTAACTTCTTTTTCATTGATCTTCAACAATGTAAACTTACGCCTGCCGACACCGTCAACCTTGAAAGTCGCCGTCACAGTTTTGGCCTCATTGTGACATCGGAAGCGCACCGGGATTCGACGCCGTATTCCGCTCTTTGTTGGTCGCTTGGCAAGACAACACGACTCTTTGTGTCCTCGCTTACCACAGCGATTGCAAATATGATTTCGGAACGGGCAGTTTCGACCAAAGTGCTATTCCCTGCAAAATCAACGAGCAGAAGATGGTTTAGAATTTGATGAACTCACATGAACCGATTCTTTCCGAGGACTTCGGCTGACCCTGCAAATGTTGTTCTGGCTACTCTGGATGGATGACTGTTGGATCATCGTAGCATCATGCTTCAAGTTCATCAACCGTTGCCATTCATTCGTCACTTCCTGCAGTGTGATCTCGGGATTTTGTTTATTTGTGCTCAGTACTCTTGTTCGGGCATCCGCATCTTTGGTTGCTTGAAGACCATACATATAAATAAGGCACTTGTACTGATCAGCTGTCATCTTGTGAAACAGTGACCGTTCACACTCACGATTTACGAGTCTCGAGTAAGTAACCCAGTCTTCGTCGTCTCGTTTGGTCATTGTCAGTCACTTGTATCGGATATTGAATAATGACGATTGCTCTCCAAATATATAGGACAAAGTAGCAACCGCTTCATCGAATGCTAAATCAGTGCTCTTTTTCAGCAAGATGAAATTCATAAACTTTTCACACTCGGCCGCACCTAATTTCCGCAGCATGAGGCGAACTCTCTTGTCCTCTGAAGCACCGGATAAATCAACGCGAAACAGGTCTCCTTATTTATGGAACCACGATTCAAAGGTAATACCGGCATCGGCATCGTAACGGAACTCACAAACTCGCAGGGTCAAAGTTTCTGCTGAGACGCAACATTCAATTGTTCGTGTTAGCGAGCCTGCTTGTAGTGACAAATTCTTGGTCAGAGTTTCGACCAACTTGGCCTGTGCTTTCTCAAACTGCGCCTGCTGTTGCTGCAACAGAGTCTGCAATTGTTCAAAACTGACTGACATCTTTGGGTCCTTCTGACTCCTGTCGCCACTGTTGTAAAGCTGCTTTCATACTGCTGCCATTCTGAGCCTGCGAGACTACGACCGCCGGATTGCTCAGTCTCGCGCCCAACCAACCGACGGGATACAGAAAGCCAAGGCTCGGTAAACAAAGAGTCTATCCTACACGATAGGCCAGTTCTATTTATTGGTGAACGAAATATACTAATTTTGGGAGCATTTGACTCCCAGCCAACGTGAGTTAATTCCGTCCCACGGATTTTCCATATTTGGCATAATGGTTCGCCTCCGTTGACTCGGGCTTGTATTTACTGTCCAATCAGTTTGCACCCGATTCCCAAATTTGGCAAAACAGTCAAAGGTCGTTCCGTGCTTGTGCTGGTGACCTTCGCATGTAGCAGACAGCTCACGTGCTCCTCGGTAAGCCTGGGCGCGACCTCGTATCTGGAAGTTGGCTGGTTCGAACGAGCGCACACAATATTGTGTGGGGAGAATTGGAGTCGCCACAGAGGGCAAAGCGAGAGACGAGTTAAAGTGCGGCCGCACGGTCTTATTCCAGTCTTATTCCTTCGGGTTTACGCTGGATATTTAGTGTGCGGGCGGCGCTGCGCAGCCGACCCAGGGTCTCTCTGTAGGCGCATGCGTCCTGTGGCTGCCCTATGGAGACCACAGTGACAGCAACTCCGGACACGGATGCCGCCAACCATGGTTAAGATCAGATCTTCCGGTTATGCGCAAAAAGATGCTGAATGTGAAATTGGCATCCATGGTTGGGGTCAGCAAGACAGAAGAGCTTGTGGAGGTTGCCCAAAATATGTCGGAGCCTGTGACGATAGGAAGAATCCAGCCGTTAGAGCTGGAATGCAAAGGAAACCAGCTATTGCGGATGGTGGAACGGCTCTCAAGCGAAACACCGAGAAGAGAAACACAACGCAATAAGTCCGGAAGACGGGATGGGTGCCGCTGTTTCCGAGGCAACCAGGTTGGTCATTATGCTGCATATTGCACAAACAGAAAATGTTATCATTGCTTCTCTGGTGTTTCCATTACAAAAGTATTCGACAGCATCTCGTTAGCTCAGTCACCAATCGCTATGCAAACGGTCGGAGGGCACCGATTGAAGGTGACAGGGGCACAGCGATTGCGAGTGAGAATTGGCAAAACAGTTATTAGGCATTCCATTTTTCTCGTCGAGGCGACAACGGAAACAATAATCGTAACGACACCCTCAAGCGGCTTGGTGCCACGATTGATTTGAGAAAGAATGTTGTGATAACGAGACGATCGAGATGAGCACAGGGAAATGCGACCAGATAGATGCCGTGACGGTTATTCCCGAGTGCCCGAACCACATAATATAAGATGTGCTGCACAAGTACGCGCATTTGTTCACGGATGCGAATGATGATTACGAATTCTGCAACTGGATAGCACACCGGATTCCCTTAGTCCCGGGTGGGCAGTGCAAGCCGATTTTCAGTCGGATATCATAGAACACTCTGGCGGAGATACAGAAGCAGGTGGCTGAGATGGCGATAAAGGGATAATCAGGCGAAAAAACAGTCCATATTCATCAGCAGTGTTGCTGACAAAAATGCTGACGGAACCTACAGATTATGCATTGATTTCGGAGAGCTATACAGAGTGACGGTGAAAGATGCATTTCCGATGCCACAAATGGAAGAAAATTTTCCAATCCTCACAATGATAGGATGTTTTCCGTGATAGATCTCCATTCAGGATACTGGCAACTTCCCATCGCAGAAGACTGTCATAAAACAGCTTCCAGTGTGAACGGCCAGCAGTATGAATTCTTGAGAATAGTGATTGGATTGTGCAACGCCTCGGCGACATTCAGACGTCTACTGCTGATGGTCCTGGAGAATCTCCAAGATGTGGCTGTCTATGGAGGTGACATCAATATCTTCTCGGAAACGGAACATGATCATGGTAGTCGACTCACAGCCGTATTACAACGACTGGAGGAAGTCGGTTTGAAACTTAGTCGCGAAAGTCAAGGATTGCTAAAAGTACATAGTGTGTTTGAGCCACAATGTGGGGAGTGGCCAAATTCAGCCGCTCCAGAGAAGTGGGGAGCAAACAAGATATTCGCAACCCTGAAATCCAAAGGACAGTTCCGGTGGTTTCTCGGAATGGTGGCGTATGATTCGAAATTCGTGCCCATTTTACTGAGATGATCAGTTCATTATTAAAGCTGCCGTACAAAAACCAGTCATTCGCTTGAACACCTGAAGCAAGTCGGGCCACTAACTACCTAAAGGTATGCGTTGCAGAGGGTCCAGTACGTTTACGGCTACCCAAGCCTGGTGAAAAATTCACGGTGGCGGTCGATGCAAGCAACGTTGCAATCGGGTTTTGTGGTCTCAACCAGCCGGTCTGATCGAATTTGCCAGCAGTGTTAACCGGCGCAAAAGTACTCTACGACAGAGAATGAATGCGTCGCTATTGTGTGGGCCTTGGAGAAATGGAAAACATATCTTCTAGCGACTGAATTTCACGTAGTTACTGAGCACAACTCGTTATGGTGGTTAATGACGACGAGAAATCCGCAGGGGTGACTTGCACGGTGGGCTTACCGGCTCCAATAACTTACCTTTACAGTCAAGCACATAGAGGGAACGAAGAACGCAACACCCGACATGATATCGCGCCCATCTCTGGACGAGCTCCTACCCGATAATGCTATACCGATGTGTGGTGTCACTGCTAAGGAACGAGATCTACTGGAAAGCCAACGTGCGGATGAATTGGTGAGGTTATTGTGTTTTCATTTACAGGCCGAGACCAAGCCAGAGGCAACATCAAATGTGGTGGAGGAACTCCTCAGGATCTGTGACAAATGTTATGTCACAAACAGCACCCTGGTGGTGAGTACAAACGGAACGAAAAAGCGTTTTATCTCCCAGAATTTACGGGAGGGGGTGATGCGAGTGACCTATGATGGCACCCATATGGGACTCGAGTATTCCATCATCATCAACAGCAGTACATCAGCCATTTGAACTGATGCTTCGCTGCCATACAACCATGAGGACCTATGAAATAAAGAATAAGAAGAGGGAGAGAAGGGGGACTTACCTGAAAACCTTAATGCCCTAAGCAAACATTCTGGGTCAAGGCGCCTACACCTTGTGTTGACAACATACCGTCACAAACAGCTGGCTATCGTGCAAAGATAAGGCGGCATCGGCGAGACAGCTTCCTTGCGGCTTTCACTGCCACGCGTCATAATCAGCCATTACCTCGCAGATAACTCAGCACCAAACACACTTTAAACAGACAATCCGATTAGGAGACGGCAGCAGACGCGCCACTGGTGTCTACTGCGAGCCATGTCCTGTAAAGTCTCGAGCCAAGCAAAAGGTGAGTCACGTGGACTCCAACCCGGAAGGCAAGACGGACCAACGGCACCCAGTTTGGTCGTCAGTGACTTCATTTCTCGCTGCCAAGTCAACTTCTGTCCACCTCGAGCCTTGCGCCATCCTATACCTGGTAGACTGAACAAGGCCCTCCTAGGTAAGCGGTGACCAGGCATGCGTAGCACGTGCCCGAGCCAACGTAACTTATTCAGTGCTATCTGTTGTTCTAGGGAGCTAGCATGATCATCACCACCTAGTACTCGCCTACGCACATCATCGTTGCGGACACGCTGGTGCCATCCGACACCAGCAATGCTTCGCAAACAACGATGATCAAAGACTTGAAGGCGCCTCAGATCTTCAGACCGAAGGGGCCAAGTCTCACTACCATAGAGCAGAACGGCCCTCACTGTGGCCTTGTATACACGGCCTTTCAGACGGAGGGAAACTCCCTTCTGTCGCCAAAGATGACGCAGGTTCAAGAAGGCAGCTCTGGCCTTTGCAATGCGTGAGCTCACGTCAGTTTCTATGCGCCCATCATTGCTGATGCAGCTGCCAAGATAAGTGAATTGATCAACCACCTCGAGTTCCTCGTTAGCAAGCGTCAAGGGGTCATCGAGTGGCTGGTGGTCCTGCAGCAACAATTTGCACTTTGAAGGTGCGAAGTGCATACCAAATAATGGGACCACTCTGGATAGGCTATTCAGGGTTGATTGTGCCGCCTCAACATCGTTGAAAAGCAAGACGATATCGTCCGCATAATCTAGATCAACTAACCGTTCACCAGGCAGCACTTCAACACCTACATCGTGAGATTCCGCAAGGGAACACTCCATGATAGAATCCACGACGAAATTGAACAAAAACGGGGAAATCGGGCAACCCTGTCGAACGCCACTTGTAGTCGAAAAGCTATCCGATAGGGCACCATAGACCCTGACGCGGCCTCTAGTGTTCGAGTATAGAGCACGAAGGATGTTCACATATTTCGTGGGAACACCTTTCCGCGCAAGTAATTCGAACAGAATCGATCGATCGACTGAATCGAACGCACTCTTAAAATCGAGGAACACAGCTATTGTCGGTCTGCGGTATGCGTGGCGCTGCTCTAGCACCTGCCGCAAAGTAAATATATGGTCTATACAGCCACGTCCTGGGCGAAAACCGGCCTGCTCTTCTCTAATCCGAGATTCCCGTTCTGCAGTGAGGCGACGAACGATAATCGAGGCCAGTAATTTTGTCACAACTGGCGTTAGGCTAATACCCCTGTGGTTCGCACAGTCTGTGCGACTGCCCTTCTTGTATATTGCCACTATAATCGATTCGCTCCAATTAGCCGGCACACTCTCTTCGTTCCAGATACGTTCGAATAGGAAGGTCAGTGCTTTGCAGAGGACCTCACCTCCATCCTTAAATAGTGCAGGTGGTAGGGAATCCGGGCCAGCGGCACGAAAACGATTGAGGGCTGTGATCGCCTTTCGGACCTCGGCCTCCGACGGAGGCTCTAAACTAACCGTCCATGGCTCGTCCTGCATCACCTGAGTAGGAAGAGGTCCGGGAGCAGGGGGCCAGCTGAACTGATGTTCAAAGTGCTCAGCCCAACGAGCCATACGGCGCTCCTTATTGTGTATCAGCGCACCCGCACTGTCCCTGATTGTCTCACTGACGCCTGGTTTTCTGGGACCAGTGGTGCGTATTAGCTGGAAGAGCTTGCGGTAATTGCCTACTGCTCCTGCCTCCTCCATTTCTTGAGCCCGACTGGTCCACCAGGCTTCCTTGTCAGCACGTAGGCTCCGCTTTAGTTCACGTCTAATAGCCCGTCTGGTCACATTGTGTTCAGAACCAGCCGGGAGGTGCCTTCTAGCTTCCAAAAGGTTCACGGACCTCTCGGATATCCAGTGACTGGTGCGATGACGACTGATAGTGCCATAAGCAAATGCTCCTGCGTCGTGCATAGTGGCCGAGATCCTATTCCACTGAAGTTCAGTGTCATTAGGACAAGACAGCGAGAGTTCGCTATGCAGTGCTTCTTGATAGGCTTGCCTGACAGAGGGCTGGGACAATTTCTCCGTTGCCAATCGGGGGAGACGCTTTGTGCGCCTTCCGGTAAAGTTCATGGAGAAACGACAGCGCACCAAGGCATGGTCAGAGTCGACACAGGTACTCCAGTACGAGCGGCAATCCAGAATGGAACCGCGCCACCTGTAACTTATGGCTATGTGGTCAATTTGGGTCCATCGCTGACCAGCTACAGGTGGACGCCAAGTGGCACTTCGGCGCCCACTGTGTCTAAAAGCAGTGCTAGTAAGAAACAACTGGTGCTCCGCACACAGTTGCAGCAGACGCTCGCCGTTGTCAGTCCGTTCGGAGTTAAGTCCATACTTACCACCCAGCTGAGCTTCTGAAGAGCTCAGACGCCCTACTTGTGCGTTCATATCCCCTGCAAGTACTATAATATCTGAACTAGTAGCACTGCGTAGCAGCGTGTTCAGTTCGTGATAGAATGTGTCCTTGACTGCATTAGAACTGCAGTCCGTGGGAGCATAAGCAGAAATCACAAACAAACAGCGTTTTGTTTTACTTCGCGAATTCACCTTAGCTGATGTCGTCAAACGGGCTGCACATAAACGGCTGTTCACCGGAATCCAATCAACCAACGATGACTCAGCCTTGGAGCTGAGAATGATACCTACACCAGCTTGACCCGTGAGTGCCGCATCGGCGTCTCCGGATGCGTGCAACCAATAACGAGAGGATAAGCCGGGTGCAGTCAATTCAATAACCCCGTTAGGGTCATTAATCCTAGTTTCGGACACACAACACACATCAACACCCAGTGTGTCCAAGGTGCGTGCGAGTGCAGCCTGCTGACCTGTTTGTCTTAGAGTGCGGACGTTGAATGTCGCCATGGAAACGGGACAGCGTGGCCTTATAAGGGACTTTTGCCGATAGGCGTCCGATAGGTGCTGTGGGATGGTGGCTGCAAATGGTTCTACTCCAGTAGCACTTCGGTTGCTGTCAATTAAGCTGGGAATTATAGAAGGATGGTTAGTAATGGGGGCCCGGATGGGAGTAAGAGAAAAAGGTGGAAAAGAAAGAAGGGAGGCGCCAGCAGTAGCATGCTTTCGCTTATCCGCCCTGCTGTATGCAGCAGATAAGGCGACCCTTGATAATCTGCGCGACGGCCGATGCAGGATGAAGTTTATGTTTGAAGAAAATGTCATGGTTGTATGTGGGCTGGGATACTGCCAGGGCGCCCAGACCTAGACAGGAGAACGATTAGGGTCCTCATCCAAAGCCTTTGGCTCAAAAGCCTGTCCGCAAGGCAGCGGGGTGGCAGTGATTTAGTTTTACAGAAATGGACGCCACCCCATTTCAAACCCCCAACCTGGAGTATTCCACCTGCTGCAGAAGAGGATATTTTGGCCAATCATGGGAAAGGATGTCGTGAACGCTTAACTTGTCAAAAAAAAACGCCAAATGTATGCACTAAGGCCATCGATGCGATCTATCGAAAGCAACCAACCGTTCCAGCTTTGGGGATTGGACATCTTTGGATTCTTGCCGGTCAGTCGGTCAGGAAACGGGTACATCCTAGTGATGATTGACTATTTCACTCGATGGGCTGAAGCCGTGTCGATTAGGGATCAAACAAATGAGACAGTGGCAGAGATATTCGAATCCGATGTGCCCACAAGATATGGAATAGGACAATGTGTTAGTACAGACCAAGGACCCTGTTTTGAGTCGAAGGCGCTTCAGACAATATTGGAAAAGTGGAACATCCAGAGACGCACGTCACCATACCACACGCAGACCAACGGGCTGACTGAATGGTTTAATCGAACAATGTAGACGTGGATAAATTGTACAAAGTTGGCGTGGGAAGAAACATTGTCTGTGGTTCTTCTCGCGTATAGAGCCAGTAAGCAGTCGACCACCAAACTTGCGCCATTCGAAGTACAGTTTGGCAGACAACCAAGAATTCCGCTTGATACATGCATAGCTCACACGCAGCAGTGGGACATTCCAGCAACACCACGAACGTTTGGAAGCAAACGCCAGAAGAGAAACAAGGTGTTAACAAGTACGGAATAAGCGCAACTACTATGCCAGGTACGCGGCTCACAAGTGGAGGCCATTCAGCGTAGGAGAACAAGTCAAGATACGAAGACACGATCGCCCGGAACATGGAGGGCTAGGAGCACGGAAGGTCAGGAACGCTGGAAAGGCCCCTATACAGTACACTATCGGAAACGAGAGAACTGCAAAATTGACAACGGGGTGCCGGAACGTTGGATAAAATCCGCCCTGCTACGGCTGTGGTACGCGAGATAAAAGCAATATCGAGAAGGCGTGGGTGTAGGGAGGCGGAAGGCAGTGACTGCCCGGAGGAGTAAGACCACAAAAACGGAAACAGGCGCAACAAGGGAGGGCAGACGGAACCACGTTGGCCTGAAGAAACAAGACGAGTACGGGTTACGAGCGGCGTACGGTAGTGAGTCTGAGCCAGATAAAACAGAGAGGGTATGCGCCGAGAACACAATAAGTAAAACAAAAGCGCCGTTGGTACAGCCTCCCGGACCGACCCCAAGCAGAGTGACGCATCCAGTCAAGCAACTAACGAGCTATCGAACGACTCCGGGCCGATCAGAATGGGACGCGTAGAAACGGAGATACGGGGGTGAAATGGGCAGGGAATATTCCATCACGAGGTCCCAAGGTGAATGGACACCCTGCAGTGTCAGAGTTGAGAGGAGCAACACCGAACCACTTATAATTCGGATACGGTCCTTGTGACCATAATGATCGAAGTCCACTACAAAGTGAACCCACACAGTGGGTACTCCAAATCCAGCTTTGAAAGATTGTGTTTCACTGCCTTGTCGTACTTGTTACAACGTGTACGGCGGACAGTGATTAGGAAACGCCTTCACGTTGTAAGACAGTGAGATAAGGTATTGTGTAAGCTGCTTGGAAAGGAGACATATTGCTTATGCATGATCAGCTCAGTTTGTACATAAGCTAGTTTATTAATCATCTCGGAAACAATGTAGGCTGTTTCGACACTACGTCGCTTCGCAGAGCTGGGTGAGTTAATCTTCTGGAGTACTAACTGCTTCGACACGGCGTGTTCGAATGAGAACTTCTCCGTAGTATGGGGATTCTTGGGAGCCATACAAGCAGAAATCAATTCAGTTGTGACGAAGTTGGTAAAGTAGGCCGAGGTAACTGACGTAACGCTATCGGTCAGTAGAACATAGCGGCAACGATAGTAGGGATATTGAACTTGTTCCTGGAATTTCCTTTACAGAACTCCGGATACAGAAGGACACATGTGCAGTTAAGGTAGCCAGGGTAACCCATGAGGGCGGGCTCTGCACCAAATGTGAAACGGACCATGGATTAGCAGTAGTTTTCATTTACAATACGCAATTGCAACTGGTTAAGTAATTGACTGGCGGCTTGCATAAGGCGGACAGATTCAGCCCCTACTCAAGGGCGATTGCCATGGGATTCCGTACGCAGCAATTACATAAGCATGCCGTATTCGTTAAACGGCACTTCGTAAATACCACAACTGTCTGATGTGTTTGAGCCTAGGTAGTACGTAATCACTGCTATTCATGGAATGGCTCATCCCTTCACACCGCCCCCTTCTCCTTGTAAGATAGTTGGTCAGGAAAGCCAAACTCCATGTCTAATGCACTGCGCTAGCTGCACAGCCTCAGTTCTTGCCCACAATGGTTGTGCATGCATGTTCCATGCCTTCGCAATATGGGCAGCGCTCTATTCCATAACAACCTGTTAGTACGTTGTCCGCCACCCTAGGCAGCACTGTAGTTGCCACTGTGATCGACATCAGTGAAGTTATTGAGCTCGGTCATAAATGAGAGCCGCGTGTTTCGCAACATGTGCGGAGTGTGAGTCTATTCGCGTGTGGAGCCCCTGTGGTCGACAACGCGGATATGCACTTGATCCACGGTTCTGCTGAAGCAGTGACCGAGTGGTGAAAGGGCTGGTAGCCACATGTGCATCTGAATTGACGTTAACAAATGTCATCAGCGTCCGCCCTTACACGCGACAGCGACTGCGTACCGTAGACACAGATAAGAACGTCGCTGTGCGAAATTGAAGCAGTGCATTGAGGCATAGTGTGAAGGCTGAATTTGGCTACACAGATGAAGTAACATGTGAACTGATAACCATGCGGACGCGGCATCCGACGTGCTCTGGTTACGTCTAAGCCTGCGCAAGGAAACCGTAAGGTAGCAGTATCTGTAGTGGCGGTGGTGTGTGTTAGACCACGGACACACACTGAGTTAGAGGACAACGGAAATTCTGTGCATCCTAAGATAAACTCCGTACCCTTTGTGCTACAGCGCCATAATACTTGAGACACTGCATTCAGTTGCAGCTGCTTGCATTCCAGTTATACATGTTAGTTCCCGGTGACTAACGCATAGGCAATTGCGGTAACCTCTACCTATGTTGCTTGAGCGACTCCTGCTCTCGTGAACGCTGCGCCACCAGCGTACATGCAATTGGTAGACGACCCAAAATGCTTCGCTTACGTGGGTGCAACATATTCGTTGCAACGACCGCAGTTGTCCTCACAGCCCTCTGATATGCTTGCCACTATGCAGCAAACAGATACTTCGCATCCCAAAGTGCCTACGTGACAAACGTTCGGGGCGGTCTCTGCATATCCCGCCAAAATCGGTTTTTCAAAAGGATGTTCAATATACGGGATTATACAATGTCGACCCAACCACAATTGCTAGCTAGACTTAAAAGTCAGTAACACGACTTCTTTTCTGCACACGGTAGTCTTATTTGTAACATCGGATGCGTGCAATTCCTCACCAGTCAATTAGTCAAATATTCGCACGCAGTTCAAGCTTATGACGCGTGTGATTTCGTTGGTAAGCATCAAAATTGGCCGTGGCCCCAGTACTGACCATTGGGGTACTCCGCATTCAACTTGGATGGGATCTGATAGGGATTCGCGCACCCTCACCTCCAAACGCCGGTGTAGGAGAAGGCTTTTGAGTCACCATAGAAGAGGATCACCAACACCAAGTATCTGAAGTTTGGAGAGTGGTTTACCGTGGTCTAATCGGTCGAAGTCCTTTTAGAAGTCGAGAAAGACTATATCAACTACTGCAACAGTGTCTACTACTTCGGTCCAAATGGATCGTACTAACAGTAGATTTGTAGTAAGCGATCGATTTCGTTGGAAGTCATGTTGTTCTGGTGCAAGGTAGGTAAATTCTTTCACGTAGATCGTTAGGTCATGAAAATAATAGCTTCCATGACCATCGAAAGTAACGATAGTAAGATTAGGGGGGATGAAACCTATGACCGGCTCGCGGCCCAGGCATTCACCTGTTTCCCCACGTCCCTGTTCCGAATATCCAGATCAGGTGGTATTCAAACGAATGAATCGAATGGAGCAGCCTCAGCTAACCCCAAATTAAACGCGCGGTACCGTTGTCATTCGTCACCGGTAGGATCATACAGTCAATCAAACCAGTCCATAGTTGTTTTATCCCCACTTTTATCTTTAAATCCTACAGCGGAACGAAACCTTGGTACTGCTTTTCAATCATCGATACCTCCGTCACCGTCAACATCAAACCCCACTCGTCCAGCTTTTTTACTGTGATCTATGCCCCTAACTTTGCCACAACGGAAGTTATCTAGAGCAGCATTTAGTCGGTCACCACCGAAACAAGATAACAAATTTTAATCTAATTCCCAAATTTGGATCACAAGAAATCGGCCACCAATTCTGCCGTCGGATATTTCGTACGAAAATCGGCCTCTCACAACACGCAGATATAGTTATCCTTTCCATACAAGAGTGCGTTCGATTCGGTCGATCGATGTATTCCGTTTGAAATACTTGCGCGGAAAGGGGTTCCCACGAAATATGTGAACATCCTTTGTGCTCTATACTCGAACACTAGAGGCCGCGTCAGGGTCTACGGTGACCTATCGGATAGCTTTCCGACCACAAGTGGCGTTCGTCAGGGTTGGCCGATTTCCCCGTTTTTGTTCAATTTCGTCGTGGATTCTATCATGGAGTGTTCCCTTGCGGAATCTCATGTTGTAGGTGTTGAAGTGCTGCCTGGTGAACGGTTAGTTGATCTAGATTATGCGGACGATATCGTCTTGCTTTTCAACGATGTTGAGGCGGCACAATCAACTCTGAATAGCCTGTCTAGAGTAGTCCCATTATTTGGTATGCGCTCCGAACCTTCAAAGTGCAAATTGTTGCTGCAGGATTACCAGCCACTTGATGACGCCCTGACGTCTGCTAACGAGGAGCTCGAGGTGGTTGATCAATTCACTTATCTTGGCAGCTGCATCAGCAACGATGGGCGCATAGAAACTGACGTGAGCTCATGCATTGCAAAGGCCAGAGCTGCCTTCTTGAACCTGCGTCATCTTTGGCGACAGAAGGGAGTTTCCTTCCGTCTGAAAGACCGTGTATACAAGGCCACAGTGAGGGTCGTTTTGCTCTATGAGAGTGAGATTTGGCCTCTTCGGTCTGAAGATCTGAGGCGCCTTCAAGTCTTTGATCATTGTTGTTTGCGAAGCATTGCTGGTGTCGGATGGCACCAGCGTGTCCGCAACGATGATGTGCGTAGGCGAGTACTAGGCAGTGATAGTCATGCTAGCTCCCTAAAACGACAGATAGCACTGAATATGTTGCGTTGGCTCGGGCACGTGCTACGCATGCCTGGTCACCGGTTACCTAGGAGGGTCTTGTTTAGTCCGCCAGGTATAGGGTGGCGCAAGGCTCGAGGTGGACAGAAGTTGACTTGGCAGCGAGAAATGAAGTCACTGACGACCAAACTAGGTGCCGTTGGTCCGTCTCGCCTTCCGGGTATGGAGTCCACGTGACCCGCCCTGTGCTTGGCTCGAGACTTTACAGGACATGGCTCGCAGTAGACACCAGTGGCGCGTCTGCTGCCGTCTCCTAATCGGATTGCCTGTTTAAAGTGTGTTTGGTGCTGAGTTATCTGTGGGGTAATGGCTGATTATGACGCGTGGCAGTGGAAGCCGCAAGGAAGCTGTCTCACCGATGCCGCCTTATCTCTGCACGACAGTCAGCTGTTTGTGACGGTACGTTGTTGATAAGCTGTAGGCGCCTTGACCCTGAGTGTTTCCTTAGAGCATTACAGCTTTACGCTTGGTCACCCGTATCTCCCTTCTCATTGTTTATTCTCTAGGTCACCGTAGTTGTACAGCAGCAAAGCATCAGTCCAATTGGCCGACGATGTTAGTTTATGGCAACAGCTTAATTTTCTGCGCCTCTGGAAAACACATTTACTTATGGCGCTAGTTGAGGTGTGACGTGGGATATAGAGGAAGAATAGCAGCATTCGTAAAGCCACAATGATTAAAATGCCACATATCTGTGATACAGAAAAATAGTTTTTCCCTACTTTTAGTATACTACTGGATTTTGAAGTTAGGAAACATGATTTTCTGCTACATATTCACAGAGATGGGCTCACCTTAGTAAGCGACAAAGACCTCTTATTCGCACGTTTTTACTGCTACATCTCTCGATATATTAAAAGCTCATAATTAACTAAGTACAGTGGAGTGACGGGCTTCCACGTAAACAATTAACTGATAAATTGAATTCATTAAAACAAGCTTTATTCACATGTTCTGAAACACATCGGATGGCTGCTTAATGCTTACGGTAACTGTTAGTAGGGCGCATTCCATTCGGAACCTAGCGATCTTACTATAGTGAGTTAGTGGTTAAGAGCGCTGGAACAAGGGAACACAGCAACAATTGATATGATTGATGTACCACATATATCACATCTGGTTGGTTGTCGATCCTTATTTCTATCTTCAAGAAGTCCGAAGAAGTCCTATGAGAAACATCGTCTCCGATCCCAATTGCCCCAAATTATTGACGTGCATCATGATGCGGAGAATCGCTGATCCTCGTGAGAAACTAAGTAGACAAAGTCAGGTTGGTTTCAGCTCTAGTAGAGGGTGTGCTGATGACGATTTTACTCTACGATAGGTGCTTGTAGGTCACTATCTTTTAAACAAACCATCATGGCAGTTCTTCTCGATTTAGAGACCACTCCTGATCCCACTGGCTGCAAACGTTTGTGGTTGTATATACATTTACAGTGTATCTCAAAATCTACTATGGATTCTAAAATCACCACATCCCGATTCTCGTGCCCGCGTGAGGGTTCATGTGTAACTCCACCTGAGTTCCCATACACCTCCCCGACCTCCAATGAGAGCATCATGAATGGGTTCTACTGAGCTCCAGTCAATGGGCTACCTGGTATGGATGGCTTGGATGATACTGAGAAAATATCATCCGAAGTGGTGTATCGAAGGGTGAGTTAGGCAAATTGTCGCAACACGTTATGGTGAAGTACTTTTGCGCATGTAGTGTATAACACGAATTCGAACGGGGAGGAAGTGTGGTAGTGGCCTGAATTAGCAACCGAGTTCGGGCGCGTACTCAAGCTTGAAATGACTCATCTATGTAGTCTAATTGTGAAGTTCCCATGTGACTGTATAGCTATACAGTCTCAGTTGTCCGACACCCGGTTCACTATGTTAACCTGTGCTATATTACTCATTGAGTCCCTACCATCCTGACTGACTGCATGTGTGACTGCTACCGAGGAGTACCTGCGATCGGTTGAGGAGCCTCTAGATGTGGAAATACTGTGTATGTAATTCCTGTGCGTAACCGACTTTTACCTGGTATATTTCTATCAAGTAGATGCTCCTCAATAACTGATCCTGTCCCCAACTTTTCGTATTTTCCTATTCGTGGATATTCGTTACCTGTGCGGTATTAATTCAATTCATTAAGAATACCACAAATGATGATGATGAGTAACCAAACGGAAGGCGGAAAACTGCGTCGCACGAATTATTTGAATTTACTTAGTTGGATGCATAAGACATCAAATAAATTGCACAATGCACTCTAGATTTCCCAGTATGAACAGAAAAGATACTCAAGAGTATTTAGTTTATTAAAAGTTTACAAGTAACAAGAGCAGTAGGCGCCACCAAGTAAAAACCTCTATAGCTCCCCATCTAGAGAGAAATGAGAGCTATCGAATGTGGGTTCATTTGCACAGCATAGCTGTCGGATTCAATGCCTCAGGACGACAATAGGTGGAGGGACATTGGTCTTGTGTAGCAAATTCGAAACTTTTGTTATTTCGGAACTGCGTGAAAACGAGATCCCGCCAGAAGAATGAGCCTTTTGTATTCTCGTGTCCCGCTGACGACGGACGAAGAGACCCAGAGATAAGTCACAGGAGAAACAGCTGAGGGGCGGAAAACGCAGGGACCGGGAAAGATTGCGAGATGGTCAACTTTGAGCTATCTTTGAAGTAACATCTGTAGGGAGACAGTTATGGATGGCATCATTAGCTTTAGACACTAGCTTAGCCAATGCGTCAGGATCAGAACTGTCACCTAGCTGCAAAAGTGACTGGACGAGTTCATCCTCTAGAAGTTTATGATGATCGATCAAATGCAGCAGAACATCTTTTGAATCAAAATTACGTGCGGCGCGAATTGATAAACGCCCTCTGTCGAGGGCCAACTGACTAACAAGTTGAAAGCCGTCCTTAAGACCAGTCTCAAACCGAGATTGAAGCCTGCCCTGACGACCGTCATAGTATCCATCGCGTTCAGCCGAAAGAGAAACGGCCTTCTCCCTTAGAGTCCATTCTTTCGAGCCAAGCATCAATTCATCCGCATCGACAGATGATGATTCGTCGGAAATAGCATCGCCAACTGTGTTGAGGGAGGAACACATAGCACAAAGGAGAGTGAGCTGAAAAAGAAGAGTTCGCACGTAATGATCATGGAGTCAAAGTGAGACAGATGGTAAAAAGGTTAAAAAAATTATGATCAACGGAACGTGAACGTGTAACTTCTCCGATTATATGAATACTATGTTAAGGCCAGTGGTTGCAAAGGCACATAATGCTAGTCAGATTCAGGTGGAGTCGAAACGAGAAAACCGCAGATGTCCCTACCCTTAAAGGGGAATGCTTAAAGGCAATTAGAGGACCGATTAGCAAGTCTTTGCTGAGTTGGTCCAATGTAATGAGAAGGGGATATGAATGCGCACACAGGAAAGGAAAATTTCTTCCTGTCATGGAGTAATAGGACAGCAAAAGGAAAGGAGTAATGCGAAGCAAGGCTACAGGGTCAAGAACGAAAAATCTAGCTCACAAACTGGTGAGGCGAATTGCATGTATGCGATCTATTGAGTCCCGTTGACTAATAGCTTCCAAGTGGATTTAAACATAGGATAATGGTGGGATCCCACACAAACTCAACCGTGGTATTCTTTCGTCAGGGGGAGACAACTAGCCATTTGCCCTACAGAATCAAAGACAGATACCAGTATGACTGGTGCACAGCGATAGCGCCAGTGTCTGTTACTGAAATTGTGAGAGCGTGTCGGTCATTGAATGACTAGTTTGTATCTGCTTTGAGTGATGTATCTCTAGCCGATATAGTGTAAACAGCCGAATTTCGAGTGTAATCGATTGTGACATCGGCCATGTCACATGATGCGATCGAAAAAACGATTCAAGTGTCTTCAGGTTAGTGAGGTTGCGGAATACCAGCTCAAATCAGTTTATGCAGCCACACTGCAGATTAAGACCTGCTTCTGGTTGACATGTTGGTCAGTCTATTGCAGCAAAGCAGCCGAGTGCAACTCCAACGGTAATCTCATTTCATTGCGTGCCTTGTGTATTAATGCATCGAAAGAAAGAAGACAAGGGGGGCAAGGAATGTCGTGGCAACCTCCACAAGCCTTATTCGCCAGTTTGCCATTCTTTTCCACTAACTGTCCCGCAATATCTCTATCGTTTTCACCTTTTTAACTTCGAAGGTATAGAAAATGCGTTCACTGGACACAACTTAGAAGGGGTAGGACTGCTCCTAGATGAGACTTTTTAACGGAGTATGCCGGTGATATTGTTCTAATCTATGACAATTCAGAAGTAACAAAAAGCAGATGGTAGATTATCACTGGCGGTAAACCGTTTTGGGCTATGCTTCCAACCACCAAATGTAAAGCTTTCTTTCAACATCGGCAGGGACCACCCTATGGGCTGACCCTGGTTGAGTATCAGCTAGTCGATCAGAAATCCAACTTCCTTGGTAGCTGCATGTGCACCGGAAGAATAGAAGGCGAAGTCACGAACCGCATGGCAAAAGCTCAATGTAAAGTAGCAGTCTCTGACAATTGCTGCGCCAGTGTAACATCAATGTCACCAATCAAACCTACTATGGCGTTGTGAAACCTGGCCCATCATATCGACACACACACACACACACTGAGGCTTGAGGTGGCTAGATCCTGATAGATGGTTTACCCATTGCTGCTACTGTTGTGCAATGGGTTCATGTCCAGGACGCCTCCACGTGGCGACCGCTGGGTAGTTGGGTCACGCTCTCGTCCTAGCTAAGAGGCAGGACACCAATCCGCATGAGTCAGTGAACTGAACGTGTGCTAGACCCGCTGCCTTTCGGCCGTACTTTTAATCGAAGGCTTTGGCTGAGAACAGGAGTTGTTCTCCTGTCAAGTGTGGGCGCCCTGCCAGTATTCTAATCCATCCTCTTCGGCGGTTAGGAAGTGGTCGATGGTCATCTTCCCGTAAAACCAAGCCGTGAGAGAAAACAGGTTTACAGGTTATAAACTCACCACTCAATTGACGTAGAGCACGAGCGCCACGAATTGTCTCTGACAATGGGAGGGCACCTCCGGGTGCTCAATGGTTTGCTACTACCCGCTTTAGGCCAGACAGCCCCTGGCCACATTGATGCAAACCCACCAAAAACCCACCTGCGTCTGGCCGTGGTCGCAGATGCGTATCCAATTACGGTCGCAAAACATATATGAATTGTTCCAGATCTCTAAAGACTGCGTGCGACGGACCTCAAGCAGATCCCAATGTGCTCTGCGGTCACATTCCCGAGCTGGATCTGCTCCCCACTGCTTCGTGGGTCAGACTATTGAGCCAAAAGCTGCGGGTGGAGTCCTTCAAGTAAACCTTCGAAGCACAACTACCACCACGCGCGCGATTGCCCACCAATACAATCGTATGCCTGCGCGCAAAGCACTCAGCATCGGGTGCTGGAACGTGCGCACACTACTGGACCGGAACTCGAGTGAGTGCCCCGAGCGACGCACTGCACTGGTCGCGATGGAACTAGTGCGCTACAACATCGATACTGCGGCACTCAGTGAGATCCGGCTGGCTGAGCAAGGTAAATTGCATGAAGTTGGTACCGGCTATACGTTCTACTGGGTGGAAACACTACATCAGCACCACGTGAACATTGGGTCGGATTTGCATTATCCAATGGCCTAAGTGGTCAGCTGGTGGATGAGTCGACTGGCATCAGCGCGCGACTGAGGACTGTTCACCTACGACTCGGAAGAGGTAAGTTTGCCACTTTTATAATTACGTACGGTCCGACCATGTGTTATCCTGATGACGTGTGATCAATTCTACACTCAGCTATCCTCCGTGATACGGTCTGTGCCGAGGAGTAACCGACCATTTCTGCTGGGTGCTTTCAACGCGCGCGTTGGGCGTGATGCATCGTGTGGAAAGATGTCATCGGTCCGTATGGCATTGGTTCAGCAAATGCGAACGGTGACAGGCTGCTCTCACTGTGTGCCACTCACAGCCTGACGATTACGAACACTCGATTTGCACTGAGGGCAAGTGATATAGCAACTTGGACGCACCCACGGAGTGGTCACGCTCAGCTGCTCGACTATGTCACCGTACGTCAGCGTGATATGCACAGTGCGCATGACATGTGTATTGCGTGGAACTGAGTGTGACACTGATCACAAATTAGTGCGGACCAAACGGTACATATATCTTCGTAAATCTATGCATTGCACTCCCGCCGTGAATCACCGTAAATTTAACATTCTCTCCCTCGGTACTGTGGAGAAACGTACTGAGCTGGAGAAGGCGATGGCTGCACGACTGTGTGATTTGGAATGAATAGCCGCAGTGGGCAACTTGTGGCACCACAATCGGGACCAGATGACAGCTGCTGCCGAAGAAACCATCGGGCGCGCAAACTGTAATCCGCCCGATTGGTTTGATGACAAAAACGCGACGATTGGTGAAGGAGAAGAATGCAGTATTTGCTGTGCATGTAACAGACCCCAGTGACTTGGGGAAGAAGAGTCAGTCACGCAAAATTCGATGGCCACTGAGCCCAGAGGTCCGTCGCATTTAAAATGCATGGTTGACGGAGAATGCGAAGCAGATGAAATGCTATGCCGAACACCGCCAACACAAGGAATTCTTTGATTCCGTGAAGGTGGTGTATGGACCGAGGTTGGAGCCGCTGAGGACGCTAATCGATGGTAGCTAAGCCACTACCTGCACACAGACTGCAGGCATAATGCAGATCCGGCGAAAACACTTTCACTGTCACTTGAACAAACGTTCAGAGATCGACTGGACTGTGTTGCACGCGCTGCAACAATACGAGATGAGGACGTGTCTTGCCGACACAGAGACTCTGAATGAGACGCAGAAAACACTTGTTCAGCTAAGAAACGGCAAGTGTGTCGGTGCCGACGGGATCCCGCCTGGAGTAGTGAAACACGGTGGGCCCACGTTCGTGAGTGCGCTGCACCACTTGGTGCAACGCATGTGGACTGAGGAGGAGGTGTCTCCTGAGCTGAAGGATGCCCTTGTGCTACCACTGTACAAGGGCAAAGGAAGCAATCAATGTTGCACGAATTATCATGTTGGGTTGTGTGGGCAAGGTGATTGCCCGAATGCTGCTCAACCGCTTCGTCAGTCAGGTTGTGGAACCTAACGTGGCGGAAGAGCAGTGTGGATTTCGTTCGGGTCGCAGCACCATCGGTATGGTGTTTGCGGCTCGTCAGTTGCATGAGAAGTGCAGAGAACGACACCAGCCATTGTACTCGCTTTTGTTGATTTCGCCAAAGCATTTGGTACGGTGAACCGCGAAGCATTGTGGGTGGTGTTGGGTAAGTTTGATTGCCCGAGTAAGTTTGTAAGTTTAATTGAATGTCTGCACAGTGGTATGCGAGCGAGAGTGCAGCTGAGTGGAGAGACCTCGGATGACTTTGCAGTTGTCTCTGGTGTGAAGCAAGGCTGTGTCTTAGCTCCTGCCCCGTTTAACATCTATCTTCATACCATGATGTTTTGTGCGTTTGACACCGCTTGTGCTTAGTGTTCATGTGGAGCACCGTATTGATGGTGGATTGCTGAACACCCGTCGTTTCGGTGCAAGAACCCTAGTCTGTGAGACAACTATCCGTATGTTGCTGTTTGCTGACGACTGTGTGTTGTTTGCGCATAGCGCGGATGAGTTGTAGCACACGACTAGTGGTCTAGCTTCGACAGCGTCCAAATTCGGGCCCACCATCAACACAAGCAAAATTGTCTGTCTCTTCCAGCCTTCAATGGGAATGGAGTCCGTGGGCCTGCCCGAAATCCAGATTGCCGACGAAGTGTTGGAAACCACTTCGAGATTATGCTACCTTGGTAGCGTAACAACAACCTGATAGCGTATCGAAGGCGGCTGCTGCTTTTGGCAAGCTGGAATGCCGTGTATGGAACAATCACCAGCTCACTGCTGGGACGAAGTTCCTGGTATATAAGCCTATGGTGCTGTCCGTTCTTCTATACGATAGCGAAACCTAGACGCTTTATCGGAAGGATGTCAGATATCTGGATCGCTTCCATCAGCAGTGTCTACGTCGTATTATGCGCATCGGCTGGAGTGACCGAGTTGGAGACACTGAGGTGTTCCGACGCAGAGGCATGTATGCAGTGCACTGCATAATTCTCCTGAGGCATCTGAGGTGGCTCGGCCATATTCGTCGTATGGATACAACCCGGATATCGAAACAGTTGCCTTATTGCCAACTGAGTTTAGAGAAACGGCACGTGGGAAAACCAAAGTTACGACATGATCAAAGTGAGTCTATCAAGTTCTAATGTTTCTTGCAGATCATCGGGATCGGAGGCAGTTGATCGGCGTACATGGCGCGATCTAATCACGAAGGCAGTTGCCGAAGTGCAAGAGAAAACCGTTGTGGATGCAGAGGAGGAGCGGAAAGTGCGGAAGCGACAGGCGCCGATGGGCTGTACTCCATGGACGTCGAGCACATGGTGCTGTACCACATGCGATCGCAGATATCTGAGTCAGGCAAGTCAAGTGAGCTACAAGCAAGGCCACACGGGACCAGTATCGAAATGACGACGAGTCCTGCTGAGAACGTAAGCAGAACCGGCGCAGCGTTGGTAGGTACGCTGCATTCGATTTACTAACCGCGTGCATGTGTGCTGAGTTTCTTTATTTCAGGTGGTTGGTTTGCTACCTTGTTTTAGTGTTATTTTCTTACATCATTTTATGTGTACCTGAACAATCTATCAAATTGCAGATTTCGCTTAAACTAAGGGTGGTTAACCGCTTATTTTTATCTCCTTACATATGTGTCTTGATCCCTTTTTCTGCCATCCTGTATCTATCACGGATGTTTTTATAATCCATTTATTTCATGTGCTAATTTAGCGGCATATCCGTACGGTGTATTCGATCTATTTTATTCGACATTTTATTTCATGTGATTGGCTGTTGTTTGATATCCCCGGTGTGGCTGCGTTTGATGTACATGTTGACAAAGTGCCTACCTGTTTATTGCCCACTACCTCGTAAATACTGGCTCCAAGAGACAGTCGGTCATTGATGGAGGGGACGGGGTGCACGGTCCTTGTGGCCGTGCTAGGCTCGAAGAGTGGTTCCATGCACTCAGTGTGGAGTGGACTACGGTCCAGCCGCCACCCGGTGTGCGATTGATTCCCCAAATACAGCGTGCTTGTGTTTGCCTGTGAAAGAGCGTGATCCGGCTCCGTTGATGAAACATGCCTCCCGGTATTATTCCTTCGGGTTTATATTGGATATGGGGTGTGGATGGAGCTGTGGGTGGTACAGGGCAAGCCACCCATGGTCTCTCTGTAGGCGTAGGCGCCCCGTGGCTGTCCTATGGTGGTCAAAGTGACAGGCAAATCAGGAACCGGATGCCACCAACCATATATAGGATTTCAGGTCTTCGGACGGGATGGCAGTGGATCATAAAAAGTGGCCTGAACTAATCAAGATAGTAGTTGCTCAGATACAGGAGAAAGCACTACAGCATGCGAAAGAGAAATCCGGGCACAGAGGTGACAGACGCCGATGGAGGATAGCCAATTGACGACAGGCGAATGGCGCTACAGCACATGCGGTCGCCAGCGCCTCAGCCAAGTGGGCTTGGTAAGACACTGGCGTGGCTAGCATCCAAAAGACGAGGTGTCAGCTGATTAACTAGTCAGCATCAGCACAAAGTTCGTAAGTACGCTGCGTCCGTTTACATTCGATTTGCTAACCCAGGCTTATCAAGTAGGTGGCTGATGTGGTACGTGCGCTACGTCAGCACTGAAATTGGTTTGTGAGTGTGGCTGCGTGTTCAGTTTCTTGCATTTCATATGTCGGCTTTCGCGTGGTATCCCCGTGTGAACGCATTTGATGTGAATGTTGACAAGATGCTTACCAGTCTACTACTCTCCTCTACGATTATACTGGCTCCAGGAGACTGTGAAACGTTGGTAGGTTCAAAGAGTGCTTCCATACACTCAGTGTAGAATGGGCTACGGCAAGCCACCGCCTTGGGTCCGTCTGGTACGCATGATGGTCCAATTAGACAGGAATGCCGCTGTTGTGCGCGTTGAAAGTGTGTGACGGCTTCGTTGATGGAATGTGGTTCTCATCAACATGCTTCCCGGTCTTATTCCCTCGGGTTTACACTGGTTAAGGGGTTTGTGGCTGGAGCTGTGGATGGTGTAGCGCAAGCCACCGATAGTCCTTCTGTAGGCACAGGCATCCTGTGGCTGTAATATGGAGGTTACAGTGGGAAAAATCCGGAACCGGATGCCGCCAACCAGCAGTTTCTGAAAGCTGATAACTAAGCTAGATCATTCTCTTGTGAACTATTTAGTTGACCCTAATATTCGCTTGTGCATACTAGTTTCCGAGTGCTCAATAGAGTTTTCGCCAGAAGCTGTTGTCCTTTTATCTGGTAACTCGATCAGTTTAGATTGCGCAACATCAGCAGGTGATCAGCAGGTGATGTCAAAGGAAACCACAACAATACCATTGTTTCGGTCCATTCCGCGGTTCTTAGTTAAACGTTAGTTTAGGGTGTTACAGTCACTTTGAAACCGAACACGCAACGGAATCAACTCAGGCACATCAAGTAAACCAACCAACAATTCAGAAATTCATCCTAAGTTCAGATAGCACAAGTTCGGCGGACGAACGGCATCAAAGCCCTTTCCATGACACACTGGAGATTAATTCGAATGGCACTCGGCTAATCCACTTTGACTGGCTGACGAACCAATTGGTTTCGATAGTGGTATACTGTAGACTGTGAGTCCAGATAGAGTGAAGTACATTGAATTTGATAGTTTCCCTACGGCCGAGGGAATGAACATCATGCATGCAAACATTACCAAGTGATCGGAATCCAGGCACATATTTTACATGTAGTATTGCACTGATATTCGCTACCTGTGGGTGGTAGTAGTATTAGCAATTAGAGTTCACGAAATCGTCATGATCGATGAATGACAAGTAAATTGGTACGAAGGTTTGTCCAGGGCATAATGGCAAATATAAGAATTCGAGTTGGCAGGCAGTCAAAGCAATTATCCAGAATGCATCAACATAAAAATAGCCTCTCAAGCGACGCTTCGGGTATAAGGAGCGACCGATTTGTGCGTTTAGGTCGCCGACAGTCATCATGATATCAGCATTCTTCAGCACAGTGGTAAAAGATGAAGGCTGCAAACAGAATTAAACTTTGATGACCTCTGACGTGAAGTTAACCAAGGCATAAAAAGGAAAACGCATGCATTGAGACCACAGAAAGGCAGTTTGTCTTTAGAGGGTACCCGGCAACACCAAACGGCGATGTCAGCACCCACTAGAATTCAGAGTGGACAATCCTCGGCGTCTCTATGGAAGGATTATGGAAACCTTGGACACTTCGAGGCATCAACGCATAAAAAGAAAATACGGACAGTAGATTCTGGGCCAGGTACCCGAAGGTCCATGGTGACGCTATAATTTACATGTGGCCAGAATAAACAACATACACTGATTCAAGAAGGCCTAGTGCAGCGCGCTGACTGGACGAAGGGCGAATTTTTGGGGGACGATTGCGAAATGATCTCATAGGTCTGAATAACCGTTAGCGTCGGTTGTGAGGCCAGCAGCAACTCGCTTCTTTCGGACGAAGGATGAAGAGCCAGAAAGAAACTGAGGGATGACAAAGAGGACTGCCAATTACGTCTCTGGCGTAAGACACTTTTCGGTTGCGCAGTCTGAAAGGAGGCTGTCTAAGCTTATTTACCTTTGGCTCTTGACCCAACAACATAGCCCACAAGACAATTGGTTGAATGGATGGCTACTTAGCGAACTGCATTCGGAATCTTTTATTAAAGATTATGGTCCAAAAGATGGTAAAGAAGTGACGACGATGGGGTTGTAACTGCAAACTTCTGACGAAATCCACTTGAGGCTGAGCACACGCTAGCTTTAGGGATTCAGAACAACTAGTAACTGTTCCCAACTGCGGTGGGTCACACCCTAGTGACAATGAAAAGCCGCATGTAAAATGAAATGCAAAGTTACAAGTTTTTTAACCGGAAGCCGCTTGGATTGAAGTGATTGGTAGCGAACCGGTGAGCACAGATGGTGCTTTTTAGAGAAATAGCATCGCTAAAGCAATTGACCCGTAGCACATTAATACACCAAACACCGTGAGAATCCAGGTTTAACTTCAAGTAGAACCAAGGCGACAAGACAGATAAGTGGGCCTTTAGTCTTGAATGGATCGTTGAGCCAGAAACTGATAAGGTGCTCTGAAGTAGTAATAAATCTAAAATAAAATACCCAAATCACTTTGGTCAAACAATTACTGTTCGAGTACCCTGCGGTAACAGTTGCTCCTGTATCGCAGAACAGCAATAACAGAAAGCAAAGGTAAAGAAAGATCATTTAAATAAGGGATAATATTAATGCGTAAAGGAAAGTGAACATAAAATGGAAACATAAATATAGTAGGCGGTCAGGGGAATTTTGTGTTGCTACCAAAGTGCCCAGATGACGCCCAAAACTCTTAACGGTAAGACACCAGACACGTTCAGGAAGCGAGTTGCAGTGTTCGATAACAGTGCGTAAGACTAGTAAATAATTGTCGGAGAAAATGCACGCAATCGAATACGGGATAGCAGAAGGTAAATGAAGTCGAACACAGCGGACCATATTCGAAGGGGATACAAGAAGACGTGAAATGATGAAACGAGAAAGGAACGAACGTCAACACAGCCGGCCCGTGGCCGAAAAGACAATGTGTCTGCTATGCAACCTGAAAGTCGCGGGTTCGAGCCTGTGTAGGGGACCGGGCGACCTACGCAATATTTTAGCCCAAACGCGACATGTGGTGGTTACGTGGCGGCGAAGCGTCAGTACGACGTATTGATTATGTCAGCCGTCGCTACAAGACTGGACCTTAACGTGGTGCGACGGTTTGCATTCCTGTTCAACCCATTGGGTGGGGCCCCATGGCCCCTGCAGAGTTACTCCTACCAGGTTGATCAATGGTCAAAGGTAAGATGAACTCAGTCTCCTGGCCCTCCAGCTTGGCGTTAGAAATGGGGGTGGCGTTCAATTCTGTAAAGCCGGATCGTTACCACCGCTGCTTTGCGGACAGGCTTTTGAGTCAAGAGCGTTGGTTGACGACCCTAAACGTTCCCTTATCTAGGTCTGGGCACTTTGGTAGTCCATGTACAATCATGACTATTTCATCTAACTACAACCACGTTCTGCATTGCCCATCGCGCAGCTTTCTAAGGATCGCCTTATCTGGTGCATACAGCAAGATGGATAAAGGAAAACATGCTATTGTTGGCATTTCTCTTTTCCACTTGTTTCTGTTACTCCCCTCATGGCCCCACTACTAACATTCCCTCTATAATCCCTAGCTTAATTGACAGCAGCCGTAATGCCACTGGAGTCGAACGATTTGTAGCTACCTTCCTGCATCACCCACTGGACGTCTATCGGCAACAGCTCCTTACAAGATCAAGCTGTCGCGTTTCCCTGGCGGCGTTCAAGTTTCGCACCCTAAGACAAATAGATCAAAAGGCTGCACTCGCACACACGTTGGACACATTGGGTACTGGGGTGCGTTACGTGCCAGAAACTAGGATCAATGATCCCTCATGGGATTGTCGAGTTAACTGCAGTTGGCCTGTCCTCTTTCTATTTGTTGCACGCAGTTAGAGACGCTGATGCGGCAACCACTAGTCAAACTGGGGTGGGCATCGTTCTCAGCTCCAAAGCTGAGTCATCGTTGGCTAACTGGGTTCCTTTAAACAGCCGTTTGTGTGCATCCCGTTTAACGACATCAACGAAGGTTGATGCACGAAGTAATGTTAAACGTTGTTTGTGATTTCGACGTACGCTTCCACCGACTACAGTCCTGATGTTGCCAAAGACGCCATCTACCACGAAATGAACAGGTTACTTCGCAGTGTGGCCAGTTCAGATATTGTTGTTGTTGTTGTCGGCCGGTGGCCGAGTGGTCTGCACGTTTGCTTTCCAACCATAAGGTCACCGGTTCGAATCCGCGTAGGGGTGGGCGTCCTCGCGGTATACTCAGCCCGCGCGCAACTGGTGGTCGCGCGGCAGCGAAGCGCCGTTACGGCGTATAAGCTGACACATTTCATTTCACATTGTTGTTGTTGTAGAGAATAAAAATGCGCAAGTAAGTCGTCCGTGCTCTTCAGATGCTCAGCTAGGTGGTATAGACATAACTCCGGTCGGACGGAGAGCGGCGAGCGTCTGTTACAAATGTGCGCGGAGCACAGGCTGTTACTTAGTAGAACAGCTTTCAGACACAATAAGCGCCAAAGTGCCATTTGGCGTCTACCTATAGCTGGCCAGCGATGGACCAAAATATATCACATTGCCATAAGTTACAGGTGGCGCGGTTCCACCTTGGATTGCCGCTTGTACTGCAATACCTGCGTTGATTCTGATGCACTGGTTCGCTGTCGTATAAGGCGCCTCTCGCGATTGGCCACTGAGAAGTTACCTCAGTCCACGTTCAGGCAAGCCTACCAGGATGTCCTGCGTACCGAAATATTGCTATCTCGTCCTAATTACACCGAGCTTCAGTGGAATAGGATCTCAGCCGCCATACACGACGCAAGAGCACTATTAATCGTTACCGCACTATACACTACATATCCGAGAAGTCGGTGAAGATGTTGGAAACGGAATAAAAAATCCCAGCTGGCTCTGAGTACAATGTAAATGGACGGACTATTAGTCGAGAACTAAAGCGGAGCATACACGCTGACAAGGAAGCCTAGTGGACCAGTCGGGTTCAATAAATGGAGGAGTAGGGAGCAATAGGCAATTTTCGGAAGCTCTTACAGCTGTTTCGCACCAATGATCCCAGGAAACCAGGCGTCAGTGAGACAATCAGAGAGTGCGCGTGCTCTGATTCACAGTAAAGAGCGCCACCTGGCTCGTTGGGCGGACCACTTTCGAGAGCAGTTCAGTCAGGATCCTAGTCCTGAACCTCTCCCTACTCAGGTGATGGAAGCTGAGCCATGGCCGGTTAATTTAGAGGCTCCATGAAAGGCTGAGGTCCGAAGCACGATCACAGCCCTGAATCGTTTTCGAGCTGCAGGCCAGGATTCGCTTGAGCCCGCTCTATTTAAAGATGGAGGCGAGGTCCTCTTCAAAGCATTGATCTCATTGTTCGATCCCGTCTGGAAGGAAGAGACTGACCCAGCTAACTGGAGTGAATCGATCATAGTGGCAATATACACGAAGTGCAGTCGCACCGACTGTGCTAACCACAGCGGTATCAGCCTAATGCTAGTTGTGACAAAATTATTGGGCCAAATTCTCGTTCGTCGCCTCACTGAGGAACAGGAATCCCGGATTAGGGAAGAACAGGCAGGTTTCCGCCTTGGACGGGGCTGTATAGACCATATTTTCACTCCGCGATAGGTACTAGAGGAGCGCCACACGTACCGCAGACCGACAACAGCGGTGTTCCTTGACTTTAATGTATTGTCCCATCACGCTGGGCGAGGTAGAAGAGCTTGAGCGGGTGCAGCATGTAGCCACTAGACTGATTCCCAACTTACGAGGTATGCCATATGAAGACCGATGTAAGAAACTAGGGCTGTACATCCTAGCATTTCGTCGGCTGAGGGTTGACCTCATCATGACGCACCAGATATTACATCTGAGTGATTACCCCATGTTGAGACAACTGCTTCATCTGCGCACACCAAGCGGCACGCGAGGACACCGGTACAAACTTATCGTACCGCAGTTGAAGCGGGTAGCTCACCAACTCCGTTTCGAACGTAGAGTGGTGAATACCGGGAACAATCTGCCGCAGCCGGTAATAGAGGCGAATTCAGTGGCCGAATTTAAGAAGCTTCTAGACACATTTCGCAGAGGCGAAATATAAAGAGCGGCACGATAATTAATAGGTTGATGTCCAAGAGCGAAAATTGATGCAGCTACACAGAGCATGCTCTCCTCGCTGCTTCAAATCAGTATCAGTATCAGTGTGTTACACTTAGCTAATCGACGAAATCCGTACGAAATATTTTCGCGGAAAGGTGTTCCCAGGAATTATGTGAGCACTTTACGTGTCCTGTATTCGAACACCTCAGGGCGCGTCAGAGTATACGTTAAATTATCCGATATCTCTCTGACAACAAGTAGCGTCCATTAGGGTCGTCCAATTTCCCCATATTTGTTTAAGTTCGTCGCGGACTCCATCATGGAGCGTTGCTTTAGGGAACCTCACGATGCAGGCATTGAGGTACTGGCTGGTGAGAAGCTAGTTTAGCTTGATTATGTGGATGAGATTGTCTTGCTGTATAACGATGTTAGGACGGCCAAATCAACCCTGAATAAACTCTGTAGAGTAACATACGCTGCGCTGTGCAGTTGCTGCAGGACCACCAGCCATGTAATAATCCTTTGGCCCTTGGTAGCGAGGGACTTCAGGTAGTTGATCAATTCACTTACCTTGGCAGATGCACCAGTAACGTAAAAACCTGAGTAGACTAGAAGAAGCCCTACAGGACCTTAGCCATTGTCGATGCCAAAAGGTGCGCGTGACAGCGGCCTCTCTCCCCGCGCCCGCCACGTACCAAAACGATCATTGTCCCACGAAGAGCGGTCAGTTTTGGGTCTGATTCTTCGTTGACTGCGATGATCCTCGAAAGTGCCGTTTGTGAGAGCGTCGTTCAAAGGGAAGAGTAAGGCAAGTATGAGCCAAAAAGGACAAGGAAGCTGGAATACGCTAGAAAGTACGAACGAACGTATGGCTTGCGTGCACCGGAGTTTAGATATTTGGATATTTTTAAAGGTTTTCGGAGGGTTTGAACTTCTGTTTTTTGAAACATTTTGACCAGAAACGGACTATATACGAGGGGATGCTGATAAGTTCCGGGCTTTATAGCCAAATAGGAAAAATAGTGTAGGGGCATATGAGACCTTAGTATCAAACTGTGCAAATATCAAGTATTTGTGATTGTAACAAATTGCTTTGCTAGGTAGAAGCAATGATGACAGAGGCTGAAGCAAGTAGCACATCGTTCGAGTTTCTCCAGAAAAAGTTCGCAAATGAAATTCACAATGAGATGTCACAAACACTTGGAGAGAAGTGTCCTTCCTACAACACTGTCAAAACATGGATATCTCCGCTTCAAGAACTGGTCCATTTTAACATTCAAGATAGGACTCGCAGTTGGTATCCCTCAACAACTTCAACTAACTAAGCAGTCTGTGATGCCGTCTACGGGCCGGCGAATATCTGCACAAAAAGATTGCACCGATACTGGACATACTCACGTAAGCGGTTGGGTTTGTGATCTCTACGGTCCTGATCATGTTCCAAGCTTACGGGGTAAAATTGGGTGTAGAAATGTTTGAGCAGTGATCAGAAAAAAAAAATGTTGAAGTCATCCCACAATATTTACGGCATTTATATAAAGCTGGAGGCCGTGAGCATATTGGTTCTAGATTAGTTGACTGACAGACAACGGAAGAACACCACAATGGGTACCCGAGGCCGGAAGTTTACGCACCCAAAAAAGCCAGCATCAGTTTATTTGGACACAATGACGGTGTTCTGTTGGTGGACTACCTTTCTCAGGGCTCCATTATCACCGGACAGTATAACGTTAAAGTGATGTACCAGTTGGACGAAGCGATTAGGAGGAAACGCCATGGAAAGCTGATCAAAGATATTCTTTTATTGAGGAATAATGCACTTGCGCACACGTCCAATGTTGTAGCCGCCAAGATGAACACCCTGGGTCTCCAACTGGTCCTCGCCCTAAGGATACAAGCTTGCCTTGTAATCCGAAGGCGCGGTTCGAGTCTGCGCAGGAACCGGTGACCCTTGCAGTACCCTTAGCCCACGTGCGACTGGTGGTAGGTGTGCGGTAGTCGAAGAGTCGGTACTGTGCGTTACCAACGGCTGCTGATACGCCTTTTCAATTGGTTCACCATCCTCCTACTCATCTGATTTGGCTCCCGTCAGGCTATTAAATCTTTCGGGAACTTGAACATCTGAAGAGACGACGTTTCAAGACACTTCTGACAACAAACAAGCTACTGACAGCTAGCATGAAGCACAATCAAAGGACTTTTACTTAACCGGCCTAGAAGCAACTTCTAATGCGCTATAACAAGTGCATCAGGACCAAGAGTGAATAGGTTGATTAAATGTCATTTCCATGACTCACCAGCTCTACTTCCTTCTTCTGCCACAAAGCCAGGTGAACTTATCCAGTATCTCGTCGTACAAGCACGACAAACCGAAACGTATTTATACTGTACATAACTGGAGGAGCGAAGGGTCGTACGAACCTCCCGATCATGGCAATTGGTCGTGCGATGCGGACACCATCATCATCCGCATCACCATAAATACACGTTAGCTGAGGGGAGAAAACACACTTCAGCTAACATAACCGCAATACAAAAAATGATAAGATACTGAAAATAACAAACTACAAAAAATTTAAACATCGAGTAATATGATGTTAAATATAAATTATTATTAGTTTGCGATGAGATCGTGATTGTAAGGGGGAACTCCTAAAGGTAGAGAAGCGTGGAGCAAAGAAACTCCCATACAAATGCCATTGGGACCGGGCTCCCTAGCCATGTCCATCAACTGTGTCCAACCAAACGCGTTTCATCGGCCTTCGGACCCCAGCCGGGCAGCCGGAATGCATCAACCGACGTCGAGTCTGAAGTGAGAGTTTTCTTTCCTCTTGACCAAGTCACTGCTTGGGCCTTCTTTCCTTCTCTCCTATCCAAACCCCAGGCGCGTAAACCAACGCTTTTAGCAAGAGTCGGGCGGCTGGCTTGCGCAACACGTGGCCAAAGGCCCATCAGAAGTCCTGGTGCACCGATTTAATGGTACTGAAACGGATCACTCGGGTCTTCCTGCACCAAATACACGACGCTGAGCACATTCATTGCTCACGCGGTGCTCCGACCAGACACATGAGCAAAGCAGCGAGGGCAGCAATGGTCCGAAAGCAGCTAGCCGCCTTTATGTCTGGTCGACCCTGAGGCCAGGGCCAGGTTTCACACACCGTATAGGAGTGAACAGACGGCTGCATTGTAAAACTCTGCCTTTGTCTTATTGACCTTCAGAAGAGTGAAGTCGCGTGGGAGTCGCAGATGGCGAAGATTAGCAAAAGCACCTCGAGCTTCTGTTATACGGTCTTGACCACATCTTCAATCGCACGGACGCTAATATAGCTGCCTCAGTTATCTGATTTTACATAAACGACTTCTAGATGATCACCAACGAGTCAGCTGCGGGCGTAGGTCTCTGCCACATCTTAGAGAACTTTGTATATCGAGGAGCAATGCATAGCCTAAAACAACTGACAGCCAGTAACAGTCAGTTCAGTGCGCTTTGGCACGCGCTGTCACATTACGAGGACGATGTTGTCAGCATTACTCCAAGTCAAGAAGTCGCTCCCCAGGAGGCAGCCACACACTTTGTAAGTCGTGTTCAGCGAACGTTGTTTCCATGACTTCGTCAATAGATAGAGTTAAATGGGAAAGGTGACAGCGGGCAACCTTGTCTCACAACCGTTGATGTGCTGAAGTGCGACGAGACATTTTGCCGGTAAACCCCACTCATCCTCTGCCCCGAACTATGCGCGCAACAGCGCTCTTGAAAGTGTTTACGTATTTTGCTGGTACAAAACCTTTCCTGAACAGACAGTCCCAAAAGAGCAGATCGAAACAACCGAATCGCGAAGGCCATCTATCTGAGGTCGAAAAAACACGACCACGATAGGGTCGTCAGTAAAATATGAGCGGATGCTATTAACAATTGACGTAAAAGTAAAGGACGTGGTATGATGGCAGCTGCTATTTCGACGACGAGACCCCGTCTTGCTCCTCGCGTATCTGACTTCACAAGTGCCAGTCAGACTGTGGAGAGACGACAGAAGAAAGCAATTTGGAAGCAATTAAGATCAGACTGAGCCCGCTATGTTTGCCGCATTCCTAACGGGGGCCTCCACAGATAATTGAGACTATAACGGAGCAGCTTCAGTCTAGTTGGGACAGATTCCTGCCTCCCAACAGTTTCAGTGGTAACTCGTGTACAATCAACTACAAGAGCAGGGTCCGCCGAAATTTGTAGAGGGCTGGAGGAATCCTATCTGTCCCCTGCGGCTTTATTCAATTACAATAGTCTGATCCCATGTTTCGATTTCTGTGCGTGAGAGCCGGATCCACGGGGATGACCCCAGGGCGTACAGCGATCAACCGACGGTGGAGAGGCCAACTCCTACTGAATCAACTGCTTCTCAAAGTGGTCGGCCCGACGTTCCAAGCGTCTTGGAAAGCTGTCGATCGGCTGTACATTCTCAGCCGCCTGATGGTCTTCTCGCGATACCACCAAGGATTTCCTGCCGCTCGTTTCCGGTATCAGAAAGGAATAACTCGACTCGTTATACCAACGAGCAGCGGGATGTTTCCAGTTTCCGATCGCACGATGAGTGACACCCACATTCGCGATCTCTCTCTTTATGCTAGCAGGCGGTTTCCCTGATGTCGGACGACTGATATGTAGTGAGCTGGGAGATCTCGGCTGGGTGATTAGAGGATAGTCTAGGCGACTGTAGAGTTTTATGAACTTTAGTTTTAAATGCCGCATCGAAAGTCACCTTCTAGAGGATGGGAGGCCGGACAGTGGTTTTTACAGGTATGAGGGACTGGTTTTTAAAAGAGGTCGATGAGTGGTGAAACTTCGTGTGCCGCTACCGCGGTCGCGATTGTCGAAGGGTTCCTTTATTTATATCAGGCTTGCATTATATGAACAGGTAATGATGTATTGGCTGACTGCCAGAAGGCTAAATGGAACGCCAGTATACGTGGATGTAGTAAAGGTGCGAGCCAAGTAGAGTTTTTCGGGACAGCGTACACTGTGAGACCGCGGACGGGGCGCCGTTTACACTGGTGGAAGTGATGAGCTAAATCGAATCCGTATTAGACTTCCGTACCCGAAGGAGGTAAAAGTGGTACCGGTGGTAGTGCTACTGAGCGCTGTCTCACGGCATACGCGGAGGTGCAGCGGTAAACTCAGCTGTCGCTGGTGTTGTAATCGAAACTGGTTTTCATAGCGGTGCGCCTAAACCTACAGGAGGGACATGAGAAGGGTTCCTGCCACCATGAAGAGGTCTCGGCGTGCGGTTCGGTAACACTGCCTTCACAGCTTGCATATGAAAATCGTTTCTATTCATAACCATCCGTTAGCAGCAGGATAATACGCCGCCGCCTGGACGAGGCGAATAACACCCAAATTCTTCAGAATAATGGTCAGCAAAATTGGACCGCAATCGCTGGACCTTTCTGTTGGCAATCACGATAGCCGGTGATCAGCCATATCTGTACTTACCCCTGAGCTCTAGAAAAACTTTTTGCTGACTATTCTCCCGAGAGCAGTTTGGGATGGGAAACAGTAATTCGAGCCAACCCCCTGGTTGAATCAGTTGAATGCGTTAGTAGGTATAGCCTGAACTTTTATAGACAGCGGTCTCAGTACCTATCGGATGGGCCAACGTTCACGTGGTGAGAAGGTTGCGCCTTGGCGCTCTCGAGCGCAATACGTGGCTAATGGGCTTTTTTCGTACCTTCGCACGTATGTACATGGTAGGTGTAAACAGTGGCCCTATTTGCAGCAAACATCGCCGATTGCGTACGTCTTGCCGAACGAACCGCCCGGATACGAAGTTTAACCGATGCACAGAACGGTTACGTGAGACACACCGTGGCAAACGCTGTCGCCGAAATCCATCACCCCCACTCCCACTGATATTCACCGTGGTTAAGGCACTGGGACGCGGTGTGTTTCATGAGATGTGTCGCAAAGGAATAGTTCCGTCTGACGAGTGGTCAGTCGGCAACAGGTCAATATCTGTTCCAATGGGGGTTGCGTACGTTGATGTAGCGCTAGTGAGCAATGTAGTTGTGCAGCGCTGCCATAGCCGCACAAATCGGCAGCAGGGATTGCTAGGCACTGAGAAAGAAAGACCGAAAAAAAACAAACACACTGAGTACGTGCGGACGGTTGTATGCGCACCTGGAGACTTGTTCGTTGATTACCAGGTCTGTAGACTGGGCGAGATATAGTTTATCGGTAGCACTTGATCGGTTGTTGGGACCTAAACTCGTAACTACCAAAGCTCCCTATAAGTAGCATCACAGAAGGAAATTTTCCAGGGCGACCATTTGGGAAGATTGAAGTTCCTCCAATCAACTAAACTACTCATATTTGTTGACGTGGGTGCACAGATGTGAAATTAATTAGACCTATTGCTCAATACTGTCGGGGCTTCTATATGTGAACCTGCACACAACTTATTAAGTTATGCATCGGTAGACTACGCACATTAGCCCGCGAGTTTGCCTCGTCGGAACTGATTTGGGGAACGGTAATAGTATGCGCGTTTTTGAAAATAGTTTAACTGCAGAGTTAAACGTACTAAGTAAACGCCCGCGCCGCCTCTCGTCGATGACGCGGAAGCGCGAGTCACACCCACTCAGCAGTGGGTAGTCCTGGTAGAGCCAGCTGCACTGCCTGGGCCATTCGGTCCAGACACACCACGCGGTTCTACAGTGACCGGGAAAAATATCTGGACGAACGACAGTCATCGACTATGCGCGCCGACCTCGCACCACTGTGTTTCGCGGGCTACGCGCACATTGACTAAGGATCGCCTGAATGGAAACTATGTATTACGTGAGCCGCCCGAGGGTCGTGCTGCTACCAGAAACGAGAGCACAGGTGTAGGACGAAAATTGAGGACCGTCGAGCTTAACCTACCTTCTCGCGAAAACCCACTAAATTGGAGACACCGCTTTCCCCCCCCCTCTTCTCGACGTGACCTTCAGGTCTCGTAACAGCTCTCCATCAATTTTCAAACCTTACCGCCGCCAGAGGAAGGTCTGGTCTGCACACACTGCGAACTAGTGCCCGTTCAGTTTAATGGCAAATCGCAGGAGCCTGTCTGTTCTTCTGGGTGTGAACGTGAACAACTCGCAGTTAGGCGACAGCGGTTTGATCCGTACCGATTGGCAAGAACTACCTTTGTGTCGAGTGTTTTCGCACAATAACCTCCTTGGAAATCCC
>OX104064.1:72451109-72486657 GCA_944474145.2 Dicrocoelium dendriticum | reverse complement strand
TGTGTTGATGGTGAGCCCGAATTTGTCCGCTGTGGAAGCCAGAGCACTAGTCATGTGCTGCAACTCATCCGCACTGTGTGCAAACGACGCACAGTCGTCAGCAAACAGCAACATGCGTATAGTTGTCTCACAGACTAGAGTTCTGGCACAGAAACGACGGAAGTTCAACAAACTACCATTATTACGGTGCTCTACACTAACACCGTAAGAACAAGCGGCATCAAAAGCACGAGACATCACCGCATCAAGGTATATATTAAACAGGGCAGGAGCTAAAACAGTCTTGCTTCACACCAGAGACAACTGCAAAGCCATCGGAGATCTCTACACTCAGCTGCACCCTCGCTCGCATACCACTGTGCAGACATTTCATTAAACTTACAAACTTACGCGGGCAACCAATCTTACTCAACACCAGCCACAATGGATCGCGGTTCGCCGTATCAAATGCCTTGGTGAAATCAACAAAAAGCGAGTACAACGGCTGGTGTCGTTCTCTGCACTTCTCTGGCAACTGACGAGCCGCAAACGTCATATCTATAGTGCTGCGACCCGAACGGAATCCATACTGCTCTTCCTTACGTTAGGTTCCACAACCTGACTGACGAGGCGGTTGAGCAGGATTCGGGCAATCACATTGCCCACACAACTCAGTGAGTTGATGCCACGATAATTCGTGCAACATTGCTTGCTACCTTTGCCCTTGTAAAATGGTAGCACATGGGCTACCTTCAGCACATCAGTCACCTCTTCCTCAATCCATACGCGATGCACCAAGAGGTGCAGCGCAGTCAAGAACGCGGGTCCACCATGTTTCACTACTTTAGGCGGGATCCTGTCGACTCCGGCACACTTGCCGTTTCGCAGCTGAGCAAGTGCTCTCTGCGTCTCATCCAGTGTCGGCGTATCCGCCAGATCCGCCTTAACATCGTGCTGCTTCAGGCCGTTCAATGTAGGCCAGTCGATCACTGAAAGGTTGTTAAAAAGACAGTCAAAGTGTTTTCGCCAGATCTGCATTGTCTCCAGTCTGGGTACAGGTAGCGCCTGAACTACCATCGATCAGTGTCCTCAGCGGCTCCAGTTTCAGTCCATACACCGTCTTCATGGAAGCAAATAATTTCTTGTGTTGACGTCGTTCGGTATAGCATTCCACCTGCTACGTTTGCTCCGTCCACCATGCATTTGTAATGCGACGGAGCTCTCGGGTCAGTCGTCGTCGAAGTTTGCGAAACTGACAACTCTTCCCCAATTCGCCGGGGTCTGCAGCATGTGCAGCAACTGCTGCATTCTCCCCGACACCATTGTGCCAATCGTCCTATTGTTCTCATCAAACCTATCAGGCCGCTTACAGTTTGCGCGCCCGATGGTCTCCTCGGCAGCAGCTGTCACCTGATCGCGAATGTGGTGCCACATGTCACCCACTGTGGCTATACAATCCACATTACACAGGCGTGCAGCCATCGCCTTCTCCAGCTCAGTACATTTCGCCACAGTACCGAGGGAGAGAATGTTAAATTTACGCCGATTCACGACGGGAGCGCAATACATAGATTTACCAAAATATATGTACAGTTTGGTTCGCATCAACTTGTGATCAGTGCCACACTCAGCTCCACGCAATACACGTGTCATGCGCACTTCACGCATGTCACATTGACGTACGATGCCATGGTCGAGCAGGTGAGCGTGACCACTCCGTGGGTGGGTCCAAGTTGCTATATCACTCGCACTCAGTGCAAACCGAGTGTTCGTGATCGTCAGGCCGTGAGTGGCACACAGTGAGAGCAGCCTGACACCGTTCGCATTCGCTGAACCAATGCCATGCGCACCGATAACATCTGTCCACGCTGATGCATCACGCCCAACGCGCGCGTTGAAATCACCCAGCAGAAATCGTCGGTCGCTCCTCGGGACCGGCCGTATCAAGGAGGATAGCTGAGTGTAGAATTAATCACACGTGTCATCATGATATCATCATCCTCATCATTATACACGTCAGCTAGAGGTGGGAAACAACTCAGCTGCTGTGCCGCAATACATCAAGGAAGAGAAAAATGAATACAACGGTTGCATGCCAGCTTATCTACCAGCAACGGATAGGCATCGTTCCGATAAGCTACCAGCCGGCTACTTAGAAAAAAGAAATATTATTATGTTTTACGCTACGAAATGAGGTCGTAAGTGGAAGGGGAGGCTAAAATGGTTGGGGAGGGACAAAAAAACTCACAGCAGAAAGGCCACTGATGTCGGCTCCTTGCCATGTCAGCATGTGTATCCAGCCAAACGTATTCACCGTCTTTTGGACCCCAGCCAGGAAGTCTTGGCGCTCCAACCGAGGTCAGCTCCGAAGTGAGGGCCTTCATTCCTCTCGACCAAGTCAGTGCTTGGCCACCCCTCCCTTTCTTCCATCCACATCCCCGATGAGCAACCAACTCACGTCGTGGAAGTCGGTGGGCTGGCATGCGCAACACGTGGCCCAGCCATCGGAGTCTGGTGCGTGAAATGACGGTGCTGAACGGTTCAGTTCCTTTATTCTGTGTCGTAAACAAGGGTCGAACACGTTAGTCATCAGGATAACACATGGTCGGACAGTATGTGCTCATAAAATTGGCATGCTTAACTCTTCCGATTCGTAGGTGAACAGTCCTCAGTCGCGCGCTGATGCCTGTTGGTTCACAAACAATCCAGCCATAGAGTCGATCGAATATTGCAAATCCGACCCCATGTTCACGTGGTGCTGAGGCGGCGATGCCCACCCAGTAGAATGTGTAGCCAGCACCTGCTTCATGCAACTTACCTTGCTCAGCGAGCCGAGTTTCCCTGAGCACCGCAATTTCGATGTGGTAACGCGTCAGCTTCATCACGACTAGAGCAGCGCGTCGCTCGCGTCGCTCACTGGAGTTCCGGTCCACTAGTGTGCGCACGTTCCCACACCCGATGCTGAGTGCTTTGCGCGCAGGCATACGATTGCATTGGTGGGCAATCGCACGCGAGGTGGTCGTTTTGCTTCGGTGGTTTGCTTGAAGGACTCCGCCAGGAGTCTTTGGTTCAATAGCCTTATCCACAAGACAGTGGGTGATTTGGAGGTTTGCTTGAGGGACTCCGCCCGGAGCCTTTGGCTCAATAGCCTGACCCACAAGGCAGTGGGGAGCAGATCCAGCCCAGGAATGTGATTGCAGAGACAGATGGGGATCTGCTTGACAACCGTCACATGCAGCCTTTGAGGTACTGGAACAATTACTATATGTTTTACGACCGTAATAGGATACGCACCTGCGACCACGGCCAGACGCAGGTGGGTTTTGGCGGGTTTGCACCAATTTGACCAAGGGCTGCCTGGCTTGATGCGGGCAGTAGCAAACCATTGAACACACAGAGGTGTCTTCCCACCGTCAGAGACAATGCGTGGCGCTCGTGCTCTACGCCCATCGAGCTGTGAGCTTTTATAAATATATATATTTATATATATATCCAACCTTTGACCAATAAGCAATTGGAAAGTACCACAAGAAATGAACAGCAATAAGAGCAATGAGAGAATTGATAATTAGGGAAACGGAGTCCCAAAATAAATTCTCCAGTGTGTCTCATTCTCAGCGTTTTGCTCACCGAATAACCTCCGCCTGGTGCCGGCTGATCGGTTCATATTTTCTCGCAAATCAATGGTTCGGCGGCTGTGTTTCAGGACGCGGTGAATCTTCTCCTTGCAAGCGTTCTGCCTATATAAAGCCACGGTTGTCTGGTTAAGAACACTGCGACGTGGCGGATGTGACCGGCAGATAAATAAATTTGTTGTCTTTGGATTCACTCTAGTGGATGGTTCTAATCCAACACCCTCTTTATTTAACTTGTGGGCCTATGTTTTCTAACCTTAGAAACGTGAGACGTATGACCTCAGTAATCAGTCGCCGGTTTCCTTTGGGAGCGATTCCCTGAGTTCGACCCGCTAGCTTGCGGGCTGACTATTTAGCCAGAGGCTCAGTTCGGTATCTATAAGTCAACCACTTCAGTTTGAGCAACCACGCACTGTTCTACAATGTGCTCAGCTACTGCGATTTTTACTTCTTACGTTCATGCAGCTTCGTCACAGGCAATCTGTTCATTTGCACACAATGTCTGTCATCCGTCACCTGATTCCTTTTTCCATGGGTGAAGCTGCGATTCCGGTGGCACCGAGAATCATGGACTTCTATCTGTGGCCCTCCTTTGACACTCATCACCATTCCGTCTGGTAGGCTTCAACGTACAGGCACCCATACAGATTGAACAGCAAGCAGTATACCGCGCACCCTGGAGTTCCTCGGTGTTGTCGTCAACTGACTTTCCGGAACTCGAATGTAATACCCAAGCTAAGTGCTCACGTTGACATCCCCCACTTACATGAAACCACATATCACCTGCATCTTTTTTGCGACTCAGAGGAAGCCTCATCTAGTTTGGCTTTTGTAGATATAGCACTGTGTCAAGTCGTAGCCGCAAGGTTGGACTGGTTCCAGATTAACAACCTGCTGTGTGCGGATAGACTTCGAGATGCATGTAGAACGAGCGGGCATCGCGAGGAGAACGGCAACGTTTTTGTGATCTCAGCCTGTGTTCTAAATGATTATATTTCCAACTGGATCAAAGCAGTTCTAACTAGAGCCTCGTCAGCTCTTGAACAACGCCAACAAATCGGATGTCATTTTCCTAGATGGAGATTTTCTTGTACTGGTTGGCCGCCTGTTATCATACGAACTTCACTTTGGTGATCACCACACGCGACATACAAATGGGTATGTACAAGCCGGAAATGTGGTATCGTAACTGAAAAGGCACTTTCTCTTCCGAGAAGTGTAATTGCAGATGCCGTCAAAGCACTAATGCACCCTATTCGGTGATGCTAGACATTAAGACACTGTCTAACTGTCTCACAATTCGTGATATTGGACTGCACTAATTGAGCTGTTTCAATTTCGCCCGAAATGTGTGGTATGCAGTTGCAAATGCGCGTAAACTGGAGGAGATTATACTAATTTCCTTCGTTTCGAACGAATCTACCCATATACAAATCGCCTTCATCCTTCATTAGAATCTTGCACGTTAGTAGGCTCCGACTTGAGAAATATTAACATAACATCATTTGAAGAAGTACAACGCTGCCTAGCGAATCGCCTAATGAAAAACCCTGAGAAGCTTCCTTTGACCGCTGCTGTGAGATGAAAATCGAACCTCGCTGATTAAGGATATCAAAACTCATCATGAGCTTTACGTTTGATGTGATTTACAAGCAACTCTTTATTTCAGACATCGAGGTGATACTTAACCCTACCATAACCATAATATTGGAAATAGAGGTAACAGATTACAAAACGAAAAATTAGTTTAAGTCCAATGTACTTTCTTACTCGTTACGTAGTTGGTGGAGCTGGCTACCTCAGGTATTGAGGACCTGCAACTCAAATGAATTGTGCGTGCTCTACTTAACAGAGAATTAATAGTGAAGAAAATGAGATATGCTCAGCATAAACGTGAGTCTAGCTACGTTATATGAGGAACCGCCAAGCGCGATATATTAAGAAAACACAATTCCTTGCTTCAAACACAATCCACCTCTACCACATCTTCTGCCTTTTTTACCCTGCTAGCGAAACGAATCACAATAATCTTACGAAATATGATACTGCCGTTTATTTAAATTCGGTTTGCACGCTTCTCCTTCCTATACTCAAAGATTCACCGTGTGCCTCTGAGATTCATGTACACGACAGAAAGTCTGACAGCCAAATCTTGTTTTTGAACTAGTCTTTCAACACCACTCCAACATCCGTCGTCATTTCACCTGGCTCGACGATGTACCATGCGTCGATGTCAAAAAATACGCTGATTTGTTTTGGCGCCAAGGTTTTATCCTCATTGAATGCTCTCTTTCTTCTCTCAAATTGACATCTCCGGTATCTAACTTTTCATGTATCAAGCGTACTTTTTAGCTCTCATGTACATACAGAAGTTGACAAGTGAGACAATGTCACCTGATGCTTTTCTCGTTTTCATTATTATGCTATTATTCGCCTATTTTCATTGACACAAACAGCCCGTTGTCATGAGCAACGGAAAATCCGAGGCTAATGGATTCCTCAGACATGTTCGCTTGTACCTTCCGAATAGCACAGCACACGTAGACAAATTATTGCTGGCTTGGTGGCTGGGTTGTTGAACTGTCTCCTTGTGGGGCCAGCCGGGTGGTTCGGGATCTACCCGTTCAAGCAAAAGGTACGGCGGCAGTGTTCCAGGACGTGATGCGTTTTCGCTTAGCAACCGTTCGCCTTATACAAAGCCATGTGCCACGTGTCGGATGTGACTCGCCACCAAACGAAGTCACTGACCCTTGATTTACTTCAATGGAGCATTGTAATTTTTCATCTGGACGCTGAATTACTGAGAGTATTTCGCCCCTGTTTGGCATCCCGTCAAACGAAAAGCGACTGAACCGAGAAATCGGTCACCGGCTCCCAATGGGCGCGATTCCTTGAATTTATCCCGCTGCCTTGCGGGTCAGCTCCCCATGGCCGAAGGCTCCGTGTGGCGCTCCTTAAGTCAACCCACTTCCTCTGCCTGGGTAACCGGGAAGCTCTGTGCTTACACAACACATGGTGTGATGGATTTAACTCTCTCCGCTCACGATTCTCGCTCTCTGGACTCCCTCTCTTTGGCTGAGGTACTGGCTGCCAGGCATGCTAAATCTCACTCTACAGCACCGCAAACCACTTTCTTCGTTCCACGTTTATAAAACCCTTCTGTTCTTACCAACCAACTTCCATTTCGATTCTCCAACAATGTATTGCAAATAAAAGCGGCACCTTGGGCCTCATCAATGAACCGCGCAAAACCGATCGTCACAATCCAACACCAATAGCAAGGGTTTTGTTGCACCGTGCTCACTTTTCAAGCTCGCTACATTTAATGTTCGAAGGCTTATGCAGGTTGGATCACAAGCTGCTTTTGCGCGAACCTTGGAAACACTCCCAAACGACGTTTGCTGCCTAACTGAAATCCGTTTACAAGACTCCAGTACAAAGCTGGGATTGCTCTCACCCTCCCCAAGTTCCAATTGCACATTCACCTTGAGCTTATCTGATGATGCGACAGCAGCAGCTTCTGGTTGCGCCGGCATAGGAGTTGCACTAAGCGCGCGTGCTCTGGCAGCGCTCATTGACTGGTTTCTGGTCAACAACCGTCTTTGTGTAGTCCACTTGGAAAGCTCAGTGCGACCTTCGAGCCAAGGAAGCAGTAGGCGCTGTTTATTCATTGCGGTGGCGTACGCTCCTACGGACTGCAGCCCAGACGAAGCTAAAGACGACTTCTACTGCTAACTCACCGACCTTCACATAAAACGCCAAACGGATATCATGGTACTTGCCGGAGACCTAAGTGCGCAGGTCGGTATACTAGAAGTTCATAGGCGCGAAGTTGGGGGTCAACACAGCCACGGTAGTCGCAAGACGGACAACGGCGATCGACTCCTACAACTGTGCGACGACCATGACTTATTCTTTACGAGCACCGGTTGCCGGCATTCCTGGCATCAACAAGCCACCTGGCGACCTCCGGAGCTTGGTCAAGCTTGGAAGCAGATCGACCATATCGCTGTTAGTTACCGTTAGCGAGGCTGTATAACGGACTGCAAGTCAATTTGGAACACCTATCTAACTTCTGAGCATGCGTTCGTGTGTGCTAAGTTCTTTCTGCGTTTTGGAGGTACCCAAGAACGTCGTCGGAAAACGGATTGACACAGACAAGCTCGCCGCCTCGAACATTCTGGGTTCATTTCAGAACACATTAGACTCCAACCTACTTTCTCTATCCTCTGATGTTGAGACACACTGGGCGCAGATACAGAGCGACTAAGGAAATTCCGCTACCTTGGTCTGTGGCTTCACCAGACTAGCTTCTAGTCACTGGATCTCCACCCAGTCTCCTCAAATAATGGAAAGTAGTCGAACAATTCTCATCAGAGTTGAGTACAACGCACTAGACAGAACCACCGGTGGAGAGCTCAGACAGCTCATCAGAAAGGATCGCGAGGTCTAGTGGACACAAGGCGTCATTGAGATGGAACGGGCAGACTCATCAGGAAACTCCCGCAAACGCTTCCAACTTATTTGGTCCACGGGTGGCGGAAGGCCAACCATGGGTGAGTTTAGCGCGAAAATGACGGCGAACTAATTCACAGTAGTCACCGTCGTCTGGTACTATGGGCAGAGCACTTTGAAAATCAATTCAACTGGTCATCAGCGCAACCGAGTCCATCTCCCGGGATTCAAAGCGCTCTCCGATTTGTTGCTGTTAGTCCATCGACTGAGGCTGAGGTTTCTAATGATCTTCGCCTACTGTAGCGCCACAAGACATCTGGCCCAGAGGAAATTCCTTCTACCCTCTTCACCCTCTCACCTGTGCACTGTAATCTCTCTTTCATCAGATTTGGACTACTGAACTTATCTCATCCGACTGGGAATTAACGGATGTCATACCAGTACACAAAAGGCAGACCGGACCATTTGCTCCAATTATGGTGGCAAAGTCTCATTTGTGGCGCATACAAACTGCTCGCTGCCGTACTCTTACGGACGCTCAGTTGCGTCTGGAAACAGTACCTGCGTGAACAGCGAACTGGATTTCGCCCAGCTCGCAGTTGCGTCGCTCACTTCTTTACGATCGGCCAGATACTTAATGGCGCCATACGTTCAGTTGACCAATCATAGTCATATTCTTGGACATTCGAGCCACGTTTGACTCTGTTGACACGGTGGCACTTTAGGACTGCTTGCTGAAGAGAGGAGTACCTGAGAAATACATCAGCATTCTCCGTACCAATTACCATCACACTTCTGGCCGCGTGAGTGTATACTGGGACTTTCGCCCCCATTCAGTATCAGTAGCGATGCTAGACAGGACCGCACAGCTTCTCCATTCATTTTCAACTTTTCCATAGACGAGATCCTGGAAACTGCCCTAGAAAACTCTGAGTCATCTGGCGTTGAACTGCTCTGTGGTGGCCGCCTTCCGGACTTGGAGTATGCTGATGACATCGCTGTGATTTGTGAATCCTCTCAGACCGCCAAGCATGTGCTGCTTAGACTGGGGATTTCCGCCTCCCAATTTGGGTTGATCTTTTCCCCTTCCAAATACAAGGCCCTGTTACAGGATTGGCCAAGTGCATCTCCTCTCATACTTTCAGGGCATCCACTGGAATTGGTGGACAAATTCATTTGGGAGTTGTCTTAGTATTGGCGGTTTGACAGATGAGATCACCCTACGTGTCTTTAACGCTGGATTTGCTTCCGATGACCTTCGTCAACTGTGGCTTCCTTCCGACCTCAGCCTCGCTCTCAATTTTGCTTTTTCCTCTTCTGGACTCACATCTTGTCGTCGCAGTTGTTGCAAATGACATCGGATTATTCGCCCGTTTTACAATTCTGCTTCCACTGCACTACCGCATGTTGATCCCGTAATCCCGGAGCCACCTTTTATCCGTTGGCCTCAGTTGAACATGCACTCCTTCGACTGCCTCAACCACACGTTTCTCCACTTTTATGTCTTAGCATTACTTCTTCTAAGGCTGCCGTTTACCGGCCGTTCGATGCAGTTTGGGTTTAATCCGATTTAACCGTGTGCGCAAACGTCATCCCATCAGAAGTTCACACGGTGCGTAAGCCGTGGTTGTTGTTTGACCACACCCTGTTTGATTGTCGCAATCTCTGTCGCTGTCAGATTATTAGATGAAGGGTGATATGGCATCGAGAGAACATGCTCGATTCCATTTTAACGTAGGAACTGTCCGAGTTCCGCGTTGGTAAATGTGGGGCCGTTATCTGAAACAACCACATATGGTACACCATGTGCAGCGAATATATTAATTAAGATATGCATTGTGGTCCACCCAGTCATGGATGTGGTTGCCCCAGCTTCGATTCATTTGGAATGTGCGCCCACTAGAACCAGAACCATGAAGCCGTCGATGGGTCCACAGAAGTCAATGTGTATTATGTCCCACGGGCTCGAGGGTCATTACCATGGAGACACTGGCACAGGTTTTGGGGATGCTTTATTTTCTTGACAGCTAGCATACGATTGTACGAGTTGTTCTATCTCTTGATCGACTCCCGGCCACCAGATACAGTTAAGTGCTAGTGCCTTCATCTTTAAATTGCCTTGATGGCCCATATGAAGTTTCCGCAGGATTGTTTGACGATGCCGTCTGGGGACGATGCTGTGAGAGCCCAAAAGTATGCAACCGTCCTCGAGGCTTAATTCATATTTCGTGTGTGAAATGCCCTTAGACATTCATCTACCTTGTCCGCCAACCAGTTAGTATATAATCACGCACGTTCGACAGTTCCGGGTCACTCCTTGTTTCCGATTTTATTTCTGTTGCTATCACCGGCGAATCATCCAAACAAGATAATAGTTCTACCGATTCTCTCAATGTGCATACACGACCAAGTCACTGGTTCGTTTGACAACATTAACATATTTTCACGCATATGTCTCACGTGCATGCCAGACAGACCGTGGCTAGTGATAGCCAAGCACAACATTTCTCCACCGCTAGATCGAGTGTACTCAGCTTGATTGGGTTCTATAGGCCTGGTCAGTTGCGACTTTCCAATGGAACGTTCTTAAACACACAACAATGGCTGTTGGTGCTGAGAAGTCCGTTGTAAGTATATATCTCGAAATACGCAAACCATTTCCCCGAGTTGGACACTAGCTTTCGATACGTGTTACAAATTGTTGGCATCTTGTAGTCGGTTGTATGTACCGACCTCCATGAGCAACCCGCCATGAAACCTAGAGTATAATGTGTGCTATCAAGACAGTTTCTAGCACTAACTACAATTCTAAACTTATGTGCGCAGATTTCAACGCACCACTAGTTAACTGGCTACGGATTGGACCTACGGTATAAACATGACTAAACGAACTGGTGTACTCTATCCACTTCAATGCTGCATCATACATGCTAGTGAGTCCACCGGAAATGCCCATACCCCAGATGTAGTATTCACAATGAAGACCCCTTCCACTTGTGCACTCATTGACAATCCACTGCTGGGCTCCTACCACACCTCGGCGTTTTGTATCGTGAACATTGAACGAAATAAGCCACTCTAGTAGAAAGTTGCAGCCCACACATAACACTCACCGAACTGACTGGAATGCATGTAAGCAACTTAGCTGCACTATGAATTGGGTGCCATCATTCTAAACCAAGAACCCGACTATGGCTGTCGGTGAATTTGTCAACAACCTTGCTGCGTATACTTACGTACTGGCACTTGTGGTAAGGAGCCGCACCTATAAACAATGCGGTAAACATACACAACTGAACAAGGCCGAAAGCAAACTGAAGAAACTTAGAGTATCTTATCACAGGGTAAATATTTTCGCTACGCTACCATATATACATTAAACCATGTTAAAGCTACAGCGGTTGAAGCAAAGTGCCAAAGTCGCCGACGAAATTCGAGTGCTTAAAAGTCCGGAAGAATCATAGGGCTAGTTAGGTCCAGAAACCCAAACCGCATCAACCAATCGAATTATTGGCATTACTTGATGGATCATCAACGTTCGCCATATCTGGTTTATGAGTATCACTCAATTCGAGCTGAGCTCATTTGTTACCCACATGTCCCAACCCCCACTCACCCGAAGAACGAGCGATCCGCTTTGTAATGTGCTGGTGACGTAAACAGATGTGCAGAACGCCATCACATCCGCAAAACCCTCCGCCTATCTCGGCCCAGATGATGCTCCCCATCTGTCATGAGATTCGCTGGTGCAAATATTTCTATCTTTTAGCTAAACATCCTCACTCTATCGCGAAAAACCACCTCCTACCCACCTCAGTGCAAGAATTCTATCATAATCCCGAAACAAATAAGAGCCCGCAAAATGAAACGTCAAGCTATCATCGTATAAACCATACCTCTGCGGCTTGTAATGTCTTGCAAAGAATAGGCAGGAGCAATGTTTTTCACTACTTGACACGATTGAACTGATCAACCAATCATAGCATGGCTTTCTTTTAAGGCGCTCCTACGTTACATGCCAGTTAGTTGTTTGACCGTGTTACAACCAGGATTGACAGAGGAATGGCGGTAATCATAATTCTCCCTGACATGCAAATGGCCTTCGACTGCGTACCCCACAAGCCACTGTTAGCTGTGCTTCAATCAATCGGTATTACAAAACTTCCTCCAAGCTGGTTCGGCTCATATCTGAACGATCGGACCCAAAGTGTCTAAAGGGGACGGACGTACTTTACGTCGGAACGAATAATCAGTGGTGTCTTCCAGGGATGCGAAATTCTATTTCTATTTCTAGTACACAACTCACTTGGCTTTCTGCATACCTCTCGGTTAGGATGCAAGTGGTACAAACTATGGGCAACTGTATTTTACTCTCAAAACAGTCTTACAGCGGAGTGTCCCTGGTAATTTGCCATTTCTTCTTTACATAAAGCATAGCACGGCAGTTTGGTCTACAGACGAAATACCAGTTGCCATTTCTCAAAAAGATGGGGACATACGGGAGGTTGCACAACATATTTCAGACGATCTTAGGTCTCTTGAAACTTGGTGTCGTTTACGGCAAATGTTGTTTGCCGCACATTACACCCAACAGCCTTACCCTGCATGGTATGAATATATCGAAATGCAAATCCGTTCGTGACTTTGGCATATGCACTGCCAACCAGTTTATATTGCTCATTGATGAGCCCAAGCCTGCTTAATTCAGACGAAGTGGCTGTTGAGCGAAAACAATGACGGTGTTTATCGAAAGGATAATTGGTTACTCCACAACACGTACATGAAGGGTTGTACTGTCCTTAGACCATAATCCTTTTAGCTGCGTAGAATGGTATCAAACCTCTGTTTTCCGTTCAAATTCATACGTTACACTACTCATACCGCAGGGTCAATTTGTCTATGACACAGGGTGGCAGATATTACATACGTGATGTAAATTGCGACAGCTTAATTGCAAGGAGGAAAATAAGAATGAAAAAAACTTATTTATCACTGCCTACCCCAAGCGTTGCAACAAATTACCCCAAAACACGGGTTTCAAATATCTATCAAGAACTATCTTGACATGCGCCACATCGTTGCCATGTTACGGATATCATAGTCTTAGGAAACAGTATTAGACAATGGTGTCGACGTCGAATATGTTGTCATTTCTGGCATTCTTTTACTGACTGTAAGAGAGCTGCTTCAAGTTGGACATGATGGAACAATTGTATCGTCACTTTTTGTGTTTGGGAAAATTGTAACCGCATTCCACTTCGGAAGATGCTTATATACATCAATGTGACAAGGATCGACGTGCAACAACCATGATTGCTACGTGACGAAAGCAGATCTATAGATGCTCTCGTATGAGGGACGCCTTCCTCAGCAATATTCCCGGGCATGCTCAACTACTTCCATTAGTCAGCGTATATTGGAGGGAATTTTCAACAAACCCATGTTGGAAGATATCACTTGGGAAACACAATTGTGTATCTTTTGCTCTGTAACTAGAGGCGAGATGACTCGTGCGTTGCTAAGGCATAAAGTGTCAGTGCGCACCGGTCATCGCGTCACTCAGCTTGGTGATATGCAGTGATTCAAATACGGCTTCGCGGTCACTCCACAGACATTCGATACACAACCCAATGTTGTTCCCTCGGAGTAATTACCACAGGCAAGCGCCTAGTCAGCGGCCATGTACATCATAATCCTTGACTGGAGTAATTCCATTCGCTTTATCGACTATCGGCCGTGAGGTTGGTGCAGCTTACATCCTAGCTGGCAGTTGGTGTACCCAACCATTAAGGTTCTCATGCCGTCAGCGCGCAGGTGACAACATGTGGGCAGACATGCTACATTTTTCTCAACACCCCGTTCCCATGTCCAACTGACTGAGGCCGTCCGAACAATGAGGCCACTACATGACTGCGCACAATCACGGCCGATGCCAAGGCCACGAACTTGAGAGGGTAACAAATGATTTCATTTCGTGATCAAACGTATTTAATTGGACTGTTCATGAACCTACGTGGAAGCGGTTTTTCTTTACTTGCACGTTTTAGTTGCCCTATAACGCGTATATCTCTTTGCTTCCCTGTCAATACTCACCCCGTATCTTCTGGACATTGCCGTATGATGCGCTGTGGTTAAAAACCGTTGGGCGAACGTAATTGATACTGCCGATCTGGAAGGTTGCAGCGATTCCCAGCCACCTGATATGAAATGAAAGCTAAAAATTTGCATCTTCGGTATTTTCCGAATTACATCTTATGAACCTCTGGTATATGTGCATTATTGACCGTTGTCATGCGCAATCAAACTCTCCTTACTGAATATCTACATTAAGGGATGTACATTATGCAGGTACTGACCTGTACGTTTAAGGGCGCGGTCGTTTGTTAAAGAGAGCAAAGGAATCTTTCTGTTTGTCTACGTCCTACGTAGCGTATCCTGTGCAGCCACCTAGGAGTGCCATGTTACGACTGTGTCGTCATCATGCTGTAAAGCACGGAGCCGATCACCCGGAAATAACTCGACTTCACCGTTACATCCGCAGGAAGCGTATTCTTGCATCCACAACCTCGGGACGCGCCCGATAGCCTACATCTAAGCTCAGACCTATCAATTTCCATCTCAGAATTTTTATAAACTCACCACACCCTGTCGACACTAAAATGGTGCACAAAGTACTGAAGCAGCTACCCTCAGGTATAGCGGTTCTGATAGGCCCTCCTATTGTTCTTATGGAATCGGCTAACGTCTTGGCCAGAAATCCAACTACATTGTACATGCAGTAGCCTAACATCTTTTACTGCTGGAGACTCGAGACGTTAAACAATACCGAAGGAAGGATCAGATAAATACCAACCAACTGCTTGTCCTTTAGTAGACTTAAACGTTTGAGAAAAAGAAATTCTTGAGAAGATGCGGGCTCACCTGCGATTAAATGATTCTCTTCAATCTTCCCAACAAGGTTCGAGGTCAAAACAATACTCGGTGTTCGGTCTAGTGCATTCAGCTCTGTCGTCGCTGGACAACAGAATCAATTCTACCCGAATCCGCCTGCTGGACTACAGTAAAGTATTCGGCTAGGTAAACCGGCAATTTCTATTGAAACATCTACTTGGTGCTGGCATACATCCTCCTATTGTCAATAATAACCTTTATTCCTGTCGAAGTCACACTAAGGTACATCACCTGGAGACAGAAGCTCACGCCCCATAATCACCAATGTCGATGCTCTTAACAGAGCTCTACTGACCTTTGTATTATGTACTTACAACTCCCTAGCAGGCTCTGAAGAGGCGACCTTACTAACTTTTGTAGCTGACCTTGGATTTTACTCAATAGGCCGCTGCCTCTTCAGTAAGATTACAGGATATTTTAACAATGTCACCAGTTGGTCGGAAGTTCTTGAGCTGTCGCATAAAATGCAATCGTCTTTTTCTCACTGCATGGCTGAAATCGGTATCAACCATACTCGCGCGTTGCCTAAAGCAGATCGATGGCTAGGAGTTGCACGCATCCACATCAGTAAAGAATTCATGTGTGACGCTTAACAATGGTGTACCTTGGTCAATTCATATGGATGACACATTCACAAAGGTCAGGAGATCACCGCTCCACATCACAAAATTGGTATCCTCCACCGTCCTCCATGATTTGATACTCCATGATGTTATTGCCTTTGCTCTTCCACTCCGGACGTACTTTTCTCTAGTAGTTTCTCTGGTCCACTGGGTACACACCTCATATTATTGTTCAGGTCTTTAAGACATTTGTCCCAGTGTAGGGTTACTCCAATGCAAACCGGGTTAGTCGTTCAGTTGTTGAGTGGTTAGCCAAGCGTGACAAAAAGCGCTGCGTACTTTTCACCACCATACAAGTTGGCATTGTCTGCGCGGCTGTGTGCAGTGGGCAATCTTGTTGACTTAATCGTCCATTCGTGGTCGACGCGTAGCCTTTGAATTGGCTTGGCTGCCCTGTACGAAAGTTAGAGCGAACGACAGTGACGTGTCTGTTAACCGTTTGCCTCTTCAGCACGCCTGCTCTAAGGAACTCAGCAGAGCAGTCCCCTGATTCATCTCTACTTGACCGCTTCATCCGAGGACTGAAGCTCCATCCTTAGTTCCAACTGCATTTCGGTTGCCCTAGTTTAAAACTAAACAAAATGTAATCGATAGGTGGGTTATTTTTACCTTTTCATGAATACGTTGTGCGCAAGCATAGCCAGTGCGTAGCATGAGCTGGTAAGTAGGAGGCCATGGTGCCAGCTACCGTAGGTAGCGAAAGAAAACTCGGTCCATTTTCCACTGATCTCCACCTGCCTTCTTTTTATGTCACCTTCGCTCACCTTGTCCGGATCGCAGCTTTGAACAGATTGCGCGATACACGATAATCGCTGGGGCTCATCCAGCGATTCTGGTCGCACGCCCCTCAGTGCCGTTTCACTTATCCTACACGATCATATCATTATAGAACTGAGAATATAGTGTTGCGATAGGTTGCTGGCAATAGCAGCGTGCTTCCGGTGCGTAAACTGCAGCCACCCACATTGGAAACAAGTGCGTTGAGTAGCAACGCCTAGCTCAACCGTGACAATGATGTTGGTTCGCCTACTTGTAATCATTTTAGCACCAATTTGGCTAACAGTCTATTGTGACTGATTGCGAAACAGACGTTAGGTAGTAACTCCATTCGCGCCGCAATTGCATTCCCATTCGTCCGATTGTTCAGCATTGCGACTTTGGAAGTACTTTCGTGTCACCGTTACATTGACATTAGTGGGATGGCAAATGTCACCTATTAGTTAGTTAAAAATGGTTTATTCTTTGACACAGCGAGGTGAATACCACGTTTCTTTGGGTGGCCAGCTTAGTTGAAAGTATTCAACTGCAGTAGGCGTTTCAAACCGCAGAGATGAATCAGTTGATATCGTGTTATCCTAGACGGTCAGTTGCACCAAATCGTTGGTTGTACATGTGCCTTGGAGATGAGAAACTCCGGTAGGTTTCTGCGAAGCCCACCTACTGAAGAAGCACCTTGATGGCGACGCATTGTGGTTGTGCGCATTCGTCTCCAGTTCGTATTTGGTTAGTGTTATTGCCACGAATTTCTGGCAATACCAGTCGCGGATGCGTTTCCTGTCAATCACTAGCAAGTTTCGGACAAAATATGGTGTTCACCAGAACTAGCTAGTTTGATCAAGGCCATTCACATGTTCCCAGATCCGCTGTGGGTGCAACATAGCCTTTTTCTACTGCAACGGGATTAAATCACACCCAGATAGGTCGCTGCGGAAGGGTGGTAAGTGTGCAACGACGAAGTGAATCAAAGTTAGGCGCCGAAACAAGGCTGGTGCAAGTATCGCCGTAAGTGCCGAGGCATAGTACATGGCTCATAAGAACGTACACTTTTCCTAACGCACGTACGATGTTGTGTCGACAGTCGGCCTTTCCTTGTGAGAGACCAACAATACCGTGGCGGTTTATTAACTAATAGGTAGAGGAAGTGAATCAGTGGCACATTACCGGTGAAAAATCTTATACTTGACAAGACTAAGAGGATGGACTTGGTGAAGTACACAATTTCGAGGAAGAAACCTGTTACCCACACGAGGAAGTCTACATCTGTGGAACAATTATGCTGGCCAAACTAACGAATGTATAGGCCCTCTCATTTGTATTCCCGAAGGAGGAGTTAATACGCATAGTGCTTTGACGTGTTTTCTCCACCTGTTGGAACAGGATCATGGTAGGTAGTGCTGACTGTGTAGTGCATATCCAATCCGTTTTTGTGGATGGCGTAAGAGATGACGTGACATAATTAAGAAGATAGTTCCACTGAAATTTTCGGGGGAAATCAAGGTTATGGCGACATTCCAAATGGCCGTCCTGTGCAGCCGACCGCTTAGCTAGCTGTAATGACCAAGTTTCAGCAGTTGGTGGTAACCTTATCTTCAAACTCGGATCAGTCAGAATGAGGTCATTCTATGGATGGCGATACTTTGCCTTTTCGACTCCCAGGGTTTTCATTAACAGCTGGTAAACGGTAGGGAACAAACTCGTTATATTCTTAAATCCTCTCAAGTGCTACCAGATTGGGTACATATCATGATTACCCAGTCTGAGTTGACTACTACATTTGGTCATTTGCGGGCATATAGGAGGGTCAAAGCAGCTGAAAGTCCTCTGGAAGAGACCAAAGGGTTAATTGCCAATTGTTAGTACTTTCACAGATTATGTCGAAGAAGGAAGTTTCTGGTCCTACAAAAGGCAGGATTCCCAATTTCGTAGGTTTGAAGTTATGAAGAATAGTGTGATGATCCAGGCCGTTCAACAACCTTGCAAAGGTAAAGAGATAGATTATATCGGTTCCAGTGCTACTATCAGCTCTTTCGGTTTAACTACCACGCGCCACCAGTGTAAGTTAGCTGTACATGAACACTTGGGGCCATTTTGATCGGATGCTATATCGTAGCAGAACGACGCAGTAATGAACAAAATCACTCATTCAACACATTCAATAGGCGAACAGGTATGCTTCACGTTTCCTCCCAAAGACGCAGCACATTGTTTTGGGCCCGCTCGCGACACATTGATGCGCCTACACAGTTTGTGACAACTTAATATTTCTGCATGTTTACCTCACACCTCCGCTTCTCTCCATCCCATTCTAGTCGGCCACGCCTCGTTTGATAGCTCTCTAATTGCCTAGTCGTGACTGCATCAATCTGCTTGGGGTCGGTCCTCGATTCTCCAATACCGACACATTCATCCGATTTATTGCGCTTTCTACGAACGCCTTCTTTCTTCCTCGCGGCTCAGGCGCGCTACCGGTCACTGCTCGCGACTTGGTCCCAGCTGGCTCCATCTGGCCCATGTCCATGTGTCTGGTGTCTGTGGAATTGTATAGCTAGAAGTTCATCACATCTAGACTCACTCAGACAGCCGCCAAACGCCCGGAAAAGCACTGTACGCGCGTTTCATCCTTTCGGGAATCATCAGCAGTGCGCATTCCATCGGACCCCTGGTAGGGCTCGAACACGCAACTCGGCTGTTGCCAGTCCGTGGTTGAGACCACTGAGTTACTCTTCTCTAGTCTCTGGAATCGCCTTGCGTCACCCTTCAATATGACGGTAAATGTTTACTAACCGCCCATCAATTCTCCGCAAGGATTGCTTTCGTCACCTTCAAGAGCACACGTAGAAAGCTCGGTGACGCACAGTTTGTAAATTCTGGGCAGATAACTCCCTTAGGAATCAGGGTAACGACGAGCTGCCTGCACATAGTAGGGACCTGTTTTTCATGCAAGCATCATTGGAAAAATTTGGATAATGGCTGCGCTAGCTTCGCCGCTGCCATCTCAGGGCCTCTGGGCGATAGTCATCAACACAGTTAGAAATATAAGGTTTAACTATAGCAACTTCGTAACAGTGGTCACTGAACTAAAACTGACATGGGTACATCCAGGCATCAGGAAGACTGAAGCAGATTTGTGGCACATTCTAGTGGCATGCAGGAATACTGAGGCATATTTGCTACATCCAAGGCGATTTGAGATAATCCGTTAGCTGAGGTGAGTGGTGGAATACCACGCTCCCCGTTCTGGAGCCTGTGGACTGTTCATCAACGTTGCTATCGTACACTTGCGTCCGTACCGCTCAGTCGCTCTGTTTACCGTGTGAACTATACAGCCGCTTAAACCTGCCCCTGCCTGAAGCACAGAAAGCGACGACCTTGCACATGCATACAATTCAGCGTACACGCGACCCGCAGGAAACCACAAGCGCTTGGGCCTCTATGGGAATACCATCGACCAACGCAATGCATTGTGGCGACCAATCAAAAGCCTGTGTGACAGCATCCAGATCGACAGTAGTTTGTGGCCTTTCTTGCGGCCATAAAAAGGCACGGATCGAAATCCAGGGTAGCAGTTGCCAAGGCCAGTTCCATCACAAATGTTCCAAGGTCACAGTGAATCAGTTTAAGCCACACAATAGTAAACCAGATTCACTGTGGTCCTGTTCTGTATGTATAGTCATCCCACTGGTAAAGATTGTACATGAACTATCGCAGAAGTACGAAAGACTGGTAGTAATGATCGAAGAAATGGGGAGCAGCAAAAGCGATTCGTTTGAAGAAAGCGTGACAGAAAGTAAATCCTGGTCATTCCCATCAGGCCTCGCGTTAAAACCAAAGAAGAAAGCTGAGCAGCGCGCTAAGAATGCATCATCTGGCTTTAAACCTCAATACCACCAGTTGCTGGAATATGCCTGAAACAACCACCGCCAGTCCGATTGCAATGAGCACGAGCAGGGCGTCGTCCACTCTACAAACCGTTCCAAAGATGCAGAAGGACTTCGACAACATTGGTGGTTGGAGATAGGTTGTTGTCAAAATTGACCGAAAGCCTAGTCCTTTGGCCACACCCACTGGACCCAGATTAAATGGAGATGACCAAGCTGTACCCATACAGCCTCCACCGGCTGTATACAGAACAGTTGGTCGTATAAGTTCAACCCAAGTTGCACGTAGCTTACCAGTGGTAATCTACCCCACGTACCATAACCAACATCAAATTCCTTAAAAGGAAAACAACTTGATGGCGTGAACCAGTGGAATTTCCTATGTGCAGTTAGTGTTTTATCTAAGGCCGTCAATGTGACACGCGTTACCCGTCATCCAAACTCGCAGCTCTACGGTGAACCAAGACTTCTCCGAGTTGCGTTGACTTCCGCCAATGAAGCAGTAACTGTACTGCTATCGACAGCTCGCCTCCGGAATGGGTCATGTTCCGTCCGCCTATTCCCGGATATTCCGTGAAGTATGAGCAGACAGGCAATGCATTAGTTGGACGAAAACCGGAAGGAATCCGTAGCCAGGACCATCCTGGTACTCCGCGTTCCCGAGACTGAAAGTCATGATGAGCGCGAAGTGACCACTCAAGATCAAGAACAATGGCGATACATTCGCGAGACATTCTCTCCGGAAAACGTCACAGCACAATCTACCTCCAGGTTGCGCCTATCGCCAAACTACAAAGGATGTGGCCCGAGGATTTTGAAAGTGGACCTTCAATCTAGAAAAATGTCAACAATGAGGCTGGAGTGCTGATATGCGGACCGCAGCAGTCTTCCTTCCGAGCTCCGGATCAAAACAGCATCTGCCAAGTAAACACAGGAGAGCAGCCACTTAGTCGCACCTCTTCCCGACAAGAGTTAGGACAACCTCAAACAACTAGTTAGCGAAACTGGTAAACACACCCCATACATTAGATACAAATAGAGAAGTGAACTTGTATTGGGGGATCCATGGAACTGACACAGGTGTGTTCACTATCGCCACACCCGAAAAGCGATTGGTGGCCGACCTTTTACCGGTCAGCACAACATATTATGTAAAACACTCATCCCACGACTCATTACTAAAAACAGAGAAACTTTCCTGCAAATACACCAATGAACAAGGTCTTCTAAGCAAGCTTGCCGAACTGCGGCTAAGTCAAGCGTCATTTGCCTGGGACCTCATATTCATCAAGGAAGCTTGGTTACACTCAGTAATTACCGACGCCGTGGTCGCTCACATAGTATATCCCTTCTCCGTAACGATCGTCGTAGCAAAGGCAGGGGGTACTGTTATACTGCCGCTACGACTCGCAGTGCAAACTGGTGGTCGATCCGGAAATGTTGTTCATAGACTCACTCTGGGGCAGTCTACAACAGAGACGCATCAACACTTACCTTGGGAAGGGTCCTACGAGGACGATACAGTCATGTCCTCCGGCGACTTCAATCTTCATGAATCGGAACTTTCCGCATCACCCAACGAGCAATTCAAGGCAGGCCTAAAAGAGTATATCGCAAGTATTCCACTCTTCAGCCATGTCAGTTCACCCAGCCGAATCAGCTCCTGAGATAATTCATCTGTGCTCGATTTTGGGCCCATGAACGAAGCGCTCATGATTAAGAATCCAATGATGGAGAGCCCTCTGGGGCGGAGCAACTATGTAACTAGGATTTATGACTTTGTGCGTTATGCGGAATATTCACAAAAGCATAGTAACCTGTTTCGAAAGATCACCCACTACGACATACTGGCAGAACTTGTGGAAGATGCCATCTGGCAGTTTTCGGACAACGATTCCACTGACAGTGCTTGGATGGAGTTTACTGGCAGGTTCAGTGATCTGGCTAAATCTGCATCAATCAACATCCCCTTCGTTCCGCAAGATCACAATCATACATTCGGACTGTAAGAGACGCAGCGTGGCATGTGTATAGAGCGAACCCTAGCCCTGACAACTGGAGTAACTATGTGCATCATAATCAATGTCCCCCGCTTGTGCGTGAGGACAACTAGTACACTAGCAGAGTTTGGCGGAGAAGTTTTGTGTGAACAAAAAGCTTCTGTACAGACATGTGAACAGCCTACGGAATGTGAAGCGTGGTGTACCCCACTAATATCAACTAATGGATGTGCGCAAACCGCCGTGGATGCAGCCAACGTTCCAAGGCTCCAATAAGCTTTAATTTCCCGTCGTGCCACCAGCATGTGTAACATACCTGTACCAATCCCTAAGACGCCAGTTTTACACATGTTAACTATAGTTCAGTGACCATTCTGAGGAAGGTGCTCTCTTTGCGCACCCACAGTTCCTCGGTGTTGAAAACATTCCCCCGAAAGCACTGCAGGTGGCATCTACAAGGATAGCCGAACCATTAAGGAGATTTTTCCAAAGATGTCTGGACGAACAGAACATATGGAAGAAAGGGCATCATTACCCCGATTTTCAAGAGTTTTAGCCGTTCAGAGCCCGTCAAATATCGCCCGATAATTCTCCTCCCGATGCTTTCAAAGGCGATGGAATCGATCATAGCTGAGGCTGTAATGCGCTACTTCGAAAGGTCTAACGTCATAGCACCGGTGCAACAGAGATTCCGTCAGCATCGATCATAACAAACTAGTTATTTCCCGTGTCAGCTGGACCGAAATAGCCGACAGTGGGATCGGCATTGTTGTATTCTACCTAAACCTTTGATCACCTCATCCTACTCCAAAAGCTGTAAGCGAACGAAGTTGGGAACCCTATCCTTGGATGGATCGGAAACTTCCTCCTTCAGCGGCGCCTTCAAGTTCTAGTTCGGCGCTCATTTTCTTATCCAATTAATGTAAACTGCGGTGTTCTACATGGGTCCGTGATGGGGCCGCGGTTGTTCTTATTCTTCATTAATGACTGCGAGTGTCATCAAGTCAAATGTCCTGCTTGTTTCTGATGACATCAAGATATGGCAGCAATCGGCTGTCAGGAAGATCGCGATATGCTGCAACGAGACATATGGTCAATGGTCAATGATATATTGCGAATAAAAGAAGCCGAAGCTTGACATGTCCCGCCGGATGGTCGGTTAGGGGTGAGCAAAATAAAGTCAAAAATGGTAATAGGAAATAGTGAACAACTGCAAATTGCGAACTTGCCGATTACAGCGTTCCTGTCAGTTTATCTACTATCCAAGTTTATCGCCTGTGGTTTCCGGACAAAAATCGAGGTGGGTTGGTTTGTTTTTGTTTTGCTGCTGTTTGTATGGGTCGTTTGGATTACGTGCTATGGTGTAGTGTGGCCAGTGCACTGTCGACACGGCTAACTTGGGGGCTAAAATAGCAGCTACTGAGAGGGTATTTCACGTGTGGCAAACACGCAGCGAGAAGAGGCTTCTTCGATACTCCAACCGACTGTATTGTTCTGCCAATTTGAGATGATGACCTCTCATTTGGCTGTTTTAACTCCGCTTCAATAGGTGATGGCAGGGGTGCTTAGTATTGTTTAATATTTGGTAAACCATGATTAGGTCACCAAGCAAATGGTGATAACGTCCACTGAAAATGCCAAGCACTCTGAGGTGCCGTTTGTATAACAAGTGGCGCAGCCCGTCGACATTTCTGGTCGCTCCACGTTGTGGAAGCTCCAAGACCGTAAGATGCCGCTTTAGCTACGCGTGCCATGCTTGCATGCATATTCAACATTTGGGCGTATATAAGCGGGAAGTACTTGGCGGAAAATGGACGGTTCGAATTGCCCGAAAGCACTCTGTAAAAGCCCTACGATTTAGATCCCCTTCTACGATACCCTTTTTGGACTGCTCGGAGAAGCCGAGATCTTCCTGGACCAACACACCGAGATCCTTTTCGAGAAAACCGTGTTGCAGATCCTGGTCCCCCAGGTTATATGTGTGAACCATTCGGTGTCTTAAATGGAGCACTTGACATTTAGCCACATTGGAGAAAAAACGATTTTGGACCGACTATCCATAAAGCTTGTCAATGTCGATTTGAAGCTGGATAGGGTCTTCTTGCTCTCTGATTACTCGCCAAACTTTGATGTCATCAGCGTACAGTAAACAGTCTGACGCAATTTGACTCACTAGATCGTTTATGAAGACCAAGAATAGAAGTAGACTATGACTGTGAATGGTCAGTGGCAAATCTATTTCCGTTTAATACGAACAAGTACAGAACAGGGCATGTCCGCCACAAGCCCACGTACGCATGTAAGCTTGGAGACGATATGCTGCAAACCGCCTCACAAGAACGAGACCCTGGGGTGGTGAAGCAAGACGATCTCGGCTGTTCGGCACAGTCCTTGTTGGCGTCCAAAACCGCGAACGAACATGGTGGTATGTTACGGAGGGCTTTTGGGAGGTTCGATCGCTCCATCTCCCCACAAATGCTCAATGCATATGTGAGGCCACGTGCAAAGTACGCGATCCAGGTTTGGCAACACTGGTTTAAACGCTATCTGGCTGCGCTGGAGATCGTCCAGTGAAGTGCAACGAAAAATGTGAAGGAGTAATCCCACCTGCAATCTCATAGGGGACTGAGAGCCCTGGCACTGTACAGCGGGCACGTACCGCCTTCTACGGGGTGACCTCAACCCGGCGTTCCAGATCTTAAAAAAACCCGGTCACGCCTGCCGCCACTTCCTGAAGCTTAGGCGTGACACGGAATTGAGGGGTCATAAGTTGAAACTTGACACCCAATACAGTCGGCTAAAATGCTGCCGGAATTATTTTTCCCTTCGAGTTAATCAACCGTGGAACGCCCTTTCGCCTTTTGTCACTTTCGCACCCTTACTGCCCAATTTTAAAAACGACTCGACGGTGCATTACATCACCTACATTAGTTGAGTTGGTTGCTATTCATTGAGTGACGACATGGCGCAGGCGAACATTGTGATCACAAACCCACGAACTAGGGTTAGACGGATACACCTTTGTGTTATTGTGGATCATTTGGTGAATCCACAGATGCGATTTTCTCATTTGTGCAACTTTTCGAACTAACGTTATGCCCCTAAACCATCCAACGAGACTTGTCAAGCCTGGGCTTTTTCCCCGTAATAAGCCTTATTTCCATTGTTGTTTCATTGTACAGCAGCTTATCATTAACACAATAAGTTCCCGCTAGATACCGCCGGTGGATTAATTTGTCCTCACGGACAAATGTGGTAGTTACTACCAAATAGTTGCCCTAGTTTTCTGGACTAGGGTTAGCTGTATCCGCACGCTATGCTATGTCTCTTACCGCCATGCGTTTCCCAATTCTGCTCCAAATGGATGATGGTATTCCCGCAAAACTACCAAGCTTGACTTTAGACGCAGATGTAGTCAAACTGCTTAACTTGTCAACAAATTCCACCCAGGCAATATTAGTGAGACGGTCTTTCGCAAACTCCCAGGTGACTTCCTTAACGGTACCTGTTAGCATGTCATGTGAGGCCGTAGGTGACAAGTTACTCTGTACCTGTGAATACTAGACTCAATATGGTAAAGTGACCGGGCAGCCACAGAGGACTCTGTCGCTGGTTTATCGATCCATCGCGCTCTGTCGGAACCACTAGATTTGTTGACGGCGCGTGATCACCCCACTCCCCGGACTCTCTTTGGACTCGCTTTCCTTAAGAATGCAGGAATAAAATGGAAGACCAACCATTTGGGACTATTCGAGCGAGTTAATCGTGAGACTGGAGAACAAGTAACTGGCACAATCGACTGTAGGTGCTCTGTTACAGCCCCAGTTTTCAAAGGAGGTCCAGATTCAGAATGCAGCAACCATAGAGTTATCAGTCTGACCTCCATCGCCTCCAAGTTATCTGACTCTGGGGTGCTTCACAGACTTACTGGCAACGTTAAAGACAGCACCTTGAACAGCAGGCCAGGCTTCGTCTAAATCGAGCCCATATTGAGCACAACTTCACACTAGATTAATTGTTTATGTACACTTATATTATAGCCACCATAGTCTTGTTCCTCAACAGCAAAGGGGCCTTCAATGCGGTGGCTCGATGTACCCCTTAGAGCCGTTCCATTAAATAAAGAGTTACCGTCAAATCGGCGGTCGATTAAAGCTACGCCTAATACTCCCGGATCAAATCAGAATTCAAGGCCAGAAGTGTGCTACGGCGCCATTTTTACAAAGGGTAAGGCAACAAATTGTATACTGACCTTGACAGTGTCCACCACAAATGTACAATAATTCTGTTCTCAATTTAAAACCGGACCTCCAAACAAGACCAAATGCCGGCAACCTTTAACTGGAGTCCAACCGGTTACAAAGCCGAATAAGCAATTCAGTCAGCTGCGATTTAAAGCAAAACGACCGATAGTCCGATCAATTAAACCGTAAAAATCTCAGCTGATGGGAGAGTCAGCGGCAGCTAAGAAAAAGCGAATAGGTAGGGACTTGTGGCATGCTTCGGAGGAATCCAACAGACTGTAACATGTCCGTTACACAAGGTGTACATAAAAACACGCTTTTCGCGCGCGTAATTCGGGCAGAGTGGGGCATATGGCAATCTGAAAAGCACGGAAAGAAGAGGAAGGCTGGTATATGCATGCATTTCGTATTGTCTCCTCAGTACCATTACCAATAACCGATATGCATGGATATAGCTAACAGGACTTGGTGTGCACGGCAGCCAAGAAGAAAGTGTACATCGTATTACCTTTCAAATGTGACTTAGCCACGCTGAACAAAACTAAGCGTATAATTTCGTCTACACAAGGAGGTTACTATGCTGCACAAGTTGTCGTCATCAACCGAACCCTAAATTCGCACATACCTCCAACGAAGGAAGCTCAGCCTATTGGGGCCAACTCACACTGTGTATACCAATTTGTATGTGACTGCGGAAAAAGTTACCTAGGCAGAACTAATAGAACGCTGACTTCCTGAATAAAGGAGCATGTAACAAGATGGGTTCAACGTGAAGTTGCTCAGATTGCCTACCCTCGTCAGATTCCATGTTCGCGCAGACCGCCGGCTTCCTCGATATGCAAACACCTATTAGACTCGGGTCACCAGATAGAGCTGGGCTCAGCGTTTAAGTTGTGTTACGTCACACTAATCCCGCTTCCTTCGGTTTGCTGAGGCTGTAGCTATAATCCGGATTAAGCCAGCCTTGTGTGTTCAGAAACAATTATTTGTCAGCATAAAGCTGCCTCGGACGTAGGTGTGAACTTCCGTCATTCGTTTTTCACCTTAAGCTTGTCTGGTTGCACCCACTGTTAGCTATATCTATACATATCGGTTATTGTTAATGGTACTGAGTAGACAATACGAAATGCATGCATCTACCAGCCTTCGTCTTCTTTCCGTGCTTCGCAAATTGTTGAAGGGAACTAACTGCTTTAAATATGGCAATCAGTCGCCACCGTTTAATATTTCCGATGTTATGAGACAAGGATGTCCACGGTCACCTTTCATTTTCGAAGTTGCCATGGACGAAGTCATGGAAACTGCGTCCACTAGAAGATATAAAGTGGCTTCCAGGGGATTGACCTGTTGCATTGGAGTATACTGATTTGTCCACATCTGTGATAAGTCACAATCATCGCTGTATAGAGCATCACTGGACTACAAGTGTTTGAGGCTGTTTTGCATCCTCCGAATGCGAAGTTTACCTCCTAGATTGGCATGGACCACCATTGACAGGGATCGATCATAAGTCGTTTAAAAATTCTTCTTCCTGGACAGCTGCATTAGCCCCTATTGCACGGGAAGTGCAACCCGTGTGGAATAAGCTTGAGGCGCGTCTGTTTTCTTCACCGCCTGTGGTGTCTCAGCGGCATAACTCTAGTCTTGAGAATTAGAGAGTTCTACCCTACACTGCGGTTGTGAAACTTGGCCACTCATAGACAAGCACATAAGATGCTAGTTACGTTCGATCACCGATCTCTTCGCTGTCTAGCTAATGCACGATCAGAATACTACGTGAGAAATGAGCGCGTTCGGCTTCTCCAATTTGGTGCGAGACGGGTGAGTGCACCGCTCCTCACCGTTATTTCACTCATCGCGCTCCAATAACTGGGTCATGTGTTGCATGTGCTCGAACACCGCCTGTAGCGAAGTGCGCCATCGGGGTGTGGATGGGAAAAAAGGAGGGGAGGTCAACTGGTGACTTGGTCATGAGGAATGAAAACACTCACTTTGAAGCTGGGGTCCGTCGGATTCTGTCGGCAACCCAACCTGGGGTCGGAAAGGCCATGAACATGTTGACGTGGCAAAGAGCCGACCATTGTGGTCATTGTCACCAGGTCATCCTCTAGCTCGCATTACAGGACGCTGCGGTGGTACCTAAGTAACCCATCTCCCTCGCTACGGCGATTGTTGCGAATAAGCAACATACGTTGTATTGTAACTATGGCGTTGGTAACTTCGGATAAAAGTCACGTCTCTGTTGTAGAGAGGTCCCAGGCTTAACTACATGACATAATTGGAGTTCAGTTAGCTTGCTGATGAGGCATTATGTATTGGTGTACATGCAGGAACGATGCACTGGTCTCAGCATTGATTCGACGGACCTGTGTTTTGGCATGATCATGCCCTGAGTTGGGTATGGTCGGCCACTACTGGTATTTTTGGGTGGAACATTGATGAATCAATGGATACGTTATGCAGAGAACCAGTAAGAGGTCGCTCGACCAACTGTTTGCGTGCAACATTTGGAGTGTGGCTACCAGGTTTGACAGCTGACTGAGTGGTAGTATCTTACTCGTTAATGGTGCGTAGCTCAAACAAATCCCTTATATCGTTTGTATGCTTAGAGATCACGAGAAGAAACTGAACTGAAAGCGCGGTTGGTTGCGAAACGCTCATCACCACTCTAACAACCTTACTGAACTCTTGCTGTATTGGAGCATCACCTTCATTACTCTAGAGCCAAATCCTTTGTACCTTGCGAGCTAGCTGGCCTCAGGTCGATCCGCCACAATGTTTTCTGAGGAGAACGTCTCGCGAATGCTGCTTTCAGTCATGTGCTGGAATTTCTGGCTCAGCACGTCCTCTATCCTCGAATAGTCTTCTAAATCATGCATTACCCGTTTACCCCGTCTCCTCGAAAAATCCAACAAGGTTCAAACGGAACAGGACTTACACTACAGGCGAGATGTCAATAGTAGGTATATATTAATTGAATGACAAGGGAATTACTCACAAGCGCCAGTTCTCATTATACACCTAGCTTGGTTGAACCCACCGCTTACCGGATCTCTCTGTGGTTCTCTTTAACAAATGGTTAGTACAGTGCTGTGAGCACAAATCGACATTCTCTTCTATATTGTAATTGGCAGTTGGTGATTGGTAACTGGAGCGAATGCACGTAGGTTCAGATTAAACTAACTGTAGCCAGTCCGCGGGCGTCACGCTAACAAGTTAACAGGTAAGAGGTCGATCCGCTTTGCCTCCTGTTATCCTTATCAACTTATTCCTCTCCCGCACTTTTCCTTCTCTCTTCTGTGCTTCCTTAGCTGCTTCTTTACATTGGCCTCTTACTAGGTGGCTGATCTTCCGGCCGTCTACGAAGTATTTATTTTGTGTTGCAACTCTAAGGGTCTATTACGACCCGCCGTACTAGTTAGACAGGGAAGAACTTGTAACACCGCACCGCAGGAATATTACAACCAGCCAGTGTGATGGCATCCCGCACAATTGTCTTTTGAAGGTATTCCATATTCAGCTATATAGCCGTTTATTATGTTATCGATAGCAGATTGCTCATTCACATTTTGTTAAAAAAAACAGTTTGGTGACTATATTACTCGAGACTTCAGTACTATGCCAACCCCAAAGTGATGATGGCGAAAATGTAATTGCGCCAGGAATCAACACCTTCACGGCTAGTTGAAACTCCAATTGTATGGTCCTGAACAAACTTATAAGGACAGCTCACTCAGACAAACTGTTCATTAGGGGCGAATCGATAAGCAGTAAATTTTTCACAACAGGGAAGTACTCAATTCACTCACCAGATATCAACCACCCGCTCAAAATTTACATAAAGTTCTGCCGTTTCGGTCACACCAACTAGTGCCAAATCCTACCATTATATGCCATACATTATAATGAACTCATTGATCATAACACAGTTGACGCGAAAGGAGTACTACACAGTGCGCTCATACATGCACCGTTACTCGAGCCATAATGTGCTGGCGTGTAGTATCGCTATAGACTAGATAGTGGACGGCATGGTGTTTGCTGGTACAGAGCTCTTTGTCTGACAGTTGTATCGATCGAGTGGATGGGAACAGTCAGTATAAGCAGTTGTGAGGGTCCAACATCAAGTTCTCGTGACTGTAGTGCTCACATACAGAGGGCATTAAATTGCTTTCGCGTAGTAAATGTCATGGAAATCTCATGGAAATTAAGGAGTTTCATGAAGCGACCAAATTTCACTCACCAAGCTGTATGGCACCAGGATGCATGTAATGTGAGGAGCACTAAAGTGATGTTGTTGCGTACAGATTCATTGTGTCTATCCGAAGTACAAAGCTAGTTCAATTGCTATGTGTAAATCGTCCAGATTCTTCCTATTCACAGGGATGCACACCAGTAATATACTTATACTCGGAAGGCTTGATATGGCACATTCCCTAACTGGGCCTACTGGTGCACCACTAACATTGTCGATTGTATCATTTTCCACTCGTCTTCGCGAGCCAATGGTAGTTTAATCGGGTTAGCAATTGCATGCGAGTGAACGTTAAAGGACAAGAAACAAAATGAACCGAACATCGGTGGGATTTGAAATACCCACCGTGTGGTTGGATTGCGACACGCGTTCTCTATTGAGACCTCGGTCCACTACGCCAAGCATTGCTCACGTAGCTTACAGGCGTGGTGGTCAACGTGTCAGCCTTTAATAGCTAGGTCAGGAGTTCCACTCCAGCTCAGCCACTCTCCATCTGATGAGACCAAACGAGGACGAAATCAGCTGCGAGGTGTCGGTGTTGGGAAAAGCAACAGCGAAACACCTCCGACCGAAATGAAGCTTGTGAAATAACTAGACCAGAAAAATAAACTAAGGCGCATGGTATTGTGTGGTGGGGAGCTTTCATGGACAGGTGAAATTTCACATTGTGCTGTCAACGAGCGCAGAGACAGAAGTGACGCCAACTGTCTCAATAGTCGTTATTAAGGGATTAAGGCTGATTTTAAGACACGCGGGGTTAGCTGGTTTAGAGCCTTACTGCAACTGCCAGGAGGTTCTGTTTTTGGCACACGCAGAATCAACCCAAGACCAAGTTACTTTTATACGGAGGGAACGTACCGTAGATATAATTGTAAAATTTCTGCCCCAGGTATCTTTGCTGTTATACGCACGTCTATAATTGCCCTAGTTGTCTTCGTTAACTACTGTAATGTGCATGCTAACCGTCACTACAATATCGGAGTTCGGTTACATAGGGCCACCGCAAATGTTGTATAAACAGAAGCAACCCCTTCCATCTATCTTATTTTTAATCAGCTAGTGTCGTCGAAACTGACACCTCATGATCATCCCCAACAGCGCAAAGCATATGCGAGTTTTTCATCTGCCGATCCTCGTAATTAGCACTTTAGCACAACCACCAAGTTTGTTGTGTCACTGTCTTAGCCCCAAAAATCGACTATGCCAGCGAAACATGCTCAATATTCACCTGGGTTTATGGATCATAATCATCTTTCTTTTCCTCGAAAATTGTGATTTTTCAGTCTGGTGAGACAACGAAATGCTGGACGTCTGGTAAAGGATTTAGTGGGAAAAGGATAAACTATTTATGGCATTCCGAATGCTTCGGTTATGTTCATTCCACATTGATTAATGGAGTAGGAAGTTCTGCCGTCTGCAGTCTACTAATAATATACTCGCTTGATCTACCTTCTTGTTTGCTTTTCATAATGTATACTAGTGGATGCTGAGCTGGAATTGGAAAATTGAAGCCCAGGAACATTCTTCACTTTAGAGTTTTGGCTCCTTTAACAAAGATTTAGTAGCAGCCCGCAAACATATGTTTGCATTGAGACTTCTAAAGCAGCCACGTCAGGTTTCACAAGTAAGCGCTGGCGAATGATACTGGCATAGAATGGAGATTGCTCAGGTTTCCCTCCTGGGTTCGGACTGCCTAGTGACTAAAGATTCCCCATCTTATTGCAGGATGATGCACAGAATACTCCAGACATATACCTTGGTACACGCATCCGCTTGTTAATTTGCACGAAAACTGTGTGCGTTCAGATGAGTCACGTATATCCTTTGATTCATACCTTCTACGCCACAGGAGCTCTACGCTGCGATTATGCTCGCACATGCCTCCCAAATCTAGACATTCGTCCGTTGCCCTCCTAACTCCACGAGATCATTTGGATGTGTTAATAAACGTATATCTCACCAGTTGATTGCCTATTATAATTCCACCAAGGTTGGATGAAAGTTGCAAACATGTCTTGATAGCACCCGTGCATCAGTCACATCGGTTGCCAAAGTAAACTTAGTATTCATCCCATAGGTCTTCATTTGTCTTCTGGTCTAGACTAGTACGTATGGTGGATAGTCAGGGTCCAATCCAATTTCCGCATTTGTTCACAAAGTTCTAGTTTTCATTGTCCATGAAGATGCACGGATGTATTCATGCTTTACGTATACAGTGACCCCCCAGAGCCTAAGTCTACCAGATTGTCATCGTAGTGCCGCTGTTGACGCTATTTGTAGTGCAATACATGAGCTTTACCCTTAACCTACTGATGGGGTTGAAGACCGTAGATATGGAAAGGTGGATCTCGTTCTCTTTCATCCGCTGCTTTATCTGCACCAAAGCCTTGTCCGAATACCAATTAACGGTCTCATCAACGCGTTGTGGGACATCTGGAGTCGACTCCACGCTGTTGTTTCTTTCACAGCTGCGCTGCCTATCAGTAGCTTCTCGTCTGTTGGTGTTGATAACGTTTGTTTCCTTGCTGTCGTTGACATCGGTGACTTCAGCAGCTTCTGGATACTTTGGCCGTGGCTGAACACGAGTTTGCTAATTATCTCTTACTGTGTTACTGACGTCCGTTTGCACCGTCACTGCCTCGGAGATGGGTCTCCTCGTCGTTCGTCATTCACTTTGTTTGGTTCGTGCAGCAATAGGCTAATAAGGCCAGACACTGTTGGGTGGAGTCTTAACAGCATACACTGCCAGAATAGTCGCACTACTGTACGGGTCCAAGCACACGCACACATGTACACATTACGTGAAAGCCGACAGAGAGGGGAAAACTAGGGCACGGACTTTGATCGCGTTGAACGATGAGCATGATCATCAGAAGTGGATGCACTAGCGTCTGATGCTTGCTCAATTCGGAGTACTTATCCTGACTGCAGTGGGGCCTGAACATCGTCCAGTCGTGTTACTCCTCATTCCTCGCTAATAAATTGCTTGTTTTCCAATTTAAAGTGCAACTAGCATATAGCCTAAAAAACAACCACATTTGCTACCACCTAGTGAAACTCAAGTAAATCTCTTAGTTGAGCTGCTATCAGTTGCAGCGGGGCGTCACAGCCCTGGGACTCCCGAAGGCGTAAGTCAGCCTCTGCTCGTATAGTTGATTGCGCCTTCCAAGTACGTTATTTGGATACGTAACTTACCATACGGATAGAGGCGGAAACAGTTAGAAGTATTCAGCGGACGGTATCGCCCGTTACGGGATTACCTGATGAGGGCATGCTTGAATTTGCATGACCCAAACCACGTTGGCCGCTATTTACTGCAACCGCAGCAACACCAACTGGAGAGGTTACTGCATAAAACTAGTGAAACAGTACAGCCATCTGGGATGTCGCAGAAATTTCTATTCAAAAAGGTGTATGTCGCCCATGGAACGCTCTCCTTCTGTCGTTTTTGTACGGACACTAGCCATAGTTAAAAGACGGTTGGGTGACGCACACAGACTCTCACATTTGGTTACGTAACACTATCTTTCCGTCATACTCTTGAGAAATATTTTAGATTTATTATTAGTCACTGATTGGTGCGGTGAAACTACGCGGAGTGCAAAATTCAGAGGCGTAGCAAGAGGGGCGGGTGGTGGTCCGCCCCCGGTAGCGTGTGGCAGCAGGCGGCCTTTTTAGTGCAGACGATCGTTCGATGACAGACGCGAACGGCAAAACTTTCAGATAAGCCGATGGTTGAATATGGTAATATTGCCCTGAACAACCGAAACACACTTGCGCCATCTGTCACGCCCGTCTGTCCCTTGTTTCTGCTCGCCTTTGCCCACGTCTATACCGTTACGCATCGTGCCCCTAAGTAGTCACCAGTAAACGTAATGCATTTCATCCACAAGGCGTTATACAGCGGCCACGTTTGTAATGCTGATGCAGATGTGGGCACATTTGAAAACTGGAAGCATAACCACTAGCTGGGACGATAATTCTCACATCAACAATTTTGCGGATATCAGTCTGTGGTCCGTTAACATCGATCGTGAAATTCGCACTATGCTTGTCCGACTGGGATCTATTGCTGTGCATCATGAATTCAAAGAAGTGGCGCGACCTGGGACGAATACAAAAAGCGAAGCTAGGAAGCTAACAACGAACTGCTTTTTAAGAAATTTGCGAAAAGGAGGACAAAGGTTACGAACGTGGATGATGTAATCCCCTTCTCAAGTGGCCTTGTTTTACTTCGGCTGCAGAATGCTGTCAACAGAAACTTAGTTTTTGACTGATAAGTGTTTCCGGACTGGTGGAAATTAAATCCAAATGTATGTGTACACGAATCTAGTAACTCATAAGTTGAAGTCTACCACAGCATTAAGGAGCTAGAGATCCGGCTACTTGAAGGGAACACAATTGTCAAAATAGAACCCTTTTCGAAAAGGAACAGAAAAGGTGGTGAAATTCTAGTATCAAGTGGTCACCGAGAACGCATCCAGGAGGATAAACACCAGGGAAATAGTGGGAATGTTTCAGCCATGGTGCATTAGTTGGATAAATATGGCCGTGTTTTCGTGCACCTCAGCTGAGAACCGAAATCAATGGTTCGTATTTGTCTCTAGAAGTTCAACATGAATTTGTGAGCGTTTTGCAATGCAGGTGAGAAATCCATAGATCAGGTCAAGCAAAGCAAATATGTTGGTTAATTTTCCATAGTATTCCAGATGTAACTCACAAAATGTAGACGAGTGATTTGCTAAGCT
>OX104064.1:72381321-72451045 GCA_944474145.2 Dicrocoelium dendriticum | reverse complement strand
AGCCGGTCGTCTCAGGCGCCCACAAAAACACACCGAGATATTGGCACATACATGATCGTGATTGGTCCACACTTCTGCTCCAAATCGCGGTCGTTTTGAACATAGGCTCTCCAACGGCAATGGATGGTCATGTGATCTATTTGCGTCTATGGCTGGGTTTGAGGCCGCTAAGCGCTGTCTCACCCTACTGCGAGTCCTGTGTCGGAAGTTGGTGTTCGCGAGAAATAGACGAACATCTTCACACAGGTGCTGCAACCACTCACCGTTATTATTACGGGAGCCTACATCCTGTTGGCCGCCCAGATGCTCCTCATCAGTAGATTACTAGTTAGCACTACAGTATCATACTTCTGTGCAACAAGGGTTCGTTCATTCGGTGCTTGAAGTTATCCTCCACCGCATCAGCGCTGCAGTTTATGGGGTTGCAGACGACGGTGACAAATAGGCACCGTTTGTCCCCGCTGGACTTCGAAGCTTTGCACGAGGTATCCAATCTGACGATGCAAATCGGGCTGTTGATGGGGATTTTATCGATCATGGACTCAGAGCAATGCCCATACCGACTTGATCAGCCTTTGAAATTGCGTCATCTTCGGACAAACACAGTGAGTAAGTGCCGTCAGTGTCGCATGTGGGGTTCGCATGGTAAGCACAAAGCTAAAATTTTGTAGTCAGATTTCCGATCAACAGAAGCTATCGATCGATATGATATCTGGTGTTTGGACAAGTACTACCTGTTGGCTAATCTGTAACAAAGTGAGCACATTGAAGCATGCCAAACTTAAAGAGGATCGTGGGCTCCAAATGGAAGCAGATGAACTGACGTTCGCTTACTCGGATACGAACTTGTCTAGTGGACCGGAGTGACGCCCTGTGATTGCGTAAGAGCTCAAACTAGAAGATAAACTTCAGCAAGGCAAGAACAACTAATATTTCGCGAGATGGACTGAATTTGGTTTATTTCCCTTATTCTTAATCAGTTGTATGAAATTTTAGAAGATAAACGACTATAGAGGCAAGATGGAAGAGACCGGAGAATTGGGGTTGAAAGCAGGGGTTATACCGGAAGTTGGAAAGAGACAGTAAGGACGAAAAACCGAGAGAGGATGTAAGAAGTCGAAACAGTTTGGGTATTCTCATCTTCATCCCTTACCACTCTGCTCGATGCAGCAGATAGGGCGCCGTCGATTATCTTCTGCGACCACTAGAGCGTCAAGAAATTGTCTGAATCGTAGATCATTGTGTTGCGTGGGCAGAATACTGTCAGTTTACCCATGCCCTGACAGGAGAACGATTAGTCTTCTCAACCAAATGCAGTGGACTACACAGTCCGTGTTATGAAGTAATGAACCACCATCACTTCATCCTTCAAACTGGAGAACCAATGGACAGATCGTTTGGCCCCTAGCTTTTGACCATTCTGGTATAAACGGCTGTGTAGGTTAAGAAAGCACCACCCAACATAATTCGTTGGATCACTGAGGTACACAATTCATAGCGCCACCTTAAGGTTCAGTCTCATCGCAATTGATCTGATAGAAGTGCTTTCAGGAAGCCATAGGGGTCGATCTGTTATGGTTCAATAAGTTGAGTGGTACGCAAGCTGTCACACCATGTCAAAACCGATTTTTTCGAATAGTGGTTACGTCACTTAATTTTTGGTACTTGTTATCTTCCTGAATAGGGTCTTCGGTATAAGCCACATTGAAAAGCAGCGGTACGACTGTACATCTCAACAGCTCTCTGCTGCCACGCGTGCTGTGATCGCTGCGAGGTCCCACACAAATGCTCATGCTTGGATCAGTGACTTATAAATTCCAACGTTGATCCAATCCGTCACTGGCCGACGATCGGCACATTTGCGGTTTGGCTAAGTGGTGTCGGATAGGCGCAATCGAGAATTTAGTGGGGCCCTTGCGTTTATTTCTGATTTTTGACTGCCTCTCTTGACGATCCAGTTGCTGGATGTTTCCATTTTAGTTGATACGTATCACTTTAACTTTTACGCCCTTTTTATCTTTCTCATTGATGTGGTTTTGATCTTGTGGTTCATAGCAATCACATTCACCTCATTCCGTACATGCCTCATAGTCTGTCACTGAGCTGCTCAGATCATTGATCGGAGCCACTGTTCTCGTGGGGACTGATAATGGATCGAATCTGTTCTGTGCTTTTTTGTACCGTTGTGTATCGTTTTAATTCGACCTTAACTCGTTACGATTTCAACGCGTGTTAGTACATCTGGACAATTGATCTGATTGATTTCTGTTCATATACTTATCTGGGCCCTCTGCACCATCGGTCTTACGTGGGCTAAGGATAATGCAAAGGTCGCCCGGGCCGGCCCTTAAGCATCACAAGCCTGTCTTGTATTCCGAATTCTCATGTTCGAGCCTGCGTAGGGACCAGGCGACCCTCGCAGTATCCTTAACCCACGTACGACTGGTTTTTACGCGGCAGCGAAGCATCAGTACTGCGTGCCTTCGTATTACTGATGCTTTGGGCACTCTGAAGAGTGATGCACAGGACCCTCGCTTCTATTGTTCATTGGGTCATCTGAAAGCAGCTACGACGCGTTGTCTCCACTCTCACGCCATATGCATGCTACCATGTGAACAAACGCCACTGCAGTGGATAACGCAGCCTGCTTTGCCTGCCTTACCCTTTCGTTACTGTTAGATAATGGTGATTCAGTGCTTGTTAGCCTAGCCACGGCTTCTTGTTACAGAGAAGAGGTGCCGCATGGCCAGTAATCATCATCAGCATCAATACACGTTAGCTGAAAGTAACAAACACACTTCAGCTAATGTTCCGCAATGTAAAATGACACGATACATAGGAAAAGAAAGCGGGAGGGGAAGAGACAAAGAAACTCACAACACAAACTCCATTGCAGCCGAACAGTGTATCCAACCAAACGTGTCCATCTTCCTTCGGGCCTCAGCCCGGCAGTCGGGAGACAACAACCGACGCCAACGGCCTTTATACCTCTTGACCAAGTCATCGCTTGACATCCCCTTCTTCCATCCACACCCCGGTCGCCCAAATAACGCACGATGCGAGAATCGATGTGCTAGCATGTGCAACTCGTGGCCCAGCCATCGGAACCTGGTGCGTGAAACAACGGTGCTGAGCGATTCACTAGCTCTTACTGCACCAAATACGCGGCGCCGAGCACGCTCATTGCTCACGCGGTGTTCCCATCAGACGTGAGCTGGGCTGTGAAGATAGTAATGAACGGACGTAACTAGTATCTGTCTGTCGATCTGGTGGATAAGCTTTCGCACCTATACAAGAAGGTTAAACGGACGGCTGCGTTGTGAATTCTGTCTTTTAGGGCGAGAGTTATGTCGCGCCGGCGCCAATGGTTATCAATGAACTTCCCCCTTCTTCAAATAAAATCATGGGAACATGTGGAACCCATCGACAAATTGATGTAATCTTCAGGCACCACGTAAAATTTGCTGACTTCGCGCGTGTTTGAATGAACTTCGTGGAGCTTAGTATGTACAAAATGGAGTAACGAACATCGACTTTTACCAAAAGTACCTGGAGCTATCTTCTGCACTCAGTGAATTTCTTGTAAATAAATAAATAACTAGCTTATGCTCAACAACACGAGGACTTGCTTGATTTTTCGTAACGTTGGGAAATCCGTCGCATCTCTCGACTTTCTGTTCTCGCCTCCGGTTTTGTTTTCTTGTGAGATTATCACCGAATCTATCGCACTCCAGGTTTACGGATCGCTTTCACCCTCTCATCTTTTCTCACTGTCACTTTCAGTCCACTTTCACTAAGAACTCAGACGTTCAGCTAACGCAAGTTCAAAAGCATCCCGATGGTGACACATTGATAATTCGACAGATTGAAAATGACATGATGACTACAGTGAGTTCCCTGTTTCCATCGGATGTCCACTTTCTTTTTCATCTCATTTGGTTGGTGAATTCCTCTTGGTGATTTTTGGACCCAAATGCATGATGAATTAGCTGGTCACTTTCCGTTTGTTTTGTTGGATTCTATGCAAGCTTGAGAACCGTTAGTATTCAATGCGTAATTTCTCCGGTTTTCCTTCATTGCTAATCCTTAACCACTTTAACATTCGCCTACTCATCTTCTCATTATCAATCTTTGGGTACCATTTATCAGTAACAGAGCAAATGTTTGCAAATTTAGGATCTCCGATCTTAAGCGAATCCAGTTTGTCAAATCTCAAGGAATGAGCTGATGCCCGACTGATTTCCCTGACATGGACGCAAACTTGCCCACGAAACAGCTTTTTGTACTAAGCAGAATCTCACAATATACCTCTGTGTTGTTTGGATCCATGTCTGAAAGCTATGTGGCAAGTTCGTACTTCACCCGGGAGCTATTTGTTCGGTGTGTACTGAGTAGCGCATCTAACAGGTGCACGTGTCTGTTCCGTGCTCGTCTACCTGTTGTACCTGAATTTTGCGTGTCGGACAATTAGTAATTTATGAACTCATTTCTGGAAGTTGGGTCATCGGTCTCTCAAGTTGCAAATGCACTTCACCACGGGCTGAGAATTGATAATCTCTGAACATGTACGCGACATAAGCTTTGTTTTGTTCATTGCGACTGTAAGACACACAACTCGCCACAACGTCATTCCTTCTGTGTCTGCTGTAAGCGACAAAATTCGTTTGGAAGGTTCGAGTTAGGCGTTTTTACCGGGATCAAATACATTGTGCCGCTCTCCCCTCTGCGCCCTTCATCACATTCTTGTGTGTGCCATAGATTGCCCTAATCCAATCTCTGTGAATTCATTCTCCACACTGCCTTTCCGTTCCTTCGTACACAGACGTGTTTATCTCTCCCCATTCCTTCATGATACCCACTCTCCAAACTGGTTCTGTGATACGTCCACTAACAGGTTTATCACCTCACATTTCCACGACTCATACTTGCGTCGACTCCTTTGTTTTGCACCGATTGTGATTACCTGTTAACCCTTTGATCCCCACTGGTCATGATTGTCTGTTGACATTTTGTTCCACTCTACTCCTTCATCTGTGTCTGTCCAGCCGTTACCCATTTGGTGAACGCTTCAACCAGATTGATCTCATTCCACTTTAGGACTCACTCAGCCCTCGTTCTATTTGCGTGATTAAGCAGTGCCATCCTTTCACATTTCTTATAAACACACCGTGCACTTTAATGCCGTCACTCCGTGTCCCGGTCGCTCTGAAGCCAAGCTTCTTGGCTCTCGGGCCTAAATGTTTGTTATTGTAGCTGCTTTGAGTTGGAGGCAGCATTGTTGAGGTATGCACTGTAAATGCTCATTTATTCATTTGTAAATACTATCGTTATCTAGTTTCGGCCTTGTTATTTATGAGATCCCGGTGGAAACGTGTCACTCATATCTTCCAAGCGAGTTTTGAAGCCCCTACATCGTCAACCGTTCGCTTCGTTTTTCGTGGATCACTCCATCTCTTTGCCAGTGCAGCCGTCGTTATATTTCCCTCCTTCGCTACTTTTGAGTCAAACTCACTGATGGGCCTCTTTGACTAGCTACTCTTCCAGTTATTCTTCTGACTGCTTTGTGGTCTTTCTCGGAAGCGCACCACTTTTAGGTGATGCGGTTTCTTTCTTTGTTGGATGAGCTGCTATCCATGATTGTTTCTCATGAGACTCGTTCGAGAGACATAAACGTATCGCACAGGATTGTTGTCATGTACTGTCTTTTCGCTCTTGCTGATGGGATCCGTTGGATTCTATAAGGGTTTTGTTTTTGCGAACCGTGCCGAGTGGTCGGCACGTTTGCTTTCCAACCATAAGGTCACCGGTTCGAATCCGCGTAGGGGTGGGCGTCCTCGCGGTATACTCAGCCCGCGCGCGACTGGTGGTGGTCGCGCGGCAGCGAAGCGCCGTTACGGCGTATAAGCTGACACATTTCATTTTTTTTCATCTAAAATATGTCATTGGAAGATACGCGTTTAAACGATTCCTATCTCTATCGGTCTCGATTTTCCATCCCTCTATAGTAGTGCTTTATAACGACTTGGGGTCCCTTTCTTTCATTTCGTTGGCATTAACTTTTCGGGTGTGCTACATTGCGTTGGAACTAGTTATTTGTAACTACCCGTTCAGCTACTTAAACGTAAGCTCCCCAGTCAAGCGCTTGTACGCTGATAGTGTTTTACGAGTTAACAACCAAGCCACGACTCTCTTAACCTTGCTCATTGCCCCAGCCCCACCGTCGATGCGGTCTCTTCTCTGGTTTTTCCACGATTGACTGACCATACCTACTTTTTCACTCACTTACCTGCTAACTTATTGTGTCAATGTTTTGTTTTTCGCTTTTCCCCATCAGACTGCCTCAGTTCGCAACGTGACTTCCGTTCGCAAATACCAACGCGTCTAGTAGACCGCCTCAACTCGGCAGTATTTCCGTACGACTTGTACTTTCTTATTCATTGTAACTCTGCACGAGTGCTCTCTCAGTATATGAAGGATGAGTGATTACCGTCTTAATTTGCAATATATGCGTGTATCAGATCACAAGTCAGCTGCACTTTACCGCCTCCATTTCTCACTACTTTTATGTCCGGTGCACATATAAATTCTCTCTCTGATGTGACTGCGTTTTTTATCACCATGAGAGCTTTTCCATTAAAATTAACATCATGTAAGCAGAACCACTTTTGGAGCAAGTAGCCATATTGGCAAGTCCTAGGTCCTTCGAATTCCTATCCCAGGATCTCCGCATCTCTGAACATGGGTTCCTTTGATTCATCTTGCTGAGTAGCACCACTGTGTCTGCGACGATGAAGTTCCCAGGTGATTTGTGACACTCGGTTTAAGCTTTTCGATTAGCAGGTTTCTCCTAGTCCATTGTCATCCGCGCACTGAAAAGCAGTCGACCTGATAACTATTGCTTCCATCATAAGCAAGACAGGAGAGAAGCTAACAAACGGTGTTAAAACCCAAAGAGGCAGACAGCCACAAATCTATAGGCTAAATCTCCAAAAAACGCCATATTGGATCGCCTAATTAAACATCGGCCATTTGAATGCATATGGTAACGGATTTGCCTTTCTCCGTGATTGCGAAGAGCCACAACACGTCTGCGCTCACACAGGAACCATGGGTGGCCGGCGCCGCAGCACCAACACACTACATGTCCAGTGTGAATCCGAAGGAATAAGACCGGTACGTATGTGCACGGAAGGCACGATTGTTTCGGAGCCTGCGCGCCCTCCTTCAACAAGCATGTTGTTCATACGTGCGCTTTATGTACTCGCATGAATTGCACTTCGGGCATTCTACATTATCAGCTGCAGATGAACTAAAATGTGCAGTTTTCCAAATGGATAGGTGAAAGAGGTGCGCTATTGTAACTCGAGTAAATGGCCCCACATTTCTGAGTAGAAGCTCGGTATTTTTATCCAGCCAGCAAGGAAAAGTTTTACTGGTTTTAAATGGGTCTAAAATTTCGTGTCCGAAAGCAACAAATCGCGATTCGTGCACAATATCTGAGCCTTTAGATTCAAAATATTTTTGCGACTATTTAACCACCTAATTTGTCAACATTCTTGCAAAACTGCTCTACCCACAGTAGATAACGTAAAGGCTACGGCATATTAACAGTACATGGGCTCGCGAAAATATTTACACATTTTTGTGCTTACCAACATACAAGCGGTTCCGGACCCGTCACTCTGCAGTGTGTGAATCGTGCGGACTTCACGCATCTCCAGCAGATTTGCGTGGCCAATACTTGGGTGCACCCCGAGGCAGCTGAGTGTTTGTGATCGTCATACCATGTGTGATGCGCGACGAAAGCAGACGACCATCGTTCCCATTGACCATTTGAATAGTATGTGGCCCGATTGCTTCGGGCTGCACTCAGGCGTCACGCTATACGTGCGCTTGAAGTTACTGGTCATTCTATGTTATGGACAATATTATAGAGAACAATTAAATGCTGATAATATGGAGTTAGTTTCTGGATATCTGTGTTGCTACTTTGAAATTGGGTCGGTCACCCACGCGGAATAGCGTTATTTATTGTCGCACCTTTTCAACACACCCCAGTTGTACGACGTCCCATTCAACTGCGATGCACTCTCGAGATCTATAATCCGCAAATTTGGTGCCTAGGGTATCTTGGGTTCCGACACCAATTTTCTTGGGTTCTACGCTTCATATCCATCACTACGAACTTGTATCCTTGCCCACGAGTGGTGCTTGGTGCAGGTATGTGCAGAAGCGACCTCAGCATAGGGAGATCACCCGGAAGTAATATCCGGTGCGTCATTATGATCTGCACTGGAAACCATCCATAACGCAGTTTGTACAGCCCCAATCTCCCGCAACGTCCTTCATACGACGCCCTCTAAGCTGGAGATAAGCCTGGTATCTACATGCTGAACACGTTCCAGTTTTTGCACCTCATTACCGGTGCTCGCACAATAAGCCTGTGAGCCATACTCTAGTACTGTTCTTATAATGTAGGAGAAGAGGCGAGTAGCAATATCTTCCGGTCAGATGCAGAAACTGCGTTTGAGCACCCAGAGCATCCGCAGTTTGTTTCGGTGTGGTGTGTTTTTTGTCTACAGACTTCAAATGACAGCTTGAAAGTACGCGTAGGTCCTTCACTTGAGGTGTGTGATGGAGCGGTTGGCCCATCATAAATAACGACTTGGTTAGCTTGACCGGCAGATTGACATCTTCAAACCACACGGACAGGCAGTCGAGTTCATACTGAAGTAGGTCGCAGTCGTCGGGAGCATCATTTACTCTCCGCAAACAAGGCACAGGACGACTGAAGAAGCTGATTTCGTTAATATAAATCAGAAGCAAAGTGAGCCTCTTGGGATGCACCACTGGTGGAAGGATACCAATCAGATGATCATCCTCCTGCATCTTCCATTTTCGCCTAATAAGTAGGTCGTTGATCCACTGATGCACGCCGCACATCCACATGGTACATTTTGTTCAACGCTTTACTGAAATTAATGTAGATCACGCCAATTGACTTTCCTTACTTTAACATCTACAACCATTAATGTGCCGTCAACCGCAGATTGGAGATGCATGAGCGGCCTTTCATGAAACTGCTTATGTCATGAGGTCTTTCGATTCCAACAGCTGCAGCGGACCTTTCTTCACCATTTTCTCTATTACCTTGACCAAAACGGATGGCATTTAATTTAGCCGGTAGTTTTCCCCACCTGCTTACGTCATTACCCTTCGGAATCGGCTTCACTACCTAGTCACTCGACAATGCAACTTCGGACAGCGATCTATTGTACAGATCAGTCACGGATGGGAGATGGTGGCTGGTAAGGACTTGAGTATCAACGGGTGGGCCTCGTTAAGACCGGCATACTTCGTATCATCAAGCTTGGCGAGTACATTGCGTGCGTTTTCCACACCGCAATTCAAGCTGTCGAGTCCGGTAGAGGCTACACAAGTATAACGCGGTGCAGATGTATGACCATTTGCAAATGCGGTCGCGTGCTTAGGCCTGGAGGTTAAGGGCCGTCCGTATGAGTCGCCTAACAATGCTAACTCACCCGCACGCCTCAGCGCGAAATTTAACTTTAATGTCGTCTGAGTGAGACATGATGAAATCAAATGAGCATGTTAATGTCACAGGAACACTGTCTGAGACGCGGGTGACGTGACATCAGCTCTAGTTTGACTCCAGTGTGATATAGCAAAACCCATGCATGTTCACCTGACACTGTGGTGGCATCCATAATGCAGTAGAATGTGCAACCGGTACCCTCTACCCTCTACGTTTAGCCCACTTGTCTATAGATACTGCGACTTGAAAACGGTCGCATGGCTAGTGCGCTCTTCTTTGCCAAGGGTTTTCCCTACCTCATCATACACTCATACGAATCGGCGTAACTGCCTGTATTTTGTGGGTATATTTTTACGAAACTTTCCCACGAATCGTGCTTCCTGCAACCCAAATTGGTCTAGTACTTCTTAAAATAAAATAACAAAGTATATTTCTAGACATCTGCTAGAAGCTGTGCCCGCAAGGGACCAGATCATTTTGTACAGTAGCTCCATGCTCTTGCATGAATAAAACAAATATTAGTATTAGTACTTCCTAAATGCCAGAGCGTGAGTTGCCACAGATTCACGCGTGCAACCTTGTGGTTTATCTAATAACTCTCGCAGCTACGAAATTGCATTCGATAAAGGATTCTCGCTATCCGGTGACTCAACTAAATTACGCTTACAAAACCATTTCCAAGGAAACCACAACTCAATTTGCGGCTTTCCATTATATTTGCCCATCGCTGATACTCATTCGCTGGCATCCACCCAATACAAAGTTAACGAGCTTATCCCCATACGGATCAGTGTTGATCAATAAAACCTGACAAACCCGCCTACGATAACAGGATAAACGATCGGCTGTGACAACGAGCTTGACTGTCACTGATCCTTGTCTCGATGCTGACCTTGGAAGTTGCGATGACCTTCACCTCAACAGAAACGTACAGCCAACGTTCCAGGGAAGAAACAACACTGCGTCTACTCTTTAGAGAAATGCTCTAAAGTCCTTAAGGTGGGAATAACGTGTTCAAGCTGCATTAGATCGTCCCGTCTTAAATATCAGTCGGTTACGTCAATCTAAGGTTTCGATACCCGAGTGGGTGTATTTTCAGCATTTTACGATATATGACATGCGGTTTTTTATGACAACATTGAAACGCAAGATCTTACAACAGGTAGAAAAGGCATTAGGAGTACAAGTGTCATTCAAATAAATTGTCCCGAATGCGCATCCTGTTGACGACAGCGTCGAAGCCCAAATTCTCGATTCAGACGAAGATTCTTTAAATTACAAAACGCCTACTGATAACTGCGCGATATCTCAAAGTTCGTTTTCAAAACGGCGTAAAATAGCCCTAGTGACCCTGTAAATAGTCTAACTGAAAGGTGTCCGAAAAGCCCAGTGAAAACTAACGGATCCGCTGCTGTAAGAGCGATATTCCAGTGAAAACACAACGGTCGATTTAAAGACCCACTTTATAGGAAAGTCCATCCAAGAAGTGAGGTAACACAACAAAGTACTCGATGCATTCTGGTTTCGTCCAACATGTCTAGTCACTCCACTTCTCAGCAGTGTTTGTGCGCTCATGTAGAAGCGCAATTGGTTAATTAAGGCAATCGAGCATATGGGCAATATTAGGATGGCACCCTCGAAGGTGAATATGTCCACGCTCGTACCTCAACTAGCCACTGCAATCTCCGACTCTAGGCCGAAGAAGAGAGCCAGACGCTCCAACTGCTCTGGCTAACCTCACCCTCATAATGGATTAAGCATCGACCTTGCCTATCTCCACCCGTTTCAGCAGTGCGGTCCACATCAAGTCGGTAGCATTGATGGCAACTCCGAGCCGGAGTTCGTCCATTATAGAGAAAACTCGGGCTTTCCGGATGAGAGACATTTCACTGAGTTTAATTCCCGTGTCTAGTATATCGTATGAGAACCAAGTCTCACTCACCGCTATGATATCTGAATTTCTTTTCTCATGTCGATGGCGCGGTACCGGCAGCTTAGAGCACAGCCCCTGAGTGTTGATATCGTATTAATTGTATTTGTTGACGCATCAGAGGTGGGTGCGCTGTTGACGATTTTTGACGCGGGCATTTGCTCGGTTAGCTGATTTGAGGTGTGTTTCACTGAAATAAACCGTATCCTGCAGAGTAACGTACTTAGGCTAGTCAGTGTAGGCGTTGCAGTGCGTAATTACAACGATCCAGCAAGTCGTTAGCAAAGTAACAAAATGGTAACTTGACACTACGTGTTGGTTGGTATAACTCTGTGGTCTACCAAGTCATTATACGTGGTTTTTCTGACGAATTTAGAGATGCCCCTCTCGGATTGCTAAGCTACCATACGTCTAGTAAAGTCCCCATTGTCATTCAGATTACCAGTTGTAAAAATGTGGCAACCACGGCTGTAAACGTGGTCCGGATTTTGGGCGTATACTAAGTCTCTGATGATGACCGCGCTTCTTAAGTGCAAAGATACCTACTGCCTGTGCGTAGACGCACAATACCTTGCCGGCCGAACAACGATTTCGGTCGGACCATGGAATCGCATCATGGTCACCACGAGCAATATGACTGCGTTGAGAAAGCAACAACATTGAGGATGTCTTGCAGGACTTCTTACCCTTCTGGAGTGATGTGTCACGAAAGCTTGCTTTAGTTGCACTCTGTTGTGACATAAGTAGGGTGACAGCCATTTGTACCTCTTGGGCGCGGGTCTGATCTTATCAAAGTTCAGAGGAAATCATGCATGAATCGCCACAACTTTGTCCTCCTCAAAGAACCATAGTAGTACACCCCTGTCACAACTCATGACAACTATTATCATTACATGTACGTAAAAACTGCGATAAGGACATTGACAAAGATGCACTGTAACGGATCAAAAAAGACCCAATAGTAATCTTCTAACCGCTGTGTCAAACGCTGCTATGGAGATCTGGCCTAGTGACCAAGAGGAGAGCCGTCAACCACTGTGTCGGGTTCGCCTCTCAGCTCAAGCTCCTGCTACCTGACGAGTCCAAAGCAGAACGAAACCGGTCGGTCGTGGAATGCATTGTTTGGACAGGGCAGCACCGAAACTCAGGAATTCGAAAGTGACAGTACAATTGCTCACAGGAGGGCTCAATGCTTCGATAGGTGAAAATACCACTATGCTTTCAAGTAGTGATTGATGCACAGCTGTTGGAAGACTCTAAACGCGACTATATTTGTGGATGGACCTAGAGGCAGTGCTTCATTATCTCTACTCATCGGTGCTCCACCGGCTCAAATGCTTTCTGTGGGTCCAAGTACTTTGGACGTGTGATCAAGGGAGCATCTCTCGATCTGACCAAATAATGATTTAAGTTTGATTAGTGCCAGCGGAATAATGAACCATCTGATCTATACCCTTCATCAAACAGACTAATTGGTTCCTGGATTATCTATAATACGCCATTGCAACAGGGTCCTCATTCGGGAGCTCGATTGTGTTCAACCACGGGGCAGTGTCTATAGAGATACCAGATCTAAACCCATGTTTCCAAGAACAAATGGAGCAATCGTTAAAGCTGTCACGGCTGACAGCCAAACGGTAGGTTGTGAATGCATTTGAATTCTTACATATTTTACATACTAAGCTCATTTGACTTACATTATTAACACTCACTACTTCATTTACTATACTGATTCCTGGTTGTACTCGCGAACAAACTCTGTCAGACGGCCCAGATGGAAACATTGTTCGTTTGACATTTATCACACCCTCACTATTTGCGTTCGACAACCATCCTTCACATGTAATCAACGCGAAATCTCACTTTTCCTCGATGACGTCAAGGCGTGGTGAGTGAACAATAATCCTGGAAATATAGGCTTATTCAATGAGTTGGACACTACACACCGGTTGTCAAAGAGCAGCCTAATCCGAAGTGGTCCATACACATCCCCGACCATACAGAATGTGTTTGAAGGTCACTTCTTGCAGACCGTCTTGGCTTGGAATTGTTTTAGTAGTTCAGGACCGCATGGGCTAGGCGAAGCAATTGATAAACGTATGGGAAGCCGGCGCATTCTATTCCGGTCTCTTGCGATGCGTATTCAGGCAATTTAATCTCTCGACCTTTCCACAAATGCTCAACGCGTATGCGCGTTCCGCGTGGAGAGTTCCTTATCCAAGCTTAACGTGCCCGGTAGAAGCGCTACACTCAAGACCCAACGGCAAAGACAATTAGAAGTGTAATGCGTATGTCTGATCCATCATACAAACAGACTAAAAGTCTTTGGTGTGTACAACGGTATCCGGAAGTTACTTGACTACCTCATATTGACGTATTGGGTTTCTCGAAACCGCAATCACATCTAGCGTAAGTTTCAGAATATTAGCCTCATTCCCAAACTGGAGGACCAGCACTGCACTTGGCGCCTATTGGAATAGCACCGGAATACGTTATCTCCTAGTTTGTCTCTATTGACATCCCCCGATTTAGGTACTTTCTGGGTCCACATTATCCACTTTTGAAAAACGAATAGACGATGCATCAGTTCATTTACACCACATATTATAATCCACCTTCATCGGAGGGCCATCTTACATGAACAAACGCTGCACTCACTTGCCTGATACTAAGGTCGAGATAAGTGGACTAACATTCGTGTTCCTGGGGATTCCACAGATGCGCGGCCCATTTTATTGACATGTTGTTATTGCCCAGTCTATCATAAGTGGCTTATTAAGATTTTTCTCTCGCAGCGAATCATTGTTCCATCGGAGACGTCATATCGAAGCACACGGGGGATAGATTTCAACGTGCAATCTCAATCAGCATCACAATGTCTTTTGGAGTGCACGTCGGTCACTGTGACTGTGTATCTGAATCGGGCACATTTTGACGTCACCTGATCACAATCGGTTTCGTACCTATTCGCACTCATCAGGCAGAGGGAGCAGAAATACGACTCATATCCGGGACTTTCGGTAGGAGGATGGGCCAACTGAGGTCTCTACCTCTAAGCTATCATTACTTTATTTATGCGTAGTGTTCTCTATCCCAAAACTGCCCCTCACTTCGAAGACACAACTGATTGAGCTACTATGGTCTTGCCTTACTACCAACAGCCATTACAGAACAATGAAATCTGTCACATGGCTTAAGTTTATCTAGACAACTCCATAATCATCATCGTCACCACCAGCATCGCAGCACCTTAGCTGAGAGTGAGAAACACACCTCAGTTAATATGATGCAAAAGAAAAAGATGACGTACAAAAAATTACAGACTGCAAAAAGCTTCAAAGAGCACGCAATATAATGTTAAATATCATGTTATGCATTTGATATGAGGTTGTAAATTTAGGAGAAACCCAAAGGGAAAGCGAATACACCAAGAAACTCACAGCACAATGGTCCTTGTGACCGGCTCTTCGCAATACCAGCAAGTGCATCCAACCAAACATGTTCAACGTCCTTTGGACCCCAGCCCGGCAGTCGACAGGCACCAACAGACGCCAACCTCGAAGTGAAGATTTTTGTCCCACTTGACCAACTCATTGTTTGTCCTCCCCTCCTCTTGTTCCGTCCACATTCCAGTTGCGCAAACAACACAAGTACCGGCAGTCGGTGTGCTACCATGCGCAACGCGTGGCCCTGCCATCGGACCCTGGTGCATGATATAACAGTACTGAGCGATTCACTCGTTCTTCGTTCATCAAATAAAAAGCACTGAACACATTCACTGTTCATGCAGTGCTCCCACCAAAGATGTGCTGAACTGCGAAGCCAGCGATGATGGAACGTAGCTAGGCTTTTTAAGTCTACCGATCTAATGTGCCAGGTTTCACAACCGTGTATTAGGGTCAAACGTACGGCTGCATTGCACACTTTACCCTTCAGAGACAGAGTGATTCTACGCCGGCGCTATAGGTGACGAAAGTTAGCAACATTGCGCTTTTCTTTACTTCTCGTAATGTCATCATTGATCCCACAAGCTGTAATATAGCTGCCTACGTAGTTTAATTTTTTGAACAACTTCCAGCTGATCACCCTCAAGGGTCAGCGCAGGGGTGGGTCCCTGCCAATCTTAAAGAAAGACTTGACATTTCCAGGGTCAAAGCAAAACCCAAGATGATCGACAGTCAAAGCTAATCTGTCCAGCGCTGCTTGGCACGTTTGGGAGCTGTCACAGATTAGGGTAATGTCATCAGCATACTCCAATGAGGACCATTCTCTCACAGTCGTACAGCCACATTCTCCTGGTTGGTGACTTCAATATTAGTACCATAGAAGCTCCAGCTTTTATCAACGAACACTTCAAAATGGAAGTACAGAAGATAATTAGTGAACTACCACTTTACAATCACATCACATCTCCCACAAGATTCAGGACGGGAAACAAACCGGGTGTCCTGGATTTCATATTCACCAACAACGTGCTTATGGTCGAAACGGTATCAATAGAGAGTCCTTTGGGCCGTAGCGACCATACAACGCTCATGTTCAATTACATCGGTTATGCAGAGTATTCCTCAGGAAACACAGAGGAGTGTCAACTCATTACAGCCTACGGCGCTTTAATCAAAATTATAAATGCTACAACCTGGGCATTTCTAACAGAACCATCCCCCGATGTTTCCTGGTCTAAGTTTGCTCACCAATTCAACACGTTAGTTGCTAGTGCTTCTAGGAAAAGGTCTTCGCGAGCGAAGACAGTAAAACCATTCATACGCAGCAGGACACGGAAATGTATCGTTACGACGAATTTACTCTGGCGAAGATACAAGGAGTCACAGAGTGCCGAAACATCGGAAGCCTACACTATCCAAAGGAATCACTGCGTAAACCTGGTACGCGAAGGCAAACTACAGTGCGAACAAAATCTAGCTGAGAAATTCCTTTCAAACCCCATGCTCTTGTACAGACAGGTTATCAAACTCTGTAAAGTGCAGCGAGGAATTCCTACCTAACACACGTCATGTGGACTTGCACAAACCGCAACCGAGTTGGCCAACGCCCTATGTCAACAATTCTCCCCGAACTTCAGAACACGACATCGCCGCATACACTGTTCCCGATCGTTGTACCACCACCAGGACTAAGCCACATTGTGTTTACGAGTGCGGATGTTATGAAAAGGCTAATTGCCCTGCGCGAGCATATCTCTCCCGGCGTTGATAATATTCGTCCAAAAGCGTTGAAATTGGCTGCAGGAAACCTAACGGACTCACTCTGCAAGTTCTTCCAACGATGCCTTGATGAGATGCGGGTGCCAACAATGTGGAAGCAGGGCATCGTCACGTCCATCCATAAGTGGGGAAGTCGTACAGATCCGGCCAACTATCGCCCGATAACACTACTTCCGTGCTCTCCAAAATCATAGAAGCGATTGTTGCCGAAACGCTCAAGAACTATTTGAAAGAACGCAATATCACAGCACAAGAACAACATGGATTTCGCAAGAACCGATCTTGCACTTCAAACTTGCTACTTGCTAGATCCAGTTGGACTGAGACCGTCGACAGCGGCGTAGGTGTTGATGCAGTATATCTGGACTTCTCAAAGGCCTTTGACCGTCTGAACCACCGTATCCTCCTTCACAAGCTGCAGTGCTGTGGAATTGGTGACCCAGTCCTCGGTTGGATAGGTAACTTCTTGCTTCAACGACATCTGAATGTAAGAGTTCGCGGCGTCATCTCCGACCCAATCGAGGTTAAGTGCGGAGTGCCCCAAGGCTCAGTACTTGGTCCACGACTATTCCTGATTTACATAAACGATCTCGCGACAGTAATCACCTCCAACTCCTTACTCTTCGCTGGTGATCTCTAGATATGGCGAGCCATTAGAACAACAGCGACAATGCAGCACTTCAGGATGATCTTGACAGGGTCTACGAATGGTCGACTCAGAACCTGCTTCAGTTCAACGCTACGAAGTGCAAGGTGTTGAGCATACGCCATAAAGCCACTTGCGAATACAGACTGGGGGATCAAATATTGCAGCACACTGCAACGGAATGCGATCTAGATGTGATAGTGCAGGAAGATCTGGGCTGTTCCCCTCAGGCTGAGAAAGCCTCCAAGAAAGCTAACCAACATCTTGGCATTCAGCGGTGGGCATTCGGGCACTTTTATCCTTTCATCTTTTCTCTGAGGCTTAACGCCTACATTCGACCTCATTCTGGGTAAGCCATCCACGCCTGGCAGCCATGGCAAAAGCAAGACCTTACCGCTCTTGAACTGCCACAACGAAGGGCGACCAAGAACGTAAAGAGCCTGTTTCATCTTCCTTACCGATTGAGGCTTAAAACCCTCGGGGTCTACAGTGGACAATATCGACGCCTGCGTGCGACTTGATAATGACTTACATGATCCTGAGGAATCCAAACCATTCTTGTCGTCACCTACTAAAGCTGAATCGCAATACCATACTCAGAGGACACCAGCTAAAGCTGGCCACACAATACAGCCGGTTGGAATGCCGCCGAAATTTCTTTTCCTTTCGTGTGTGCCAACACTGGAACGCTCTTCCCACATACGTTGTTTCTTCCCCCACGCTAACGGTATTCAAAAGACGTCTGGATGATTCGCTTATCCACTTACATTACGCTATATAATCAGTGATGTCTACGTCAACCAAACGCGAACAAACAGTGCCCATCCCCAGCTTTTGTGCTTCACTACTTACACACTGCTGCTGTGGAATATCGCTCTGATATACTACAACCGCATTCATCAATTACATCAGTCCAAGAAAGCGGCGCACGAGTAAGTGTTGTCGTTTCTTTTGTTTTTAAGACATACCTTCCCCATATTGCTTCCCCATGGTACTCTACAGTAACAATTCAGTACGTATTGTAAAAGGTTTTAATGAAGCAGGGCATCTGAATCGCTAGACGTTTACATTGACGACTTACACTTATGTCTGCTTGCACCTCAACCATCCTACGGGACTTGTAAAGCAATCGCTTTTTTATCTGTAATATATCATTGGTCACGGAGACTGATGGTTGACTGTCGAGTAGCATTTCATAAGTACCCGCATAATACAGGAATGCGTCGCATTCGAAAACATTTACGGACCACTATACACACAGCGTCTGAAAACTAAATAGTGTGCACACGCTGATACATGTAACCCTTTGGTCGCACTGCGAGTGAATGTTTATTGACTGCATTTGACCTTTTTGCGTCTACGCTTGACTCCATTGCTCGATGTACGACGTAAAGTGCAACGCACCTGCAACCAGGCAGTTCACCAATCCGTTCGAGCTTTGCGCGTCCGTTGCATGTGGGTAGTCGGATAAGTGCACGAGTTAGGTGCAAATTTACTTCGAACGAATATCACGTGAGCTTGCAGCCTTGATTAGTATCAGTCCGATGTGTGGAAGAAAATGGAGTAATTGATGCTGTATAATAATTGCATGAATTCCAAACGACTCGAAAGAATTGTAGATGAAGCTGACGGATCAGGTGTTCACGCAGTGTGCATTGATGTACTAATTTCCTTGGCTAACAGGCCATAGCTAACTTCGTGGACCGTCATGCTGTTGCTCGAGTACACCTGCACAGGCCCGGTCACACACACACACACACACACATACTATACAGGCCTGGTCGCGTTAGATTAGACGAGAGCTACGCGCAACGTGAGCACGGTCCCTATTCACGCACGTATTCAGATGACTCATTGAATCCTCTTAAACGGACAACGATACACACTCGACGGGGGGGGGGACTAGACGCGCGAGAGACTAAGAGGCACAGGCAGCAGCCGGCTAAAACGATGCACACGGTCACGTGCCCAACAGGTTCCCAAACACCTGCAAGAGGAGACAAGAGAGGGCAAAGCTGATCCACAAAGGCCGAATCACAATTGGAACAAGACTTCATTTTGTGCGTGAAATGAATTACCACGTAGGGCTGGTGGTTTACGAATGAACATTGTCCACTTTAGCCTCCGAGTGGCTGTATCCTGCTAAGTTGTGGACAAGAATTGGACTCTGCGTCTCAGCCCACGCACTTGAGTTTGGAACGCAGTATCGCGGGGTTCTTTGACGTGCCCGCAGAAACACCACAAAATTGATCTATTTGTACAACGAAAAGCTAGCAGTGGTATCCTGATTACCGCCGCTGAGCAGTTGTTTTTAGGTGGTGCAGAGGCAACATGGGGTTTGCCTGACTGAACAGTAAATAGATTGGGGAGAGCGATGGAGACTTGTGTTTGTCAATCTGTTTTACTCTGTACCAAGCTTGGTGCAATCACCCTGGTGACGCGGTCGCGGTGGTGTATCTCTAATTGCTCTCTTCATTCACGAACCGAAGGCGCGTAGTGGTCGATGAAATACGGAAAGGCTTAAGTCCCTTAGGAAAAGCAAAAACTTAAGGAAATGCTAACTCACAGTCAAATCACAGTTAAGTTCCGGCTACGGTGAACGATATACCTGTCGAGGATGTCGAACACAATGGAAGCAGACGTTCAATTGTAATTCCACAGCAAATATGCGGCTTTCAAGCAGGCATGACGGTAGCGTGCACAAGCAACAGCAACAGCAGCACGTCGGAGCGCGGATATCAAAGTAGTAGTTTTTCGTCACTTTAGACAAACTATCCAAAAGGGTGTCGTAATAAAAAGGATTGCGCGAAATAAAAACTAACTAAAGCATATCCACTAGACAACTCCCCCGTAGAGCGTGAACTCAGAACGAAACGCTAGATAACGCTGTTTAAGGAACGAATTCAGCTAGTTTAAAGGGAAAAGAAACAAAACGGCCTGAAGGTGTGTGTCTGGAATCAATGGTTGAGTGAGTGCACGAAGGTGCTGATGCATCGGCATCCGTCGGTTGATTAACAGGGGGCAACAAGTCGGAATCAGTCAGAGTAAGTTTGTCTGAACCTTCAACAACAGGTTCAACATAAGCATGTGTAAGGCGGTCAATACTCACAGATTCCTTCGATCCATTCTTCTCCAGGATGAAGTATTTAGACTTTCGTGCCAACACCATATAGGGAACCCTCGTGGGGGGTGTGTGGGGAGGGCGTTAAGTCTTTTCGAACTGCATCGATGCGAATGAAAACAAACGGAAAGGTGTGCAAATCCGGATTTATTTGTTGTTCGCGAGCAGTGATTCGAGGAGAAATAGGTCGAATTGCTCGAAAGTGCTTTTTAAGACGGCCAGCGTAAAAAACAAGATCCAATTCTTCAGTGATTCCGGAATCCAATATCATCTCACCTGGTAGTCTGAAAGTCGTGCCGAAGACGAGTTCGGAAGGGCATCATCTAGTATCCTCTTTGATAGTGTTACGGAAACCAAGAGGAACAGCTGGAATGCGTTCAGACCAACATGTGTTTGGTGGACTGGCTATGATAGTGGCTTTAAGCTGTCGACAACGCCATTTGCAGCGGGATAATAAGCGCTTGTTCGGATTTGAGTACAAACCACTAAACGATTCAAGTCACGGAACAACGTGGAGCTAAATTGTGATTGTCTATCTGTGGTGGTCGTAGCTGGTTCACCGAAAAGAGAAATCCATGATTCGAAAAATGCACGAGCCACAGTTTCAGCGGAAGTCTCACGTAAAGAAACAACGTGTGACCAATGCGTGAGACGATCCACGCACGTCGGAATAAAGATGAAACTGTTAGATGGAGGAAGAGCTTCAACTAAGTCTAGGTGGACATGTCTAAACCGTGGTTCAGGTAGTGAAAAAGTTCCGAGGGAGGTGATGGTGAGTCGATGAACTTTGCTGCTCTGACAGCGGAGACAATGCTTAGCCCATTGCCGGATATCCACCCGCATATACGAGGCCAAATGTAATGGTCTGTGATTAATTCGCAGCGGATGGAATGCTTGGATGTGATAGTCCATGGAAATGGTCAAATACGGTTAGCCGAAAAGTCTGTGGAACAAAGTGTTTTGGCTTATCGGTGGAAACATTGCAGTAAATCCTTTCGTCTAAGTATAACACAAACAATTTCAAGAATTTCAACGAGGTGTTCAGTCGAATTTGTGCAAGTTCTGACTCGTGCGCCGGGGCAACGGACATTTCTTCAAAGTTAGTGCGTGAGGACGAAAGTTGGTGAATATGAGCACGAGATAGTGCATAAGCAACAACATTGTTCAGACCGTCAATATAATGAATATCGGCAGAATTGAGAGAGATAATCCAAGTGTCGTGTTTCTTGCGAGGAACAGCGATCGGAAGCGGAACGAAAGGTGTAAACGAGAACCTTGTGGTCCGTCAGGATTACAAAACGTCATCCTTCAAGGACATGAAGAAAATGCTTGACGGCCAAGTAGATTGCGATCAATTCGCGACCGGAAGTGTTGTACATGGTCAGCGATAGCTGAAGCTTTCGAGAAAAGAAAGGCAATGGCTGGCTCACATTACCGAACAGTAGCTGTAATGCAGATCCAACAGTGAATTGTGGGACTTCGTTTTTAAGCATGAAAGTGGCATTCTCATCCGTTTTCAAATAGATCAAGGAAGTTAGCTGGATTAATTATTGTGTGATGGCAAGAAATGCAGTTTCCGCTTCCGGTGTAAGCGTGAAGTTCTTCGGGTTGCATTGAAGCAAATCAGTCAGTAGTTGAAGAACCTCAGCACAACTGTGAATAAACCTTCCATAGTAATTGACCGTGCCGAGGAAACGGTGTAGGTTTTTAGGAAATTGAGGCGGTGGGTAGTCCATGATTGCCTGGGTCTTAGGAATGGGACTGATATCATTACTTTTGATTCCATGGCCAAGAAACTCGACGCATGTTTGACCAAATACACCTCTATCAGGACTGATGGTGATTCAACGGTGGTCGAAACGCTCGAAGACTTGTCGAAGGTGTTTTAGGTGCTCTTCTGGTGTGGCACTAATTATCAGGACGTCGTCAATACAGACAAAAACAAAGTCTAGGCCACGAAGGGCATGTTCCATGAAAAGCTGCAGACTGTGCGGTGTTGCGGAGGCCAAAAGGTATACGGACGAACTCGTATAAACCGAAAGGCGTGAGAACGGCCGTTTTCGCAACATCCTCAGGTGCCATTGGGATTCTAGTATGTGCACGAACATGGTCCATCTTAGAGAAGATGAACTTTCCTGCTCATCCCAATGAAAAATCATAGATATGTGGAACAGGGTATCGATCAGGGACGGTAATGCTGTTGTGTGTCCAATAGTCGCCGCAATGGCGCCAGTCACCGGTCTTTTTCGGTACCAGATGCAAAGGAGAAGCCCGACAACTGTTAAAAGTGCGGATGATACCGAGTTTGAGCATGTGCTCGAAGTCTGGTTTGCCGGGTGGAAAACTTCTCGCTTGCGCTGACACAGGTGGACCCCTCGTGACAATATGGCGACGAACCTCGTGTTTGTGCTCATCCGTGTCGGTATTCGTTCGGACCAAAGATGGAAATTGCTGTAGCAATGACGAGTAGTGCTTACGGTCTGGCATAAGTACGCGAAGTTCGACGGTTAACCGTAGCACCCTGACAAGGGCCAGTTAGCGAAGTGCTGTCATCCCGTAACTTTCTGCAGGGTATAGCAACCACAAGACCGAATTTCCTGAGGAAGTCGATGCCATGTAGAGGCTTCTGGACGTCCGCAATGATAAAGATGCAAGAAAAGTTCCGTCGTAAACCAAGGCTTAGGTTGAGGAGGTTATGGCCGTATGCCGCTATTTTAGTCTGATTAATCGCCTGTAACGTGAATCCGGCTGTTTGCAAAGCGCGTTTTTCCAAAGCTCTGGGTATAACCCTGATTTCTGCGCTTGTATTAACCAACAAATGGAGCTTAGTCGTGGAACCGAACAGGTACAGAAGGCAACTATTGACTTGACCAGCGACAGTCGTCGCAACTACTGGCTCGCTTCGGCTTTTACCGGTTGAGAAATCGAAGATGAATTCGTATATTTGCAACCCTGGCGGCAGTTATGTGCTGCTTTACCAAAACGACGACGGAAGCAACAGTATGACCGTCGCTGTCGTGAACGTGAGCTGCCGCAATGAGGGTTTTGTGTGGAACTTCTTCGAGTAGTAGTTCACTCACGTCTAATAGCAGACATACTGAGTTCCAAACTGAGAAGTCTGTCTTTGATCGCATCAAGCACTGCGATAGATGATTGGCTGGATGTGACACATTCGGTTACTTGATATACAGTTTTGTAACGAAACGTTCATACACCTTGTCAGCAGTTTCTGCGAGCTTTTCCAGTGTGAGATCGTCACGAAGGACTGAAAGAATAGCTGTGATGTTAGCTGGAAGGCAGCTAGTTCAAAGCTGACACAGGATGGCGTCGTCAAGTTTCGACAAGCCAACACTAGAACGCATGTGTCGCAAAAGTTGAGATGGGGTGCGGTCACCAAGCTCGACGCTAGAAAGCAACTGCTGTAGACACGCTACACCAGATGCTGTGGTACGTTTTAGAATAGCTGCCTTAAGCTTATCATACGGCGCTTCTGGAGGCATGGGATTAATAACCTCGACGACTTCGGAGGCAACACCGACAGGCAAACGTGAAACGACATAGGAATACATGGTTGACTGTGAAGTAATTTTACGACCGAAAAGCCGCTTCTAGTTGAATAAACCAGATGCGTGAGCTCGAAACGTCAAAAGCGGAAAGCGAAAATTCGACCGAATTGTCAGCAAAATCACACGTACTCGGAGAAGACATGATAATGAAAAATGAGCGTTTGAAAAAAAGGCTAGGTCACTAATTTATGTAGTTGTCGATGAAATACGGAAAGGCTTAAGTCCCTTAGAAAATGCAACAACTAGGAAATGTTAACTCACAGTCAACTCACAGTTAAGTTCCGACTACGGTGAATGACTATACCTGTCAAGAATGTCGAACACAATGGAAGCAGATGTTCAATTGTAATTCCACAGCAAATATGCAGCTTTCAAGCAGACGCGAAGGTTACGTGCACAAGCAACAGCAGCACGACCGAAAATCAACACCACAGGAGCGCAGATTTCAAAGAAGCAGTTTTTCGTCAATTCAGACAAACTGTACAAAAGGGTGTCTTGATAAAAATGATTACGCGAAATAAGAACTGTAAGCATCACCACTACAGGCATCAACTCCGTTTTCAACCCCCTATGGTTTCCGGTTCATCCCAGCTGAATGTTCTGCATAAGATAATTGATGGGCAGATTGTTTTCCCACTCCGGGGACCGTGTCGTACTGAAAATGGTGTAGTTAACGACCTACTCTGGCAATGGAATACTATGTTATTTAGATACGGGCGTCAGCAGCGTCATTACCATAGCTCTTGTTTCCTTTCCAGTCACATTTGTTAACAGTTGTGGGCATCACTTTCTAATAGTTGTTGCGCAGTTTACAACTGTTGTGGTTGTTCGTTCTGTCACTTTCGTCGCATGTTCGTCTCTGCCGCCCAACGCACGCTCACGATCGCACTTATATTTCTAACGAGGGCTTATACTGCTCATGCTTAGCCCATTCACTATGGTATTACGAGTACGTACGCTTTTGACTTTTCTAATATCGTGATCCAGGCTATGGAATTTGACGCACGGAGGCGACATGCGGTACGGTAATAGCTACATTCATGATACGGTGAATTTCGCCTATCGCCGAAAATCGAAATGTATTTTGGGTTCGCATTTTTCGTCGATGTATGTCAATTCCAGAACACCATGGCCGTGATTACGTGTTATGGCAAATGCTGTGTTATGTGCTCAAGGAAAACAGTAACCACTTATCGTGACGTACTCGGCTTGATTATACACATGTTAAGGCAGCCAGTATTTTGTGCTTCATACATCAGCCAGCTGATATGTACTCACTCAAGACGCTCAATCGTATCGACTTCGCGCATCCCAGTTAGTCAGCCCGATATTACTTGTGGTGGTTCTGGGCCCTTCCGTACCCTGATAAGTTTACCCGTGCACCGGAGATGTGGACGTGATTTCCTAAGACCATATACGGACGCAGAACCGCACAAACCATAGTCAATACACTGAAGGGTTATGACCGTGTTCACGCATTTCAAGGGAGCGCCTACCTGATGCGATTATTAGGTAATCCAGTGTATCTGTGTAGAGATTTCCCCATATCGCCTGCGTATGTTGTGTAAACTACTGAATAAGAGTACCTTCTTATTTACAATTGAGTTTGTTTGCAGAATGCTGATATCTAGGTTGCATTTGTTTGTGAGAGATACGCACACAGCGCCACGGTTGGATTCAACACGCCGCTTCATCGCACGGTCCCTCACATCCTGCCTAGCTTGCTGCGTTGTTCGGTGTCGTATTTTTAGCTAATACACAGCAACGACGTATACAACGATACACTTTCATCCCGTCACTACCGTGCCTACTTTTGCATCACCGGGAACGGTACTCGTCAATAGTCTGTTAGCGTGAGCCAGGCACTCTCGCTACATCTGAACAACATTATAGAAATGGTCTGCGACAACGCTATGCATGTTCTTCTCGTATACACCAATCGTGAATAAGTTTCCAACTAGTCCTTGGATAAGTTCCGGACAAAATATATAATTTATCTTAGCCAACCAGATCGACCAGTTTGCGTGTGTGAGCACCATTCGGAGGCTCTCCTATCAATGGCAGGATAAACGACTGATTATTGGCGCATCGTTCGATGATACTGGAGTTGTACTCCCTGGGGAGAATAGTGACAACGAAATGGGACAACTAGAAGCATGATTGGAAGCGGGGGTGAGTTCGCTAGTTGCATTGTCTACGGTCCTACCAAGGGTGCCCTGGTGCGATTGTCACGGTTCGTGCTGAGGGAAGTCATCATTATTATACGCGTTAAGCAGAGGTTGAAAACGCCTCAACTATTGTGCCTAAAAACTTGAGAAAGACAAAAAAGACGCGTCACAGGCACGCCATCTGAGCTACCAGTAATGGGTTGAACAATGAAGCAACGGTGTATCACGGATAAAAAGCCATGCTTAACAACTGTCGTGAGATGGAAATTATTGCGAAAATTAAATTGCATGATAAAGTGAAAAGCATTCTGCTGGATACACCATAGACAGATGTAAAACAGCGGAGATGTTCGCGTAATAAAAGCATATATCTATAACCCCATTGCTTGGAATTTTGCAAACATCGTTCGGTTGCGTTATGTGGCCCCTTGTCTAACACAACTTATAAAATGAAATGGCAGTGGGACAAAAGTTCATCTATCCGCTTTTTAAATATCATTAGGTTTTCGAAAAAGAATACCTAGTTAATGAGAGCGTTCCACGAGAGAATCACTCTGATGGGGAATACATTTCGACGGTACTCCAGCCTACTATATGGTATTGTCAGTTGCAAGGAATGACCTCTTAGATTAGTGTTGTGGTTCAGTTCCAGCAGCGGGCGGCAAATGTAGCTTGACTTCCTCAGACTTTAGTAAGCCATTATGATGTCCCGCCGCGAATGCCGATATCGACTGCTGTACATTCGTAATGGACTTCAAACTAAAATTAAACGATAGATAGAAGAGGCTGTCTGCCGTTGAGGAGGCTCGGAAACAATAAGATTCTGTTTCGGTCACGGGGGCCAGGCTTGGATGGCGTATTCCACGTGCGGTCATACGTAGACGTTATGCATTCGTTGGAATATTGAGGAGTCAAACCGACCCGAATGCTCTGCGAAGAAGACAAAAGTTTTGATTGCCTGTTCTCGACGGCTCCTGGGATTGCTTCGAGCAACCGAGATCATCCTATACCAGTAGACCTAAGTCATGCCCCTGAGATACCTTCTCTAATTTGTGGTCTCCAGGCTTGTACACGCTCCCCGGCAGGTGAGGCAGGTGGATCACCTTGGGCTTACATGCGTTCAGCTCGAGTAGATTCCTCTTTGATCACCCACAAAAGAAATTCAGGTCATGTTGGAGTAGATCATGATCTTTGTTTTCAATCGCCTGCCACATCTTGACATCATCGGCGAAAAGCAGGAAAATTGAGGAGAAAATCTTATCAGGTCGTTGTTAAACGTAATGAATAGACGAGGTCCCAGCACCGAGCCATGTGAAACACGGCTTTCCATCTCAATCGGAGTGAAGAGTGATCACCCAACGCGCACTTGAAGCTTTCATTCGTGAAGTAAGTTGCCAATTCAACCAAGAATAGTTTTCCCGATTCAATAGCTCTGTAGCCTGTGGAGTAGGATTCAGTAATCCAGGCAGTCGAAAGGTTTGGAGTAATTCAGGTAGATGACGTCGACTCCAACACCCTGTCAACCACTTCCGTCTAACTACTTGGTGCCACTTGCAGGTTGGTGGTGCATGACGGATGTTGACGAAATCCATGCTGCTCCGGTGCCAGGATGTTACATTTCTTAACAACGACCGATTCCATCATCTTCGCGAGCACATGGATGAGAGTCACTGGGCGCTGGTTTGCAGGGTCTGGCCGGCTACTGCCTTTAAAAGATGGGGTGATATTGCCATGCTTCCACACAGTGGACAATTGCTGTTCAGCGAAACAGCTTTGGAAGAATTGTGACAGCAGTTCGGCTAGCTTACTGACTGCAGCCTTCACTGCTTTCGGGCGGATGTTGTCAGCTCCCGGAGAGCTATGATCGCGCAGTGAGAGTAATTTCCTTGACGCAGTTACTGGGTTGAAACTTACGTGTGTAAATTCTGAGGGGCCTTCAAAGTTGGCCGTGTTTTCCTGTTCCATTCGCCGAATTACTCATACTCACACTTTCGGCAACTCTGTGTTGTTTTCCTTAAGCAAGCCATACAATAATAAAGGTCATGTTGATTTACACTCGTGATATTCTAAAATTCCCATGTGTTTCTACACACCCGAAAGCCCCATTTTGTCCTGGTCAAGACATACTAAATAAACTGAAGCGAATCAATACAAAGAAGCACAAGTACGAAAAGGCAACGGGCTGGATGGAAAGTCGCTCTACGAAGGAAATCATTGCAGAGCATGAGCATACCCTCCATACTTAGCTCAAATATCCGATCACTTGTGAGCAACATGGATGTGATTACAACCACAGTCTGTTCGCGTGAATACGTGAAGTTTGGGGTAATTATACTTCAAGAGGCCTGGACCTATGAGGGTATGGAAGGCACAATTGTACCGATCGAGGGATACATTTGCCATCGTGCCGTCCCGAAATATACATACTACGACGGTGGCGGAAGAGTTATTAATTATATCAATCTTCCCTGCTTTAGGTCATCAAAAGGTATGTTAATCATCTCTTCGTGATGTAGTAAATGTTTAATTTTGAAATGTAAGTCACGTTGCTTAAGTGTCTTACAAACGATGTTACTGACAAACATCTACATTTCCCCTAGTTGCCCCACCTCTGAAGAACCGGAATTGTATGATAAATTCAGTTCAACTGTCATCGACCACATTGATTATTCTCGCTGCATTTTTGCGGGCGATTTCAACAGAGTTGATACTACGTTTCTCACTGATCTTGGGTTACAAAATGTTGTAAACACTCCCAGCAGACTTGAAGCAACCATAGAGCTGATATTTGTAAACAATACGAAGCTGTATTTTGTGTACAAGCAGGCGCGGATTGGTAGCTCTGAGCACTCAAAAGTCAAATTAACTCCTGTCGTATACAGCAAAATAAATCACATGGACCCCACTCACTGTAAAATCGTAAGCTTAAAAGTGTAACAGTCTGTAGATTCCCCGGTTTGCCTGTGAAAAATTGTAACTAAAATTATTTCATTGTACATCTAGGTGACCGGTGTGGTTTGTTGAACTGATTACTGTGTTCTACTGCTTGATTTGATCATCGACATTTTTGCTTGGCGCTCGTTGCGTTTGCAACGCGCAACTGCCTTGAGAGCTATGCATACTCCGTTCCCCTAGCTAGAACCTTAACGGTGTCTCTTTTTGTTGCTAGGCAACAGGGAATCTTGTAATATACCAAGAAGTTTTCCTGCAACCCTATCTGTCTTCTGAATCGCTCTGCAGGATTCCCGTTAAAAGGCTATACGCTGAAAAATAATGCAATCTTCACCTCAAAAAATATATCGACTACGAGAAATGATTGCATCTACAGACTTTAATCTATTACTTGACAGAGATTAATCCACCTACTGCAACCATTTAACGAGCAATCCCAACCTCTGTTTTGATATCTGCTGTCCATTGGAAGGTATCTATACCCGTGCTTTTCGGTTTTCTTCTCCGTGTCTAAAAGAGTTCCTACAGAAAGACCACATTCCAGTTAAATCGCTTTCTATTTCTATCAACTTAGAGTTGCGCCATCTAAACCATCCAAATGTCCAGTATAGTCTTGAAAACAATAGCTACCGAGAGGTCTGGCACGTGCTTAAACAACTTAGTGGTGTCTCTCACCGAGAGCCGAATGCAGACGTGGACCTTAATGATTTAAACCTAACATTTTGTCGTTTCAGTGCTATCTAAACATTTTACCCTTCATCCCTTCGAGCGGACAGTCCCACGATCTCTTCAACTGCCATTGACAAGAATACAGTATTTAATCAACTACTGAAGTTAACTTCCAACAAAGCAAGTGGCCCGGATGGATTATCTTCCCTTGTCCTCAAGTTGTGTTCTGATTCCTTTGCCCAGCCGCTTGCTGACCTGTACACTTCGTGCATGCTCGAATGTAAAATTGTCGACTGTCGTAGAAATTCTAGTAGTACAACGGTGCCAAGCAAAGGCTCATATAAATACCGGCCAATCGCTTGCGCCTTAGTAAACCTGAACATTTTCGAGAAGATTTTCCTTGAAAGGATGATGACCCACACTCTTTCAGATGATCCGCTTCAGTTTGCTTATCGTAGACTGTGATCTACTGAAGATGCACTAGCCTATCTTGTACATTTAGGTCTGTTGTCACTAGACAATAAGATCAAATTCTTGCGGGTATGGTTTCTCCACAATAGCAATGCTTTCAGCAGTGTAAACCGTGAGCTCATTTTGAGAGTCTTATATGATACCGGAATGCAACCATCCACTGTTCACCAGCTGAGGGACTAGTTCTCTGGATGTGCCCAGTTTACTCGACTTAGGGATAAAAGTTCCTCGTTACTCACCACATCCACCAGGGTTCTTCAGCGAGCCATATTGTCATCATACATCATTGCCCGCTCCTGACGAAGCGATAACACTGAAATATGCAAATGACGTGGTCTCATGTATCCAGCATCCGACCTCAGCCTATTCAGTCATGCTACAATCCTATCTGGACGACCTTGCCTTTTGATCCAGAGCTCAATTTTTATGGCTATATGCATTAAAATACAGTGACGATCATTTTTCCCTTCACAATGACTGCCGTTATCAGCAGCTGCTAATGAATCGCCCTGAAGTTCACACAGATGAACGGTTGCACTCCACCGGGTCTGTGAAGTATCCAGGCGTTACAAGTAGCCATGGTCTATCATGATTACTCTATGTGAATAAAGTTTTTAAAAAAAAAGTGAGGAGGCTTTCTTTTTGCGCTGCTCGTTTGCAATCCTTCTCTGTCCCTCGCTACCTAATACGGAGATGTACTACAGCTTGTGCCTTATCTCACCGGACTTATTGCTCCCCTTTGACATTTCCCGGTTTTTTAAAGACGCATTTCAAAATCCTACATAGGTCATTAGCACAACTGTCTCGATGTAGCGGTATTCTAAAGCCGACCTTTGTTGACATTACTGTGTCTACTCATTACAGCTGATACAAAAGGTGTGCTTCAAAAATACTCCCTGATGCAACTCACCCCCTGTATGGTGAACTGTGTGATTGTATAACAACTTCCTCAACTACGCACAAGTACGGATACCTCTATTCCTGTACAAGAGCTTACCACTCATCAGGAATAACATATTTGAGGTGATTATTGTGAAACCAGAGCACAATTGTTATGGAGCTTACAAGCAATTTCACATTAACAATATTACTCTCTTTGCTGCTTATTACTGCTTTTGTGTATTTTTTAACAATACTGAAGCCTTATGTGTAACAGCTGAATGTCCACCCCCGGGTTCATAAAACTTTTCATTGAATTGAATTGAAATTGTATGTAGTTGACGTTACGTTACAAGTAGAGGCAGCGATTTGGAAAATTGGGGCTTACGGTAGCAGCAGAGCAATGGCTGTTTCTTCGGCGTTTTGTGCATTACCACCTGTTGTAAAAAAATGGAGCGAAGTTATGCATTCAATTACGACAGCTGTTTATATGTATATACAGTAGTTGGTGGTTCGCCAGAAACATTTTGTCCAGATACTGTCGATCAGTTGCTTCGTCCTCTCGGAGAAGTGTGGCACAATGGTTGCGATGGGACGGAAAATTGATCCAAATCTCTGCGTCGTGGTTGGCTTTGTAGACACGAGATACTGCATCCCATTTTGCCATACATTTTCACTCCAGCTTCTTAGGATTGACGACACTCTTTTGGAACTAAGGAGCTTCGTCTCTGATGTTGTGTTGATCATGTCACAGTCTTTCAACGAATTCTGTCCAAACGACCTCAAGGATACTGTAGTTTAGAACTCCCAAGCTAACCGTTATTACTACATGGTCGCTGAAACCCAATGGACCCAATAGCAATAACTTATCAATGATGAGCTCTTCATTCGTTAGCATAGCGTCAAACATGGACGGTACGTTTGCTGTATACATCGTATACATCGTATACATCTTATTGTATACATCGTATACACAACGTGAGCGCGTGACGCGCGCTCCTGGATAATTTGCGTTATTTCTCTCTATTCGCCTTCCATTTTGTGCCACATCTTCGGAATTACACTCAATCGTCTCGGATTGTCGAGACCTATCCAACGGATTCAGTCTTTCTGCAGTACTACTAACGACACACTGGCAAATCCTGAACACCGTCTTTGACAGATCATTCGGTAAGACCTGCTTGTGAAACTGCGTTGTTTTTTATTTTTCCCACTACATTGGGATACCATTCGACGGAGCTTTTTTAAGGCTACTAGACAACACTTTACTTATTGTAGTGCACCTCTAGATACCACAAATAGAGGCTATTATGTGATCACGTAATTACCGCTGTACCTCCCTTAGCGCGTTTTGCCACGCAAAGCCTTTGTGATATTCCAATGTCCACTGTTCCTCGCGTGCACATGACGGGCCGACGCAGTCTCAAAGCTACGCCAATGAACAAGAAATCCAAGGTCAATAGTGGTCCAGACACGTCGGTCACCACATGCTCGCTTTGTTCCAATTCCTTCGATGGGGTTACAAAACACTGTATGTCGATCGACGGCTTGTGTGTGTGTGACGCATGTTCAACTAAACCGTTGGCTAGGGTCATTCAAGTGCTTATGGCGAAATGTGAAAGTTTAACCCTAACGGTCACAGAACTAAAGGAATTGACTACTAGCTTGGTAAAAAAACCCACTGAACTTGAGTCGCAGATTAGTGTATTAAGTAGCCCGAATCCCAGACCTGTCAAAAGGCGAGAGCCATTTAGTAAAGAAGCCACACAGTACGGTAAAAATAGCACACCATTGTTGATGGACGCCAGCGAAGATAGGCCTGTCGAACGACCTCCCAAGTTTTGTGAAGTGTCTCAAGGCTTAAACAGCTTTGCACAAACTGCACACTCAACCCTGTCACGGGTTGGACAGCAACATTTGACCCCCACAAACAGCACAACAAACGGCGTTCCGCGTATGCAGCCATGTAGCAGCGCAGGCTCTCCCTGCACAAGGGACAAGATGAGTAGTCAACCTAGACAAATGTCCACCAGTAACAACTCTCAGGATAAGCAGTTAGTGTACAACAAAAACGCTCTGACAATTATGTGTTCAAATGTACCAGAGCCCACGAGCGAGTCACTAAAAGGTAGGCAAGTGGAAGAACAAAACCGCTGGGCAGAGATATGCTGTGCTCTCGAAATTAACGTTCCTGCAACTAGTCTTACGCGCATTTCCCGAAATCCATCCTCGCCGCATTTAGGACAACCTCGGTTATTACGAGTAACATTTGGTAACACACGCGACCTGGAGGATGTGCTCCTGACAGGCCACAAGCTAACAAATTCCTCTCTCAGCGCCCGCATTTTCTCAGATAAACCATGGATAGAACGGCAAAAATGGAAATCCGACCCAGTCGCGTCACGACATGATGCGACGAAGAAAGTAGTGCTGGTCCACGGTGTTCCAGAACTTAACCATGGCGATATAAATGAACATCAGAAGCACGACATCGAAGAGTGGAGGTACATAACGGAGCTCTACAACATACAAAATATCGTGATTTTCGATGTCACCCGTCTAGCGGCCTCCTTAAACTATCAGGGTAACGGGCCAAAAATTTTGAAAGTCACCGTGGCTACACCTGAGATGGTATCAACGGCCGTCCAAGCGTGGCACGACAACAGAAAACGTGGGCCACCTGAAATACGTTTAAGACCGTTCCTAAACAAAGTACGGGCTACAGATACAGACGAACCGGACTCGGTTGTTCCTAAATCAGGTCAGACAAATGTGCAAACGCCTGTGACAAAAAACGTACGCAGACCGGCACAAGCTGTGCCGGTCAACCACAACGAACCGAGCTCCTAATGTGTCAACAGATACAGTGCTGCTACACAAACGCTCAGGGGCTCAACTCTAAGCTACCTGAATTGCGTCATCGACATAACACAATCAATTGGGATATCATAGCTGTAACTGAAACCTGGCTCTCCAATGACATGCTTGACACGGAAATCGAAATCAGTGATATGTCAGTTATTCGCAATGATCGTCCATCTCGCGGTGGCGGCGTTGCTCTGTACTATCGGAATTGTCTGAGATGTGAGGCTATTAACGAACGTCACCTTGCTGTCTCCGACGCTTTGTTTTGCCGAATGCAGCTAAATTGCCGAGGTGGTGAACCTTCGAAGAAGACGTGGGATGCTTGTCTGTTGGCAGTTGTCTACAGGCCACCGAACTCCACCGCAGACCAAGATGACATCCTGTTAAACGCGCTTCATTATGCAGTTTCTCAAAAGTACTCACATTGTCTAATCATGGGCGATTTTATTGTACCCTCAATTGTCTCATCGACTTCTAGCGGTCCTTACTTCAAATCAAAGATTCTCGAGTTTATGGATACAACAGCTCTGTACAACCACGTGCACCGACCAACTAGACACCGCGGTTCCAATAAGCCATCGCTTCTAGATTTAATCCTAACCAACGAAGAGTTGATGATTGAGACAATTTCATACGATCCACTATTAGGCAACAGTGACCACTCAGTGTTGAATTTTGCCTATGTGTGTTACGCCAATACTACTGAACTCAGACATGAAAACCGACGAACTATAACCAACTATTCCGTGCTGCACAGCCTAGCGACAACCGTCAACTGGGACCTCAATCTAGAGAGCACGGCAGACGACGCGTGGAACGAACTAAAAGACAAAATTAGCGGTGTCACGCAAGCAGCGTCAAAAGTCATACCATTACGAGTGCCGCGCCAGACCAACACCTGGATCCGAAGCAGAACGCGTAAATGGATTAGCACCAGAGACGAGATCTGGAGACAATACGCGCTGAATCATTGCGACGCCACCTGGGAGAATTACAAAATAGTGAGGAACTATTGCACATCACTGATTAGAGCCGATAAGTACGAATGGCAAAAAAACATGGTACTTAAATTCACGAACAATACAAAACTGCTGTACAGGTACGTGAACAGCAGAAGAAAAGTTAAAACAGGAATACCACCACTCAAGACGGATGGTGGCCTAACGACTACTGCTGTGGATGCTGCGAACGCATTACTTCTGCAGTTTGGCACAGTGACTGCAAACGCCATAGAACCTTTGCCAAACCAGCATTCACCCAACGTGGTCGGCATATCAACTGTCACTTTTACCTCAGCAGCTGTCGCTAGCAAACTACGGTCTCTAAGAGAAAATAGCGCTCCGGGAGTCGACAAGATCAGACCCAAAGTTCTTAAAACTCTTGCTCCCACCATAGCAGCACACCTCGCAAGCTTTTTCCAAAGTCTACTCAATTCCCAAACACTTCCGTCTGAGTGGAAAAGCGGGATAGTCACTCCGATATACAAAGGAGGTAAGCGATCGGATCCTGCCAACTACCGACCCATTACTCTCCTCACTGTGTTATCAAAAGTAATGGAATCGTTAGTTGCAGATGAAATTACACGATATTTTGAGAGTCTGAAGCTAATTTCTCACCTCCAACACGGCTTTAGGCGCAAACGATCTTGCCTCACAAATCTGCTTCTTGCTCGGGATTCATGGACCAAAGTACTTGATGAAGGATCTCCCCTTGATGTGATTTACCTAGACTTTTCGCAGGCATTCGACAGAGTCAATCACTTAGCTCTGCTTCATAAGCTTCGTGCCTACGGTATCCATGGTTCCCTACTCACCTGGCTAGCAGCATATTCGCATGACAGAACGATCAAGGTCAGAGTCGCTGATGCCCTCTCGGAAACCCTCTGCATCTCCAGCGGTGTTCCTCAAGGATCCGTCCTCGGTCCCCTCCTTTTTCTGGTCTACGTTAACGACCTCCCGGATAATATTCAATCCTCGATGCAAATTTTTGCAGATGACGCAAAAATCTGGAGAGTTATTCGCTCAACATCAGACTGTGCCCTCCTCCAGAATGATTTGGATAGAATCAACAAATGGGCAGATATAAATCATCTCCCACTGAATCCTGCCAAGTGTCACCTACTGTCATTGCGCAGCAATCTTGCCAACACGTACCTCTTTGGGGCAGTACGCTTTACGGCGCGTGACCACAGAAAAAGACTTAGGTATCATTGTGCAAGAAAGTCTGGGGAATTCGCTCCAATGTTCCAAAGCAGCGAACGTGGCGAACATGAACCTGAGACTTTTGAGGCGAGCTTTTGGTGTTAACCTTAAAGCCGTTGGCTGTGATACCCTGCACGCGCTTATGTGAAAAGCAAAAAAAGAACACTCCGGTTATTACAGCTGGGACAAATGCACCCAACGTGGTGCGTATATGAGCCGCAAGGTAACATACCCACTTATGGATAGCACACTACGGACTAATGCATCCGTACGAAGGAACGATAGCCAACCGTTGCATTTTGCTGCTTTGAATGTCGATTTGCTTGAGGACTTCCCAATTGACCATATGCATTCAGCATGTTTGGGTGTTATGCGCAGAATGATAAAATACTGGCTCCCTTCGCCCGTAGACAGTGGATTTCGACTGCGCAGAGAGCGATTGCTTTTAGCAAACGAACGGTTGCATGACTTCGGGCATTCCTGGACATCGGACTTTCCACGTAGGCTTCGATCACTGGATGAATACCGATCTTGTAAGGCAACTGAGTTTCGTCAGTTTTTGCTCTACGCCGGACCAGCTTGTTTAATTGGGGTATTGCCTGATGTTTTCTATCAAAACTTTCTAGATCTCTCATTTGCTATTTATATCATGTGCCACCCTCACCTTCACACTGCCTTATTTGATTTCCTTGTTCCTTTAATTCATGTATTTTTACATGATTACTTTGTTCTTTAAGGTCCCAGTGAAATGACGTGAAACGTGCACTCACTGGTTCATCTGCCCGCTGACGTACGAAAGATAGGGACGTTAGACAGCTTCTCAGCATTTCCCTTCGAGTCTCACTTGTTTTCCATCAAGCGCATGGATCACAATTCCCTGCGTCCGGTTGCTCAAATCTTGCGGCGTACGTCGGAAGAGAAACAGCTTCCTCCTGCTTCCAGCAACGCAAGCACGGTTGGGAATGTAGAGATGTACACATATAAGGGTCAGAAGGCGTTTTGTTTGCACGGAATTTTGTTTCCCACTGTGAAGCCGGATAACGTGGTCATCATCGATGCCAATCCCAGAGTACTGACAGATGTGTCTGTGAATGTGTCCGGGAACATTGTCGTGCAATGCCAAGAATTTATGAATCTCCGTAGTCTGTTCACGCATAGCATGGATTCCTCAACTGCGTACACCTTCCGTGCGTCGCAATTGTCAACTGAGGTAGGTAGCTTCTCTGTCTGTCATATTCTATTTATGTGCATTGCTTTACCCTTGAACGATTTCCTTGTAATTTACCCTATGCCACACAGTTATACACTTTAAGTACTAACGCCTTTCTTTTTCAGCAATGATGGCTTTTCATGGATCCAGCGTTGTCAAACCTCTTGACCCCGAGGATTTAATTACTATTGTCAGTAACACTTGGCTTAGAGAAGAAGGTTCGTACGCTCAAATACCTTCAGTGCGGGGTACGCACTACTATGCAGCGGTGAAAAATCACAATGCGCCGGATGTCAATGTGGTCAGCACTGCAATGTCCATAATCGTTAGCACGAGTAAGTATTTCTCTTATATTAACTTACCTCGTTAGTTAGCTTCCAGCATGCCCGAGACATGGAACGGCAATCTGAGCGCGGGATGCTGCCATCGACAGACGATACAATTCCTATGGGCATTCCAGCTAAGCGGGAAATGTGAGTATGGTGTTTTTTATTTCCCCTTAGACGCCGGCCCGTCCGTTCTAGCTCCGATGACGAGGATGCCGAGCGTCCCAGCAAACCCAAAAGGCCTTCTGCATCAGCACACGCACGTGCGCCCTCCTCTCTTTCCAGTGGCATTAGTCCACCACGTCCAGGGCCATCAACAAGGAACCGTAAGTATCGCTTTCATACTGCCCCATTAAACAGCAATCGCGCCCCCGGTTATTGCTGACGTTGCACCACACAATCTGGATGTGCTGCAGAAACTGCAGGCCATAAAATGTAAGACGTCACTGATGTGTTGCATTGCACTCATCCTTATTTTTAGATGCGTTGTGTCTCATTCGATCAGAATTGGGCGGCCATCGCCGCATGTCCGGAGCGATGTTGCAAATGCTACAACGACAATCCCAATGTGTTGCGCCGGGACTATCTCTGCCATTCATCTCTCACAGTGAGCTAAAGAGATATGATGAACGGCTGAAGGACCCCGATTTCAAAATCAGAGTCGCAAGTTCGTCTTATTATTCTACTACTTTAGGTCAAACATTTATGTGCTGTGCACGGTGATAACGTGCAACCCATCGTCCGGGGTACCATGGAGCGGCTAATGACAAGAGCAGTTGCCGCGGAGATAAATTACTCCTGCGCCAGAGGTTCGTTTGCATTCAGGCGAACATATATGAACGGCCTTGCACAAGGTAGGTTGAACTCCAGTAATCCATAAAAACTACCAAGGCATCATTCGGCAACGCATGGGTGATGCAGCCTCGGATGCTGACATTAAACGGCACATCAAAACGTGGTTGCATTCTGCACGGCACAAAAGACCGCCGGTTGAGCAAACTAAAGTATGCAGCGCGAATGAGGTGAGTCCCCTGCTTCCTTAGGCACATCTTTAGCCTCCTACGTTGACACTCGCGGAAGCGGATTAAGAATATTAACTATGTCGCTTTCTGCTACTAACGTTCTTTGTACTGCACCCCTTCATGTATATATAGCATTCCTATACCTCGGTTTTAATTTTCTTTCGCCTTGTGATGTCAGGTGCGCGGTAAGAGCCGTTTCCTTTTCTGACGAACAACTTTGAGTCGCCGCCTAGGTGGGTTCCCAAGTTCAGCAACTACCGCAACAGGTACCGGGTGAACGCTAGGTCCGAGCCGTCCATATATTCGTTAGGCGCATAGGGCGTTCTAGTGTGTTGTCCGTATTCGGACACCCATGGGAGGCAATGACGGGATCTGGACCAACCGGATTGTCACGCATAGTGGTGAATTTCTATTGGTCAACGATATCGTCGTCTTCATTGGTCCAACGTAAACTGGACAGGAACCCTTTTTAGCTGTCTCACGGTAATACTTCCTGTCCAGCTTAGCCTAATGCTCTCATAGGAAGGTTTAGGATGCTAAACTGGACAGGACCTGGACATGTGCTACCAGGGCCATGCTGATCGTGATTTTTAGTTGAATTAACATGGAAAACAGTGTTTGAATAAACACTTGAAACGAAATTTGACTATTGTCAAATTTCCTCTGATCCAAGATATCTTGGATCGATTAAAGCGGCTCTGGTTTAAAGCGTCTTTTGCGCTTACTGGTTATTTTTCCAGTTTTTCCCAGTTTTAACCCTGTTTTACACCCAGTCTTTTTCCTTTTATGAGGTCGTTCAACTATTGCATACGTGTTATTATCACGCTGTTTTCCACTATGTCGGTCTCGCAATGCACCGAGGCTGTTGTTCCTGATGGCCCGGATTCTGGGGTTATCGCACTTTGTGGCGGCCCCAGCTACAATATACCAGTAACTGACGATTCCGGCGGTATGCAATGCGATGTCTGTAACCGATGGTACCATCAGCTTTGTACGGAGCTAAATACTGAGCAGTACGCAGCGCAGGCCTCTAACGAAAAGTTGCTTTTCAGTTGTGCAAATTGCTGCAGCCGCCGGCAAGGCCGCACAGCCTTTCGTACGAGAGACGAATCTCTTGATACCCGACTGCGAAATGTAGAGCGTTCGTTCTCGATGCTCTCTGATCTTCGCTTTAAGATTGATCAGCTTACGACGACGCTTCCGGTCTCCAACAAAGCAGATTTGCTCGCTTACACTGATGATCAACTTGTGGTACCTATCATTATGTCACCGGTCCAGATGGCTACCGCCCACGAGAATGAAGCAGCTTCGGCCGTCGTGTCTAAACCTACCCCGATCGACGCCGAATTGCAGGTTCAAGGGTCACTTCGAGTTAAGCGAATAAAAGCCAGGAAACCTTGTAAGCTCTCTGCTAAACAAGAAGTTGTTGTCTCGGCACCGGAAACAAGCCAAGTGTTGTTACTTGGCAAACCGCCTGACGGTTGTGCGAAGGCGAAGATCCCAACACACACTATAGCGCGTAGATCGTGCGCTATAAATTCGGTACGCGACCAAACGGCCAACCAAAAGCAGTGGATAGAAGACACAAACGTAAACTAGGGAAGAAGTTTATTGGACGGGAGGAGCGTTAGCTAATGCTAAAAATAGGGCACCCGGAAAGAGTTAGCTAGGGAGAATGTCGCTGGCGTTGAGAGCGTAGACGGAGCGTCGTTCGCAGTCGAGCCGCGCGTCAAAGGCGGTGATCGTTTTCGTGTTTCCAACAAACGGGAACAATGTTCCAACAGGCAAACCGAATGGTTCCCTCATACATAAGAAAGCTATAAATTAAATAGTTTAGAATAGTTTAAAAATGTCATACGGGGGAATCTCCAGGTCGCTACACAGCCCCCCTCTTAGAAGGGAAACCGTGGGTGACCCTTCGGTCTACGTGCGGACTGTCCGTCGCGGGCCAGCCTTCTGCGAGACCAGGTAGTGAAACCTGATGCAGCTGCTGGGGGAGAACCAGGCGAACGGACCCTAGCGGGCTCCCACTCGTGTCCTTCCTAACGGTGCCAAAAACAAAATGGGGGAAGTTCGTAAGCGGTAAATGTTCGCGAGTTCGTGAAGGTCAAGTGTTGGCTTCAGCCTCGGCATCTCCTCCGGTTCATACATAGAAGATAAACGGAAACAAGAGCAGTGACGGTGGAGGCAAGGGCAACAGCAAGAGTGACACTTACTGGATGAGGTAGGCGACAGGCAAAACGCAGCTCGTTTTATGCTTTCAAAACGTTTTGTTCTTTTTTTGGGTTTTCATAACTTTTTGCGTTCTTTTTAGGTTTTCAAAATAACCATCGTCGGTTTTTTTGGCGTTTTCAAAAGCTTTTGGGGGTTTGGTACGTTGTTGGCCAAAAGGAAAAAGAAAAACGATAAGGAAAGTGAAAGATGCACTAATCCCTTAATCGAACTGGCCAATGAACGCGTCTACCCGACCTAGTCGACTTGTTCGAATCAGAGGAAGGCGTGGTCTTAGACGTCCTATCGGATCGTAAAATTGGAGGAACTGCTGAAGACGTGGCAGTTAGTTCGATGGGAAGCGGCGGAGCTGAAGTAGAAGGCTTGGATGTAGCGTGATACTTGGGGTCAGGGATGTTGGAAGCAGCCGAGTCTTCCATCATATGCTGCGTTGATTCGTCAGAAGACAAGTAAGGGTCTTCGTCGAGCTCAGGTTCCACGTGGGCAACCTTGAGACGGTCAATCGTAACAGCTTCACGTTTACCGTAACGGTCGATTATAAAGACACGGTTCTTACGCTGCAGAACCCTGAAGGGACCCTCGTAAGGTCGCTCCAATGGTCTGCGGAGACCATCGGGGCGGAAAAAAATAACGGACAATGCTGCAGGTCTTGTGGAACAAAAGATTTACGTTGTTGTTCTCTAACGTTGGGAAGCTTGTACTGACGCATGCTCGTGGCAAGCTGGCGTGCCTAATTTGCGTCGTAACGGGTAATTCTGGGACTAACGGAGAAGAAATCGCCAGGTAAACGCAGTGGTTGTCCATATGCTAACTCGGCGCTAGACGTACGTAGCTCGGTCTTTAGGGCTGATCGGATCCCAAGGAGGATCAAAGGCAGCACCTCAGTCAGCACCTCAGTGCATTGGCGGCGCTAAGTGAGGCTTTCAACTGTCGGTGGAAACGTTCCACCATGCCGTTCGCTTGCGGTTGGTAAGCGGTCGTGCGAATGCGTTGGCATCCAATGAGTTGAAGGAGATCGTTAAAGGTCATAGATTTGAATTGCGGACCGAGGTCTGTAGTCATTGTGGCTGGACAGCCGTGTGAAGCGACCCAGCGCTCGACAAAAGCGCGTGTTACGGTTTCCGCAGCTACGTCAGGAATGGGAACGGCTTCGGGACAACGGGTGCAACGATCGATCATGGTCAAAATATAGACCATTCCTTTGGATGGGGCCAGAGGTCCCACTGTATCGAGATGGACATGGGCAAATCGCGCTGAACGGACGGAAAGCGACCAAGCGGGGCGAACACGTGCCGCTGAACCTTGGCTTGCTAACAGGTGAGACAGCTGCGTGCCCAGCGCGTAAGATCGTGTTGCATCCCCGGCCAAACGTATCTCTCAGAGACAAGCTTAGCAGTAGCTTTAATGTCTGGGTGGGCGATATTGTGGAGGGTGTCGAAAACGATACGGCGAAAAGTTTCTGGAACGACAGGTCGAGGTCGTCCGGTAAATGTGTCGCATAAAATGTACCATCAGATGACGGCAGAGGGTGCGGGGATATCTTCAAAGAAGAATCGCGGAGTTTCGAAAAATTTGGTCGTTTGATTGCGCGGCGGCCATAGCAGACAAATCGATTGCCTGCCCGGCAGGGCCAATCGCAGATACTCTTGAAGGAGCATCAGCGACGACGTTCTGTTGACCACAAATGTGTCGGATATCAATCGAGAATTGAGCAATGAAATCCAGCTGACGAATCTCACGTGGTGAGTGTCGAGCTGATTGATTTCGGAATGCGTAGATAATCGGCTTGTGATCGGTGAAGATAATGAAGGTGTTACCTTCAAGGACGTGTCGGAACTGTCGAACTGTAGAGTAAACGGCCAGCAGTTCGCGACCGAACGTGATATACTTGCCTTCTGCGGGTTGTAGGCGTCTAGAGTAGAATGCAAGAGGTTTCCAGCCTCCATCTGTATGTTGCTGTAAGACGGCGCCAATGGCTGTGTCCGATGCGTCGACAGCAACACTAAGCGGAGCGTTTGGATCGAAGTGATGAAGCATAACAGCTTTAGCTAGGGCTTCTCTGCTGGCCTTGAACGCTTCGGCAGCAGCAGCAGTCAATTCCACCTGGCCGTTTTACGTCCACGAAGTAGGTCGGTTAGTGGACTTAGCAAATTGGCACAGTGTGGAAGAAAACGTCGATAGTAGTTGAGCATGCCATTAAAACGGCGAATAGCGGCTAACGTAGTCGGAACCGGAAAGTCTTTGATGGCGCGGACTCTATCGTCTAGAGGCCGTATACTATACTGATCAATACGGTGGCCAAGGAATTAGACGGAAGGCTGCTGAAATACGCATTTGTCAGGGTTGACAGTGATGCTATTAGCGGCCAGCCTATCGAAAAGTGTTTTGAGATGCTCTGCGTGCTGTTTTTTTAGAAGCCTTGGCAACTAGGATATCGTCGATGTATGCATAAACGAAATTTAGACCTCTAGTGACTGAATCGATGAGTCGTTGAGAAGTCTGGGCTGCGTTGCAAAGACCGAACGGCATACGCAAAAATTCGAACAGCCCGAACAACGTGATTACAACAGTCTTCGGTATGTCTTCCTCAGCGACTGGAATCTGGTGATACGCGCGAACCAGATCAATTTTCGAGAACACACGGGTGCCGCGCAGGCTTGCCGTGATGTCCTGAATGTAAGGAATCGGATATCGGTCGGGAACAGTAACGTTATTGAGCGCGCGGTAATCACCACATGGACGCCAGTCTCCTGACTTTTTGGACACCATGTGGAGCGGCGACGCCCAGGGACTTTTAGACGGGCGAACGATGCCTAGTTCAAGCATGTGCTCGAATTCTGAGCGAGCAATTTTCAACTTGTCAGGGGTCATTCGCCGGGCTTTGGCAAAAACAGGCGGACCTTTCGTAATGATGTGATGTTTCGCAGCAGCAGTGGCGGATGAAACCTGTGCCATTGCACGAAAGACTTGCGGGAATTTGGTAATACGCATCTGACCGATAGGCGAGCTTGACTGGTTGGCGTATACAGGACTGAGTGACTCTATGTCAGTCAAAGTACCTATAACTGCCAGGTTTGTTTGACGATCGATCAGACGGCCTTGCTTCGCGTCAACAAGTAAATCGAAGTGCTGCAGGAAGTCAAGGCCAAGAATTGGCGTCTGGACATCTGCGACGAGGAAGATCCATTTAAATGAACGTCGTAGGTTTAAATTAAGCGTGCGCGAGCGTTGACCATACACGTGAATGGTGGTGCCGTTTGCTGCGGGCAATGAACCGGTCGTCTCTTCGATATCATTAAAATTACGTTGGATAACGCTGACTTCTGCGCCGGTGTCAACGAGAAAGCGTAATCCGGTGCTGAGATCGGTGACAAAGAAAAGGCGACTGGAGCAGCCAGCAACGTCCGTCGCACCTACGTGCTGGCCTACCCGTTTCTCTGCGTGTTGTGCTTGAAGGAACAAGGCAAGCGACACGACCTGGCCTGATGACCAAATCGCTCGTGGTACCAGCAATAGTTTGACTTAGGGGGAGATTTCGAATGTGATCTAGGAGGACTGCGACTACTGGAGCGATTTCGGCGGTTGGATCCAGATTGTGTTAGCTTCTCTAGTCGGATGGTTAATGCGGCTACTTGCGCTCTTAGTTCTGCTACCTCTGTGCTGGAGGTAGACTGAACCAGAGATATTTGGGCGTTGGATTCCCAAATATGGTCAGCAAAATCGGCGAGCTGGGGAACAGGCGCATCGTTTGCATACAAGGGATTGCGCATGTCACGTGGCAGGCAACGAAGCCACATCTCTTTAGGGAAAGAGTCGCCAACAGCGAGAGGCTTAGCTAGAGCTTGCATCTTGTGCAGCAACTGCGAAGGCTTTCGATCCCCTAGCTCGGTTTCGTTAAAAAGCTGTGTGACGCGAGCATGGTCTGATATGCCAAATCGCTTTAAGACGACGGCCTTAAGCTCATCGTAACTTTTCTGATGTTCCGGAAGTTGCAAGATGTCGTCCAGGTCATCGACGACTTGCGGGGGAAGCGCGACGACAACGCAGTGAAATTTGACGCTGTCAGAGTTAACGCCATGTAACGAAAAAATGGACTCTAGCTGGTTAAACCAGGCCCTAGGGTTAGTCTCTCGGAAAGGCGGGAGAGGGAAAGGGAACCCACCAACCTGATCGTCAGAATCTGGGCGAATGACCTTCATGGTGAAATAATTCCGGAGCGTTTGAATGTGAACACAAATAGTAAAGAGAAAAAGTAGAAAGGTAGACAGAAAAAATAACCGGATCTGAAAAAAATTAGTACCGAACTCACCAAAAATAGCTTTTTCGGGGTCACCAATTATAGCGCGTAGATCGTGCGCTATAAATTCGGTACGCGACCAAACGGCCAACCAAAAGCAGTGGATAGAGGACACAAAAGTAAACTAGGGAAGAAGTTTATTGGACGGGAGGAGCGTTAGCTAATGCTAAAAATAGGGCACCCGGAAAGAGTTAGCTAGGGAGAATGTCGCTGGCGTTGAGAGCGTAGACGGAGCGTCGTTCGCAGTCGAGCCGCGCGTCAAAGGCGGTGATCGTTTTCGTGTTTCCAACAAACGGGAACAATGTTCCAACAGGCAAACCGAATGGTTCCCTCATACATAAGAAAGCTATAAATTAAATAGTTTAGAATAGTTTAAAAAATTCATACGGGGGAATCTCTAGGTAGCTGCAGCACTACTTGTCAGCCGAAATTGCCGGAAATCTTGGTTCTTACCGAGAACACATATTCTGAAGGTGTGCTTGATTTTGCTCAAAGCGAATAATCCTCACGGGACCCTACTCCTGTTATCAAGAAGATAAAGTAGACAAAAACTGATTTAAAGCCTTCCAGTGAAATCGGTGACCCTAAAGCGAGAAGCAGGAGCGGTACGCTTTAGAACGAATACGCGAATATAAGGCCAACCTCCGATGAGTGGAGAACACCAAAAATAACGCTAGGAAAAATTTATTAAATGGGGCGTAACGCTATCTAGTGCTAAAAATAAGGCACCGGAAGATAGCTAGCTAGGGAAAGGTGTGGTCGCGTGCGCGGAGAGCAAAGATGGCCGCGGAGCCGAGGAGCGTCGCGCCGTTCGAAGGCGGATGCTATCTGACTCAAACAAACGCGAGCAACGTTCAAACAGGCGAGCGGCTAATTTGCTATGTACATCGATAAAATATAATTTTGTGATTTTGTAATATTTTACGCAGCATGCGACAGCCAAACAGGGGAATCTCCAGGTCACTACACAGCCCCCCTCTTAGAAGGGAACCGTAATTGACCCTTCGATCTACGTGAGGACTGTCCGTCGCCGGCCAGCCTTCTGCGAGACCAGGCGGTGCAACCTGATGCAGCTGCTGGGGGAGAACCAATGCGATCGGACGCTAGGGGGCTCCCACCCGTGTCCTCCTACAGGTGCCAAAAACACAAAATGGGGGAAATGTTCGTAGCGTTCGAGTGCGTAGTGTCACAGCACATGATGTTTGAGCACGTAGTGTCCGAAAACGTAACGTTCGATTGTCGTTGAACGTCCGCGTGTCGGGGATATGAAAAAGAAGCGGAAACGCGGAGTGTCAAACAGGTGCGAGCGACAGAGCTAACAAAAGGCGATAGCACTTACCGAGTGCGATAAGCGAATAAAGCGAGAACCATTTTGTGTTTTCAAAACGATTTTCTCCTTTTTGGGTTTTCAAAACGTTTTTGCGGTTTTTGGGGTTTTCAAAACGCTTTGCAAATTTTTTTGGGTTTTCAAAACGTTTTTGTTGGGCGGGTTAGGCCACAAGCAAAAAGGAAGCGGGAAAAGAAGAATGAAAAGAAGACTAATCTTCTAATCGCGCTGGCCAATGAACCCGCCTACCTGACCTAGTCGATTTCGGACGTTCGGTCGGAGGCGTTGTCGATCCAGCAGTTTTGTCGGATGAGGACGCTTTCGGCTCGATAGAAACGTAAGGAACTGAGTCGGAAGGGTTAGTCGAAGAATGCTTCGTAGCATCGGAAGTAGGCGTGTCGTCTATCATAGGCTGCGTTGACTCGTCCGAAGGTGGAAGGGAGTCATCGTCGATCTCAGGTTCCACATGGGCAACCTTGAGACGGTCGATAGAGACAGTTTCATGTTTAACGTGGTGGTCGACAATGATTACGCGGTCCTTACGTTTAAGAACCTTAAATGGACCTTCGTAGGGTCGTTCGAGGGGTCTGCGTAGACCGTCGACTCGAAGGAAAACGTAAGCGCAATGCAGTAGATCTTGTGGAACGAACGATTTACGTCGTTGTTCTCGCACGTCGGTTACTTTAATATGGCGCATGCTCGTGGCTAACTGCCGAGCGTAATTCGCGTCGTAGCGGGGTTTTCTGGGGTTTCCAGAAAAGAAGTCCCCAAGTAATCGAAGAGGTTGTCCATATACCAGTTCTGCGCTGGACGTGTGCAAATCAGCTTTAAGAGCTGATCGGATACCAAGTAGTATCATCGGCAGTGCTTCGGTCCAGCTTAGTGCATTATCGGCACTAATTGTGGCCTTCAGCTGTCGGTGGAAACGTTCCACCATGCCGTTGGATTGCGGGTGATAGGCGGTAGTCCGGATGCGTTGACATCCGAGGACTTTGAGAAGATCGCTGAAAGTCGAGGATTCGAAATGCGGACCGCGGTCGGTAGTCACTGTGGCTGGACAGCCATGTGAAGCGACCCAGCGCTCAACGAAAGCGCGCGTTACGGTGTCCGCGGATACGTCGGGTATAGGTACTGCCTCGGACCAACGGGTGTATCGGTCGATCATGGTCAGAATGTAGACCATTCCTATGGATGGTGCCAACGGCCCAACTATGTCAAGATGGACATGGGCGAAGCGAGCTGAGACTGGCGGAAAACGACCAAGCGGAGCGGATACGTGCCGCTGTATCTTGCCCTGCTGACACGTTAGACAACCGCGTGCCCAGCGCTTAAGATCGCGTTGCATTCCGAGCCAAACGTATCTCTCGGATATGAGCTTGATCGTGGCTCGGATGCCTGGATGAGCGATGTTATGAAGTGTGTCGAAAACTAGACTTCGAAAGGTTTCTGGAACGACGGGTCGAGGTCGTCCAGTAGAAGTATCGCACAAGATTGTGCCATCAGATGACTGCAGTGGATGCGATGTGATTCGTGGCGAAGAATCTTGTTTGACGTTCTGACAGTCAGTGTCGGTTAGTTGCGCGGTAGCCATGGCAGATAAGTCGATTGCCTGGCCAGCGGTGTGGATTGCGGAGACGCGCGAAAGAGCGTCAGCAACAAAGTTATTATGACCTGAAATGTGTCGGAGGTCAGTAGAAAATTGAGCCACGAATTCCAGCTGACGAACCTCACGTGGTGAGTGTCGAGCTGATTGATTTCGAAAGGCGTAAATAAGCGGCTTATGGTCGGTGAATATAACGAACGAATTACCTTCTAAGACGTGCCTGAAATGTCGGACGGTAGAATAAACTGCCAACAGTTCGCGGCTGAACGTGCTGTACTTGGCTTCTGCCGGTTGTAGGCGTCGGGGGTAGAAAGCGAGCGGTTTCCAGCATCCCTCAGTGAATTGCTGCAGGACGGCGCCAATGGCGGTGTCCGATGCATCGACTGCAACGCTGAGTGGACCTTTGGGGTCGAAATGGTGAAGCATAACGGCTTCGGCCAAGGCCTCTTTGCAGGTCTTGAATGCTTCGGTTGCAGCGCGCGTAAACTCGACGTTGCCCTTCTTGCTTCCACGAAGTAAGTCGGTCAATGGACTGAGCAAGTCGGCACAACGTGGCAGAAATCGACGGTAGTAGTTAATCATCCCACTAAAACGGCGGATGGCGGCCAAAGTAGTCGGAACGGGAAAGTTCTTAATAGCGCTGACTCGGTCTTCGAGCGGCCGTATGCCATGCTGGTCAAATCGATGACCAAGAAATTCGATAGATGGTTGCTGAAAGATGCATTTGTCAGCGTTGACAGTAAGGCTATTAGAGGCTAACCTCTCCAAAAGCATCTTGAGGTGCTCCGCGTGCTGTTCTTCGGAAGAACTAGCTACTAAGATGTCGTCTATATAAGGATAAACAAAGTCGAGTCCTTTTGTGACAGAGTCTATGAAGCGTTGAAAAGTTTGGAGCTGCGTTGCGAAGACCGAAGGGCATTCGCAAGAATTCGAGAAGTCCGAAAGGCGTGATGACTGCGGTTTTCGGAATGTCATCCTCGGCTACAGGGATCTGGTGGTAAGCGCGAACCAGATCGATCTTCGAGAACACACGGGCGCCACGTAGGCTAGCCGTGATGTCCTGAATGTGCGGAATGGGATAGCGGTCGGGGTCGGTAGCGTTATTGAGAGCGCGATAGTCGCTACATGAACGCCAGTCTCCTGACTTTTTAGGCACCATGTGTAGAGGCGACGCCCACGGGCTCTTAGACGGGCGAATAATGCCTAAGTCTAGCATGTGCTCGAATTCGGAGCATGCAATTTTGAGCTTGTCGGGGGTCTTGCGCCTGGATTTGCGAACACAGGCGGACCTTTCGTTGAGATGTGATGTGTCGCGGCGTCGGTTGCGGAAGGCAACGGGACGGCAGGACGGTAGGTCTGCGGAAAACTATCGAGCAGCGTTTGCCCGACGGGCGAACTAAGTTGAGACGCGTACACGGGACTGGTTGACGCGGTGTCGGTCAAAGTCCCAATGACTGCGAGATTCGTAAGGCGATCGACTAGACAGTGTCGTTTAACGTCGACGAGTAGTTCGTTGGCTGGCTAGACGAACAACCTCCTCGTGGTGCCAGCTGGGTGGTTCGGGTAAATCCCGTTCCAGCAAATGGTTCGGCGGCAGTGTTCCAGGATGTGGTGGAATTTCGCCTGGCAAGCGTTCTCTCTATAAAAAGCCACAAGTATCCGTTTAACAGCACTGTGACGTGGCGGATGTGCCTCGCCACTAAATAAAGTCACCGCCTCTTCCCTTTTCCGGAGGAGCATTCACACATCACGGACGTCATCTGGTTCAAAGCATTCCATTGATTCCCCCTTTGATGGCAAGCACAACGAACAAAAGCACATACATTTACATTTACCTACTCACACAAAATGTCCCCTTCCAACTACACAGATAAACATAGTTTTACATCTCAACACACACATAAATTCCCATGCTATTGGTCAAAATGTACTAATTTGTGCAATTGCTGATCATGCATGTCTGTAATACCATGATCCCGCCCTTGATGATGTGCCTCGCAGTGATGAGAATAAACCATTTATTTATTTATTTACTTAATGACGTAAGAAGTCGAGACCAAAGATAGGCGTTTGAACGTCCGCAACGAGGAATATCCATTTGAAAGCGCGTCGGAGGCTGAGGTTTAGCGTGCGCGAGCGTTGATCATATACGCGGATGATGGTTCCGCTAGCTGCGCGCAATGAGCTAGTCACCTTTTCGGTCGGGTCATTTGGATCACGCGGGAGAACGCTGACTTCTGCGCCAGTATCGACGAGATAGCGAACTCCGGTTCTACGATCGATGACGAAGAAAAGGCGACTGTGTTGACCAGCTACGTCCGACGCCCCTACGTGCTGGCCCGCCCGTTTCCCTGCTGCTGTTGTTTGAAGGAACAGGTCGGGCGACAGGATTTAGCTTGCTGGCCGAATCGTTCGTGGTACCAGCAGTAACTGTTTCTATTCGGTGATCGTGAAGGAGAGTTAGAACGTGAACGCGAACGGTCCCTAGAACATTTACAGCGGTTATGTCCGGAGGCCGAAAAGTCTGCGAATTGTCGGGTCAGTGTTGCCATCTGGGATTTAAGCGTAGCGATATCGTAGTCTGGTTTTGTCTGGACCTGCGAAACCTGGCCGTACGACTCCCAAATTCGGTCGGCTGTATCGGCCAGTTTGGGTAAAGGTGCATCCTCACTAGCGCAGAGAATTTGTAGCATCTCGCGCGGAAGTCGTTGCAACCACATTTCGCGAAGAAAAGAATCATCTATCGAAGAGGGTTTAGCTAGACTTTGCATTTTTCGAAGCAGCTGAGACGGCTTAAGATCGCCAAGATCGGTTTCGTTGAGGGGTTACGTAACTCGTTGTCGATCGGATAAGCCTGTCCTTCTCAGAACAGCTGTCTTGACTGCATCCTAAGTCTTTTGGTCGTCAGGAAGATCTAGAATGTCATCAATGTCATCGATGACATTTAGCGGAAGCGCGGAAACGACAAGGTGGAACTTGGTCTTTTCGGACCTAATACCACGCAAAGAAAATTGCGACTCTAGCTGACCAAACAAAGACTTAGGATTAGTCTCGCGAGAAGGTGCGATAGGAAGCGTAACTGTGCCGATCTGAACGTCAGAATCTACGCGATCAGTTTCCATAGCGAGCAAAATAGCGAGCCAGCAGGATTAAATCGGAAAATGAAACATGAAAATCAGACGGGTTAACGAAAAAATGTGGCCAAATCTGAAAAGAAAGGTTAGAGAAAACTCATCGGATAATGACCAAAATTCGGGGTCACCAATAAAGCGAGAAGCAGGAGCGGTACGCTTTAGAACGAATACGCGAATATAAGGCCAACCTCCGATGAGTGGAGAACACCAAAAATAACGCTAGGAAAAATTTATTAAATGGGGCGTAACGCTATCTAGTGCTAAAAATAAGGCACCGGAAGATAGCTAGCTAGGCAAAGGTGTGGTCGCGTGCGCGAAGAGCAAAGATGGCCGCGGAGCCGAGGAGCGTCGCGCCGTTCGAAGGCGGATGCTATCTGAATCAAACAAACGCGAGCAACGTTCAAACAGGCGAGCGGCTAATTTGCTATGTACATCCATAAAATATAATTTTGTGATTTTGTAATATTTTACGCAGCATGCGACAGCCAAACAGGGGAATCTCCAGGCCACTACAACCCTAACAATGTAAGGCATCGACAATGGAGCTAAAAGCACGCTGCCGTTGCTACATCATCGGAGGGTCTAAAGACAGTTCCATCACCAGAAGTGAAGCTACCTACTCCGAGTGCCGAATCAAAGACCCGTGGGCTTAATACACCCCGTCGTGGAAATTCTTTCACGGATAGTAGCGTTATATTCCGTAACGCGGCTGAATCTACTGCTGCCCTTCCTGCTGATCGCATGTTGGACGACCTTCAATGGATTAACATGTGCGTAACGAAGCTTCTTCCGCCTGGTTTTCCAGGTGTTACTGTCAGGATGCTGAGTAGACTGGGAAACGCTCCAGTTAAGGTACTAAGCCCGCTGGACGACTGCAGCCGACTCTGGCCAAGAAACGCATGTTATCTTCCTGGATTTCGCCAAAGCCTTCGACAAGGTCGACCACAAGGTTCTGCTGCGGAAACTGTCATCTTACGGCGTTTCAGGGGACTTGATGGACTGGATCCGGAACTACCTCCAAAACCGTACCTTCCGAGTACGCGTCGACGGAGCGTTGTCTCCCCGCACCCTTGCCACAAGCGGAGTTCCACAGGGGTCTGTTCTCGGACCGCACCTCTTCTTAGCCTTCATTTGCGACGTCACACCGCAAGTGGAGTCTTCGCTGCTACCCCTGCTAGCACGCGACGAAGAAAAATCTCCGTCAGACTGAGCAAAACCTTCGTTTTGCTTCGTCAATGGAGAGGCACTGACGAACCTTTACGAAGACATTTTTCGTAAACGTTCGTCATTGACGAAGCAAAACGAAGGTTAATCTTCGTTTACCCTCATCAATGACGAACCCTTACGAAGAGTTTGCTTCGTTTCGCCTCGTCACTGACGAACCTTTACGGAGATTTTCCTTCGTTTATCTCCGTCAATGACGAACCTTTACCAAGGTTGGTCTTCGTTTTGCTTCGTCATTTACGAAAGGCAGTCCGTGGACTTTCTATGTAGATGTATGATTGGTCCAAAAATAATACAAAGAAAGTTCTTTGTTGAACAATGAACGTCACGTATAAGTACGTCAAAGCATTATAAAGTGAGGGATAATGCGGATTTGTTTGCATTAAGGTAAACATCAGTGTTTGTTTGCATACCTGTGAGTGCTACGCGGTAACTCGGTTTTTTGGCGTGCCATACTGAGGGACCAGGACTCTCACATCTGGCGTGAACGGGTTTGCGGGCCAAAATCAACCGGCACAGCCGGGAGTATATTATATATGATCTTTCCAAACTTGCGAATATTCCTCTTTGCATTCCATTAATGACTATCATCTCCTGCCTTATGTTTTTCTTTACTTCTTACTATCTGCCTGGCTGGTCAAACTATATTACTTGACGCAGGCGTCCAGCAGTTCCGCCCCTTTTTCATTGCTGTTCGTCTGAACGCTTCCTTCGACCTGGGACGTTCATTGAAATAAAAGTAGCAGTAAGATCTGCCGGCCCAGTAGCTATCCCTTTACAGTACCGCCGCCCACGTTCAATGTTGCAACCTCCGTGCTGCCCGTGTTCACGTAAGCTTTCTTAAGGCGACAGGGATTTAACCCATATTGAACATAGCACACCCCAATGTCATTAATCAGGCTCTTACCCCACTGTTCTTTACGTCCATTTGACTTGCTTTTTATACCTTATCATTTCACCCTCGGGTGGTTCACCTAATTTATTGAAGTACTGGCGCGGCACACTGCGTTACAATTGTTGGTTCACAGTATTGCTGGTTCTACAACCCAATCCTCGCTTTAGTTACGGTCTATCTCCATTCACTAGAACTCTCCTCTACCCAACTGACTTCTTGGCAGTCCATGTTTCCTTAATCTCTCGATAGAAGACGGCTTCCGCTATGTGGTTAATCCGGCTCTTAACCTCATCGCTCTCTACGTCCACCTGGCGTTCTGTTGACACCGTAGTGATCATATCTTCGGGTGGTGCACTTAATTTACAGCAGCGCTGATAAGCCACCCTAGTGTAGGGTTGTTTGTTCATAGTAGTGACGGTTCTACAAATCAATCTTCTCTTCTGTTACGTCCTGCCTTCATTCACCTTAAGCTTACTTCACTTAACTGAATGCTAGGTAGTCCATGTTTTCCTAAGCTCTCAAAAAACAGCTACTGCTATATACTCAGTCAGGCTCTTATCCTCATCGCTCTCTGCGTCCATCTGGCTTCCTTTTGACACCGTAGCATTCCGCCCTCAGTGGTTCACTTAACCTATTGATGCACCGACGCGCCATCCGATTTCACCGCAGTTGGTTGGGTAGTATTTCTACTTCTTCAATCCAATCCTGGCTCAAAATACGACCTTTCTTTCTGCACTATACTACTACGCAACTTAACTCACGGCTCGGCAGTCCATGTTCGTTTATTCACTTATTATAGAACGGCTACCGCTGCGTAGTTAATCCGGCTCTTTCTCTTACTGTTCCACACGTCCATCTGACCAACCGTTGACACCTCAGCATTTTACCTTCGAGTGGTTCATCTAATCTGCTGAAGCGCCAATACGCCAAGCTATTCCGCAATGGGAAGCTTCCAGTATAGTTTGTCCCCCAACTCAATCTCCACTTCAGCTACGGTTTTCCTTTCTTCATTATAACCCTCCTGTTCTTAAGGGACTGCTCGGTAGTAGATCCGCTTAATCTCTCGACAAAGAGCGGCTTCTGCTACTTAATTAATGTGGCGCTTACCTTCACTTTTCCATGCGTACATCTGGCTTGGTTATGACATCGTAGCATTCCACCTTTGAGTGGCTCGACTTAAGCTACTAAAGTGCCGATGCCCCATCTGGTTCTACTACTGCCGGTTTATAGGTTGACTTTCTGCTGTTTATTCACCATTTGATCGTCACACCTCTTTGAACCGTCTACTTTCTTGCCAAACATTAGTCCCAACCCCTTTAACTAATACCCCGTTGATTAATTACTAGACCCGTGCTCTCAATCTTCATTCTCATCGGAGTAATTTACCCATTGGGCCATGCTTTTGGCGCATATACAAAAAGCATATTCAGCGTAATGTTTTGGCTCATTATACACCATACTGTCTCAAGTCTAAGTGTCTAAGGGTAGAATTTCCCCATTGCTCGCTTCCACGATTTTCCTTTTCGGTCTTCTCTCAACCTGCTCTTCTCTTTCCTGTTGCTCCGGGGTTGGAAACCCTATTGAGATCCGGGATTAGACTAAGGAAAGGCCTCCAACTGTGGTGGGACCAAATAACCAACAAGGACTCACCTGGACCATGGCCTTTTATCAAACCCAACCAATTGCACCTAACACAAAGCCTGGTGCCCAGTGAGGATAGGTAGACACAAATTCCTCACACTCCAACAAGTATACAAGGCTGGCTGGCCGAACAACCTCCTCGTGGTGCCAGCTGGGTGGGTGGGTTTACCCCTTCCAGCAAATAGTTCGGCGGCAGTGTTCCAGGACGTGGTGGGTTTCCGCCTGGCAAGCGTTCTCCCTATAAAAAGCCACAAATGTCCGCTTAACAACACTGTGACGTGGCGGTTGTGACTCGCCACCAACTAAAGTCACCCATTGCTTATCCGGACGACCGCTTAAAGTCCACAGCCATCAAGCACCCATTTAACACTGGCCACACGTTCAAGCACGATCAAAAAGACTGGAATACATTTACGAACTCCATAAACACGACTAAACACGCCCACATACACACTTACATACATTTATATAACAATCTATGCGACAATCTCATTGATTCATTGTACATTGACTGATCACAGTTTGTACTCTTAACATGATCATGTCTGTGCAGACGTGCCTCGCTCAGTCGAGAATAAACATTTTATTTATTTATTTATTTATACCAGAGAAGGTGAGACGCTAGATACGCTAGAAATTTAGCGTACCTGCACAATTATCGTTCATACTCGAATGGCCTCAACCTCTATGGCAGGCCCTTACTGCGCTATCTGGTCAACAAACAGAGGGGTCATTCGGTTGCGAATAACAGTGAAAAAATGTTTTATAGGAGGCTTTGCCAGATATACGGGATAGCATAAATCAATCGACGACAGTGTTCTAGGATGTGCTGGGGTTTTGTCTGGCAAGCGTCCTCCCTATAAAAGGTCACAAGATTCCCTTTCCCAACACTGCGACGTGACGGATGTGAATTGCCACTGAGGAAATTCACGGTCCACAACTACATTTTGACATGTTGACTAGAGAAAATGTTTTTAATAGTTTATTGACAGTTACAAAGCAGATACTCACAGTCTATGCATACTGTCATCACTTCACCTGCTGTGCATTTCCTGTTTACATTAACAAACATCAATGCAGTTCATCGTCACCAAAATGACGTTGTTGCTATTCATGACTACTTCCGTTTCTGCACCTTGTAGAACCCTTGGCTACAGCCGAGTACTGCATTGTAACCTATCTTGCGCAACCTAATTGCTCTCAACTTTTGATCAGTTCTGATTTAACTTGTCTCGATGGGTTTGAGAATAAAATGTTTATTTATTTATTTATATTTAAGGACTAAGAATAAAAGCTGGGCGCTCATATGCTCTTGAAAGACTGTGTCAGTGCACTGGGAGGGCTTAGGTGGCCTGAGAATTTTCAGTAAACCCAAGACTATTTGGGTGTTTTGCTTGTCCATCGATCAAAGAAATGAAGCCGGTGTCAGTAGATGGTATTGCAAAAAATGAAGAAATGAAAGAAGGACCAGGATGAGGTGCGGTCGGTAAGAAAGTTATCTTAGAGCTTTGACGTAAGGATAAGAGACCCGACTAGTACCAGGGCCCGGGAAGTAGCGACGTGTAAAGAGTATACGTCACACCGTTGTGGATACATAGTAGTGCCGTTAATAACTAAATTAATAGTAACTAAAAGCTTATGCTGGAATCTTTCGAGGCATGCCAAACCATGCAGCTTATGATTGGACCTGCAGTGACGTTTCGCTAAGTACAGGACAGATTACTCTCAGGAACCAGAAAATAAAGCGTCAGTTTGTACGAAGCAGTATAGTCAGCGCTTTGTTGTTAATGGAGGCCCAAATATGCTCGACAAAATTAACTAAACATGTGGGAGTGTATGCATCTGAATTTGTGGTGTGTGAATTTGGTGCACTTGCCAGTGTTATGCAAAGGGCAGACATTTTTCGTTTGCCAGTCACCTCCGCCACGTTGCAGTGTTGTTCTCTCTTGCATGCATATCCATATATTCAGCGCAAACCGCTGTTCTGCCTCATCCTTCTTACTGTCCATTTATAACTTACTTGATGTATTGTCTTAGACCTTATAACCTGCAATCATCCAACTCTCGGGCTAGCATTCTCTGGCACTATCCATCTTGGTACTATTATCTTAGCACCTTAGCTGCTGCGGTTAGGCCTCACTGCTCTGATACTCTAAGCAACCTTACCCTACGCTTGCATTTCGGCCATTCCCTGCCCTTAAGTCAATTAATGTTTCTAAGCCTCTTAGTTCTTCCTTCCTCTCACTTGGTCAGCACACAGACGCCCGTTAGCTTCACATTTCTAGGTTTTCATTTCTCATCATTTTCTTAGCACCACTGTATGACTTGTTTCCCTGCGCGACGCTAAATATACATTTGTTCTGCACGTTCACTTTCCTTTAACTGATCTATACTACTTCACTTCTATCGAGCAATCCTTTCTCACTTAGTAATCTGGGTCCGTTCTTGCAGCAAAGGTTTCAACAATTACCTGTGTAGGAGGTTAGCTCTCACAGGCTTTTTATATTTCAATAGGCCATAGCACTATGCACCTAGTACCCTCGTGTCGTAATTCCGTCTTGATCACCCGATAATTTTTACTCAGCGCTTGGGTCCTATCTATCCGCTGACTTACCACAAATTGACCGATGAATCTCTTTCGATGTAAACTGGCCACCAGCCGTCTATCCACTATTCAAACGCCGCTTGTCCCTGAAGTCTGCTTTCTGTCTTTCCACGCAATAGTCGCATCATAGTAAACTGATACAGCGTTTCTGCTTAATGGCGCAACGCTCTGTATTCCATATCCATGGTAGAAACCAACTTATAGGGCCATTGTCTTCGAAAAACATTCAAAAAACACCTTCAGCACAATCATTGCTGCAAATTGTACATCATTTGTCTCCACTCTAAATGTTTTAAGATTCTAACAATGTTTGTTTCCACGCCTGTTCGTTGCGACCTTAGTTGTCTCTCACTTTCCCTTTTCACCGAGGTCCGGAACTTCTCGGGGATCTGGGATTGAACCGAGAAACCGCTTTTGTCCGGGACAGGACAACCAATAAGGACCTATGAAGCACATGGCTGTACAACAAACGGATACAACAGCACTCAATACCATGACCGTTGTCCAGTGATGATAGCTTGATTCGAGAACTTCACACTCCTGAAAAGAATACATACTCCTGAAAAATCCAGACGCAAGGAACTGACTTTTCGCCCACCTGAATACCCACAAAGACGATTCTCCGTGAAGCTCCCGTCCTCGATTCGCCTCAGCCATTATGGCGGCCCAAGATACCTGATCAAATAACAGAGGAAATTGAAGGTCATTTGACTGCGGATATCAGAGTGTGAAATCAGTCGACAACATGGTCTGCCAGTTGTATATTAATGCACCGACAAATTTCTGACAGTGTTCCAGGACGTGGTGGGTTTTCGCCTGGCAAGCGTTCTCCCTATAAAAAGCCACAAATTTCCGTATAACAACACTGCGACGTGGCGGACTTGACTCGCCACTGAATAAAGTCACTGCCCAGAACAATCTACTGGCAAGTCGACCAGAATCATTCTTCAATATTGCCCTGACACTTGCAATAATAAGTTACACCATGTCTATATGTATCGCCTTCATTGCACATGTAGTGCCCTGACTGTTTACACTACGCCCGCTAGAATTTAACTTTTCGTCAATCATTGAAGACTCTATCCCTCATGACTACTCACACAATTTCCGCAGCCTGTACAATCTTTGGCTTACTGCCGACTACACTTATAGCAACGTGTTTGTTGCGAAGCAATCTTACATGTAAATATTGAGCATGCCTATCTTGGTGTGTCTCGACAAATTCGAGAATGAACTATTTATTTATTTACTTATTTAAGCAGACAACTGTGGCTTCTTATAAATAAATAGATAAACAATTTATTCTCATCACTGCAAGGCACATCATCAAGGGCGTGATCATGGTATTACAGACATGTATGATCAGCAATTGCACAAATTAGTACATTTTGACCAATAGCATGGAAATTTATGTGTGTGTTGAGATGTAAAACTAAGTTTAACTGTGTATTTGGAATGGGACATGTTGTGTGAGCAGGTAAATATGACTGTGTGTGCTTTTGTTCGTTGTGTTTGCCATCAAAGGGGGAATCAATAGAACGCTTTGAATCAGATGACGTCCGTGATGTGTGAATGATCCTCCGGAAAAAGGAAGAGACAGTGACTTTATTTATTGGCGAGTCACATCCGCCACGTCACCGTGTTGTAAAACGGATACTTGTGGCTTTTTATAAGGAGAACGCTTGCCAGGCTGCATCCTACCACATCCTGGAACACTGTCGCCGAACCATTTGCTGGAACGGGATTTACCCGAACCACCCAGCTGGCACCACGAGGAGGTTGTTCGGCTAGCCAGACAGCAACTCACGACGTCCTGGAACAATGCCATCAGTTGTAAGTTGAGCCATCACGGGCAAGGCTCCAGTCGGATCGTTTTAGCTTGCAGCTATTCGCAGTCACGCTGCATTCAAACCTTTCGTTGGCTAACAGAGTGGCTTAGTCAGGATCCACCGTGGATGGTTGAGCGCAGCGATGCTGTCGAGGATGTTCTATGTTCTTGAGTATTGAGTGGAAGCGCTCTGCAGGTTAGGACTGATTTGATGGTATTGGTGTGTTTTTATGCTGGTTTGTCCATGTCCAGGCGGTTTACCCATGGGCCAGGTGGGTTGCAGGTTGATCCCCATAGAGAATCTTTCTTGTTAATCCTTCCATTGTTTAGGTGACTGGAAAGTGTGAAAGGAAGGTTGAGCAATTCTGCCAGCTAATCTGACGCACATGGTGTAAATGCATTAGTAAAGATGCTGTAATGTGTGGGTGAGAGCCGTAATGATGGTACTGATAAAGAAAATTCATTTGTAGCGGAAATATTGTTTTGAGCTTAGCTCTATTAAAACTTGGGCGGTAACTAAAATTGCCGAAGGTCAACCGGAGACAAAAAGGTGACTAAGTAACTTCCATTGGTTGCAGTCGGAAGACAGAGGCTACAGTGACGATATGGACAACTTTATATATACTCCAGGGGCTGAGGATTATCAAACGCCACATAATAACTATCATGTACGTGGGAGTATGAAGCTAGGAGGCTGATCCTAATAGAACCCGGCCAAAATAAAGTGGGTATGAACAAGAGAATATGTGCTGCATGAAGGACGAACGAGGGATAACGCTATTGCATGGATTTCAGTAAACAGAAATGCCCTTTGGGTTAAGCATTCTACTCCCTAATGGATATTTACAGTGTCCCAGAATGTCAACAAACCAGCAAAGGTATGTGACGCAAACGGTCCACGAGAATACAGTTGGGGGCTACGGAGTGGCGCCTAGCAAGCGCCGGATATGCACAGGTATGCGCGCAGCGTATGCCGAATCGCTGTAGCTAACCAGAGCTGTTGAAGTTGCGACGAACGAAAGAGAACGGTGTTTGTGAACAGACTATCGGTGGTCAATTGTAGCCACGAGTACGATTTTCGGCCACCAGTGGATGCCTACAGTGTCCCAGAGATAATCAGCAAAACAGCGATGGTAATTGACAGACATTCCAAGCGACTAGAGATTCGGGTGATAAGGTGTGGCTGCTAACAAGCTTCGAACATGCGCAGAGGTGCATGGAGCCTTGGGCTACTCGCTGCTTCCAAACAGATGTGCGAAAAGTGAGACTAACTAGATGACGGTGCTAACAGAGAGCATCGGTGGTGCATTGCAGCCATTCAATGATAATCATTGGTCACTATTGGACACCTACGGTGTCACAGAATAAATCAACGGACCAGCAAATGTATGTGTTTTAAACAGTCTAAGAGAATAAAAGTTGTGGAGATATTGAGTGGCAGCACATTGGTGCATGGAACCTGCAATCACACGCTGCAAGTAAACAGCAATGACGAAGATAGGACGGACGAGAGACAATGGCGCTAGGTGCGAGTGTATCACCAACCAACGATGGCATTTGGATGAAAACTTCTAGTTACTAGTGGATACTTACATTGCCCCAGTATAAGCCAAGAACCAGCAGTTATGTGCTGCAGACTGCCCAAGGGAATAAAGGTTGGAGAGATAAGAAGTGGCTCCTAGTAAGCTCCGGATATGCGCAGAGATATTGCCATTCATTTAGCTTCTAATTGAGCATCCGGAATGATTGAGCTATTCTTGGCAAATATATTACTACTATACATGGTTAACTTATTAGGTTCATGCAAACGTTTTCTGTCCTCACGATAAGCAAATCTACTCCTTTTATATTTGTGCCATTTGTACAGCGTAATTTGTGGACGTCTAAACAATTTTCTACGGTAATTGTTACAGTTGCCATAAAATGTCTGTATAGTTAAACCTAACTGCTCAGGTTTCTGTGGCAGGCCTCGCAAGTTGAAAATAAATTATTTATTTACTTATTTAAGATCGGCGTCCATTTCAGCCTAAGGGTGGCTAAGAGTGGGCAGCAGTGCCCTGTTCATTATACCTTTAGTTATACTTGCGGAGCTACGGTGTCAGAGATCAGTCAGGACAACAGCGGCGGTAGGTAATGAGTACGAGGAAAAAAAGCAAGAGCCACAAAGATGGGAGAAGGACTATACCTGGGCCTGGGTGACAAACCGAGTCAAAGCCTGCTTACGCCGTGTCGCTGTGGTGAACTGGAAGTTCTTATTGAAAGTCAACGAGCGACGTGGACTTGATAAGGGAGGATATGGATGGACACTACTGCTCTGTGCATTAAGTCTTTGGGTCAAGTATGCGGAGCTACTGCGTCAGAGTTAAATCTGTGAAGCAGCGGAGTTGTGTGGCGCGTAGGACTAAAGGAAAGCCAGAGCCATGGAGATAGGCAAAAGACTAAAACAAAGCCGGGGAGAAAATTGTGGTTATGGTAGCCTACCTCAACGCTGTACTACTTATTGCGGTTTTGAACAGTGATACCGTGATGATTGAAGAAGAAATGTGGTAGGAGTTAATATATCGGTTAGTCCTCGCAGGTTGTCTACGTGATAGCGCCTACTCTTTCATAATGCGGCCTTTGAACCAAGGAGTATGTGGGGAAAATCGAAGCGGCAGCAACTAATCGGAAATGGCTAAATACATCTTTTACTCAGGGTTCTAGCCTTATCATCTGTAAGGTGCTTGCAACTGTTCTGGTTGAGCTCTCGCGGGTGTTGTCGCAGTGGTGCTAGATAAGATGAAAACAAAGGGAGGAAAGTGAAACTAGTATGTAGGTAATAAAGTTTGCCTACGCAGATGATTTTTTATTGCCTTGCGGTATCCTATAGGCACAGTGCCGTCAGATTCACAAAGCTGCGTTTACAGCCTAAGGCTGTGTTACTTGTTGGTTTGGTTGAGCAACAATAAGGGGGCCATTGATGGAGACATTTCATAGGGGTGGAAGCTGGCTGGCCGAAAAACCACAACGTGGTGCCAGGTAAGTTACTATAGCTGACACCGTTCCAGCGAATAGTTTGGCGGCAGTGTTCCAGGACATGTTGGGTTTTCGTCGGGCAACGTTTTCCCCATAAAAAGCCACAAATGTTTGTTTAACTACACCGTGATGTGGCAGTTTGGACTCGTTATCAATTAAAGTCACCACTTGTTTATCCGAACAACCGCTTAACGTCCACAGATAACAAGCATCCACTTCTCAATGGCGAAACGATAAACCCCAGCAAAACTGCAGTAACGCAGTTACCAATCCCATAAACACAACTGCACATGCCTACATGCCCCCGTCTATGCATTCATCTATCAACATATGTCGCAATCCTATTGTTCCAAGGTCTATTAGCTGCTCACATTTGGTACTCATAACATGATCATGCCCGTGCAGGTGCGCCTCGCTTAATCGAGAATAAACACACTATTTCTTTGTTTACGTATTAAAACAACAAGCGCTCCGCTTGAGAGAAGGAGTTGGATAGGCAACAGTGCCCTGTCCATTACCACTGGTCATAAGTGCATTGTCAATAAGTCGGTGGAGCAGCGGATTTAGGTGGAGTGAACCAGGAAATAAAACCTAGGGCCACAGAGCCAATAGAAACGTTAAAACTGGGCCCGGGATACAAATTGAGGTGAAGGTAGTCTACGCCAGGGCATTGTGGATAAATAGGAGTAACGTTATTAGCAATAACGACGATGTCAGCTAAAGAAGTATATATGTGACTATCCTTATCCTGTACACCAAGTCCTCCGACTATTAGTGCGAAGCTGCAGTGTCAGAAATGTCGGTGGAGCAGCGGAGGTGGCTGGTGCGGATGCGGATATAATAGCCAGAGCCACATAGACTATAGAATGGATAATATTAGGCCAAGCATGCAATGCAAGATAAAGGGAGCCTACACTATGCTGTCTTTGAATAATAGGAATACGTGTAGTAAAATTCACTGGCAACGTCCGCTTGCGTAGTAGGGTGAGAGGTGAACAGCATTGTCACAGCTATTAGGGCCTTGGCAGAAGAACGACGGAGACAGAACTAAGGATTTGTGATAAGTACACGGCGGTTGTAACTAGGCTAAGACGTTGCATTAATAGGAGTGGAAAAAGGTAGGTAAAATCTGGAAGGGAGTAGCGCTATTAGTGTTCTGCTCCTTTTTTCCACAGCGCGTCTTCAGGTAGACTATTTGCAGTAAGTTGCCTATGTGGCTCAAGTTGAGAAGTCTGAAACTTTCTGAGCGAACTTGTCCTATGCTAGTGGATGCCCCGACAGTCATGGGTAAGTTATTCCACATAAACGCTTATCTGTAGAGGTGGAAGTTCGCACCGTTTGCTGTGCGCCGCCGGCAGTTTGATTGTGGGTCATCTGTTGTAGATGAGGTACGGGCTTTGCATGTCAGTAGGGCGAGGTTTGACATTTACTCAGAACGTGTTCTGGTAAGCTAGCATAGGAAGCGAATATTAGGTTGTAGCCTTCGGAGCTGTGTTGGTTCGGGTGCAAGTGATTTACAGCGCCGGCGGTGCTTGCGGCTGGAATTGGTCAAGGGATGTTTGGTAAAGGAACGTTGGATGTTTTCGAGAATGACCCCGTCGCTTTTGCGCAATTTCAAGTATGCCTTTGGGCGGTATCGGAGCAAATAAAGCTCAAATATTGTAGTGCGTAAGTCTAAACACGGTGCTCGCCATAGTTTTGAAGAGGTGGCCACTGATAGTGCGAGCTTTGGCTGAACAATGGCTTGCTTGCTGTCGCATACAACTACCTCCTAAATGGTATTCCCACGGATCATTCCCAAGTTATTGGATTCACGAATGAAGGACACCTTATGCTAACAAGCTCATGCATCTGCTTAATACATGCGGCTTTTTCAATTTCTTCCTGAAATGGAGAAACCAATTGATTTGTATATCAAGGAGGCTTGCATGAAACTCCGAACATTCCTCCCCTTTAATCAGCAACAAGTATACTAATCATTTCCTTTGTATCCTGTGCACATGAAGGCATAGAATACAAATTGGCAAAATCATGCCGAACTATGGTTACTGCTACTACAGTTTTACCTTTGATTCTTCCGTGCACCAGTGACATCATGTTCTTGAATCCCACTGTACGACAAAATGCCCACACGTTTAAAGGAATATCATTTAGGTTGTAACCCCTTTGAGTAAAATGTTTTACTATTCCGAAGCAGCCATGCTTGTATGCAGAGTTAACCATGCATTCACCGGTGTTCGTCATTCTATCGAGAAGCCGCCATTTAGCTATGTATATAACATGATTTCGCCGATCTCGTGGGTTCGTAGTAATGAAGCTGGCTCATTTGCTTCCGCAGCTTTGTAACATGTGAAGGGATCGGTGGGCTTGCTGGCTACCGTGGTGACAAATGAGCAGGGATGCGTAAAGTGGTTCCAAAAACATTATTGCTGGTGAAGATTGAAGTATTTATCGAATATATACAAACAAATGGAGTAAAGCCATCGGAAGTATAGCTGTCAATTGAATTTCATCCGTGTGTTTGACCGCGGATTCTAAACCTTGATGAGCACGTTGGACAAAACAGTTAGTTTAAGGATGATAAGCTGTACTGCGATTCCTTTTTAATTTTAATATTGCAGTCCCGTTAAAATGTCTGGGCTTTGAATACGAAACCCTAGTCAGGGTGGTTGCATAAAAGAACGCCAAAATGGGTTATCCAGCTTGAGTAACGCGTACGGGCGATGGTTTCTGCAATGCGAATGGCCTCGGGTTATCAGGTGAAACGATTGATACATGTCATCATTTAAGAATCAATACTGGAATATGGTACGGATTCAAATATATAGATGTGGAAGAGGTCGAATCTGCGGTCCGGTTGTGTCAAACTTCGATTTGCGATGGGTATCTCAAAACACTTTTGAAGGTTGGCATGGTATGTAAGTCTTTGCCCATGTGCGGATGCCTTTGTTCATGTTCCGCCATACTCGACTTTCGGAGACCATTTTAACAGTTGCACATACGTCGGGAATCCCTACCTTCTGAATAACCACGAAACTAGTATTTCGTATGGGTAAAAGTACTAATGGGCTTGAACTTGCCATGGAAAGACCACAATCAATCGTACCTGGTGTAGTGTGAACAGGCAACAACCGAAAATCCAGCGAAAGCTGTTTGTAATTCACATGCGACTGAGGTGGTTCGCCCATTTGGATTGTGATGCCGCATCGCTTACAGCCATTAAAATTCCCAACAGCTTTTTAACTTAACCTTATGCTTGAGGTCTCTGTAGCCATACATTGTTATTATTATCAACTTCCGGCTTATAAGGTCGATGGCTGTCGCTTCTTAGCTCTGTCTGTTTAACCCTTTAAGATTGATAGGCCTCGGAGAACCACCTGGTCTGTGTCCACTTACCTTTTATCTTAACAGGCTATCGTTTGAATTGTAATGCCGCATAGCTCACAACCATCCGACCTGTCGACCTTTTCTTCGTCTCACCTCTTCCCGGTTGACACCTCGACCTAGCCTTTTCATCACAACCTCCTTCTGGACCGCAGGCGCCATAGTTTGCTGCTTCTCACCTCTATTTGTTTAACGACAAAAGACTTCTACGCTCGAAGTGCCACCTAGACTGCGGCACATCCCCATTTCATCTTGACAGGCTAATAGTTTACTGTATAAATTAACCTTGGAGTTTATGACAGGATCCTTTGGTGATGCTGCCTAGCTTAATCCGCTACCCCTGGTCCCTTACAGAGCTGGCTTTGCAGCCGCTTTTTCGCTGCAGCTGTACTATGTAGTCCATAGCATTCTCGCTACTGTACTCAAAATTGAACATAATCTTCCGTGCCTCGTATTACGATAGAGAGCGGCTACTTTATCACGGTTAAGCCGACTCCCTCCTTCCTCATCCTTGGTGCCTATTTGATTTGTCTTTTTCGCTGTAGAAGTCAAAATTGGCGTGATTCACTTGGTATGTTTTGGCGCTGCAGCCTATATCATTCCGCTACCCCACATTACTTTCCGAGGTGGCACTGCCACGGTTTCTTCTATACCGCTGTAGTATGTAATCCCTTCTCTCCGCACTCCGGTCCTCAACCTTGTATGTCTATAATTATGCGCCTCAACTTAAAAGGGCGAACGATCCCTGCTTCCTAAATAACGCGTCATGCGCCCTTACTCTTCTCCGCCGTCTATTTGACATGCTTATGTTACAATATAACTTCACCACGGGATGCAACACAATTTCACAGCACTGCTGACCAGCATACCGTAGTACCCCTGTTCCCTTCCTTAGATGGCTTTGCAAATGCAGTATCGCTACAGCTGTAGTATGTAGTCGCTTCCCTTCTCGCTACTGTTTTTACCAACTAACGGCTATTAGTCGGTACCTTATAATAAGATAGTTAGCGGCTCCTACTTCACATTTACTCCGGCTATCTTCACCTTATTCACTACCGTCTGTTTGACCTAAAGTTTTTACTGTAAAGTCCACCTTTGAGTAAGACACTTAGTATCTTTAGCGCTACTGCGGAGCTCATCTGGCTACATTTGGTCTTGTGTAGTGCTGAGTGTACAACCGTATTCTTGCTACAGTTGTAGCATGAAAACGCCTCCATCCTCGCCCAACTCCTTAATTTTGCTAGCCTTGTAGTTCATGCCTCGCCTTACGATAGCTTCCGGCTCCTGCTTCAAAATGGCCGTCTGCCACCGCCACCCTCCTCTGCTGTCTGTTTCACCCATAGTTTACACTCTAGAAGTGTAACTTGGAGTGCAGCACTAAATATCTCTTGGCTCCGCAGCTGACGTCACTCTTCTAATCCGCGTCCCCTTCAGCTTCGGCATTGAAACCGTTTTCTTGCTACAGCTGTAGTATGGAAGCATGTCTCGTCGCTCTCACACCTGCAACCTTAAACTGGTATTTGTCTGCGCTTAATATTACAATAGCTAGCGGCTCCTATTTCACCGCTACTCAGCTACCGACCCCACTATACGCCGCCGTCTGTTAGACTTGTATTTTTCAGTTTTAGCCTACCCTGGAAGAAAACACTTGGTATATTTTAGCGATGCAGCCCATATGATTCTACTACACCAGGTCCCGTTCAGAGCTGGCTCTGTTACAGTTTTATTGGTACAGCTGTAGTACACAGGCTCTTTTATTCTCGCTACTTTGTTTAACAGTGAACGGCTATTAGTCGGTATTTTATAATAAGCTAACTGGCAACGCCTGCTTCTCAGTCAATCCGGCTACCTTCACCTTCTTCTCTACCGTCCATTTGCTCTAAAGTTTTCACTGTAAAGTCCACCTTTGAGTAAAACACTGTATTTTTTGGCGCTACTGGCGAGCTCATCCGACTACGGCTGGTCTTTTGTAGTGCTCTGTGTACAACCGTTTTCTTGCTACAGCTGTAGCATGTAATTGCTTCCATTCTCGCCCCAGTTCTTAACTTCTTTGACCTATTAGTCCCTGCTTCATCTTACTATAACTTCGGCTCCTGCTTCACAATAACTCCGGCTGCCACCCTCATTGTTCTCTGCCCTCTGTTTGGCGAACCTGTTTCACTGTAGTAGTTTTTTTGGAGTGGAACACTTAGCAATTTTTACGCTGCTGCTGCTGATTATCTTAATTCGCCCCCAGGTCCAATTCGATTCGGGCACTGGAATTGTTCTCCCGTCATAGCTGTAGCGTGTCGTACTGTCTACTCTGGCTCTTATTTTCAACTTTGCGTGGCTATCAGTATGCGCCATATCTGAAGGTAGCGCGCGGCTCCTGTATCACAACGTATCGGGCATGCACCCTTACGTTTCTCTGCCGCCTATTAGACTTTCATGTTTCACCGTAGAAGTCCACCTTAGTGTGGAACGCTTAGCATCTTCTACCGATGCTATCTGTAATATTTTCATACCTCTGGTAAATCTTAGAGCTGGCTCTACTACCGTTTCCTCACTACTGCTGTAGCATGTATTCCCGTCTGTCCTAGCTCCTGTTTTTAACGCTATCTGCACATTAGTCTACGCCTGAGCCTAAAATAGAGTGATGCACCTGTTTGTTAATCAATCACACTCCCAGCTACTTACTACCCAGCCGTCGGTTTGACTTATATGTTTCACCGTGGATAAGCGCCTTAGTGTGGAACACTTAGCGTCTATTGCCGCAACTGCACATAGTTTGCCGCTACTTCTGGCCTCTTTTAGAGCTGGCTCTGCAACCGCGTTCTCGCTAGAGCGGTAACGTGTAATCCCTTCTCTTCTCATTCCTGTTGGTAACGTTGGAGGACTATTAGTCTCCACCTTGTCTTAGGATAGCGAGCCGATCCTTCTTTGGATTTAATCCGACTCCCAGCATCGACATACGTCGCCGTTTATTTGACTTGTATGCTTTGTTGTAGAAGTCCATCTAGGTGTGGAATATTTAGTACCTTTTAGCGCTGCTGCTTATGTTATCTGCTGTTCCAGGCCCCTGTCAGAGCTGGCTTTGTAACTGTACTCTTGTTACAGCTGTAGCATGTAGTCCCACGGATTCTCGTTGCCACCTCGCCTACACTCCGTTTCACACTAGCACTAAGTTATTTTCCTAGCGTCCGATTACTGAAATCATTAAATAAATAAAAAATAAATAGTTTTTTCTTAGTTTCATAGAGACACACCAACTCAGGCAAGATCATGGTTTGAAAACAGAGGTGTATCACGACGATACATCGGGTTTAATCGAGTGTAGTCGAAACGGTGTCGGGAAGATTTGATATTTGAGTCTAGTCGACTTGCCAGTATGTAGTTGTGGGCAGTGACTTTATGCAGTGGCCAGTCACATCCGCCACGTCGCAGTGTTGGTAAACAGACATTTGTGGCTTCTTATAAGGAGAATGCTTGCCAGGCGAAAACCCACCACGTCCTGCTACACTGCCGTAAAGCATTTTGAACATTAATGCTGAACTGGCAAAGCCGCTTGACGACTGGTTTTACTTTCGGTTTTTCGCAGAGTAATGACTTCTAATTTCCTCTGTTAGTTGGACAGGTAACTTGACCTGGGTCGCCATGATTTTTGAGGTCGGTGAAGGAGAGGGATATCGCGATTTTTCTTCTCGTTTTATGTCCAGGTGAGCAACTTTCAACTGTTCCGCTGTCCAGATTTTT
>OX104064.1:72358653-72380937 GCA_944474145.2 Dicrocoelium dendriticum | reverse complement strand
AACCGAACCAGAAGTGGCAACGTCTCAGAACTCTGAATGAAAGGGATCGGCGTAACTGTTTGTAGAAGCCGGTAGCAGGATAGTCCTTCAGTTCCCGGATATTGTCTAGCAGAGCTTAAATACCAGAGGCCAAGGAAGTCGATGGAGCTTTGGCCAAGCTTGCGTTTATGGGGCTTGACGGTAACCCCATGCTGTGCTAAGCTTTCAAAGCGAGCGTCGAGTTGAGGAAGCTGTTCATCAGGCAGATGAGCTGGCGATGAGAATGTCATTTAGATAAGGATAAACACCTTCGAGTCGTTGCGTTGCCTCATGAATGAAACGATGAGAAGTTTCAGCAGCGTTGCTAAGGCCGAAAGGCTTTCTGAGCTACTCGTATAGGCCGAATGGCGTGATGACTGCTGTTTTAGCCGTGTCGTCTGTCGCCGCAGGTCTCTGATGGTAGGTGCGAACTAGGTCAACGGTGCTAAGACAGGCTTACCATGTAGAGCTGAGGCTATGTCGTGCGTGTGCGGCATTAAATAAATAAATAAATAAATAATTTATTCTCAGTTTCATAGAGACACACCGACGCAGGCATGATCAAGGTTTAAAAACAGACGTGTATCACGACGACACATTCGGTTCAAGCGTGTGTAGTTGAAACAGTGTCGGGTATTTATCCGGGACGGTACCCTTGCCATAGGCCCTGTAGTCACCACAGGGGCGACAGTCACCGGATTTCTTCGGCACCATGTGTGCTGATGATGTCCATGGAAGTTTGCACAAACGGACTATTCCCAGTTTGAGCACGTGCTTGGATGCCGCCTTGTCAGCTTTGGGCTTGTCCGAGGCTAGCCTGCGAGGAGGGTTGAAACAGGTGGACCCTTAGTGCAAATGTGATGCATGATATTTGAAGTCACAGAAGGTAAGTGGTTCGGAACGCAAACAAGTTTAGGGTGCCGGTTGGTTATATAAAAGTTGTTAAGCTTTAGGTAGGAAACGAATGGGTGTGCTAGCGGCTAGGTTGGCGCTAGTCCCTATAACACTGGGCTTGGTCCTAGGGTCAATAAACTTCTTACCTTTCGCGTCAACGATAAATTCAAAGCCTTGACGGAAGTCTGTGCGTATGATCGCGAAAGGCACGGCTGCAACTATGAATGGCCAGCGAAAGGTTCGCTGGAAGTCTAACTTGAGCGTTAGCATCCTTTCATGGAAAGTTGCGTTGGATGTGCCATTTGGTGTCACGCAGCTTGGACAGCGAGCGTGAGACGACCTAATCTGAGCTACGGGCATAACACTAACTACGGCTCCAGTGTCGACTAGGAACTCGGTGCCGGGAAGTAAATCCCTAACGCGGATGAGGTGGCTTCCGCGTTCGCCAGTCGCGTCCGTTGTTGTTACGGGCGGGGTGAGAAGTTTCCCTGCTCCTCGGCGAAGTTGCAAGGCTTGATACATTTTTGAGCTGCGGTACCAAAGCGTTGAGGGTACCAACAGCAAGTCTGTTTTTGTTTGACTTGGAACGTTTGAAGAACGAGGTTGATCGGCTATGACGATGACAATTCATAGCAAGTTGTTGAACCAGGCGGTTAAGAGACGCCAGTTGTGTATGCAGGACTGGTATAGTTGACTGTAAGCCAGTGATAGAAGTGCCCTGTGACACGACGACATTGACCTTGCTGGCGTCGGCTTTGGTCTGTGATCGTTCACTGACTCGATTAGCTAAACCTGCTAGTTGATTGTGCGAACAAAGTACACATAGCAAGAATCGCTTGCGTGATTTCTGGTAGCCGCTGTAGCTATAGTTCGCGCAGTAAGCACTCGTCCATGCTTGAAGAACCGAGGAGTAGCTGCATCTCTCGTAGTAGGGCTGAGGGCAGTTTGACGTTCGGCTGCAGATCTCTGTAACGCTGCCGTATGTAAACTTTCTCAGTGAGCGTGACACTCCTAATAGTGGCCTACTTGAGAACCTCATAGCGGTTTTCGGTCTAAGAAATGATAACGTCACGAACCTGCATTGATATCTCCATGGGGAGATAGGACATTCGTTCGATATATTTCGCGAAGTCGGAAGTGATGATGTGGTTATAAAATTCAGCCTCAAGGTGAGCAAACCAAAAAGTTGATCTACGCCCTAAAAAGTTGGCACAGAGAGATACAACGCTAAGGAGAGACTCTACCTTAGGGCCTATAGATTCCCTGGTTTAAAAGTTATCACAAACAATTAAGCAATCGTAAGAGCAATAAACCGAAAAAATGAAAAATACATAAAACGAGCTCACCGGAGAAAAGTTTGAAATATCCGGCTCTAAAATTCTTCCGGAGTCGTGGTCACCCTTTTAGCGAGTAGCGTGTAGCAGGAGCCCAGAGATAGATTCGAAAAGACAGATTGGAAAGCAGGGAAACTTCTATTGGTTCAGTAAAAGCTTCCCTGGAACAGAGCTATAAAATAACGACACCATCGAGACTTTAGCTGGGGGAACGGAGGATGCACTGCAAACTGGGCAGTCGCGCTTTACAACCGAAACGAGCGCCAAACAACGTTGGAGATGAGCGAGTCAAGAATTCGAGCTCAGCAATCACTTCAACCTACAACATTGGTCACCTAGGTGTACAATGAACTATATTTTGTTAGATTTTTGCACAGGCAAACTGGGCATCTTCAGACTGCTCCTAATCTTTCTTCTTAACGTTTTCACCCTCTCCATGACGAGCGGAAACTACCCAACCATTTGGAAGCAATAGATATTCGTCCCTCGTTACAAACGTGGCTGTCGCCAGAAATTCGACAACTATCGTACTATAAGCCACACACTGCGTCTAGAGTCATGAAAAGGAAAGTCAATGAGGGAATGCTTTATTTCCCACTGCAGCCTAATCACATCCATAGGTTTCAACACGGATTTCTGCTAACTAAATCCTGCTAAACCGGCCAATTTGCATTCTCGAATTACGTGAACCACTCCAGTGACTCAAGGCAAGCACTAGTCATTATCACCCTGGACATGAAAAATAGTTTGAGCGGGTTCTACCCAAAGTACGACTGAGAAAAGTAGCTGCATTCGGCGTCTCTATTCATCTTCTCTCTTGGTTTGCTTCTTACCTTTCTAGCCGAATGCAGTCAGCGCGCGAAGTGCTGGCATGCTTTTGTTTAAGTCACAATTCATAGTTGCATTTCTTGGCAGGTAATTTAGGAAGCGCATTGGTAATGATTAGTCTGTGCTGGTGAAGTAGTTGTGAAGTGTGATTTAACAAACTTACAACGAGCGACCGCACCGGTAACTATACCCTTATCAGGAAGCATGAGGGAAGTAAACTACATATATCTGCTGCCAGCTAGGTTCCTCATAAATCGAACAAGAAACGTTGCCTCGTTTTCAATGCAGTGAACTGCACTCAATCGTTTGGGCAGGGAACCATACCACGCCAGGTTATTAAACTCCAACGTAATTGGCTTTTGCGTACCCCTTTTTGTGCTAAAGGTTTACCTTTTTCCGGCAACGAGAGCAACGGAGCTTTCTGCTGCAATCGTGGGGCAGCATATTAACGGTACGGAATGCTTCATGAGCACCTCTCGTACAAAGGCAAGCCTAAAGTTAGCCTTTCTGATCACCGATTATTCCCGGTTTTAAATAAGCATGCCCTCTGCCTTCCTATAACAAGTTACATGTAACACAGTACTGCTTGAAATCTTTATGTAACGCACAAACTTTTGATTCTAATGTGACAAGGGTAGCTCCCAGTCTTAAGATCCTGTTCCCTGCTTTGTTAAACCTAAGCAGGTGTTCACTGCCAACGACACTTGGTCCTTTGTGACGTAGCCATAAGCAAGCGGGAGTTGCTTAGCAGCAAACGTGAACAAGTGTCCGCCAGGTACTTGCACGAAGAACGAATTCACTTGAATTCGGGGTGAAGTGAATATACATCAGAGATTTTGCTTTAACCGCGTACAAACATTGTGATGACATATTAATCAAAGATAACCATGAAGATCTCTCTATTTCTCCTCAACCGCCACGTCATACACAATAAGCTTCGACCGTTTCTTTCCTTACCATTAAGATAAACTCAACTTATACAGGGAAAAGCACCTTAATTGTTATTTAAGCACGAACGAACGCAACTTTAACAGCGTGCATCAGTACACAGCATTACGCAATATCACAAAATTCTAAATGGTAGCGCTAGTTAAGTTGGGACGTATAGTTAATGAAACGAGGAATAGCTTTTGACGCGATTGCAGTATAAGTGTGCAATCTCTAAACGTTTGACAGTGCTTGAGCGCGGATTCCGTAGGGTACCAAATCCGAATACAAATAACTTTGTAACTAAATTTTGCCTGCACTTTGGCATAACCACGTTTATTTCCTTATACCAAATATCCCGGGTAGCACACTGCTGCAACTTTTATGTAGATAGTATGCAATAGTACTTCCTATTGAGACCCGTGGAGAGCCACTGATTTATCAACCAAGTACTGCACGCCTGCTTGTCCGTCGAAGCACTATCACCCATTTGTAGTGCCACTTGCAGCCGGTAGTCAGTGTTAGTTAACGGTCTACTTATATTTAAAGTGCGGTATATTTGGCAGCGGTGCATGACTTCTGGCGCCAAGTTACCTTGCACTAGTAATGCGGCTTATTGTCAATGTTAAAAGTGGTTAGCAAGACGATGCATTCATTGAAAACCAACATATTACTAAAAAAGGTTTTAACCAGTGGAGGGCACGCTACCTAGGTGAGTTCCTAAAAGCGGTACTACGGAGACAGCACATACCGTTGTAGATGCTTAAGCTATGATAATAAAGCGCAATGGATTGTTTTTCAATATAAAAACTTCAAACTTTACCGTGAAGCATATGTTCTTAAGAGCAACTGCTTCGCACTGCACAGCACTTGTAATGAAATGCTTAGTTCAGCTCAACGGGTAAAAGAGGGAAACATTTGTTAGGATGGGTCATTGAATGGACGGGTTGCTTCATTGAAGGTAATCAGCACACCTTTAAAAATGGTTACAACGCTCGTCCGTTTGAGAATCCTGCCACCTTAATAAATGCACGTAACCAGTATTCAAGGTTTTAAATTGCTAGTAAGCCTCTACAACAGAAGCATTCGTAAAAGGTGTACTGTTTAGTTGCTCTACATAGGCTCAAAGAAAAACCGATGAAACCATTAATTATGAGATTCACCATATGTAGGCACCTAATAGCTTCATTCATAAAGAGTTACCGTACATCACTTAGCACTCATGTTCCAGTACAGCCCTTAAACCGTTATGCATTGCCTAAGTGTACATCCATAAAGACTGATAACCGCCTTTTTATCTGTAACCAGTTTCACACTATTTATAATTCATTAAGGGTCAGCGTAAGATTGTGCTGAGCGCATGTTCTCCCAGTGATAAATTGCGCGCTTATATTTGTATAGCTTTTAGTATTTATGTTAACAAGATGGAAAGTTTCACAACAATACTGAAAGTAGATAATGCAGAAAAGGTAGGTCGTAGGGGACTAATCAAATGTAACATGCTCACTGAAAAGCTGATACTATTAAAATTATTACATTTGGCAATAATGAAAAGGCTTATTTTCTAGCACGTATGCCAGCTACGGCTTCCGAACAAAAAAGTTGCCTTCAGATGACAGTGGAAATGCAAGCCTGTATAACGTCTGCACGTTGCGCTGCATTCCTGCCCTAACACAAGTAGGACTTCTGAAACAGTAAGGTTTATTTTCACAATTGCGACGTTGTAGTACTACAAAGACGAGCACTACTGGCTATTCATCCTAAACCTATTCCACTGTTAAATAAGCGTCCGTCTAAAACTTACTGTTTGCTATGTGCATGAACGGTGCCTACGCGTTGTATTTCACGCCGTCCTAGAAGTTGCGCAGTTGCCGTATGTGTGCTGCTCACCAGAACATTCAGTACTTTAACATAGTATCCAACTAAAATGCCAACAGCTCATCAAGGCTAGCGTGTACCTAAACGACAGCCGCCAAGGAAATTACTGAGCGAATTTGGAGAAACGTGGTTCCATTGCCCTAAAAGTAAAAGACATCGTTGGTAAGCGTATTGAAGCGTGGTGAGTGAAGTCAACGGTGACCGTAAAATTGCTGCCTAGATGCAATTTCGGTAGTTTGTTTTAGGAAACCTACTGTATAGGCGCCAGCAAAACTGCAGCCGAGCAAACAACCTAAATTTCCAGGATTCATATATTACCACTACTTAAACTTGTTTGACAGTGTACATCGGTTAGAAAACACAGAATGCCATGGTACATCTATCATGGCTGGTAAGTCCCTGTCTAGCCTAACTTTCTTAGGTGCTGTCATCACAGTTCTTATGATTAGAACATGCTGTGCAACTCATAACTATACTGTGTACATGTAGTTGGAAGGAAACTTTATTGGTATACCGGTTGTCAACTAACCTAGCGGTGAAAGCAGGCATCGACTGCGTGCGTGAAAATATTTCTATTATGATCACAAGTGGCCACTTGTCATTAGAAAAGGTAATTTGTGACTTGTCAGTTATTAACTAACAATTAAAATTCCTGCAAGTTCTTGTCACTCTGGCGGGTTCAGAATATGCCTTCGGTAGCTTCATGTAATGTTGAGCGGACGCATCAATTATAACAGCTCCCGGTTTCCCGTGAATAGCAGCATCATAAACTGAAATGGTGAAGCTATCATTCAAAGACCAGTTAGCACAAATGTGGACTGATATATTCATTAATATCCGGCCAGTTTGGAGTCCGTAATGTACACGACATAAGCAGATAGAATTTAAAAAAGCATTGAACAACATTTATGTTGATCAGGTTTGAAATCCGGATGCTTTGAACGGTGTGAACTTATGTAGACGCCTTTGAACAAAGGCTCATAGTCTATTGAATCCCTTTGTTTTGCTTGAGCCAGCCCAAGTTGCGCAACGACGTTATTCGACCACATGTGGCTGAGTATCCATTGAAAATGCTACCCTGAGATCTTCTAGCCATGGGCTAATTAAAAGGGGTCCTGAAGTCCCTTGCATATATAACATTGCTCACAGGATTCCTAGTGCTTTCGCGCAATATTATGGCTTATTTGCCTATATTTGTTATGTATGCGTGAAAAGTTGACTTTTTGACACTTACGTCGTACCCGGTTGTTGCGGGGTATTTTGGGCTACATAGAGCACTTCTAGATAGGCATGTTTATTTATAACTTAAAACGCTTTGCCAACTTTTACACTTTCATTTTTTCTGTTGTCGGCCTGGAAAGCATAAAGCCAATTTTTAACGAAATTCAATAATGGCATTATTCGTAGACCACCATTCGATTGCATTTCAGTTACTTTTACCGTTATCAAGGGTTTAAACTTCTATTAGGCATTTTATTTTGGTACCACCTTTTGCATTATTCTAGCTTTCGCAAACGTTTTTCCTTTGTTTTGCGATTTACACAGTTTGAATTTGATCGCCAGAGTTCAAATTCAGCGCAAGAAATTTTGGTTATATTTTAGTTAACTTTTATTTTGCTAGTGATGTACGCCGCCTTATTATGTCTCTTAACGAAGAGGCTTCAATTTTATTCACCTTTCTAGGAATTATTTTTAAGCTTTCTCTGTTCCCTATAATTCCACCGCGCTTATTTCTTTCTATGTGCGCGCCAATAAATGTGACAACGAGGCGGGCCAAAATGACAAAAGAATTTATAGTAAACTTGCAGTGAATTGGAGCTTGGTTCCAAAAAAATATGCACAACTACTGCCCTGCGTAACTTTCACAACAAACGCAATAAAGGAGCTCAACGTTCGTCTGAAGGAGGCAGAAGAATTTCAAGGTGGACAGGTACAACCGCTTTAGCTGCACACCTAACAAAGCCTACGCATTCGTAATTGCCAACGAGCAACATATACACACACCTTTCCCAAGCCCATGCAAGTGCATAGGATTAATGGAACTATTGATATGATCCCTTACGGGTGCAGCATCTAACCAGCCCAGAAATATACCTATTTGTTTATTTATATAATGAGCAGCAAAAAGAAAGTGGCACTGCTTTGCGGACTAAACATGGGCTTCCGATCCTTCTATTGCATTGCGGTATTTGCTTGCTAAGATAAAGTAGAAAATGTTTGGTGACCGATATGGGTTTGTTGACATTCAGTAACCTTTCGCGTAACTGTAACATTTTAGCTTCCTGTGTCCGTATAAAGACGTTACCTACAACCGCTGGATGTATTGCACTACCGCAGGCAGTCTGAATTGGGAACTAGTGGAAACAGCTGTTTTGTTTCAGGCTGGTAGTCCGCTGATGACTATGAGAATCCAAGGTTTCTTGCGCTGCTGCTTGTAATCACACCCAATACATGATCACCTTGCTTACTTGTAAAGTTATGCGACGTCTAGCGCATTTTATTACATGCACCATAGACTGAGTACAAACCTGTCTGGACGGCGGAATCTTCGGAGGTAACCCGCGTTAGCTGATGATGTATGCCGCTACAACAATGCTGCAGAGAGCTCCGCCGCGGCAAACAAAACTTGGCATCATAAAACGAAAGTTACGGTTATTGAAACAAGGTTGCGAAATGTACAATACATGGTGACATGGATTTAGTGATTACACTGCAACCAAATCACTTATATAGGTCAAGAAACGGACGACACAGACAACAAATGGGCACCATTGCGGTAAATCGAGCTTTTTGACGTGGCTTACGTTCGAGGTTTCATTAGCTTGCAACTGCATGAAATTTGGCTCTCTTGGAGTTTTCTTTATTGTAATACCCAATGAATCGATATTTATTTTGATATAATAGTACACAGTAGAGGGTACCCATATGAACGATGTCGCCGTGATTTTGCTGTCAGCCACTCGCCGTCTTGCCAGTTGTTTTCATCTCCTCAATGCACCAATTCTACTCAGTTAATGTTTACTTTGAACGCATTTCTTCAAAAATGTATGGTTCTTGTTCAGTTTCGTTTTTGAACACCGTTTTCAAAATTTAACTTAAGGTCGGCATTGCTATCGGCCGGTACATTTGCGGTTTCTGTTCTGCGACTTCTGAAGCTAGCTGAGTTCACAGCAGTATTAGCTGCACTGTGTTTGTGCCAGACGATACTGGCGGTATACAGGGTTATAGCTGCAACTATGGGCAACATCGGCTGTTGTTGACCCGCTTTGCCTCCTTCTATGGGCACTTGGCCCAGACTGTCCATGGAAAGTTTAGACTCCTTCACCTAGGCAACCTGTAAGTTCTGCCAGTTATCTCATCCAAAATAAATAGTTTCAACCGTTTGTCAACCTGTGTTTTCTTCTAGTCGTTTACCGCTCTAACAACACCCAGTAGATCTCAGCCGGATCAGCCGCACGCATCTTACAAGTACTTGGACGAGAAGATTGAGTACAATAGTTATGTAGCCAGTTTCCTTTAGTTTCTGACTTGCTTCGGTTCACCCAATGACACTGGTCCAAAGACTGCAAGGACCAACTGGTATCACCAGCTATACTGCTTCTCTTAACTAACCACTTTGTCTGATTAAAGTGCTCAACGCGTAGTGTAGTCTGGTCTACGGACTAATAGCTTTGCCTATCCTTTGGCACTTCTCAAATAGGATAGTGTAAGTCAAACCGAAACCATCTGAGCAGGTAAATTTCAGTCCTTATACCTTATCTACACTTTCCTTCCTTAGTCTTAAGCTTTACGCTTTACCACTTTCCAAATCCTTGGACCATCGCGTCCGTGAAAAAATAGTAAGCTTATGGATTAACACTCGTGTGCCTCCACGGCGTATAGTGAAGTCTTGTATATCGAACACACTTAAGCGGATTTTACCCATAGATGGAAATAACGGCAACGCACTTACTCCTATCAATGCGTTACGTAATCAAAAGCTATTAGCGACATGATGCAGAGGACAACCCAACTCTCCAATTCCCAAAGGCTATCGCAGAGATCACGGACTCTCCCTCGAACCATTTTCTAGTGGGCCATACTCAGTCACGACCCCACCGCTGTGGCCACCTCCAAACTATTTTCCGCCGTTGAGTTACGCAAAGTTTTTCCACAATTTCTAACCTGGGTCCAGGCACACGGCTTGAAACCCAGTGTTTATAACACGACCTATAGAATCTAGGTCATATTTTTGATAAACTTTCGTTCTCTTTACTCTAAGGTCCACACAATAAGCTCTTTTTATTTGGCGCATAATCCTGATGTAATATTTATCAATGATTCTTTTTGCCATGGTGGCATTGCTGACGCTCAGTTAACTATTTCCGTATGTAACAAGTTTATGAGAACTCGGCCTGGTACTCGAGGTGTTGGTTGTGTAATTTATCGGAAAAAATCGCTCGCAGCAGCAAAATTTTATAACCCAGCGTTGAACAAGGTTTAGGAATCACTTTGGCTTACGATATCTGTTAATCAGCAGCAGCTGCTTGTGGGATGTATATACAGCGCACCAAACTGCAGTCCAGAAGATCTAGAACACCTGACGCTTGCATTTGAATATTCCGCTGGCCTACCATTTACACGTAAGAATATTATAGACGTTTTCAATCTGCCTTCGATTTCATGACCCAAAGGAACCGCTCCTTTGAAATACCAAAAACTTATCCTTATCCAAATGAATGGTTGGCAGTAACACGTCTCCCAACCTACAAGAGGTGAAAGTACTCTGAATCTCACTTTTCATTGGGCATACCTGCAATCAGTATTAACGTTCTTGATGAATTTCCCGGGAGCGATCATCGCTGGATCAAATGCCGCCTAAGACCATGCATGGCCGATGTAAAGAACACAATGCATTATCGTCTGTTCAGTTCTGTCAACTGGGACTCTTTCAAGGTCCTGGTAGGTTAGATGAATGGGATAAATTCTCTCTCTCTTCATGGCCTCAACATGCGATGGACCTGTTTTATGATATAATTGGGTTCTGAATCGATTCAGCAGCACCACTAAAATGTGCTTACCAAGCTAAACATAACACCGATTGCAAGACGTTGTAGGCTGCACGAATGCTTAATAAGATTTGGTAGAAATTCAGCTTAACTGCTGACTGCGCTATTATTACAGCAGTCGTAGCTCGTCGAAGAACTGAGGCAGCAACGTGACAAAACTCTCATTCTAGGAGAGTACAAACCTCTGAACGGCATTGGCAAAACAGACGAGCTAGCCAAACTATTCCGTGCTTGGGTTTCGCGTTGCAATGACAATTTCAGTTTTATCACCATGCCTGATAGAACATACTACGACGCACTAGGTGACATCTGCGAAGCTTTCAGTGCTTATTTTGCCGAATCAATAGTCAATGAATCATCAGACACACCAACACTTTTCATGCTGCACAACAATGATGGTCCACCTACAGTGGAATTAACTATAGCGAAAGTTACTGGTCCAGTATCTCGCTTATACCCCTCAAAATGCGCAAGCCCTGATGGGATCCCCCTCGTTTAATAAAAAGCAGCGGTAGTGGCTTCCCTCTGCTTTTGCTCAACCTCTTTACATGCTCTTTTAACAAAGGTGTATACCCTACTCAATGGAAAACTTCTGTCGTTATCCCGCAACATAAAAATAGCGCTGCTCACGAGGTTAATAACTTTCGTCCCATCAATCACACACCCATCGTATCTAGAATAATGGAAAGGACAGTGAAAGATGAACTATTTATATTCTTGAACCAGGCTAACATTATCAGCAATTCGCAGCACGACCTCATGCAAGATCGATCCGTGCGCAATGTGCCAGACTGACATTGTAAACCACACAACGGCTGCCATTGACAACGGAAACCGTGTCGTATTCCTGTTCCTGGATATGCAAAAAGCCTTTAATAGAGTGCCTCACAGAAGGATACTAAACAAACTGAAGGCTATATGCATTAGAGAACCGATGTTCCCTTGACTGTCTTCATGTCTAACTGGTAGACAGCAGGCGGTGCGCATAGGCGACCATTACTCTAAACTAAAAGCAATAACTAGTGGAGCGCTTCAAGGGAGTGTTCTTGGTCCACGTCTTTTTCTAATTTATATTAACGATATATTCCAGAAAATAACAAATGGTGTCGCATTTATCTTTGCTGATGCCATTAAAGTTGTCTACTCACAACCACGTGCAAATACTCAGAAAGCCGTATGTCTCATACAGGATGACCTATCGGCCCTTGACTCCTGGTGTCAACTGTGGCAAGTGTCATTTGCCGTGGACTAGTGTGATATTTTGTCGTACACTTGCCAAGTACCGCCATCCAGTCTATTACTACAAGGCGCATGTATATCTCGTAATGCAGTGCAGTGCATGACTTGGACGTCAGTCACGTTTAACTTTTCTGAACAAGATGACTGAAGTTTCGAAAGCAATGAGGACCTTCGGGTATATCTGCCGTCATTGCTGCCTCACGAAATGGAGCATATCACTTTACAAAAGATATGTATTCCGTGTATGAAATACTGTTCAATGGTACAGTCCAACCTACGGGAGTCTGACCAGCACGCTCTTGAGACGGTCCAGAGACGCTTCACGAACTAGCTTTGTGGATATTTCTCAAACTTGACATACAGGGAGCGATGTGATAAACTTGGATTTGACCCAGTTTGGCTTCGGATAATGAAGCTGAACCTATGTTTGCTTTAAAGGATCATAAGTTGTCAACTTTGCGGCCTTGTAAACGGTGTACACATATCAATACACTGCAGATATTCAATATGCAACAAAGAGGTAAATGTCATGATTTCAAAATTTACTACAAACATCACAGAACGTTTTTTCTAACCCAACACTCAAAGATTTGAAACAAACTTCCAAGTGATTTCGGAACATGCTATACGCTTTGCAATTTTGAAGCTTGCGCTTAGTAAGCAGTTAACCGTCCAAGACGTGATTAAGGTGTACGGGACATCACGGTTCCTAGATACCGCATTCAAAAACGGTATCCATGGTGCCTGCATATATTTCCGAAACACATACACAACAATTTCTGACAGCAGCCCCTTTCATTACATTTTTTTCTTCTCGGCACAAATATCTGTCGGGTGATTAAAGAAGCTTGATTAAATGGCAGGAAAAAATAGCAGAACGATCATGCTTATGCTGTTACCTAAGTTGCAATTGCGTCCACGTTTATTTCTGAAAATGTATTAATGAAATGTGATGGAGAACTTGTACCATTATTTGATTTGTCACTATTAGGGAACAGCTTCTCGAATCGTTGAGGAATATACAAGTTATCTTTTTATTTATTTATTACATTTGAGGTGGCTTAGTAATGGCATTCTACCAGACCTAAGATTTGCATAAATTTTAGTGTACATTGTTGCTGTTATTACACTTAGTATACCCAAGTTTAACAGTAGTATTGTCAAAACGTCATCCAACTGTAGGCAGTAGCTGTATTACTATGAACCTTCGTAAATGTCAGTTTCTAGTTTGCGTAGATTGACACCTTTCATAAAGCCTAATTACTCACTACGTTATTCCGCCGTTCCTTATGTTACTCGGTATATATATCACAAGTACTAATATATACATATATATACTATGAACACTCTAAGAGTAATATGACCAAAAATCAGTCATTTTGTTCTCTACTTACCTTTGACCTCATCTATTAGATTTATGGATTACGCACGTGCCGAACACTATTGGAAACGCTGCTTGATAGGAATCGATAAAACCGGTTCCTCTTCTTTAATTACTTTCGCTAGTAAGACTTTGCCTTTTCAGCTTCATTTCCAGTGTCACCAAAGCTAACCAAGGCACAGTGAGGCCATTGTCGCCCTGCTGGCTGGTTTTCCAGAAAATTTTGACCACCACTTCGCCATATCACGGCCGTCTGTGCGTCCTTGTACTTTTTATCCGGCAATGAAGCCGATTGTGAGTTATGCGTAATGGTGGATGAACAGCCAGCTCCCACTTTTTGCGTATTTTCCCACCCTTGAGTTAGGTTATCACACTTTGCCTAGGGCGCTAGAGCAGCTCTCACCAGCAAAACCCAACAAGTTGATGCGGCATCACTGTCCAAATCAACGTTGCCACCTTGCTAAACACTGCCAGCGCTAGCTTCGGACTTTAACTTGGAGGGAAAAATCTAGAAATAATGTACCGAACTGCGCAATGGTGGTTAGCAAACCACGAGGCACAATACTTCATCGTCTTCGAGCAACCACCACCCCTCGAGGCAGAGTTCGTAATGCCCCACCAACGCAGAACCAAATGCATTTCAGGACCATAAATATTTTGATGAGCTTCCTATGCTCATTTCTTTATTATTAATGACAGGTTGCTCTGTCTCACTGGTAATGATGCCAGGCTTATGGATATCTAAAATAGGCTTTAAGAGCTAAAATTTGTTATATTTATCAAAGTAATATGTGCATTTTTAACACAAACGTGACTAATGATCCCAAAGTTCTCCTGTATTATCCAGGTTTACGTAGTTCATGAAGTCCTGATATAAGCTTCGCAACCACTTGGCGACTTAAACCTGTCAAACTATGTATTCATAGTGGTTTGTGTGGCCCATTGCACCCTAAAAGTTGGAAGCGAGGGCCTTCTGGCCGTGGGCTAGTAATAAGTTGCCTTGAAGTCTCTTACATATATAACATTTCTCACTGGACTTCGAGGGTTTTGCGAAAAATTGTCGCTTATTTGCTTATATCCGCCAAATAAGCCTGAAAAGTTTGCTCTTCGGCTAGTTACATCGTACCTAGTTATTGCGGGATATTTGAGGCTATATGGGGTCTTTATAGATAGTTATGCCTATTTAGAAGTTATAATACATTGCCGCTTTCTACCTTTTCAGTTTTCCGATGTCAGCTTGGAAAGCAGAAACCAAATTTAGTGGTATAAAATAACGCAATATTCGTACGCCGCCATTAAAGCGCATATTACTGGCGAACTACAGCAAGTATCTTAATGATTTAACTTGTAACGTTAGCAGCGGAAAAACTTGTTCCGCCTAGCTTACTTTTGTTCTAATTCACAATAGTTCAGCCTTAAAAAAGGTGTTTCTTTTCTTCTAAAATTTTCCCAGTTTGAATTTTGGTGCTGCTGACCATCCTTCTACGGCCTGTAGCGACCAAATTATGCAAAAGCTGGCAAAATTATTGCTTACATCTTGATAAGCAGGTTTGTTAATTTATAGACACGGTTACATATTGATCTACGCTTTGATCTTTGCCATCTTTGTTTTGACGCTGCTTTGATGGACGGTTTTTCAGTTAACTTATAAGTGGAGCTTTAACCCGAATATTGCCTAGTGGTAGTGTGCAGGATTGTCAGCCGTGTGGCCGGAGTTCGTATCCTGGCTGCGCCGCCTTTAGTACTGGCTCCGGCGGTAAATAAACAAAATTTTTATCTATACAGGGAAGATTGCGTTGTCGAATGTGCAAGCATGACAAAGAAAGTTTAAAACGATAACGGTCATGCACATATACAAGAAATCCTCTACATGCCAACATTATCTTTACACGTTATGCTACCGTATGATAAATAAATAAATAAATAAATATTGTATTCTCGTCCTTGCGAGGCACACCATCAAGGGCGTGAGCATGGTAATACAGACTTGTAGGATCGGCAATTGCACAAATTAGTATATTTTGACAAATAGCGTAGGAATGTATATGTTTTTTGACATGTGGAAGTATGTTTGGGTTTGTCTTTGGAAGTAGCCTTGTTTTGTGATTATATAAATGTGCCTCCGTGTGTATTTTGTTCGTTGGGTTCGCCATCATAGGGGGAAATTAATGGAACGCTTCGAATCGGATGACGTTCGTGATATGTAAATGATCCCCGGAAAATGGAAGAGGCAGTGACTTTATTTAGTGGCGAGTCACATCCACCACGTCACAGTGATGTTAAACGGATAGCTGTGGTTTTTATAGGGAGAAAGTTTGCCAGGCGAAATCCAAACACATCCTGAAACACTGCCGCCGAACCATTTGCTGGGACGGGAAAATCCCGAACCACCTAGCTGGCACCACGGGGAGGTTGTTCGGCTTACGATAGTTGTCTGCGTGCCAGATTGCTTTAATTTCTTGCTCGTAAGACATTTGCAAGCTGCCACGTTGCTTACTGGCCATTATTAATTAAGGTGGCTTACACAGAATAAGCACTAAAGGACCTGCATTTACTGGTTTATGTGATCCAGCGTGATGTTTGGAGCTCATTTACAGCATAAAACTGAGCATATACTTTGCTGGTAAGCGGAAATCCATGATAGTTTAATTGTAAGTTTTAGCGCTGCCGTATCCTGATCTACCGAGCGCATTCCAAAGAGCGCTGGGTAGAATAATTCTCCGCCACCGTGTTTTGGCACTAGAGATCAATTTTAGCGCAAGTACTTTTGGTTACGTACGTTAATTTTTACTTTCCTACTTAGATGCGCCGCCATAAGTGTGTCCCCTAAAATGCCTTTTAATTTTAGATGCATTTCCGGAACTTATTTTTAACCTATTCTTGCTCATTCTAATGCCGCCGCTCTTATTTGTTTCTATGTGCCTCATGCTAAATTGGATGACTAGGCGTGCCGAAGTACTTCGAAAATATTTTAGTGAATTTGAGAAAAATTAGATTCTGTTTCGAAAAAATACTTACACAACTACGGCTCTGCGCGACGTCGCCATTAGTAACCCAAGTATTAATTGATCGCCTGAAGGAGGCAGATGAACTTCATTGTAGACGCGTACAACCCTATAACTGTGAAAGTAAAATATCGTGTGTATTCGTACTTGTGTACAGAAAACTTATACCCTCACTGTACTCACTCCCCATGCAAGAGCATGGGATGGGTGTAACTATTGATCTGATCCCTTAGGAGTACAGAAGTTATCTAGCTTATTAATATGCCTTCATTTAGTTAGCTATTTATGTAGTCACCGGACTGACTGCTGAGCTGTGCGCCACCTTAGCTGTTGGTGGCGGTGTGCTTGTTATCGGCATTAGTTGGAGACGATGGCAGGGCCAGCTGGTATATTTCTAGTAAGTGACTCGAAACATTTGATGCTAGCATCCGACAGTTAGAGCATTCATCCACCGCGGTTACCAGTGTGGTCCAGCACCTTGACGACATTGTGGATTTGCTTACGAAGGCACTTGCGGTCTACAGCTCCGCAGGTCTGCCAATTAAAACATGCAGAACAGCGCTGTTAAACAAACCGTAGTGCGCGCACTTGTGTCACAATCACCGGTTAAGTCTAGAAAGCTTTCTGGAGCTCCTGCTAACAGCAATTCTTGCGCTGCTCAGAGAGATGCTAAATTAATAGTCACTGAGCTCGCTAGACCGAAACGGAAGAACGCTAGAGGCTGTGTCTGTTCTATGCTAAACCTGGAGCCTAATTACTCCTAGCACGGTGACAAGCGACAGCTGCAATCAGCACTTCGCAGGCCAACAATCGTTTGTACGGAAGCGACACCTCCATAAGTTATTAACTGTCGTCCTAATGTACTAGTCATTGCGGCTGAAGAAGATGAGGTGGGTTCTGACATATTTTTTGGTTATGCTTGTAGTAACCGTGAGCTAGGGGCTCTTTACACTTTGGATTAAAGTGAAAGCCAAATACAACTGTTTCTATACGTTGTGGCAGGCTTTAAGTCCCCGAGGTTGCTAAGCTAAAGACATCTGAGAAGCTGTGCGCTGTCACAGTGACAGCGGTAAAGCCGAATGCTTTTCTTGTAAGTTCAAAATGTTCATGGGGTCAATACAATTTGTCCTAGTTATTCCTATAATCATGACAGCGGTTTTTCTTGTAATGTGGTAGCATCCACTGCTCTTCTTCTCGCTAAACGCTTGATAAATGTCACTAATGGGTTTACATTATGCTTATCAAAACTATTCCACCTGGCTTTCTTGCCAGTACTGTCGGGAAGCTGACCTGGCTACAGACCGTCCAGGTTAGCGCACCAAATACTCAAACTCTCCTAAAGTGCAATGTCCTCATTGCCAAAGAACAAAGCTACGATATAAAATGGTTTGTGTTAGCGACCGCAGGTTGTAAACGTATTCTATGCTCGGTTGGTCCGCTGGAAAATAGAACAATGGAACAATGGTTTATTACGGGCAAAAAAGCTTTGCTTAACAAGTCCCGTAGGATGGAAATTATTGTGAAAATCAATTGCATGATAAAGTGAAAAGCGTTGTGGTGGACCCACTATAGACTTATGCGGAATAGCGGAATGTTCGCGTATTAAACATATAAATCTATAAATCCATTGGTTAGGCGTTTGGCAAGTCATCGTTTGATTGCGTTTTTTAGCCCCTGGCTAACAAGTCATAAAATGAAATGTAAGTGAGACAATGCATCGTCAACACGTTTTTTAAATATCGCCAGATTGGGAGCAGAGACGACATAATTAGGGAGGGCGTTCCAAGGCTGGACACGCGGAGAGAAAAGAAATTTCTACGGCATTCAAGCCAGCTATATTGAATTGTCAGTTTCTGAGGGTGACCTCTTAGTTTAGTGTTGTGGTTCAACTCCAGCAGCGGACGACAAATGTGGTTTGATTTCTTCAGAATCTGGTAAACCATTGTGATCCCACCGCAAAAGCCGATATCTACTGCTGTAGGTTGTTAGAGATTTCAGTCTAAGCTGATAGGGCAAATGAAAGAGGCCCCTGACATTCTTGGTTGCCCTTCGTTGAGGAGTCTCGAGAGCAACAAGATCCTGTTTCTGCCACGGCTGCCCATCTGAATAGCATATTCCGCGTGAGATCACACGTAGGCGTTAAGCATTTGTGGAAAGACTGAGGGTCCAAACCGACCGAAGACTCTGCGAAGAAGGCCGAAGGGTTGATTGCCGGTTCTCGTCGCCTTCTCTGCACGTTCTGAACACCCGATCTTCCTGCACCAATACCCCCAGGTCACGCTGCTGAGAAACCTTCGCCAAGTTGTGGTCTCCAAGCTTGTAAGGGCTCACCGGCAGGTGACGCAGATGCATCACTTGGCACTTAGCTATGTTCAATTGAAGCTTTTCCTCTTTGACCATTCGTAAATGCAATCTAAGTCATGTTGGAGCAGATCCCGATCTGCCTTGTTACTAACCGCCCGCCATATCTTGAGGTCATCTGCAAAAAGGCAGGCATTTTGAGGAGTTAACTGATGTCAGGTCACTGAAAAACACCAGGAATAAGCGCGGTTCCAGCACTGAGCCTTGTGTGACACCACATTCCACCTCGATTGGGTTAGAAAGTGATCCCCTAACACGTACTTGAAGCTTTCGTTGGTAAAGGAAGTTGCCAATCCAACCAAGTACAGGATCTCCGATTCCGTAACTCTGTAGTCTTTGAAGTAGGATGCGGTGCTCAAGGCGATCGAAAGCTTTGGAGAAGCCCAGCTGGATGACATCGACTCCGTCCCCATCATCGGCCACTTCCGTCCAACTACCTCGTGCAATAAGTAGGTTGGTGGTGCATGTCCGGTGTTGACGGAAGCCATGCTGTTCCGATACCAAAATGTTGCATTTTCCAGGTAGTCCATTAAAGCCTCAGTGACGACTGCTTCCATCACCTTCGCGAGCACAGGGAGGAGAGTCACTGGACGATAATTTTCAGGATCAAAACGGCTACCGCCTTTAAAAATAGGGTTGATGATGTTACACTTCCACATAGTGGGGACTTGTTGTTCATCAAAGCACTTTTGAAAGAACTGTGACAGTGGTTCAGCTAGCTTGGTGGCCACAGCATTCATTGCCTTCGGGCGGAGGTTGTCTGCTCCTGGAGAACTATGCTCACGCAGTGAGAGTAACTTCCTTAGCACAATCTATGGGTTGAAAATAAAATTTGTAAACAAAGGTGTCAGTGATGTGCTTGATATTATGGGACAGGTAGATGTTGCGGGTTCAAAGATTGGGTCGTATTGAAGCCGCAGGGCATTAGCTACTTCTTCGTCGCTTTGTACTCTACCGCCTGTCGTGAAAAGTGGGGGGATTCCATGCTGCTCTTTACGAAGCTTATTGACATGCCTATATAGCAGTTTGTTGTTTGCCATGAATTTTTTGGCTGGGCTCTGTTGATACGTTATGTTGTCCTCACGGGCAAGTGCATTGCAATGGTTGCGATGGGTCAGGAAGTTGCCCAAGGTCTATGAGTCGGGGTTAATCTTGTAGGCATGCCGTGCTGCATCCATTATCGCCAGGCATTTTCGTGTCCTACTCCTTAGAATTGAGGGCATTTCGCAGCAGTAAGAGGTTTGGTCTCTGATGTTCTGTTGACGACGTCGCTGAGTTTATTAACGAACTCTGCCCAAACGTTGTCAAGGGGACTTTGTTTGTGAATCCCCAAGCAGTTGCGTCGGCGAGTTCTTTCAATACGTGGTAGCGTGGGATTGTATGAGTTAGTTCCGAGGGTTCAGATGGATACTCTGCATAACACACATTGTCAAAAGTTATTACCACATGGTCACTGAGACCTAATGGACAATCCATCAATAACTTAAAAACCATGAGCTCTTCATTCGTGAGCACAAGGTCCAGTACGGACGGTTTGTTTGCTGTCCTGAATCTAGTGAGCGTGGTGACATGATGGTACAAAGGAATATTGGCAACCAGTTCATGCAAGTCTGCTTTGAACTGTTCACTGGGCGATGCCGAAACCTCCAGGTTGTGTAAATTGAAGTCCCCGTGGATGCGAATGTGGCTGTACCTAGTGCGTGTTACTCTGTTTAGGCCACGGATCAAGCAGGAATCCATTTCCGGAGTGGACGTTGGGGCAGTAAACGACAGCTACTAGACACGTGTCGTTGTGCCTTAGTCGGAGACGACACCAGAGTGAGTCAGTAACGTGTGTTTCCAGATCAGCAACGGTTGTACATTGTAGAACGCTGCGGTAGTGGAGTAGGACCCCACCTCCTCTGCTGGGGCGGTCGTTCCGGATGAGTGACATTCCGGCTATCTCAACCTCAGCATCAGTCACCTCTTGGTGTAACCAAGTTTTGGTAAAAGAAATTAGGTCCCAAGCCTTCGCAACCTGACCTAGTCGAAGTTCGATAATTTTACTGAGGAGCCCTTGGGCATTAGTGTACATACACGAAAGCTTGGCAGATTTAAGCAATGTTTTGGAGGTTCTGCAACTCATATGTGAAGTTTCGCCGACCAGTGAGTGGCCGGCGACTAATGGTTTTGTCGATGTATGCTTGGTGAAGGGTTTAACATTTTATTCATCGTCCGTGTAGTTAGTCCCGTATTTGATCTGCGACGTACAGTCTAAGATGTCTGGTCACTATCGTCTACAGGTTGTACGGGCTCATTCCGCACACTACTCGTGCATTGTTCTCTCATAGATCTCATCGCGTTTGGTTCTTTGAGTGACGTATCATCACTAGGAGGCATATCGCTGATTGTCTTCAGCCGAACTTTAGATGGTAGCCTGCAACGGAACATGTACCAGCTTTTTAACATCCGTGCTACCATATGTTTTGACTGAAGGACTACCTTCAACACTCTCGGGTCAATTCCTTTGTAGTTCGGTGAGTTACGCAGTCGTGACACGGATTTCGCTACCACATCATCCAAGCGGAGTGTTTCACGAATATAACACCACTGTTCTTTATCATGGATTGTTATTTCATGCTGATCACATGCTTCGGCTTCAGGAACCCCGTGAAGGAGTATGGTTCTGGTTGAAGTTTCCCTCCGGTAGTCCTCTAAGGTGCTGTTAACTCGATAACGCTCGCCCCATGGGATGTCTGGATAGATACGGATGGAGCAGTGTTTATTTCTGAGAATACCTGCCGACAGTAGTACAGATTCTACTTCAGTGACGGAGTTCAGCACAACACGCAGAAGTCTCGGCTCTCCGAAATGTTTAGAGTTGGGGTGTCGTGTAACACGCATTACGTGTACAGGTGTAAGTACAGCACCGATTAGGTTACTAATAATGTCCCACTGGTTGAGGTCATCCAATTGTAGCGAGAACGACACGACAGGGGGTACACGGTTATTGCACACCAAAAATGTGCACACCCGGGTCTCACGCGCGCCATCGAATACCGACTAGATTTCCGTCCCACAACGCAACACAAGTACGGATGTTAGAGACGAGCCAGTCATTCGCCTCGGGAGCTCTGACTTGGAAGACCCGCCTTCCTGTTTTTGCTTCGATATCCACTTCTCTGTACCCGATTTGGATCGGCCAGGAGTCGTTCGAGAGCTTTCTACTTGCTTGTTCTGAGCTGTGTCAATCGGCTCGGGCTCGGTCCTGTGGGCTGCGCTAGCGGCATATATGTCTGATTTATTGCGCTGTTTACATTTTCCCGCTCCGTAGTTCCGGGCCCAGGCTCGTCGCTAGCCGTCCTTCTCTATCCGCTCTCAGGTAGCTGCGA
>OX104064.1:72341693-72358573 GCA_944474145.2 Dicrocoelium dendriticum | reverse complement strand
TCCCCAAGGATCAGTGCTTGGACCAGAGCTCTTCAAACTGTACATTAACCATCTACCGACTGCGCTACAAACCGACTGCTTGATCTACGCCGATGACCTCAAGCTTTGGTCAACAGTATCCAGCATTGTGTTTGCGGTCAGATTACAATGGGCTCTAGACCAGTTACACGAATGGTCCATCAGGTGGGAACTGCCGGTAAACCGAGATAAATTCGCTGTTCACCCAATGGGTGTCACCGAACCCTACGGTACACACCACTTTGGTGGGTTTCTCCTTAGGAATGCCACCCACGAGAGAGATTTCGGGGTTATCGGGACTCCTGACCTTAGAACGACGCAAGACACTTTAAAGAAGGTGGCCACTGGAAGGAGACTGGTAGGTGCCTTAAGAAGATCATTCGCTCGAATGACTCCCGAGATTTTTCGACCGTTGTTTACTTCGTAAGTCCGTCCAGTCTTAGAATATGGCCTACCAGCTAGACATCCTTTTTCAAAGTTTGAATGCGCTCTACTGGAAAAGGTTCAGAGATGTGCATCGAAAGCTGTTCTGGGGCTTCGTGATCTACCGTAACCCATTGGACTCCAGCAGCTAAACGTTCTCCCTGGAGCTCCGCCGTCGCCGGGGTGATCTCATCTACACTAGGTGCATCCTCCGTGGGGAACTTGGAAGTGAGTTACAACAATTCTTCCGGTCCAACACTGACTGTTCCACCCGAGGGTACATAAGGAAAATGTTTAAGCCAAGAAGACACAAAATTCGCAAGGACGTCACCCTATCTACCAGAGTGGTGAATGATTGGAACAGCCTACCGGAAGCAATTACAGACGCTCCGTCCGAGGAAAGTTTCAAGCGGCTGCTAGACAAACATTCACTGAAAATGCTGGAACCTTGCGGCTGTCACTGCAATTACGACGAACCCTAGAGGAACGTCGCAACGCAACGACACGCACCAAACTCAGTATGATACGGATTCGGTGGGGCTGACAAGAGATTTCCCTCCTGCTCTCTACAACACAATAAACTTAATGAACAATGCGTTGGCCTCCGTGTTGCAGTAATATTAACTTACCGCTTGCCCCGCAATCCTGAACGTCCAGAATGTACGCAACCGTACAGGATGTAGCCGTTGCCGTGCCTATGCAGCAACTGCTTGCGCCTTCCACGCTGGATAAACATGTCAACGATTTAATCCTAAAACGTCCGAATTGCTCTTCCATGTCTTCAACACTTTCATGCTCCCTAATAACCAAAGACTCGAACAGCTCACCATCATCCACAGCCATAGCGGTAGCAGAAAAAACAACCATGGCCACCGAAATATTATAACTACTAGCACACATATGTACCCTTACCGGTGACACTTCCTACGGCATCATAATTAACACACAATCCCTTTCTCCACGCACCATCCAGCTATTTCCAGGTATTGCACGTTCATCCTCCTTGGCAATGTCGCTACGTAACCTCGTTGCTATGTACCATTTGCACCACGGAACGTCCCGAAGCAACACAATATTTTTACGATAACCATACGGTCCCACTCCACTCGGCGCTAGTAGACGTCCTCGTTAGTAGTCAATAGTTCCAGCTCAGAGATTTTCGATAAAGGGGTTGTAAATGCTACAGCAACACCTGACATAGTTGCTCCCATTCCTTCTCAAGAATGCAACGTCATGCTTAATGACCCTCTCACAGAAGCGAGATTAAACATTCACGCACTTGAAAAGCAAATGATTTGGCTAAAAAATGGCAGTATGAATAACACTGAGACTTTGCAGAAGTTGGGCATCCAAAACCTGCAAATTCATCTGAGCTGAGCCAGGCTAGCAGGCTCCTAAAGGTAATTGCTCAAGAAGCCAAATAGCGCATGTGTCGCGCTAATAAGGTCTACTATTCAATCTCTCAGATAGGTTTCCATTAGTAAAGTTGCTACGTAAGCTTCTAAACATCTACAAATTGCCGCTAGATGGCTGCACATCTAAAAGACTAAGAAAATTCGCGACCGAACCTGTCCCATCCTGCTTAGATTTGCAGGTCCTGAGTTTACGACACACTTCATGGCCACCAGCTTTCTCCTCAAACAACAGGCTTATTTCGGGAACAGGCTGGTTGGAGAGGATATGCCCCCTACAAAGTTCGATGGTGCTCAACTCTATATCATCCTCGCACACAAAAGCCTGACCTAAACCAAAAGATGCAACGTCCGTCACATGCTTTCCACCACTGTGCGTCGTTGATTTAGATTCTTCACAACAACAACCGGATGTGTCCTCCAAAGAGATTCCACGCGAATACGACACAGGTCGAGATAATGCAACTAAGACATACTATAGTAATGCAGAACAGGAAATATTCAGAGAGTTATCTAATTGTGACCCCGATATGTGTAATTCTTATACTGAACCAGCAATGCTGTCTATCGCTTCGCAAGCTGTTTCCATCTCCATGAGTAAAAGCAACAATGCGGAAGCATCCTGCGGAAATCCACGTATCCCCCGTACCGCAAGCCAAAGGTGTGTGCTCCACAAACCTACAACGGACCCAGTCAAGCACCGCATGCCTACGAAACCCGGATCCACACGAACCTTCAAAAGCAAGCATCAGAGTACCGGATGGTACACGCCAATGCTAAGACTCGGGCAAGGCAGCTGGTAACCGTCAAACAGTATTCCCCGAGCTATCAGTCGTCGATGTGATCTGTGGTCACGGCTAGCCTATGCCAGCCAAAAGCTAATCGGTACCTGATTGAAGCTCACAAGTTGGCAACCTGCGCCCTGACCTACCAACAAGCTCCCAGCTCACGAGGCTCGGTACTATCTGGTTCTGGGCATGGTTCGTTCCGTACTACCCATTCAACAAATGGTACCGGCGCTGCAGACTCCGCTCTAAACAATCACTGCCCAAACTTTGGACAGCCGAAGCTCGTGAATCTGCATAAGGTAACAGCACCCAACACGACCTCTATACCACCGTCCCTTATTTATGGGACACTAGAGGGCATGGTCCGCCGTGCCCAGTCCATCAAGAGCTAGCACCTACTCCACTTCTTTTCCGGAATCGCCTATCTGCGTTACAACCCTCCCCAAACTGCTGGTCTCAGCCCTTCGGGTAACTCCAGCAATCCCTAAGTATACGCTTAGCATGTCGATGGCAAATATTCATCAGTACCCACCATTGCCATCAAATGAATACACACGTGCGAAGTGTTCGCTTGTGAAACGCAACTCTATCCCCCAACTCCTCGGTGCCCCATCTCTCCCACGAAAGTGCAAATTGCCTACGTTAACCCGCATTTGACGCCCCATATAGCACTCCGCCTTCGCAGTAAAAGGACATTGTCGATCCCTTCTTTACCTCATAGTGTCGTTCCATCTACCCACACTCGGTCCATCCTAGGGACCGCCTTAACCCCACCCACCCACGTCTTACCACAACCAAACCAACCCAGCACAGGGGCTGACAATAATCTAATGCATGATCTACATGCCTACGGCAAGGTTACTGCTCCTACTACAGCAACCTTAGGTGGAATTCTAAAGGGTTCTGCGCAGAAGTACGATCGCTAGGCCCGTTACCTTACCAAACCTTTACCGTGCAGCCGTTTAACAACTCGCCAGCGGACAACCTGTGGGCTCAAAATAACGTATATGGTAAGGCACTTCCGTCCACCTCCCAAGACCACTGTGAGGCAATAACCGCAGCATGTGTATTACCTGCACGTTATACATCTGTTACGCGCTTTACAGACTCCATTATGGTGGCACGTAAGGATACTGCACACGTCCCCGACTTCACTCTCTCTAAAGGCGCCTGCAGTCAAACCTATAATATGCCCCTTATTAATACAAGATCTATCAACCACAGAAGACACTACCACGGCCCATTTGTTCTTCTCTCCTCCCCACAAATCGTTCTGATCATGAAAACTAGGCAAGCCTCATGCACCCCTAATAACTCTCTAAATCTCCCCGGGGTACACCAACTTCTGCAGTGGACGCGCCAACCAACGCGGAGGTGGATGCTTTATTTACTTACGCGATGACCGGAGCGTCCGAATTGGAGTTGTTACCAATTGGCGACCCTGAGTATTCAATCTGGATCCAGACGAATGAGTGTACACTGGATAACCTACTTGGTTACATATACAGCTCCCACACGCTGCTAATGCCAAGGTTAACGAATTAATAAAACTCTTCACATGTTTCTGCCATGTCCCCACGCTAGTGGGTAGAGACTTTAGTGTGCCACATATCTCCTGGAATGGCCAGAGTGCACCTCTAAGATACAGCGGCTTTACTTATACCCTATATGCGCACAACTGAATGCAACGCGTCCATGTTCCAACGAGGCTCTGTAACCCTCTTGACATAAATTTTACGCTTGGCATCTCGGATGCCGCCACTAGCGTAAAAGGTAACATCCCAGGATGCGACCACAAGGTAGTTCATCTAGCATTTACGCTTTCTGCCTCACTCCATTTCCAACTGGTCTAGCTGGTGCGTTTGGGACGCTCAGAAGCGTTAACTGGGATAATTTATTCATGCTTGTCCTCAGCCAACTGGGATACCTTTTTCTTGTCCAAGGATGTGAACACCTCAACTCATGATCTATGCAACAACACCAACAATTTGAGAATTAAATATTTATTTATTTATTTATTTACCAATTGTTTAGACGTGGTCGCTCCGCTAATGCACAGCCACAGGTCGAAGCCAACAAAGCGTTCATCCCTTTTGGACAGGGTACTGAGAAATCTTCGAAAATGCCTTACCAATGCTCTAAGACACAATTTCCATACCCTTGTTTATACAAAGTCATACACCACTGGTAGCGCTCACAGGTGATGCTTGAGCTAGCTGAGAAGCGCGCTTCGTATAACACCAACAATAAAATCAGGTCCCTCATTCAGCTACTGAAATATACAAAGAATCGTGCAGCAACGTTCATCACCTCCCTGAGACCCTCCGATAAGTCCGTAATTAGCCAAGCATAGGAAATATCTGAATTTCTCAATAGCCACTGATGCGATTCCTTCAATGACCTCAACTTGAACTTGCCAACTGTTGTGCCCAAACTTACCCACGACTCGCTAGACGTAATTACCTTGGACCTACGTTCTATAACTCGAGTAAGTAGATCACTCAGGTTGTCACTACATCCTGGCCCGGCCTATACCCTGCAGCCTTGACTGTGGCAGCACTTGACAATGTCACACGTGGAACGATTAATAAAGCTTGGATCATACGGAGTCTCAGACCGACTGCACTAATTTTTCTAATCATATCTCTCATCTCACACGCAATCAGTAAAGATAAGCGGGACGATGTCCCTCCCCAAACCAGTCACAATTGGGTTTTTCAGGGCAGCGTACAAAACCCACTGCTATTCTTGCTATATATCAATGAGGTTTTCCAGGTAATACACTGGCAAGTCCTACCTGTTTGCCGACGACCTCAAAATGGTGTTTTCCATGCACCCATCAAATATGCAAGCCGGTCTCTCCCAGCTTCAAAATGATCTTAGTGCGCTGGATGTTTGGTGCAACACTTGGAATCTGACATTCTCACTGGCGAAATGCAACGTCCTCTCACACCAATGCATCGTTCTGCCTAAAGAGGTAGCGCTTCAAAGCACACTGCTTGTAAATAGACTCACAGTTCGAGACCTAGTTGTGCATTACTCCAGTCCTTGGAACTTCGTATAACAAGTGAGCCACGGCTCAGCAATAGTACGCTTCCACATAAGCTACATATTCAAATCCATGGCATTGCAAAGATCTAGGTTTGTTCTATACAAAACTTGCGGCTGGCCTCTGGCAGAATACTGCCCTATTTTGTTTACCAACTCCAGAAAATGTGAAATTGACAGTGAAAAAATTCAAGGATCATTCAGCAAGCGTCTTCTGGGCTACGCTACCCCAACTTTGGTGGTCAGTGCACTGAACTAGTGCCAGAGCCGTTATGGCTTCGCAGACTGAAAACTAACCTCGTCTTTCTATATCCGCTTATCTGTAATCCTATTGCTGGTAACATTTCTAGGTAGATCTAGGTCTCACTCAACCCCAAGGAAAAAAGGATTCATGTCCTCAACTTGTGCTTGCAAATCTAATCCCGCCGGATCTATGCTGCTCACCTCCTGCCTGCCAGCAGACATCCGAGACCATATTCTACAGTACCTGCATCGCAAAAACGCTCTCCTGTCAATTTTCATATCCTGAATACCCCTTCTAAGGTTTCATGGAAACGCTGGTCTCTGCACAATATTTGACCGCCTTAATGTATGCTTAGGCTCCGCCTGTTGGTTGTCCTTTCATCTAACATTTTTAGCTCTTTTCTAGCAATAATCCTAACCTTATCAAGTCTGCGTACAGCCACTCTTTAACCTCTCCTATTCGACGTTCATATATTCACTACTTCCTGCAAAGTTTGCGCCACCTGCCCATATATGAGTCCATCACCCTCACTGACTTTTCCTAGAGCCGTCTACCTACGCACTATTCCCTTAGCACCTTAGGATGATTTGAGTATATGCGCGCCGCTGCGCTTTAGCCCCTTACGCTCTAGCATATGTAACAACTTTAATGTAGGCTTGGGCTGCGCCCGTTCGTTGCCATTTCATCTAACATTTTGGCTCTTTTCAGGCAACCACTCCCATCTCATCAGCTCAGCGCGTACTCACTTCTTAGCCTCCTTTGTTAGACTTCATTTATCTATTACCCTACACCTACACCTACCTTACACCTACTTATATTGTAGCCCACATTTCTCTCTGCGTTTTCCGGGCTTAGTCGACCTTAGCTTGCATTCTTCTGTTAGCTGTCCTTTCTTCATTCAACCTATTTTGGCTCTCTTCTGGCGACCCCTTTAGCACATTTGGTCAGCGCACAGCCGCTCCTTGCTAGATGCTAAGCTATCCCGTACTCGCCTGTGACAACTACTTACATTGTAGTGCAGCACTCTCACTGTCACTTTCCGGCTCAGGATTTCTTAGAAATATTCCCCCAGCACCCTAGCATGCTTTGTTTATCTGCGCGTAGCTGCGCCTTAGCCTCTTATGCTCTGAAGCATTTACCAACCTTAAGGCTTGCTTGAGCTTATCTTGTTCGCTGTCTGTACATCATGAAACCTTTATTGGCTATCTTCTGTCTAGCAAACATAACTCAAGTGGTTTGCGCACAGTTGCTCCTTGGTCTCTCTTTCCTAAACGTTCATTTATCTGTTGCTTACTACAATGTCGGTAACGCTTCCTCATGTATGGGTGCAGATATTGCACTGGCATCTTCCGGCTCAGTTGACCTTAACACTATGCCCTTAGCACCCTATCAGGAATTCAGGATCTGCTCGCCTCTGCGCTTCTGCCTCATATGCTGCACCGTCCTCGGTAAAGTTAATGTACGCATGCATTCTGCCTCTTTGTTGTCTTTTCTTCATTTAAACTTTTAGCTTGCTTCTGGCAATCATTCTTAAGTACTTAGGTCAGCGCACAACCGTTCCTTAGCCTCTCTATTTTAGACGTTCACCTACCTTTTACTCGTTGTATGGTCCACGAATTTTCCACCTGCAAGCGTCCAGCACTCGGACTAGCTTGGCCGTGCACTATCCACTGTAATATTATCCCAGCACCCTAGCAGGAGTTTTGTACCTACGCGCCGCCGCGCTTCTGCCTTACATGATGTGACTTCCTCAGTACACTTAATGCAGGCACGCCTTCGTCCCGTTTGCTTTCCTTCCTACATTCAACCTTTTTTAGCTTCCTTCTGGAGACTTTCTTTGTCCGATTTGGTCAGCGCACAGTCACTCCTTGCTAGAAGTTCAGCTATCGCGTACTCGTCTGTGACATCTTATATTGTATTCCAGCCATTTCACTGGAGTTTCCCGGTTCAAGCTACCTTAGCGATATTCCCTTAGAACCCCAGCATTATCTGATAGACTGCGCATTGTTGCGCCTTAACCTCTTAAGCTCTGAACTATTTAACAATTTCATTGGACGCTTGCGCTCCTTCCGTTCGCTGGCCTTCCATCATAAAACCTTTCTTAGCTTTCTTCTGTCAAACCAACATAGCACCTGTGGTCAGTGCACAGCCACTATTTAGCCTCAGATTTTTAGATGTTCATTTATCTATTACTCCTTGTACTGTCTTCTACCTCTTTATCGGCATGATTCAGATTTGCATTCCCTGGCGCTATAGAGCTTGGTACTATTATCTTAGCGCCCTATCATGACTTGCTTTTCGGCGCTGTAGCTCTTAATCCTCAGGCTCTAGTATCCTCAGCAACCTTAGTCTATGCTTGTATTCCGCCCATTCGATGCCCTTCCGTTAAACAGCTAAGCGTATCTTTTAATTCCATCAATCCTATCACCTGGTTAGCACACGAACGGTCGTTGGACTCTCATTTTTAGGCGTTCCGTTATCACGTACTCGCTGCAATATCTGTGACAGTTGCTCACGTAAGAGTCCAACCTACTGGTTTTTCCTGGAAAAGCACGCAATAGTACCATAACCTTAGCCACCCCAGAATGACTCGTTGCTCTGCGCGACGCAGACCTTCTGTCTCATAAGTTTTGACGTCCTTAGCCACCTTACTGTGTACGTTCGTGCCGCGCGCTTGCTTTCCTTTAAGTGATTTACATTAGTTCACCTATAGACCAATAGCTTCTCATCTAATTAAGGGAGGATCATCGCAGCCAGTTTCCAAATCAGATAGTCCTCCACATGACTGGAAAAGCACTAGACTGCAGTTTCAGCCTTTTGGGAATCGTCAGTAGTGCTTATCCATTAGAGCCAGCAGGTTTCGAAACCATGACCACCAGCGGCTTGCACCGCCATTCAGCAGCTTATGCCTCTGAGCCACGGGGGACAGCTTCGAACCGTCATGAGTTACAAGCTAGTCAGCAAGCCGTTTCTTAACCAATCCTTTTTAGGTGTTTTGTTTACGTCTTGCAGCAACGCTTTCGACATCTGCACGTGTAAGAGTTTAGCTCTCACTCCCTTTTTCCAGCTCAGTGGGCCATAGCACTATTCGCTTAATACCCTCGTGTCGCCTTTCGCTCCAGATCCGCCGAACATTTTTACTCGTGCTTGCGTACTATCTTATCGCTGCTTCACCACCAACTGACCTTTGAAGCTCTCACGTTGCAAGCTATTTATATCTCTACTTACTTATTCTGCGCCCCCTATCGAATCAGGCTGGCTATTAGCTGTTCATCCACCATTTAACCACCGCCAGTTTTTGAACTTTACTTTCTCCCTTCCTACGCAATATGTGGGTCATAGTAAACAAATACTGCGTGGTTTTCTTACTGCCGCAACAATGTGTTCTCCATGTAGATAGGAGCAACCTACCTAACAACCAGTGCTTTTCGTAGAACGTTCAAAAGACACGTTCAGCACAATCATTGTTTCAAATATTACATCAGTTCGTCTCTACTCTAAATGTTAAAACATAAGACCTTAAAAATCTTTGCTTCCATGCTTATTCTTTGCAGTCTTGGTTGTCCCACACTTTCCTTTCTCTCCGAGGTCCAGAACTTCTTGTGGACCTAGGATTGGACTTAGGAACAGAGTTTTGGCCCGGGACAGAACCTGATAACCCACAAGGACAAAAAAAGAACATGGTTTTACACCAAAGGGATTCAACTGACCTCACTACCGCGACCGTTGTACAGTAATGTTAGCTGGACACCATGTCTTCACACTCCCGAAAATTATACATAACGTTTTAGCCTTCTATTGCCATTTCTGCTTTCATCGCTATTGTTTCGCTTCCAGGAGCGTGCCAAATCTTGTGACGTCTGAATGCACGGTAACACTCCGCTGAAATACGAATTAAGTACATCAAGAAATGGCCACGATAGCACTGGCCTGCTCTATACTAAAATATATCCTAAGTTTCTGTGTTTTGGATTCCAAGGAATAACGCGCAATCGCAAGGAAATCGACTGATGAAGTATTCACGAATACCAACGGAATGTCCGACGATGCTGTACCGCGAAACCTCTCAAAATGTGAGACACCACCCTCTGGCATTTGAGAAGTACTAATTCGCATGTTTGCTTTATTCATGCAAGAGGATGGAACTATTGTACAAAATGCTCTGGTCCATTGCGGGTACAGCTTCTAGCCGAGGATTGGAACTATACGCTTTTCATTGTTATACTTCATTGCAAAAGCGCATAAAAATTTTGTAGGTGGGCAAACCGAATAATCCTTATTAATGGAGCACAAAGGTACTAGAAGGAGCTCACTAAAATGAAAATTAAAAATGGTGTTCTTGACCGGGGGCACCAATGGTTGGTTGGCGCCCCGTACACTAGTCCGTCAAAAGGACACCTAAGAGTTGTGTCTTAAACGATACGGTAGAGAAGTTGAAGGAAGCAGAGCCCAACGTGTATTGTGCAGACTACAAATAAGCAGCGAGTCAACAAGGGTGAGGAACTGTTTAGCACAGGACTCACCAAAGCAGGTTTTGAAAACAGAACTACCATCAGTAAAACAAATTGACATTTTGAAGGTTCGAAAAAACTGCAACAACCAAGGTTGGAACATACGGAAATTGTGCCCTTTCAGTGGCACTACAAAGTCGGCCGGCACAATCACAAGAGCAGTATCAGAATCATAGAACTTTCGGTTGCATACGTAACAATCATACATACCTAAATGTTGTTTTTAGGCATCGATGCTGGTGATTTTGTTTGCTGTGGCGAGGAATGTCACAATGTCATCTGTTGCTTCGGTGAACTTGAACTTATAAGTCGTTGCTCGGCACAGTTTAACTTCTGATGAAACTGCAACAATAAATGAATCCCGTAAGCATTGCTACTTGTGAGGACAGTTATGTCAGGATATGCACTGGCGCACTGCAGTATTCGTGGCTCAAAAACGGAACAAACGAATCCCATCATGATCGACTAAGTATTGCACTAACGGACATTGTTGTGTTTGTCTTGTCCAGTCAAATTCATAATGCGATAACTACACCCGTAAACACAGTCTATTCTTGGAGCTAATAAAGTGGAAATAAAAGATGAAGCAAGGTAACTTAACTAACGGGTAACACCAATGGGTTAAGGAAAGTGGGAAAATAAAACCCTATCATTAGTTTGTGTATGGTAAGAAGAAAGGAAACGTTTAGGTTCGCTACCCAAGAAGGTCCAGCTGACGTTCAACCCATTAACAGAAAAACGCCCCAACCCCTGTTACGGAGGCAATTTCAGAGCTCGATGATTTGGTGTGGAAGCCGAGTTGTTGCAGTAATCCATTTGGACAGAGGTTTGGCCAGCCTGGGGCAGTGTTCAAGGTGCCAGCTATTTTAGCAGTAAGGAGGGGCAAAGGCAAGTCCATGCCAAACTTCTTAAATGAAATGCGGTAGGTTAATGCTAGGTCGCTTCAAATCCTTAGTAGCGCATTGAATGCGGCTCCGAACTAAATAGGTGCTAAGGGTACATCTGACCTTTGTTCCGTTGACCGATATTGTACCCATTGTTACAATGTACTCGAGCCTAAGTTTGTCCCGGATGAGGCACGGCAGGCTATCGTGGACATAATAATCCAAATAGAGTCCCAAGCAATCGAAGAACAACTAGTTTATGTCGAGGGGTTGGACCTTTGAAAGCAAAGCGTACTAACCCCAACACACGAAACCAATTATTTTAAGCCTTACTCACGCATGTAAAGCATCCATTGGATGCAGTTTATCCCGTATTGTTTATAGACGAGGGATTAACTCTTACGAGCACGGACCTCGAATGAGGGCAACGCGCTATATTAAAAAGAATAAAACTGCTACCTTATAAGTGACGGCCACAATGTAGGTTAGTTACCACGGCTATCCAGTAAGGCTTGAATACACGCGAGACCCCAAGTAACAGTAGCCATATTTTGCTGCTTCAGATACACGTTAAATAATATCAATTACACCCCAATCTCGTAAGTGTGCTCGTTTAAATTCATGGAAAAAGAGCGGTATAATGACTGAGCATTGTGTGAAACGACCAAGAACAGCTTTGCTAAAAGTTATACCGCTGCCTAAGCACACGCACTACTCTCTTCCATTTAAATAGCCAGATACCTTGTGAATAACGTGGCAAGACAACACCGACGAGTACATCTTTATGCGACAATCTTGGGTGGGACGTCGTGTGAATTACTACCAAAACTTCCACGGACGGCAAGTCCACTATTTGAGCACCATCCAGGAAAGCAGACTCCAATGATGAACAACCAATAAGTACGTCAGTGATGAGACCCATTCCATGATCCATTTTGCAACGTTGTGTAGACCCAACGTATTCGTGTGGCCCTGAAGGAATATTGCGCCAGCTATCCAAGCAGTCTGCGTGCCACGCTAGGCAGAATAATTTGCTTGGGATCAACGAGGAGTATCCTGTTGTCGTTTTAAAGCTGGAGGCGATGGCTTTCTTCCATCCAGAAGATAAGGCACAACACATCAGCACCGGCATGATCAACCATGTAACATATTACGGTTACTGTGTAACGGTAAAAGTAGGAAAACATCTATGCCCAAAAGTTATGGCAGCTTTATCTATGGGAAACTTGTCGGAAAATATTGAGGCTAATACTTACCTACGAGTGTACACGAGGCTCATGAGAGGTGACATGACCAGTAACTCACAAGTAAGGGTGCAGCAAACGCAATCTGATCAATGAGGTGTTCTGATAGGGCAGTTGAAGGAGAACTGCTGATGTTCCACCGCAGGGTAGATTGTATTGTTAAATAGTCGAGTGGTACAAGCAATATCTACGCTAGAACTGAGGTTCTGTCTCGGAGGCGTTTCGCCGACGGCGAAGTGTCAATATTTTGGAAAGGTGATGGCGTGCCATTATAAATAACTAGTGATCCGGTGGTTAAGGATGCTATCCACCTAGCTATTTATAGCCCCTATATCCGCAGTCAACTATTGCCCATTCTTCTATTCATTAGCATGCCAACTCTCATTTCCAGAGATTCCATGACAACTGAGTTTAAAATTACGACATGGGCGCCACACTTAATTCTGCGCTTCGTTATGTGGGGGTGGCAACTTAATTCAATCCGGTTCAACTGCTATAAAAACGGTTCATTTGTTGTATCAGCCTAATGTGTTACGTTTTCAGCCCAAAAGAATCAGTTGGAGCAGCCTCGACTGGGACACTGGCTACAAAACCAACTCTATTGGGTACTGTAACAATTACAAAAGCTCCATAAACTGTCACCAAGTAAACAAGCCTTGTAGGAGTCCGCATACGTTAAACGAACAAGACGGCTAACTAAACTACCTCCCCTAAATGCCAACTCGGTGGTTTGGGTTACCCGTTCTAGCAAGAAGTGCGGCGGCAGGGTTGCAGGGCGTGGCAGGCTGTTGCCTGGCAGGCGTTTCACTTAGAAAAAGCCATAAATGTCCGTCTATAAAGCTGTGACGTAGCGGTTGTCACAAGCCACTAAATAAAATCTGCCAACCATGGTTATCCGTATAATCGTTTCAAACCTACGGAAGTAACACTTGGTAGCGTACCACCCGTCTGTGACGAAATATAAAAATAAAAATGATATATCAAAGAAGAATAACTCCTTTAAATTAATGGGTTTGTTCCATGTCCAGCGATAAGCAACTATATATTGTTACTATACTGAAGTTGCCCTAGTTAATTTTTCATTATGCATGGAACAAAGAGAACATGACTAGGTGGGTGCACGCAAATACTTGCTCGTTGGCGATGGATGAAAATAGGTAAAAGTGGACAATATATAAGAAGGCGCTTCAGCAGTAGTGAAATATATAGGTGTATATGTCTACAAAGACGTATATAATGCGCTCTCATAGTCGATATTTAAATTACGGCCAACCAGAGAAAGTTACCCTCACAAATTTACCTCAGAAATTGTACGTTAAAGCGACAATTAATTGCTTTCAGTAACTCGGAGAATCATTAATACATTAAACTGCTTTCCAAAGTTCAAATGTCAGTTAATGGAGTTTTTACACCAATAAGTTTATAGAAATCCCTTTATTATGTCCTTGTTGACCAGTACCGTCAAACAACCATTTAGCACTGGCGACACCTTCAAACGCAAGCCGTTGTAGCAGGATATTTACAGAGCCAAGCGGCACAGCTACCGAAGCGTACAAGCGCACAAGCGTACACGCATACATTCATGTAGCCATATATAGGACAATCCTAGGTTAATGTCATGAACAATGAACTATGAATTTACACGGGTTAAGAAGCGTTGCTGTACAAGTCCCGCTGGATAGTTGGTGGGGAGATCAATATAACAGTAAGGAGGATAAGGATAGTAAAATAGTTAATACTTGAAATCTGAAAACGAGGACTTATCGGTTGCTCCGCTGTAGTCCTGCGATCCTCTTAGATTCATAACACCCACAGTTAACAACAAATAATTCCATGGTACATTCCAAGTATAGGATGGAGACGTAGTATTAAGTGACAAAATATAAGTGGATGAGTGCATCGTCCAACCGTCTTTTAAATACTGTTGGTGTCGGTGCAGAGACGACCGATGCTGGGAGAGCACTCCACGGGTGACAGACACGCATGGAAAATAAATTTATGCGGCAAGCCAGACGACTGTATGGTTCTGCGAGTTTTAATGAGTGGCCCCTCAGGTTTGTATTGCTGCTGAGTTGCAGTAAAGGGCGACACACATGATGTGGGTCTTGCAGAATCAAGTATGCCATAATCAGGTCGCCTCGTAGTCTGCGATAGCTTCCACTGAATACCCTTAATCGTTGCAGCCTCTCCTGGTATGAAAGATTGCGCATTCCAATTACGTTCTTAGATGTCCGGTGTTGTGGCTGCTCCAGTGATTTGAGGTCATGTTTCAGCCATGGATGCCAGCTGGAATTGCGTATTCGACTTGGGGACGAACATCCGCACTGAGCGTTTGTCGAATATGGAGCTGTTTATTTGTCCAAAGGCCGGTCGCAACAGCCCGACGTGTTGGCTCCCGGTCTTCGAGGCCGTTTCGGGTTGCCTAGAGCAACGCAAGTCATCTTGAACCAGGACACACAAGTCACGTTTTACAGCTGGTTGTCGTAGTATATTCGTTCCGAGCCGGTACTAGTAGCCGCCTTGATGTCGGTTGGAAAGCACCTTGCATTTGCTTACACTGAAATGCAATAAGTCTTGGGTCCACCATTGATACACCGTGCCTATTTCTCTCTGAAGCACATAATGGTCGACGATCGCCCGGATGCTGCTCGAGATCTTGAAATCGTCGGCAAAAATTTGGAAGTTTAAAACGATTCCTTGGGCAAAGTCATTAATAAACACCAAAAGCAAACGTGGACCTAGAACTGAGCCTTGCGTCACACCACACTCAACTTGTATGGGGTTCGATAAAGAGCTCCGAACTCTGACCACAATTGCCGTTGAAGTAGAAAGTTGGCAATTCAGCTTAGAAGAGGGTGCCGATCCCGTAATGCTGCGGCTTGGATAGTAGTACCCGGTGGCCTAGACGATCGAAAGCCTTGGAAAATCCAGGCAGACCATATCAACCCCATCTCCAGCGTCAGCTGCCTCGGTCCAACTACTGCGTGCGATTAGTAAATTCGTTGTACCTGACCGCTGTCGACGGAAACCGTGCTGCTCAGTAGTGTTGATGTTGTAGTTTTCCAGGTAGCACACCAGTGCATCGGCAACTATGGATTCTCGGACCTTGGATAGTAAAGGAAGAAGGGGTACTGAGCGGTAGTTAAAGGGATCAGTTCTGCTTCCACCTTTGTGAATCGGGTTTATTATTCCAGGCTTCCATATGGCGGTAAACTGGTTCTCGTCTAAGCAGCGCTGGTAAAACTGAGCTAAGGGTCCTGCCAGTTGGCTTGCTGCTGCTTCCAGTGACTCTGGACGAATGGTGTCGACGCCTGGCGAGCAGTGTTTTTGTAGAGAAGGCAGCTTTTGCAATACAGCCTCCGAGGTAAAACGGATGTGGGTTAGTCTTTGCAAGGAGAAGACAAAGCTTGGTAGATCGCCTGGTGGAGAGGCCCTTCGAAACGTGGGAGCGTATTGCATCTGCAGCGCGTTTGCCGCTTCCACAGCCGTTCTTGTTGGGCCAGCAGCCGTCCTGAGTGAAAGAAATCCTCGTCTCACCTTTCGCAGGCTATTAACGTGCTTGTGCAGCAGTTTGTGGTTAGCACTTGAAGGTTTTTGCGATATTCTGCTGATAGGCGGCTTTGTCTTCCCTTAACAGTTGACTGCAGTGGTTACCTTGTGCTACGTAGCTGACCCAACTTTTTGAGCTGGAGCTTCTCTGTACACTCGCCATGCTGCGTTGCGTACTGTCATCCGTTTTCGAGTTCTGCTCCTAACGTAAGAAAATGAGTTACATTTATAGCAAACTTTTAGCTCTGAAGCCTCTGCAATCAGCTGACTGTATGTTTTGACGAACTCCAGCCAGGTGACTTCCGGGGGTACTTCTTCGAGGAACGACCTAGTTGTGGCGCTGACGAGCTGGGCTAATTGATGGCAGTTTGTTATGGTTCGCACAGTCTCATCGATCTCATTCAGATATTCAGCATAGCAAACGAAGTTGAAACTGATCACGGCGTCATCACTGCGGCCCAACGAGAAGTCTAAAACCAACACATCAGTCATGTGCTCCTCGTTGGCAAGCACAGCTACAGCACAGATGGCCTGTTACCTGTTCTGAACCGAGTGAGAAGGGTGGCGTGATGGTAAAGAGGCACAGTAATTACTAAATCCTGTATAGCGTCATTGAAATGTCTTCCGATCATGGCGGGAGTTTCTAAACAATATACCTTGAAATCACCCGTGACAAGAATGAGAGTGTACTTTTGTTGTAAAATGCCTCTTAAAGCAGCCGCTAGCTGGTAGTCGGTTTCGGGTGTTGAGTTAGTGGCG
>OX104064.1:72309736-72341196 GCA_944474145.2 Dicrocoelium dendriticum | reverse complement strand
ACACACAGACTGTGAGTGATTGCAACATTATAACCAAAACACTTACGGTGCTGCTTATATCTAACACACGTCGAAACGGCTTCTTACCAACTCAAACTTTTTATCAACTATCGAAAATGCACAACGAAAAAAGAAGAGCACTACGGGGAAGCAGGATTGGTAGACAAACAGAGCAATGCCAGCGGTACCTAAAAATTTAAAAGCGCGGCAAAATTCAAAAGGAGGGAAGATGATCCTTTCTAAGGAATCACGTACCACTCTTCGACAGAATAAAGTGGGTAAAAAATGTTATCATTATTTATCAGTTAACGTAACCTACACACAAATGCGCATCCCTTGCTGCACTACGGAGTAGATCAAGTGGCCACCAATAAATTACTGAAGTATTTTGAAGGACTTTGACGACCGAGAAAAGGACTTCATGTGCTAGCTGGAAAGCTCTCCAAGGAGATGGTTTACGTAGATGCGGAACAGCATCGATCTAAGATATCTTGGATCAGAGGAAATTTGACAATAGTCAAATTTCGCTTCATGTGTTTATTCAAACACCGTTTTCCACGTTATTTCAACTGAAAATCTTGATCAGCTGGGATGCCAAAAAATGGAGTTACCGCGTAGTACTCCCAGAACTCTGTGAATGTGCAAATAGCTGGAAATAGCTGGAATGTGGGGAGGAAATCGGATTGTGTGTGAATTATGGTACCATAGAAATAGTTACCGGTAAGGGTGCATATGTATGATGTTTGTTTTATTATTTCGGTGGCCATACTTGTTTTTTCTGCTACTGCTATGCTTGTGGATGATAGTGAGCTGTTCAGGCCTTTGGTTATTGGGAAGTATGAAAGTGTTGAAGAGATTGAGGAGCAAGTGGGACGTTTTCAGATTGAAACGGCGACTTGTTTTTCCAGAGTTACCACCATGTCTGCTGCGGCGTACCAGCGTAAAAATCGCAGGCAGTTGCCGATTGCGAACGGCTAACGTTACATCCTGTACCGTTGCGTGCATTGGTAACGTTCTGGATCGCGTGACAAGCCATGAGTTAATATTTATGCAATATGTAAACTAACGCATGTAGATACAAAGCATACAAATGCAAGGAAGCATTCTCGGTGGTTGTGAAGGAGGGTACATATGTCGTGGGAAGTTACTTCATGATCCATAGTCATGATTTTCACTTGGGAAACCCCTGGATGTATGCACGAAACCGACGGCTGTCACTGCGGCAGGGGAAGGAAGTGGTGCGTTTGATGGCCAGTTTTCACAGCACGCCGGATTTGAGGCGCTTCTTCTATCAGGGATACGGCAAACGTGTAACCCGTATGGACCTGAGTAATCTGCGCATTCGTCATGAAAATAGAACGTCAAGTGAATTGTCTGAGGTGGCAACGATGTTGGAAGGTCACGGTGTTTGCCGATTGGTGTCTGAGGGTAGCCAGATTCGGTATGTCTTCTTCTCTCCATCTGTTGTCCATAGCATGGTTAAGCGTTATGGCGAGGTGTTATTGCGCGATGCGGCACACCAGGTGAATTTTGGTGGGTACATATTGTGGCATTGCATGTTCGTGGACGTCGCAGGTCTAGGGGTTTCTTTCTTCTACGCCCTATGTCTAGTTGTGTTGGCTCTATGTCTAGTTGCTAGACTGTTGAGATTACATACATACATTACCGGATAAGACATCCCATAGCTATGGGCAAGCGGTGGAGGAGATGCGGGAGATGGTGCCTAGCAGCATACGTTGCCGCACGGTGGTGATGGATGAAGGGGCTGCTCAGTTGCGGACGTTTCGACGTTTTTATCCCAACGCAAAGATTGTGTTTTGCTGGTACCATGTTAAAGTTGACATGGCTAGACGTTGCGGTCGCATGCGTGGGATATCAGATGCTCGCCGAATCCAGTTACGCGCGTGGCTTCATAGCCTGATATATACTCGTGATGCGTCGGTATTTGAAAGATTATTGAAGGCGTTGCGACTTGGCAGTCCGGAATGCTACCGGTATTTATGCGCAACGTGGCTCCAACACGCAGACTCTTGGGCGGCTCACAGACAAAGGATGCTGTGCTTTTTGGATGCCTTACGACAAACAGGGTAGAGAATGAGAACAAGCATCTTACGGAGCATTTGTCGGAGACGTTATCCTCGCTCACTCTGTTCACCTGCGTTGTTGATATGCTAGACAGTATCGTGCGCAAAAGAAACAGCATAATAGCTAGGCGTTGCATGAGCGCAGTTTCTATTCCATCGGAGGTGTCCTCAGTGGCTTCCGTTCTCACACAGCTCAGCGATTTCGCAGGGAATGTCTTCATAGCTTATTTTTGTGCATCCACCGTTCTGGGTTGTCGGTCTGATGGGTCTTATTGGTTAGTTGCCTGTCGTCGTCCGAAAGTGCGTCGGGTATACATAACTAGCGGCAGTGAATGTGATTGCGAGTTCAGTCGACAGTGGCGGCGCCCATGTGCCCACATTTGTTATGTGGCGGCCCTTCACGGACATTCCGCGGAGGATATACTACGTGGATGTCGGTGGATTGTATCCTGGCAACCTCCCTCAGGTACCTCAGACTGTGTTCCGGGGGATGGTGGTGTGCAGATTCTAGATCGCCAGGTAGCGGATAGCAATGCGGTTGTAAGCCCTACTATAAAACTTTGCAAGACACAAGATGTTTTGTCAGACATCGGTGCGCAATTGTGCAGCTACGGATCGGAGAACTTCTCCGCGGCGTTGAACTTCTTGAAAACAATTGCGTTGCTGATGTCCAAGGAAGGCAGCTTTCAGTTGTATGGTCGAACGTCTAAGTGTCCTGTTCCCCTTCTACTGGATACGGAGGCTAACGGCCGGATGTTATGTGGCTTACCGACGCCGGGAACGTCGCATGATGGCACAGCGGTCGCGGTAGCGACGACGTCGGGAGGCGGTGTGTCGCACGCGGTGCAAGCAACAGAGGTGAATGACGTCGGCCCTGTAATTTCAACGGCAACACCAGTTCCATCTACATCGGCAGCCGGACCCAGCAAGCGTAAATCGCCCCTTAAGTGCCCCGTGATGGAGGTGAGCCCGAGTAACAGTGCGCTAATGGGGCAAAGACTTCCGGAAGCTTCACACAACGACATCCTGCTCCTACAGGGTTCCCGTTAAACGGAATCGTGATTCTCAGGGAGCCGGTTCTGGGGACCTGTGCGGAGTAGGTCAGCAGGAGGATGATGTGCAAGGTCGCGGGGACGCGGTGCAGTGGGTTGTGTGCGATGCGTGCTCCCATTGATAACATGCATCCTGTGTGTGCTATGCTGGTGACGAGGACTTCGTTTGCTTCTCTTGTTCGTCGCAGTGTCTGTGCAACCTACGGAAAATGCGTTCCATGGCATGCGCTGCAGGTATACCTAATTTACACGCCCTTCCATTACGCCCTTTGTTGTTATGGCAGACAGCATGGCAGTTTCCCGTTGATGAGAATACGTGTGAATGAGTAGTAAACAACCTGCCGTTAGAGTCGCAGCTGCGCTGCACTATTATGCGCTGGTAAGTTTCCCATTTCCCCTAATGAACCATGCCTTAGGTCCGCATTATCGGGCTCTCCTTTCCACAGCCAAACGTCCCTGCCAGGGAAGTTGTTTCAACGTACCTCGGATGCAATGTTATGATCGCATGATACTTAGCCACAGGTTGCGTTGCTTATCCGCCTTTACCTCTCTTTCAGAACCAGGGCGACGTTCCTCGCAAAGTGCCGTGGTACTGCACCACGCCACTGTGCCTCCTCTCAGGTGATGCATCCTACATGTGATGCTGCCTTGCCACATGGTCGTAAGTGTGCGTTTTCTTTTTTAAACATATCTTCTTTTTCGGAGCCTCTGTGATATGTGGCACACATAGCCTTCCGACCTAACACCGCCACTCAGCCGCCTCCCAGGTTTGACCTCCGCCATCTTATGCTTGCTGTATAGTAGTCACAGATGCGGTTTGTGTTGCATGATGACTTCTGTTTCAGAGACGCAGTGAAGTGCGCAGCACTCTGCCTTCCAACGTATCACCGCCACTGAGCCACCTCCCACGTATCGCCTCCCGCATGTGATGCATCATTCATACGCAGTCACTGTTAACCTTTGTTTTCCATGATTACTTCTGTTTAACAGCCAAAGTGAAATGCGCCGCCCGCTGTCATCCAACGTACCACCGCCACTGAGCCACCTCCCACGTATCGCCTCCGCCATGTGATGCGTCATGGAAAGATATCCACAGACGACATTGGTCTTCTATGAATACTTATGCTTCACAGCCACGGTTACATGCCTCTTCCATTGCCTTCCGACCTCAGGATGCCACTGCGAGTATTCTCACGTCTCGCCTCCGCCCTGCCATGGCGTGCCATTGCATGATTTGCATCATCAGGTTCGCCATGACATCAGGTAAGTACGTGTGCGCTAATCACCTTCCCTTCCATAGATATGGTACGTACAGGCACCTCCAAGCGTCGCAGCACTGTTAGCCACCGTCCGCATTGCCACCGTGACATCGCCAAGTGAGTTTACACTTCCATACTCAGGTTATATCGTAGGTGAAGTGCACCCGGTCGCCGCCTCCTCGGGATAGTAAGTAGCCGTAGCACGTCCATTGTGTAGTGCTGGTTGCTCCGTAACATAAAAGCCTTCGTGAACGACCCAACGGCCCTTTTCAGGGCCACCCCTGTTCTATGCCTACGCACCTCCCCTATATGGGTAGCAGCACGGGAAACATAGGTGCAGTGGTTGGGTCCGTAATCTTCGGAACATTAAATTTTATGCCCGACACCCGCAACTACATTGCATTTCCTTCCATTGCGTGTGCCTACCAGACATTCGTTCACGCTTGCTACACCATCTGACTTTTGATCCAGTTAATGTTGTCTCAGCTTCCCATGAATCCGTTAGCGGCAACCTCGCGCATGGACCAGGTATCGCGCAGGAGTTGAATCGTGACAAGAGCTCTGTTAATTGGGAGAAAACCGTGGGGTGTTTATCCGTCAATGGCAGGCGGGCGAGGCAAGGAATGCGATTATCCGGTAATGCGTTATAGCAGCCGAGAGCCTGAGCGGGTGGTACAGTAATTGCTGTACTGGGTATAGGTTGACGAACTTGGGGGAAAAATCACCAGTGTTATTAAAGTTACATGCACATCCAAGCGTACTTAAGCCTCTGGCTGATAGCCTTCAGTGCGCTATGGCGGACTTATGGAACCAGTCCTCAAGAACGCAAGGCGCCACGTGAATGGAAGGGGGCGACTGTTGTTTGCATCCTTAAAGGGGTTATAAGTTCGTGCCGCTCTAAGTTTGGACGTGTTAGTTTCCCTACCATCATGCTGTGGTGCTTGGATAACCTTATAAGGAACAGGAATCGGGAGCACTGGACTGAGCACAATCTAATTACAGCGGAATATCATGACTTTATTAAAAATAAGTCTTGCCTTACCAATTTGCTGTGCTTTTCAGACGACATTACCTGATGTCTTGATAGCGCTATGTCCGCATAGGTGGGCTAAATGGACTTCAGTAAAGCGTTGGACTCACTGAATCATCCCTTTTTAAATGACAAGCTGACGTGGTGTGCATGGCTTCTCAACCATCGCTACGGCTCTGATTTATTACGTTGGCGGACATTCAGAGTCAGGGTTTTGGAAGGAAGTTCTAGTGTTGCCCTTTCTTACTGCGGTGTCCCGCAATGTTCGTCACTGCTTCCATTGTTGTTGCTTATGTAGATAATTGCGCTGGCGGCTCTTCCGGAGGGTCTCTGCGATATAAGTGCAGAGGACTAGAAGCTACTCAGTACCTATGTAGACTCTTACATTGGTACCTCATCGTCTCTGCATAAACCTCACCGTGAGGCGCGCCAAACGCCCCCTACCATTGGCAACTGAAAATTTTTCTCAGTCATCAAATATTAACAGCGATCACCTGGACGGACCACTTGGGGTAACATTCAACCTTTGTTCAGATATGCAACCACCTATGAAGTCGTATAAGGAACATCGCCCTTGAGGATGAGATCAGCAACGGTCTATGGAAAGTTCCCATCGCTTACGCTAACCTTCGCACCAACAGCGGCGGCGTTACATAACTACCACATGGAGGGTTAACATGCACAAGTTCGGATCCCCCACCCCGATTTAATTGCATGTGCCTTCCGTTAACAGTACGCCTCAGGAAACTCACACCATCCGTTCCCTTACACCGTCCAGGTAAGTCACTGCTCTGCACTCTCCTTAATGCCGATTTCATACCTCATGTAGTTTATTTGCCTCCCACATGTCCCCGGCTATCTGTGCTGTCACCTTGCTCTTCTAAACCATGTTGTGGTATCCATATCCCTGTCGGCCCGAAGTACAAGGCCCACTCACCAATGTCCTAAGGTATGCACCGTTTGCAGTCATGAAAATCAATTTGCAATCACACTTCGTGCGTCTTTTCATTGCAGGTACCTTGTGACTATATTCCACGGAAATGTACCGCCACCTGTTTGGAGGATCCACTAACCATTTCTCAGTGTTCTCGCTTCGTGGGTAATGAGCCATTAACCAGCTCACCCGCGAGGTCGATAATATTTGTGAATGGTTTAAACGTCATATGCGACCAGTGCATAAACCTATCATGGTGCGGTTTAACACACTATTGCATTTCGCCTTCACGAAGAATAACATCACCGTATATGTATGATGCAGTGACGCCTGCGCAACACACTCCTTGGAGTACCATTCCCAGCTACCGCAGTGGGGAAATCCACGTCAACGATACGGCTAGCAATACCACAGGTTAATAACCTATTGCGAACATCCCATTCCAACTTGTCTCATGTATTTGTTCCACGATGTACTGTTACCGTTTACCTATATTATGCAATGACAGGCATGTTACTAGGACCGACTCAGTTCAGGGGACGTATCTCTGTATCGTACCTCTGCTTTCGTTCATGAATGATATTTCCGGTCCGTATCTGCATTTGGAATTAAAAGGATGGGGTAATGCAGTCCACTGCACTGCTGACTTTACACCTGATTGGCAGAGTGGCTGGCTCCTCCCAATCAATCATCATGCACGGAAATACGGAGTACCAGTCCACGGGTTTGCAAGGGATTCAGAGAACGGCCGCACCGTGTTCACCCTGTTGTGGTAAGGCACCTTTTCAGTTCTATAAGTAACCGTACGCCCACTACCCAGCGGTAATGGTGAGTGCTGAAATGCATTCTCCGCTTACCTGTGCTTCCAAACCTTACGATGCGGATCCGGCATCTTAGCACCCGGGATCATCAACCGAAGTTTCATTGTGCAGGTTCCACTCCAACGAGCAGATTTACGTGATTCCGCAAGCGGTTAACGACAGCTTCCAGCGACCTCACACAATCAGTTACCCTACGCCAAATACGTCAGCCACTACTAACCTCCCTCATAATTTGGGCGTCTCGCCGTTGCTGGTACCTTATGAGGTATCCGCAAACCATTTCTCAATGTTCTTGCTTCGTGGTTAAGGAGACACTATGCACAACTCCCGCGAGGGCGGTAACCATTTCATTATCCTCCTATGAAGGATAACGTCAAGGTGGATTTTTCACACAGCGAGGCTTGCGGTATACGCCAACCAGCGTACCACTCAAATTTCCGGAGTTTTGACATTAACCTCTATGAAACGCGCACAAATACCCTGGGTTAGTGACCTATTGTGCACGTCACACTCACACTTGCAGCGTGCATTTGCCTCCCCATAGACGGCTTCGCTTTAATACTGCTATGCACCTGCAGATATAAGGTTTGCTCTAGGGACACATCTCAGCGTACATATCCATGTACTGTACGTCACTTTTTCACGTACATGTAAGGGTAACCGTAACATCTACCATCTCACTGAGCGTATGGTTGCAATAGCGATAACGCCGTACATAATTCATTCCACTTCATTTCATTTGTTCTGACCACCGGACAATTCTTCTGTTACATTTCCACGTTGCTTACGGTAATGTTGCTTCTCTTCGTTAACTTCATTCCGTTTGTTGCATTTTCTGAGTCACATCTGAACATTTTTACTTATCGCGGATTACTTGTTAGCCAACATACCTCATATGCTAATTTGGGGAAGATCTATGTCTGCATAGCCGTATTCTTTAACAGCTATATTTTATTTGTTACTGTTATTTCAAGTGCTTGGCTGTTGATTGACATATATATATATATATATATATATATATATATATATATATATGGTTGGCGGCATCCTGTTTCAGGTTTGCCTGTCACAGTGGCAAGCCACATATAATATATATCCATACGTACATATGTACATATATGTATAGGTATGGTGCGCTGAGGCTGGTGGTGGATAGATCCTGACAGATGGCCTACCCACTGCTGCTACGGTTGTTCCATTTGCTCATGTCCTGGGCGCCTTCTCGTGGCGACCGCTTGGTGGGATTTGGGCTTTGCCCTTCTCCCTGCTAAGATCCGGGACACCAATCCGCATGTGTCAGTGAATTGACCATGTGCTAGACCCGCTGCCTTTCGGGTGTTCATTTAATGGAAGGCTTTGGCTGAGGACCCGAGCCGTTCGCCTGTCAGGAGTGGGCGCACTGGTAGTATCCTAGTCCATCTTCTTCGGAGGTTAGGAAGTGGTCGATGGCCCACTTCCAGTATAACCTAGCCATGGGAGACAACAGGTCTACGGGTTATAATCTCACAGCTCGATTGGAGTAGAGCACGAGCGCCACGCATTGTCTCTGACGGTGAGAGGAAACCTCAGGGTGTTCAATGGTTTGCAACTGTCCGCCTCAAGCCAGGAAGCCCCTGGTCAAATTGGTGCAAACCAGGCAAAACCCACCTGCATCTGGCCGTGGTCGCAGGTGCGTATCCTACTACGGTCGCAAAACGTATATAAAACGTTCCAGAACCTCAAAGACTGCGTATGACGTCCGAAAAGCATATCACTATCTGTCTCTGCAATCACATTTCCCTGCTGCTCCCCAATGCCTTGTGGGTCAGACTATTAAGCCAAAGGCTCCGGATGGAGTCCCTCAAGCAAACCTCCGAAGCACAACTACCACCTCATGTGCGATTGCCCACCAATGCAATCGTATGCCTGCGCGCAAAGCACTCAGCATCGGGTGCTGGAACGTGCGCACACTACTGGACCGGAACTCTAACGAGCGCCCGGAGCGACGCACTGCACTGGTCGCGATGGAGCTGACGCGCTACAACATCGATATTGCGGCGCTCAGTGAAACCCGGCTCACTGAGCAATTTGCAAGAAGCAAGTGCTGGATACACATTCTACTGGATGGGTAACGCCGCCTCAGCACCACGTGAACATGGGGTCGGATTTGCAATATCCGATGGCCTCCATGGCCAGCTGGTGGGTGAACCAACAGGCATCAGCGCGCGACTGAGGACTGTTCGCCTACGACTCGGAAGAGGTAAGTTTGCTACTTTTATAAGCACGTACTTTCCGAACATGCGTTATCCTGATAACACGCGTGATCAGTTCTACACTGAGTTATCCTCCGTGATACGGTCTGTGCCGAGGAGCGACCGACTATTTCTGCTGGGTGATTTCAACACGCGTTGGGCATGATGCGTCAGCTTGGGCAGGTGTTATCGTTGCGCATGGCATTGGCTCAGCGAATGCGAACGGTGACAGGCTGCTCTCACTGTGTGCCACTCACGGCCTGACGATCACGAACACTCGGTTTGCACTGAGTGCGAGTGATATAGCAACCTGAACGCACCCACGGAGTGGTCACGCTCACCTGCTCGACTATGTCATCGTACGTCAGCGTGATATGCGTGAAGTGCGCATGACACGTGTACTGCGTGGAGCTGAGTGTGGCACTGATCACAAATTGGTTCGGACCAAACTGTACATATATTTTCTGGAGGACTGGAGGACTTTGGACTACGGAAGGCACGTTCTCTTGCCAATACAAAGCTTGAACAATCGGTCATTCTAAGCTCTTCAATCCGCTTTGACCGCTCGAATGGTCGTGGTTTCCCCTATCTCTAATCAATTTCACTACATACCCCGGGAGATCCGCTATTCTTTCTTCGGAACCTATCCTGTCCTCCAAAACTTCAACATATTTCAACGTATATTCTTCAAGACTTCACGTGGTTCTGCAGATGATCAACACATCATATCCAGAAAGAAGGCTTAGTTCCTGACCTACCGAGCTGGCACAGGAGAGGACCCAGGCACGCAATGGCCACTCGCATAACGAATCAGTCAGCAGAAAAATGGGATGCAACTTGACTGCGAATAACGAAGCAAAAAACGTTCAACAAGAAACCTAGCCAGTTGCAATTTGCCATTCAATGGATTGGCGGCAGTGTTTCAGGACGTGGTGGGTTTTCGCCTGGCAAGCGTTCTCCCTATAAAAAGCCACAAATGTCCGTTTAACAACACTGCAACTTAGCGAATGTGACTCGCCACCGAATAAAATCACAGCCCATAACTTCACACTGGCAGCTCAATTAGAACCTTCATACTGGATAGCTTGCTCTTCAATTATCTCCCAATGGATCACTCAGGATTTATCTATTATTACTCGAGGTATGACTGCGATATATGGCACAGCGATTATGTCCAAACAAATGGATCCCGATCCCACTACAACCAAATCGTTCTTTCGTATGTTCACCATCGCACAGTTCCAAGCATGGATATATGGATAATTTTCTACTGTCACTACAGTTCCCATAAAATGTCTGTACAGCTGTACATTCCTGATCATGCCTCTATTGGCGTGCCTCGCATAGTCGAGAATAAAATATTTATTTATTTATTTATTTAAATCAATTTATCGCACTCCCGCCGTGAACCGGCGTAAATTTAACATTCTTTCCATCGGTACTGTGGCGAAACGTACTCAGCTAGAGAAGGCCATGGCTGCACGCCTGTGTGGTGATGTGGACTGCATAGCCACATTGGGCGACCTGTGGCACCACATTCGCGACCAGGTGACAGCTGCTGTCAAGGAGACCATGGGCGCGCAAACTATAAGCAGCCTAATTGGTTTAATGACAACAATGTGACTATTGGCGCATTGGTGTCAGAGAAGAATGCAGCATTTGCTGCAAAGGTGGCAGATCCCAGTGACTTGGGGAAGAAGAGTCCGTTTCGCAAGCTTAGACGGCGACTGACCCTGGAGCTCCGTTGCATCAAAAATGCATGGTGGACGGAGAAGCCGAAGCAGATGGAATACTATGCGGAACGCCGCCAACACAAGGAATTCTTTAACAGCTTGAAGGTGGTGTATGGACCGAGATTGGAGCCACTGAGGACGCTGATCGATAATAGTTCAGGCGGTACCTGTACCCAGACTGCAGACATAATGCAGATCTGGCGAAATCACTTTGACTGTCTCTTGAACAACCGTTCAGAAATCGACTGGCCCACCTTGAATGGTCTGAAGCAGCACGATGTGAAGGCGAATCTGGTTGACACGCCGAGACTGGATGAGGTGAACCGAGCACTTGCTCCGCTGCGAAACGGCAAATGTGCCGGGGGTGACGGGATCCCACCTGAAGTATTGAAACACGGTGGACCCGCGTTGTTGACTGCGCTGCACTACTTGGTGCAACGCGTGTGGATTGAGGAGGAGGTGCCTCCTGAGCTGAAGGATGCCCTAGTGCTACCACTGTACAACGGCAAAGGGAGCAAGCAATGTTGCACGAATTATCGTGGCAGCAACTTGCTGAGTTGTGTGGGCAAGGTGATTGCCCAAATCCTGCTCAATCGCCTCGTGAGTCAGATTGTGGAACCTAACGTGGCGGAAGAGTAATGCGCATTCCGTTCGGGTCGCAGCACTATAGATATGGTGTTTGCGGCTCGTCAGTTGCAAGAGAAGTGCAGAGAACGACACCAGCCATTGTACTCGCTTTTTGTTGCTTTCACCAAGGCATTTGATACGGAGAACCGCGTGGCATTGTGGCTGGTGTTGAGTAAGTTTGGTTGCCCGCGTAAGTTTGTAAGTTTAATTGAATGTCGGCACAGTGGTATGCGAGCGAGGGTGCAGCTGAGTGGAGAGACCTCTGATGACTTTACAGTTGTCTTTGGTGTGAAGCAAGGTTGTGTCTTAGCTCCCGCCTTGTTTAATATATATCTTCATGCAATGATGTTCTGTGTTTTTGATGCGGCTTGTGCTTACGGTGTTCGTGTGGAGCACCGTATTGATGGTTGGTTGCTGAACATCCGTCGTTTTGGTGAGTGAACTCTAGTCTGTGAGACAACTATCCGTATGTTGCTGTTTGCTGACGAATGTGCATTGTTTTCACACAGCGCGGATGAGTTGCAGCACATGACTAGTGCTCTGGCTTTGACAGCGGCCAAATTCAGGCTCACCATCAAAACAAGCAAAACTGTCTGTCTCTTTCAGCCTTCACCGTAGGTGCAATCTTCAATATTGCCGCAAATCAACATTGGTGCTGAAGTATTAGAAACCACCTCCCGTCTTTGCTACCTTGGGTGTGTAATATCGACTGATCAGCAGCTGAACGGTGAGCCGCGTATCTACTTGTCGAAGGCAGCGGCGGCATTCAGGAAGCTTGAGTACCGAGTGAAGAACAACCATCAGCTTACTGTTGGCACGAAGCTGATGGTGCACTAATCCATGGTGCCGTCCGTTCTTCTATAAAGCAGTGAAACGTGCAGGATGTACCGCCGGGATGTGCGATATCTCGAGCGGTTCCATCAGCAGTGTCTGCGACCAAGTTTACGCATAAGTTGGGGCGACAGAGTTGCAGACACGGACGTTTTGCGCCGAAGTAGGATGTATGCAGTGGACGGCATACATTTACTGCGACACATAAGATGGATCGGTAAGGTCAGCCGTATGGATTCGACGCGAATACCGAAACAAATTTTGGCTGTTGAACTGTTCGCTGAGCTTGGCAATTTTGTTGCAAACGTTTCGTCACCAATCGAGTTGACATCGTCAGTGCGTAGTGGAGTGGCGTGCAATAGCGTAGAATAGCGTAGAGGAGCCTCGGTGAGAGTGCGCTGAGCGTGGCGTGCGTGCGTTTTTATACCGTCGTGGTTGGAAGCGGATCCTTGCAATCCTATTGGTTGGAACTTCGCTCCGTGTTCAGCTTGCTTAATGGGCAGATGACCTTGACCTCACCTCCTTTGTCCGCTTGCTCATGCGAGCGAGTCTGCCGCCAGTTCGGGTTGTCTAGTCACACGTTCCACCGGATTCAATCGATCGAGTTGTCGGTCTTTCGTCAGTAGCCTGGCGTATACTGCGTCAAGTTCGATGTGTCCATTGATTGCATGTGTTGTAGAGTACCAGGCTTCCAAAAATTCCCTCTCGTGTTTTGTATTTCCATGTGCTAGGATCTTTACACTCCCCAGATCGAAATGGTGACCTTCTTGATCTTCATGAGCAGAAACCAATGAGTGTGGATCGTGCCTTCTGACGGCCGCCTTGTGTTCGGTGATTCGTGTACAAAGTTTTCTTCCGGTTTGTCCGACGTAGATTTTATCGCAGTCACTGCATTTCAGCTGGTAGATGACATTGCATTGGTCGGCTTCATTGACTTTTCCTTTGGGTCTTGAGATCAATTTCCTTAGGGTGGCACTTGGCTTGTGAGCCACAGAGATTCCATGGGATTGAAGCAATCTTCCTGTTAGTTTGGAGACGTTCTTGATGTAGGGCAGCACTATCCGTTTGTTTGGTTGATCAGATGATTGCTGCTGTTGCTGAGGCATTCGTTTCTTTAAGCTTCTTCTGATGAAACTGCTCGGATAACCGTTGTTTCTAAACACTCGATATAGGTGATGCTCTTCCTGTTTCCGCGATTCGGCTGTGCTGCAGTGCGTTTCCGCTCTCTTGAACAAGGTTTGAATGCAGCTCTTCTTGTGATTCATCGGGTGATTGCTGTAGTAGTTTAATATCTGATCCTTATGAGTTTTCTTCCGATATACGCACGTTTCCATAGATCCATCTGTATTCTTAGTGACCAGTACATCCAAAAATGGTAGCTTGTTATCCTCCTCTATTTCAAGCGTAAATTTGATATCCTTGAATGTGCTGTTGAGCAAAGCATGAGTGGCCTGTACTCTGTTCCGTTTTACGATGACAAAGGTGTCATCCACGTATCGGATCCAGAGTTTCGGGCTGATGGACGGCAGTGCAATGCGCTCCAATTTCTGCATTACGGCTTCTGCAATGAGCCCCGAAATTGGAGATCGCATGGGTGTTCCTCTCAGTTGCTGGTATACTTGTCCATCAAAGCGGAAATAAGTGGTCATGCAGAGGTTCAGGAGTTCCCAAAAGCTTTCAGGTCGTATGGTTGTTGTGGGGCTTAGTTGCTTCTCAAGTAGTTCCAGCATGGTTTCTTTGGCCAATTCATGACTGATTGAAGTGAACCGTGCGGTGACATCGAAAGAAAGCATTATTTCGTCGTCTTCTATTCTGACACTTCGCAGTTTTTTGAGGAATTGTTCAGCATTGTTGATGCTATGTTCGGATCCGGCAACCAAATGTTTCAACCTCTTCCACAAATCCTTTGCTAGTTTATATGACGGGGTTCCGGGGAGCGAGACGATTAGTCGTAGTTGGACTCCATCTTTGTGTACTTTTGGTAATCCATAGAACAGTGCAATGTTTGTATCATCCGCTTTCATTCTCCATCTCTCTGTGGCGGTGAGCTCGTTCTTTGTTTGTAGTTTCTTCAGCGTTGCGTTAAACTGGTTGACCAGATTTGAACTTGGATCTTGATCGATCTGGCGATATGTAGTTGCGTATGATAGCAGTTCTTTGGCCTTGTGAATATACTTCGGTTTGTCCATTATAACTGTCATGCGCCCTTTATCCGCTGGTAGGATTACAATGTTCTCGTCTTTCCGTAAACGTCTGAGCGCATCCTGTTCCTCCTTAGCTAGGGTCTGGGTGAATTTATTCCGAGTAAGCACTGGGAAAACAGTCTGCCGTATCTGTTGCTGGGACTCGTCCGACAGTCCATTTGATTTCATTGCATGTTCTAATCTTGCAGTCATGAATTTTCCAAAGAAAACTTGCTGGAACTACTTGAGAAGCAACTAAGCCCCACAACAACCATACGACCTGAAAGCTTTTGGGAACTCCTGAACCTCTGCATGACCACTTATTTCCGCTTTGATGGACAAGTATACCAGCAACTGAGAGGAACACCCATGCGATCTCCAATTTCGGGGCTCATTGCAGAAGCCGTAATGCAGAAATTGGAGCGCATTGCACTGCCGTCCATCAGCCCGAAACTCTGGATCCGATACGTGGATGACACCTTTGTCATCGTAAAACGGAACAGAGTACAGGCCACTCATGCTTTGCTCAACAGCACATTCAAGGATATCAAATTTACGCTTGAAATAGAGGAGGATAACAAGCTACCATTTTTGGATGTACTGGTCACTAAGAATACAGATGGATCTATGGAAACGTGCGTATATCGGAAGAAAACTCATAAGGATCAGATATTAAACTACTACAGCAATCACCCGATGAATCACAAGAAGAGCTGCATTCAAACCTTGTTCAAGAGAGCGGAAACGCACTGCAGCACAGCCGAATCGCGGAAACAGGAAGAGCATCACCTATATCGAGTGTTTAGAAACAACTGTTATCCGAGCAGTTTCATCAGAAGAAGCTTAAAGAAACGAATGCCTCAGCAACAGCAGCAATCATCTGATCAACCAAACAAACGGATAGTGCTGCCCTACATCAAGAACGTCTCCGAACTAACAGGAAGATTGCTTCAATCCCATGGAATCTCTGTGGCTCACAAGCCAAGTGCCACCCTAAGGAAATTGATCTCAAGACCCAAAGGAAAAGTCAATGAAGCCGACCAATGCAATGTCATCTACCAGCTAAAATGCAGTGACTGCGATAAAATCTACGTCGGACAAACTGGAAGAAAACTTTGTACACGAATCACCGAACACAAGGCGGCCGTCAGAAGGCACGATCCACACTCATTGGTTTCTGCTCATGAAGATCAAGAAGGTCACCATTTCGATCTGGAGAGTGTAAAGATCCTAGCACATGGAAATACAAAACACGAGAGGGAATTTTTGGAAGCCTGGTACTCTACAACACATGCAATCAACGGACACATCGAACTTGACGCAGTATACGCCACGCTACTGACGAAAGACCGACAACTCGATCGATTGAATCCGGTGGAACGTGTGACTAGACAACCCGAACTGGCGGCAGACTCGCTCGCATGAGCAAGCGGACAAAGGAGGTGAGGTCAAGGTCATCTGCCCATTAAGCAAGCTGAACACGGAGCGAAGTCCCAACCAATAGGATTGCAAGGATCCGCGGCCAACCACGACGGTATAAAAACGCACGCACGCCACGCTCAGCGCACTCTCACCGAGGCTCCTCTACGCTATTCTACGCTATTGCACGCCACTCCACTACGCACTGACGATGTCAACTCGATTGGTGACGAAACGTTTGCAACAAAATTGCCAAGCTCAGCGAACAGTTCAACGGCCATCTGAACAACCTGAGCTACTAGCCTTTTATTCTATAGCCAAACAACTTTTATACGGTCAGCTGATTGTTAGGAAGCGGCATGCTGGGAAACCAAATTTACGTTACCAGGACATGAATAAAGTGAGCCTCGCACGTTCCAAGCTTGATAGCAGATCATGGGAATCGAATGCGGTTGATCATGGTGATGACGCGATCTAATCACGACGGCAGTTGCCGTGGTGCAGAAGAAATCCCTGACGCATGCAGAGAAGAGGCGACAAGTGCGGAAGCCACAAGCACCGATGAATTGTTCTCCATCGACATCGAGCGCATGGTGCTTTAGCACATGCGGTCGCGGGTGCCTTAGTCAGGTAGGCCTAGTCAGCCATGCGAGAGGTCAATCGGGACCACTGCTGAAGCGACGACGGGTCTTGCAGATAATACTCACACCCGGCGCAGCGTTTGTAGGTACGATGCATTCGATCTACTAACCGCAGGCTTGAATGCTATATCTCTTTATTTCAGGTGGTGGGTTTACAGCTTTTACCGTAATGCTTTTCTTTCTCATATAAATATCTCCCTGTACTCTATTCCATTAACTTGCACACTTCGCTTAAGCCAATTGTATTCGGTTTCCATAACATTTTTGTGTTCGTGGCATTCCGTGAACTATACTTCCTGACCTCGTGCACTTAGCTAGGATCTGTTTGTAAACCACTTATTACATATGATATTTAATTAAGGTTTATATCACCGTTTCCTTATGCATTAATCGAGTTTTTCTCTTTTTCTTTCTCTCTCTCAAGTGTTTGGCTGTTGTTTGATATCCCCGGTGTGGATGCGCTTGATGTGCATGTTGATTAGGTGCCTACCTGTCTATTACCTACTACCTCGTCCATACTGGCTCCAGGAGACAGTTGTTCGTTGTTGGAGGGGACGGGGTGCACGGTCCAGGTGGCCGTGCTAGGCTCGAAGTGTGGTTCCATGCAGTCAGTGTGGAGCGGACTACGGTCCAGCCACCGCCTTGTGTGCACTGGATTCCCAAATACAGTGTGCTTGTGTTTGCCTGTGAAGGAGTGTGGGCAGGCTCCGTTGATGAAACGTGGTTCCCATCCGCATGCCTCCCGGTCTTATTCCTTCGGGTTTACACTGGATATGGGGTGTGTGGTTGGAGCTGTGGGTGGTGAAGCGCAAGCCACCCTTGGTCTCTCTGTAGGCGCAGGCGTCCTGTGGCTGGCCACAGTGACAGGCAACTCCGAAACCGGATGCCGCCAACCATGTGCATCCGTCTTAATATCCTACGTATGCATATATCGATGTATATATATATATATGTGCTCGCTGTCACCTTTCTTCTTCAACTTCGGCATTGACGAAGTCATGGAGATTGCATTTACAGTACGTTACTTGGAATTTGTGGAGCTACGCCTAGGAGAACGACTTCTTGACTTGGAGTATGCAGACGACATTGCCCTCATCTATGACAGCTCCCAGACGTGCCAAGCTGCGCTGGACAGATTAGCACTGGCTGTCAAACGCTTCGGGCTTTGCTTTGCACCATCGAAATGCAAAGCGTTCCTCCAAGGTTGGCAGGGATCGCCTTCTGCTCTGACCCTTGGTGGGGATCATTTCGAAATCCTTCGGAAATTCAACTACCTGGAAAGTTGTGTCAGCCCCGTTGGGACCGAAGACGAGATCATGAACCGTATAGCGAAAGCTAGAAGTGCTTTTGCTAACCTACGCCACTTATGGCGTTGGCGCGACATTACTCTCGCCCTGAAGGGTAGAGGGTACAGTGCAGCGGTACGTTCGACCTTACTGTACGGTTGCGAAACCTGGCCCCTAAGATCAGCAGACATGAAGGGGCTAGTTACGTTCGACCAACGGTGCCTTCGCAGTTTGGCTGACATTTGGTGGTAACACCGCGTGAGCAACGAACATGTTCGACGCCTTGTTTATGGCACAGGAAGAGGAACTGCACCGCTCAGCACCGTCATTTCACGCACTAGCCTCCGATGGCTGAGCCACGTGTTGCGCATGCCAGTTCACCGACTTTCACGACGTGTTTTGTTTACTGGCCGGGCTGTGGATGGAAGAAGAGGAGGGGCGGCCAAGCGATGACGGTCGAGAGGAATGAAGGCCCTCAGAGCTGGCCTCGGTTGGAGCTTCACGCCTCCCTGGTTGGGGTCCAAAGGACGGTGAACACGTTTGGCTGGACATTGCAAGGAGCCCACCTTCCGTGAGTTTCTTTGTCCCTCCCCATCCCTTTTAGCCTCCTCTCCACCTACGATCTCGTTCCATTGTGTAAAACATAATAACTTTTTTGTCTGGTATCCGGAACGATGCCTATCCGTTGCTGGTTGCTCAGCTGGCACGCAACTGTTGTGTTTATTTTCCTGTATGTGTTGCGGCACAGTAAGTGAGGTGTTTCCCACCTCTGGCTGACGTGTATAATGATAATAATGATTTCCAAAACGGTGTAGGCTACCGGCATCAACAGTGTGCCGGTACTTTGTACCAACGCCATGCTGCCACGCGACCACTATCAGTTTTGCGTGATTTGGCTATACTGCGAGGTGGCTTGCATTTACGCGGATTTGAACTGGTGACCTCCGGATTAGAGGGCAGAAGCCTAATGCTTTTGACCACCGGCCGAAAATGGTGACTGAGTTTAAGCTTCGTTGTGTGAAGATCATCGTCTGTTTTTATCGTGCACCAACTTCCGACACAGCACCCGTCGCAAGCTTACCTGGCACTCACCAGCGTCTGACCAGTCAATGCATCCATATTGATCACGTGGGAAGCAGTTACTGTTAAGGAAGCCGTGTACCAAATAGTTGCCCGATTTCAGGCACATGCGTAGACTCCGATCATACACTTATACATATCTATCTCCCACTTCTGTTCGGCCGACGCCCGCGACAACTGTGAACGCCTAGGCCCGCCGCCTACAGGGAAAACTTTCCCCGAGCTGTTATTTTGTACAACTGTGAGACCCGACCTATTCGCTCGGGAGACATGAAACGATTTTCCTTTTTGACAATTGTTGTCGGCGAAGGACTGCTTGTGTGTGTTGTCAGCGTCGCGTAAGAACCTGGAAATCCGCTAGGGAGTGCTTGGGGCGAACACCACTTGCCTCCAAAACGTATTCTCTGACACCACATACGTTGGTTCGGCCACGTAGTGCCCATTACAGCTTATGGCCTTTCTCGTTGAGTGGTATTTACGCTTCCCGGAAACGATTGGAAAAAATATCGCGGTGGACAGTCCCAGACGTAGGGAACGTGCATGAAGGCAACCTCAAACTTAGCGTCAATCGGACCGGTCTGCCATCCAGGCTGTGGACCGGACGACTTTAGCACCCAGTGGTTTGCAAAATTAAATGTAATGGCCTGCAATAGGCAACGCTGGAGCCAATGTTGTTCTGCCGCATCATCTGTTGGTTGGTGTCCAACCAAAAGCAAACTCAACATCGCGATGCACAATTACCGTATTCACGTGCGGACCGATCGTACTTTGCATGCACAACGTGCTCACGCATACAAGGCTGTCAGCAACTGAAGTTTATACAGGACACAATAGGACCGTTTTGTTAAATATCTTCGGGACTTTCACTGTCGTTTTCTACCAGTTAATGGGCATTCTCAGTTATTTCGTTCCACCGCAGATCAGATGGACCATGATGACAGCGTTTTCACGAAACGGGACAAAACCATTGGAGCCGGCCGCCAAAATCAGAGGAGTAATGCACCTTCGTGTATGAAGCTTTGCATAAAAAGCCAGATTAGTACGAGGCAAGTTAGTTATGATTAGCAATACCCTATTCCTGAAACATTGGTACTCGGATATTAAGAGGAGAGCACTAGAGCAAATACATCAATTTGGCTCCTTGTTAGTGTTCAACGATTCAGTTGGGTTAGTCAAACAACGTGGATGAATATGCCCAGATGGGGAGTTAAGGCAAGGTGAGGAGTCTAACGGTTCCTAAATCTCGATGTCACCCTAATCTGATCGAGCAAGATCTGTTGAGACTTCCGGACTAGCTGTGAGGCTTGATGAACTCAGGGACTCCAAGCCTTTACTTTCAGATAATGTCGTCAAAACAGTGGTATGACGTTTCGGTTTGTTTCCTTCAGAAAGCACTTGAGTATGTAAATTGTCAGGTGGGCATGGCCCAACAAAATCTCCAATATTTTACAGTGAGTAAGTAATAGGATGTATCCAATTTGCGTTTCTTTTTAGTATTCACCTTAGGTGGAGCTGTTAGATTGACATGGTCGAGTAGATAAAATAACAATGATTATGTGAAGAGAGCATGCGGTGTTTTTGTTGGCTTCTTGTTTTTGCACCCTGTCAGATTGACATGACCGAGACAATTTTTGAATGCACACAGAATATGTGAAATGTAAACATTCGCGATTACGTTTTTCTACTCCTGCAACAAGGAGTTTTATTTTCGGCGCTTCCGAATATGGGACGAAGCCACGTCATCTGGCATATGTTGTTTGTGTCATATATTATTAGCACATCTAAAGGCAATGATTTCAATATATTTTGCATAGTGCGAAAAGCCTCCAAATTTGTCTTACATCTGGTTGAGTTCTCACTTTCCAGCAATTGTATGGTGACTTGCTCCACAACTAAGCTTACCTTGCCGGAAAAATTCGGAACATACTTTTAGTTCCATCTTTTGTGCAAACAGTGATTAACCTTTATTTCATATAGTATAGGTAGAGGTATTTTGTAATGTAAGGGCTCCCCTGATTGTATATACCGGGACGGTCTCACATTGGACACAATAAAAGATTTAATTAAATGTATAAAATCAAAACCTTTCTGCTCTCTTTTGTTGATTTATTTCGGTTTGTGATCGATATGATCATGAATAACTCTCCCATCGCCTACTTTTCCCGGAATCTATGTTATGTTAGACGGCATCATCATCAACAGCAGTATATCAGCCATTTGACCTGATGCTTCGCTGCCATAATAGTAGTGTGTCAGATGTACGCCGTAACGGCGCTTCGCTGCCGCGCGACCATAACCAATCGCGCGCGCGCTGAGTATACCGCGAGGGCGCTCACCCCTACGCGGATTCGAACCGGTGACCTTATGGTTGCAAAGCAAACGTGCAGACCACTCGGCCACCGGGCGACCTACGCTGCTATACAAACATGAGGACAGGAGATAAAGAATATGGAGAGGGAGAGAAAGCGGACTTACCTGAAAACCTTAATGACCTAAGCAAAGATTCATGGTCAAGGCGCCTACATCTTGTGTAGACAACATACCGTCACAAACAACTGGCTATCGTGCAAAGATAAGGCGGCATCGGCGAGACAGCTTCCTTGCGGCTTTCACTGCCACGAGTCATAATCAGCCATTAACCCGCAGATAACACAGCACCAAACACACTTTAAACACGCAATCCGATTAGGAGACAGCAGCAGACGCGCCACTGGTGTCTACTGCGAGCCATGTCCTGTAAAGTCTCTAGCCAACCACAAGGCCAGTCACGTGGACTCTAGCCCGGAAGGCGAGACGGAACGATGGCACCCAGTTTGGTCGTCAATGACTTCATTTCCCGCTGTCAAGTCAACTTCTGTCCACCGCGAAACTTGCGCCACCCCACACTTAGCAAACTAAACAAGGCCATCTTATGTACCCTGTGACCAAGCATACGTAGCACGTGCTCGAACCATGGAAACTTATTCAGGGCTATCTGTTGTTCTAGGCAGCTAGCATGATTATCACTACCTCATACTGGCCTACGCCCATCATCATTGCGCACACGCTGGTGCCATCCGACACCAGCAATGCTTCGCAGACAACGATGATCAAAGACTTGAAGACGCCTCAGATCTTCAGACCAAAGGGGCCAAGTCTCAGTACCATACAACAGAAAGGCCCTTACCATGGCCTTGTATACCCGGCCTTTCAGACGGAGGGAAACTCCATTCTGTCGCCAAAGATGACGCAGGTTCAAGAAGGCAGCTCTGGCCTTTGCTATGCGTGAGCACACGTCAGTTTCTATGCGCCCATCGTTGCTGATGCAACTGCCAAGATAAGTAAAATGATCAACCACTTCGAGTTCCTCGTTAGCAAACGTCAAGGGGTCATCAAGCGTCTGGTGGTCCTGCAGCAACACTTTACACTTTGAAGGTGCGGAGTGCGTACCAAATAATGGGACCATTCTGGACAGCCTACTCAGGGTTGATAGCGCGGCCCAAACATCGTCGAAAAACAAGACAATATCGTCCGCATAATCTAGATCAACTAACCTTTCACCAGGCAGCACTTCAACGCCTACATCGTGAGATTCCGCAAAGGCACACTCCATGATAGAATCCACGACGAAATTGAAAAAATGTGGAAATCGGACAACCCTGACGAACGCCACTATTGGTCGGAAAGCTATCCGATAAGACACCGTAGACCCTGACGGGGTCTGTAGTGTTCGAGTATAGAGCACGAAGGATGTTCACATGTTTCGGGGGGACACCTTTCCGCGCAAGTATTTAGTACAGAATCAATAGATTGACTGAATCGAACGCACCCTTAAAATCGAGGAACACAGCTATCGTCGGTCTGCGGTATGCGTGCCGCTGCTCCAGCACCTGCCACAAAGTGCATATATGGTCTATACAGCCACGTCCTGGGCGGAAACCGGCCTGCTCTTCCCTAATCAGAGATTCTCGTACCGCAGCGAGACGACGAAAGATAATCGACGCCAACAATTTTGTCGCAACTGGCGTTAGGCTAATACCCCTGTGGTTAGAACAGTCTGTGCGACTGCCCTTCTTGTAAATTGTCACTATAATCGATTCGCTCCAATTAGCCGGGACACTCTTGCTTCCAGATACATTCGAATTCGGAGGTCAGTGGTTTGCAGAGGACCTCACCTCTATCCTTAAATAGTGCAGGTGGGAGGGAATCCGGGCCAGCGACAAGAAAGCGATTGAGGGCTGTAATCTCGTTTCGGACCTCGGCCTCTGACGGAGGCTCTAAACTAACCGTCCATCGATCGTCCTGCATCTGCTGAGTAGGAAGGGGCCCAGGAGCTGGGGGCCAGCTGAACTGATCTTGAAAGTGTTCCGCCCAACGAGTCATCCGGCGCTCCTTATTGTGTATCAGCGCACCTGCGCTGTCTCTGATTGTCTCACAGAAGCCCGCTTTTCTGGGAGCAGTGGTGCGGATTAGCTGGAGGAGCTTGCGGTAATTGGCTATTGCTCTAGCCTCCTCCATTTCTTGAGCCCTACTGGTCCACTAGGCATCCCCGTCAGCACGTAGGCTCCACTTTAGATAACGCCTAATAGCCCGTCTGGTCACATTGTGCTCAGAGCCAGTCGGGAGGTTTCTTCTACATTCCAACACATTTACCGACCTCTCGGATATCCAGTGACTGGTGCGGTGACGATGGATAGTGCCACAAACAGCTGCTCCTGCGTCGTGCATGGCAACCGGGAGCCTATTCCACTGAAGCTCAGTATCATTCGGACAATACAGCGGAAGTTCGGTATGCAGTGCATCTTGATAGGCTTGCTTGACCGAGGGCTGATACAATTTCTCAGTTGCCAATAGAAGAGGACGCCTGGTGCTCCTCCAGGTAAAGTTCATGGAGCAACGACAGCGTACCGCGGCATGATCATAGTCGTCACAGGTACTCTAGTACGAGCAGCAATCCAGGATGGAACCACGCCATCTGTAACTTATGGCTATGTGGTCAATTTGGGCCCATCGCTGGTCATCTACAGGAGGACGCCAAGTGGCACTTCGGCGCCCACTGTGTCTAAATGCAGTGATACTAAAAACAAGTGGTGCTCCGCACTTAGTTGCAGCAGCCGCTCACCGTTGTTAGTCCGTTCAGAGTTAAGCCCACATTTACCACCCAGCTGAGCTTCTGAGGAGCTCATACGCCTTACTTGTGTGTTCATATCCCCTGCAAGTACTATAATATCTGAACTAGTAGCACTACGTAATAGCGCATTCAGTTCCTTGTAGAATGCGTTCTTGACAGCATTTGAACTGCAGTCGGTGGGAGCATAAACGGAAATCACGAACAACAGCGTTTTGTGTTGCCTCGTGAATCCCACCTTAGCTGATGTCGTCAAACGGGCTGCACATAAGCGGATGTTCACCGGAATCCAATCAACCAACGATGACTCAGTCTTGGAGCTGCGAATGATATCTACACCAGCTTGACCCGTGAGTGCTGCATCGGCGTCTCCGGATGCGTTCAACCAATAAAGAGAGGATAAGCCTGGTGCAGTTAATTCAATAATCCCGTTAGGATCGTTGATCCTAGTTTCGGACACACAACACACATCAATACCCAGTATGTCCAAGGTGCATACGAGTGCTGCCAGTTGGCCTGTTCGTTTTAAAGTGCGAACATTGAATGTCGCCATGGAAACGGGATAGCGTGGCCTTATAAGGGACTTTTGCCAATAGGCATCCGATGGGTGCTGTGGGATGGTGGCTGCAGATGGTTGTACTGCAGTGGCATTTCAGTTGCGGTCAAATAAGCTGGGAATGATAGAAGGAAGGTTATTGATGGGGTCGGGAAGGAGTATGAGTAAAAGGTGGAAAAGATAGGAGGCGCCAGCAGTAGCATGTTTTCGCTTATCTGCCCTGCTGTATGCAGCTGATAAGGTGACCCTTGATAATGTACGCGACGGCCGATGCAGGATGAAGTTTATGTTTGAAGAAAATGTCATGGTTGTTTGTGGGCTGGGATACTGCCAGGACGCCCAGTCCTAGCCAGAAGGACGATTAGGGCCCTTATCCGAAGCCGTTGGCTCAAAAGCCTGTCCGCAAGACAGCGGGGAGTTGGCATTGATTTAGTTTTACAGAAATGGACGCCGTCCTATTTCAAACCCCTAATCTGGAGGACCAGGAGACTGAGTTTGTCTGACCTCTGTATGTTTTTATGTATGTATTTTGCGGATGGACTGGGGCGACAGAGTTGCATACATGGAAGTTTTGCGCCGAAGTGGGATGCATGCAGTTGACTGCATACTTTTACTGCGACACCTGAGATGGCTCGGTCATGTAAGCCGTATGGATTCGGCGCGGAAACCGAAACAACTTTTATACGGTCAGCTGAGTATTGAGAAGCGGCGTGCTGGGAAACCAAAGTTACGTTATCACGACATGATTAAAGTGAGCCTCAGACGTTCTAGTCTTGATTGCAGATCATGGGAATCAAAGGCGGTTGCTCGTGGTGATAGCGCGATCTAATCACGAAGGCAGTTGCTTAAGTGCGGGATAAAGCCCTCATGCATGCAGAAGAAGCGGCAAGTGCGGAAGCAACAAGCACCAATGAATTGTGCTCCAGTAACAACAAGCGTATGGTGCTGTAGCACATGCAATCGCGAGTGCCTTAGGCAGGCAGTGCAAGTGTGCCATGGGAGAGGTCACTCGGGACCACTGCCGAAGCGACGACGGGTCCAGCAGTGAACGTAGGCAGCACCAGCGCAGCGTTTGTAGGCACGCTGAATTCGATTTGCTAACCGCATGCTTGCATGCTAAGTCTTTTTATTTCAGGTGGTGGGTTTACAGTTTTTACCTTAATGCTTTTCTTTCTCATAAAATATCTCCCTGTACTCTATTCCATTAACTTGCACACATCACCTATGCCAATTGTATTCGGTTTCCATAACATTTTTGTGTTCGTGGCGTTCCGTGAACTATACTTCCTGACCTCGTGCACTTAGCTATGATTTGTTTGTAAACAACTTATTACGTATGCTATTTGATTAAGTTTTATGTCACCGTTTCCTTATGCATTAATCGGGTTGTTCTCTTTTTCTTTCTCTCTCTCTCTCTCAAGTGATTGGCTGTTGTTTGATATCCCCGGTGTGGACGCGCTTGATTTGCATGTTGACAAGGTGCGTACCTGTCTATTACCCACTACATCGTCCATACTGGCTCCAGGAGACAGTTGGTCGTTGCTGGAGGGGACGGGGTGCACGGTCCTTGTGGCCGTGTTAGGATCAAAGGTGGTTCCATGCAGTCAGTGTGGAGCGGACTACGGTCCAGCCACCGCCTTGTGTGCACTTGATTCCACAAATACAGTCTGCTTGTGTTTGCCTGTGAACGAGTGTGGGCCGGCTTCGTTGATGAAACGTGGTTCCCATCCGCCTGCCTCCCGGTCTTATTCCTTCGGGTTTACGCTGGATATAGGGTGTGTATTTGGAGCTGTGGGTGGTGCAGCGCAAGCCATCCATGGTCCCTCTGTAGGCGCAGGCGTCCTGTGGCCGGCCACAGTGACAGGCAAATCCGAAACCGGATGCCGCCAACCGTATATATGTGTGTATACGCATAATTATACATATATATTCATATATCGCATATATATACGCATACATATGGATTCAGGTGCTTATATATGGACATAATCATACATACCTCCGTACGTATATTTCGTTGCGGTGCATGATATTGCATACTTAGATGGTTGGCCGCAGCCGGTTTCGGATTTGGCTGTCACTTTGGCAAGCCACAGGACGCCTGCGTCTACAGGGGGACCATCGGTGAGTTGCGCTGCACCACCCACAGCTCCATCCACCCAATTCATATACAGTGCAAACCCGAAGAAATAAGACCGGGAGGATTGTGGATGGGAGGCACGTTTCAGCAACAGAGCTCCCCACACTTCTTCACAGGCAAAAGCAAGCACACTGTATTTGGGAAGCAGTCGCACACAAGGTGGTGGCTCGACCTTAGTCCGCTCCACACTGAGTGCATGTAACCACTCTTTGAGCCTAGCACGACCACAAGGACCGTGCACCCTGTCCCCTCCAGCAACGACCAACTGTCGCCTAGTGACAATATGGACGAGGTAGTGGGCAATAGACAGGTATACACCTTGTCAACCTGCACATCAAGCGCAGCCTCACCGAAGAAGCCAAACAACAGCCAAGCACTTGAAATAACAGTAACAAATAAAATATATCTGTTAAAGAATACGGCTACGCAGACATAGATCTTCCCCAAATTAGCATATGAGGTATGTTGGCTAGCAAGTAATCCGCGATAAGTAAAAATGTTCAGAAGTGACTCAGAATATGCAATAAACGGAATGAGGTTAACGAAGATAAGCACTATTACCGTAAGCAACATGAAAATGTAATGGAAGAATTGTCCGGTGGTCAGAACAAATGAAATGAAGTGGAATGAATTATGTACGGCGTTATCGCTATTGCAACCATACGCTCAGTGAGATGGTAGATGTTACGGTTACCCTTACATGTACGTGAAAACGTGACGTACAGTACATGGATATGTACGCTGAGATGTGTTCCTAGAGCAAACCTTATATCTGCAGGTGTATAGCAGGATTAAAGCGAAGCCATCTATGGGGAGGCAAATGCACGCGGCAAGTTTGAGAGTGACGTGCACAATAGGTCACTAACCTATGGTATTTGTGCGCGTTTCATAGAGGTTAATGTCAAAACTCCGGAAATTTGAATGGTACGCTGGTAAGCGTATACCGCAAGCCTCGCTGTGTGAAAAATCCACCTTGACATTATCCTTCATAGGAGGATAATGAAATGGTAACCGCCCTAGCGGGAGTTGTGGTTAGTGTCTCCTTAACCACGAAGCAATAACACTGAGAAATGGTTTGCGGATACCTCATAAGGTACCAGCAACGGCGAGACGCCTAAATTATGAGGGAGGTTAGTAGTGGCTGACGTATTTGGCGTAGGGTAACTGATTGTGTGAGGTCGCTGGAAGCTGTCGTTAACCGCTTGCGGAATCACGTAAATCTGCTCGATGGAGGGGAATCTGCACACTTTCGCCGCTGTGCAGAAGCCATCATAGAACTCGATTTGCAAGTGAAGTTCGGAGTTGTGGTCGACCTGCGTTGTGGGAAACTACGGGACGGTACTTCGGCTTTAGGCATATCCTGGGAACTTGCTTTAGTCCTTTCTCCCGGGCTTCTCTTTCACATAACTGACTACTCACACTACCGTTCATTGCTCAGACAACTTCCGTCCCTACTTTGAGCAAGTAGCAATACTTCGGACCGTTAACACGATGTACGCCAACATACCATTACCACCGGTCTGCCAGTAATTGTTAAACCTCGACGATTGCGCTTTGTAAAGCTTCAGGCTGCTATAAAGAATTCCAGCGCATGCTTGATCCCGGCATCGTTCGTCCTTCAAAGAGCTCCTTTGCATCATCTCTCCATCTGGCGAATAATGACAATGTGTTGGCTACCGTGCTTTCAACAACGTCACTCGGCCGGACAAGTATCATATCCGGCATATCCACGATTTTTTCTTGGACTAGCTGGAATGTCAATCTTTACCAACCACAACCTAGACAGAGCCTACCATCAGATCCCAATGGTGGAGGAGGCCATCGCAAAAACTGTTGTGAGCTCTCCATTTGGCCTTTACTATTTTCTTTGTATACCTTTCGGCCTCCGAAACGCAGCGCAGTCTTTCAAAAGCTTTATGGACTAGGTCTTCTGTGGCCTTGATTTCATCTACGTTTACTTTGAGGAGGTTTTGATCGCATATGCCACACCTGATGAGCATTCATCACAACTCCGAATGGCTTTCGTCCCCTTGAAAACAGCAGTATTATCATCAAACCGGACAAAACATATTTGATCAGCCCACTGTGGAATTTCTCGGTCACAAGATCGATGGTGAAGGTATTAAAATTCTCCCGGATAAATCCCAAGCGATCCTCGATTATCCGATGCCTTAATCTGTCCGAAGCCTAAGCCGATTCCTCGGTATGCTCAACTATTACGGCTAATGCATTTCCAGCTGTACTGCTCTACTTCACCCGCTTACCGACATACTGAAAGGAAACTCAAAGGCGTTCACGATAACCCCAGAAGTTGAAGCTTCTTCCACGGCCGTCAAGCAGAAATTTAGCGACGTCACCTCTTTCCATCACTTGACCCCACTGAGGAGACTACCGATGTCCTTAAGAAGGATGCTTCATTTTCCACTGCAGGTGCAGTTTTGCAACGGTTTATTTGATAACTAAATTTCAACCACTGTCATTTTTCTCACGAAAACAAGCATCTGCTCAGGTCAGGTAAAGCGCCTTTTGTCGTGAACTGTTCGCCATGTACTTGGCTGTGAAACATTTCCGTCACCTTTTAGAAGGACGTCGTTTCGTACTCTTGACAGATCACAAGGGACTGGCGCGCGTTTTTCGTTCTGCCTCGGTCCGTTACTCACCTCGAGAAACGCGTCATCTGAGCTATCTCGCGCAGTTCTGTGTTTATGTCCGTTATATCGCCCGTCCTAACAACGCTTTTGACGATGCATTATCCTGCGCCCATATGAACCAGTTGTCAGCAACCCCCATCGGCCTGGAGAGAATAGCGACCGCTCAAAACCATGAGCCTGCGCTTGTCCAACTTTGATCAAACCCGTCTTTGAAAGTCACGCAGTTGCTCTTAACTGTCACAAAAGAGCTTACTGTAATCTTTCAAACGGTAAGCCTAGACCCTTTGTCCAACGATCAGTTGGTCGAGCCACTTTTGCTCATTTTCATGCTCTTTCACACCAGAATTCGCTCCAGCGTAATGCCCTTTACCGACCGCTTCTTTTGACACAATATGTGTTCAGACATTGGGCTAAACTTTGTCTTAGTTGCCAGACCAGTAAAGTTTATCGTCACACAGTCACTACCCTACATACATTTTCACTACCCAATGCAAGTTTTAGACACATTCGCGTACATATTGTTGGCCCACTACCTCCTTCCAACGGTTATAATCATCCACCAACGTTTGCTGACCGCTTTACCTGTAGGCCTCAAGCCGTTCCTTTACGTGATACATTTACCGACTCTGTTTCCCGTGCTCTTGTCGATTCTTGGATTTCGGTGTTTGGTGTTCCATCCACCATCACTACCGACAGAGGGACTCGGTGCAGTTCCACATTGTTCGCTGACCTGAGTCGTTTATTAGGCTGTACTCATGCAATAACAACCGCGTCTCCCCGCTGCCAATGGCCTTGTCGGGCGCTTCCATCGACAATTTAAAGCTGTCATCATAGCTGGTTCACCCTATTCACGCTGGTCTGAGCGACTGCCTGCAATCCTCCTTGGCCTTCGCAATACAACCAAAGAGGACATCGGGTGCGGCGCTGCAGAACTCGTGTTTAGCACGGACCTCAGATTACCTGGCGTGGTGGTATTTGATTCTCGCACCACCGGAGAACTAGACCCATTTCGTAGGCTGAACCCTTCAAACAGCATTTTCGATCCACTCGGCCAACGTCTACGCGGCCTCACAGACGTGTCCAGCAAATCCGCCTCGTTACGCACAATTGCCACTTGTTTTCATCCGCCTCGACACCGTGCGAGGAACTTTAACTCTGCCTTCTGAAGGCCCGGACCAGGTGTTATCACGGAAACACAAGTATTTTGTCTTACATAAGAATAGATAAAAGAATCCATGAGCGTCGACCGACTCAAAATAAGTTCCTATGAACATGGTTGGCGGCATCCGGTTTCGGATTTGCCTGTCACTGTGGCAAGCCACAGGACGACTGCGCCTACAGAAGGACCACGGATGGCATGCGCTGCACCACCCACAGCTCCAACCACACACCCCATATCCAGTGTAAACCCGAAGGAATAAGACCGGGAGGCATGCGGATGGGAACCCATCGATGGTCCCCCTGTAGGCGCAAGCGTCCCTGCCAATCTTGGAGGAACGCTTTGCATTTCGATGGTGCAAAGCAAAGCCCGAAGCGTTTGACAGCCAGTGCTAATCTGTCCAGCGCAGCTTGGCACGTCTGGGAGCTGTCATAGATGAGGGCAATGTCGTCTGCATACTCCAAGTCAAGAAATCGTTCTCCTAGGCGTAGCTCCACAATTCTAAGTCATGTCCTGTAAATGCAATCTCCATGACTTCGTCAATGCCGAAGTTGAAGAAGAAAGGTGACAGCGAGCACACATATACATATACATCGATATATGCATACGTAGGATATTAAGACGGATGCACATGGT
>OX104064.1:72101123-72309236 GCA_944474145.2 Dicrocoelium dendriticum | reverse complement strand
AGTTAAGTGGGCCGGCCTTTCAGTCGCACTTTTCTAAGAGGGCTTAATTGTTAGCCACTACTGTTATTTTCCTTGTTTCCACCCTCCACTTTTACGATCTAATTTTGGCTTGCTTATTCATTTCCATGAGCCCGCTACTAATGGATACTCGAAATGCGGTGATGTGACCAAAGAAAATGGATCAAATTTCCTCTAGTGGTGCATTTTCCATCGAAAATAACACAATCCATTGGCATAATAGATTGATCGTTTACTAATGGAATCAGGCACCTCAAGGTTTGGCAGCGGTAGCCGGTGAAAATCGCAGAATTCGTACATAAGCTACGGAGACCCAAACTACTGCTTTCAAAAATGTCGACGCCTACGAAATGTTTGTATTTATGCCTGCTTTACTGTTCGGAAAGATAAACACGATCAAATGCAGTTGTTAACGATATTTCTTCTCCATGCATGAGCATATATATTATGTACAATTTGATCTGATCCCACGCAGGAACAGCATCTAGCGCTTGTCTAGAAATATCCCTATATTTATTTATTTACTATTGAATGAAATACGAAATGCAGTAGAATAACCAGTAATGTGTGTATAAATCATTTCTTGTGCACTAGGTTTAACGGGATAACATTGCTTTGACTACGCCGCAGGTTATTCCCGGCTAGAGGCAGAAACTGTAGCACGCTATTAGGAGAATGACGGGAATTTTAATACAGGTTGCTATGTCTCTGTACATCCGCCAATGCTAACAGAAAAGCGAGGCTTTAATGGTGCAAATAAAGATGCGGAACTTTGTCATGATCAGTTCCTAAACCAAAGAAATGTAACATGAGGGTGTCGGTTGTACAAATGAGAAAATGGCTAAAATGAGGAAAATAAGCATATAACGGACATGAGGCAGCTAATGTTGCTGCTAAATGCTGTAAGAGTATCCGCATAACCTGAGCAACTGAAGGGTCATTGTAACATGTCAGCGCCATGTGTGTTACAGGAAGTATGTAGCTGGATATTTGATTATAAATTTCCGTAACGACTAGCTATGTTAAAAGAATGCGCATGTCTGTGCATATATAACTAGTAATACCAGTATACCTAAAGCTGTATGTGTATATATTCATACAGCGAAACCACACATTTGCTTCCGCTTACATGCCACACCTTCCATTTACTTTTATTTTCATATTGCATACATCATGAGTAACTTTTCGACGAAAGTATATACATATAAATGTATCGATGCTTGCAATATTCATCCTTCGTTCCTGCATTGGAGTAAATAATGGTGTGTAGCAATCAGCAATTATCCCTAGGGACCAAATACTCTACAACGCTACCTTGCTTTGGGAGGAACTTTGGAAGTCCGTGGTTCAAAACCCAACAACCTGAGCTGCAACTCTCCAAACTTTTGCTTGTTCGTGTAAACTGAACAAGCCTAGCAAGTAAATGATCAGCGCTTTTCATGATATTGATACTAAACGTTCTGTCCCACCTATTATTCACGAGAGTGTGCGTAGCTATATTCCCTGCTGTTCATCCGTACTAGTGAACTTACCTGCGCTTAGGAAAAGGCAACTATTTTTGAGCTAAGTGTTGGAGAAGATGCCAATCGTATACCGTTATCAGGCTGTGTGAAACCAGTGTTGCATAAAACAAAACAGGCTCCATTTTATTTCAAGTTGGATTGCGTAGCAAGTTTTCAGGGTTACAGAGTTGTAGATGTATTTCGCCGTCTGTATGGGTGAAACATTAAAAGTAATGATTTGCTGTTCGTCATATTCCGATTATAAATTAAAACCTGTAATTATGTGCCGTGGACGCACCAGAGGGCTGTTGGTCGTCTAAGCATTCCTGTTAATGCTTCTAATCTTAGTTGCATTTAAACAGGTTAATTGTAGAGTTCAAACCAGTTGCTTTGGGATCGATGCAAGTCAGCGAATGGTTCGTTTGACAAAAATTTGGTTTGTTATGGTAGTAATCGGTTTTTTCCTTATGCAGTAAGGTTGACAATAACATCGGCTACTTTAGAGTTGCTGGGTGTGGAATCGGTCACGATTACCCCAAAAAGCTTGCATACAAGAACTTACTTGATAAATTTAAAAGGCACTCTTATTAAAAAACACTTTGTCTTGCTCCTGATATTATATACGCGGTTATTTGAACGCTTTCACCCTGCTTTGCCCACCGAACCATGCCTACTTCAGCAACACTCGCTTGCCGTACAGGAGAATGCTAATATGAACACTAGCCTTCCAGTTTATTGTCACGCGCAAGCTTGTATAATAGACGTACGATTTAGATACACTTCCCGAACAACAATAACTAAGGTATTTCATGTGTACGCATGCTAAATACTATGCTGCACGTTTCCTTCAGCACAGCTTGCTGTTTGGAAAAGCGTAGCAGCTCAATCAGTGTTTTCATTGATGTTTACATAGGCTAACTGCAGTAATAACGCAGTGCTATTAATAATAATAATAATAATAATAATAATAATAATAATAGGTATACGGTACTGCAAGTCAAAACCGTGTTTATTTTTGACGAAGACCATATTTGTACAGGCATTACTATGCTCTTGCGTGACCAATACGCAGTTGTGTGCTTGTCTCTGTCAGTATTCCTGGAACTTTATACGACTCGCCGCATTGTGTCGTACCCTATAGTGTGTGATATGGTTGGGCTTCGCGAATATTGTAGACTAGGAGCGCTGCTTATATGCCGTGAATTCCCAGCTTTCACCTATATCCTATTATCTGGACCCGATCTCCTCCATGACAAAATTGTTATAATCGTGTTAAGTTCGAGGTAGCTTCCGAGCTTAAATAGGCAAAGCGATAACTAACTAAATCTTTTATTCTCGACAAGGCTAGACACGCCTTTACAGGCAAGCTCTTTTTGAAATACCAATACGTGCTCAGGAAGGTGCAAAACGCCGATATGTTTGCCATCACAGTGTATGTTTGTGTAACGGGGAAGCAAGTTGGTTCAGGTGTGCGCGTCTGTAGCTGTGCAGGTAGCGCTGTATGCAGTATCCGATTAATTTCATTTTACCTTGTGATTTCAGGGATTGGCTGCTGCTTGATACCAACGATGGGGCTGCACTTGTTGTGCACGTTGACAAGGTGCCTACCCGTCTATTACCCACTACCTCGTCCATACTGGCTCTAGGAGACAGTTGGTCGTTGCTGCAGGGAACAGGGTACGCGGTTCTTGTTCCCGTGTTAGCATCAAAAAGTGGTTCCATTCACTATGTGTGGAGTGGACTACGGTCCAGCCACCGCCTTGTGTGCGCTTGATTCCTCAACTACAGCGTGCTAGTTGTTGCCCGTGAATGAGTGTGGGCCGGCTCCGTTGGAGAAACGTGGCACCCATCCGCATGCCTCCCGATCTTATTTTTTCGGGTTTGCACTGTATATGGATGTGTGGTTGGAGCTGTGGGTGGTGCAGCGCAAGCCATCCATGGTCCCTCTGTGGACGCAGGCGTCCTGTAGCTGGCCACAGTGACAGGCAAATGCGGAAACTGACGCCACCAACCAGTTTGCGCTTGTACTTGTGCTTCTTCATTCTTAGATGTATGATATCGTCAGCAATGTGCGAGTAGAAGATTGGTGTCCTTGGGTTAGAAAGGAGTACCCGGCTAGCAACTGGGCAGTGACTTTATTTGTGGTGAGGCACGACTGCAGCTTTGCAGTGTTGTTAAGCAAAGCTTAGTGGCCTTCTATAGGGAGAACTCCTGCCAGGCAAACACCAACCACTTCTTGGGACACGGCCGCCAAACCATTATCTGGAACGGGCTAAATCCAAACCATCCAGCTGGCACCATGAAGAGGTTGTTCAGCTAGCCAATTTGTTGCGAACGGATTGCGCCCCCTCCCCAACCTTAATTGTGATTGGAACTGATTCCACAGAGCGGCATATCGGATAAAAATAAGTTTGACCACGATATTGTGCTGCATTGTAGTATACTCAAGATGAAACCTTCTTTAAGGTGGTTTCGAGTACAAACGTGTTGCAGTGTCGATATAGGTAGGTTTTAATAGGAATTGTGGTGAACCAGATTGTAAATGTGTATCAAGTTGTGCTATACTCTTTGCTTTCAAAGCGAATCGAGATGTTGCTCCAGGTATTTATTGTAAGCACTTGGGTCTAACAGATGTTTGGCAAACGACAGCTGTGAATTTTAAATAGCAGCTGGCAGACTTTTTCAAACTGCCACAAATTATGCTGTAATACCTCAAGCTGGGAAGACCTTGGAGTCTGTAACGTTCAGCTGACAGGTTGTTTGCATCTAGTAAGATAAATAACTCACCGTTTATCCGACCTACGCTCTCGTTTTAAAGCTGCTCATAAAATGTAAAACAGCAGCAATGTCTGGTTCCCAGGCCTTACGTAGTGAGTTTTAAACAAAGACATTCTTTGTTGCCTGCGTTGGTGTGTCTCTATGAAACTGAGAATAAACTATTTAATTATTTATTTATTTATGATGGAACCGTCGATTGTCAAACAATCACGACGTATAATGCTGCTCATTCTGTTGTGAACTTTTATAGCCGCTTGTAACACCATACTTTAAAAGAGTGGTCCCACCGAAGAAGCTGTGTGTCCTTGAGTTTAGCTCCTCTGACATTACAGGCAACCTTACAATCGTCGGTAAGATTAAGTTTAATAACCATACTGGTGTATCTGACGTATTATGGGGAGATTATTGCACGGAGCGCAATTCCTTGGATAAGAACATTGATGCTTGGATGTAAAATATTTAGTAAGCACCCAAGGTTAACATCTGAATTTGAATATTTAGGTATATCGCACCCAATGTAGGATTAAGTGCTTGACTCCGGGGAAAACTTTTAACCTCAAAATTGATGAATTCAGTGGGTTCTGTTAACATGTTGATTACACCCGGTTTATTGAAATCGGTAAAGGGATAATCTTGCTTACAATTTAACAGAGACTGTAAGTTAATCACCCGAAGAATACTTTTCACATGAAAAGCAACGAAATTATGATTGCATGCCCTCAGTAAATAGATTAAGATAGTACTTCAAATAGTGCAACTGACAGGTTATATATTAAAGCTACTCATGGAAACCAAGCCGAGACTTATGTAGCATGTTTAATCTATTGATTAACGTGCACACGCGTCTCAACAAAGTTTTGCATATGCTGCTGAAAAACGGGGTGTGCTACATTGTTGGCTAGTCGTATTGAATGACTAAGTGGTAGGCATGTAGAAACACTCTTAAGCTCCACCTTTCCGCCTTACATGCTGACAGCATTTTGCAAACTTGACCTCATTAGCTAATGACCTTAGGTTAAAATGGGGCTTACCCTAACTACAGGTAGCGCTAACATTTCGTCCTGTCTCGTTACGCGCCTACTTGACAGATAAAGCGTAGCACATTTCATGTTGTGTGACACTGCGAATTATTGCGGGTTGCAATGTGAGGTCAATGTAGCCAGGTCAAGTACCTCTCTATTGCTCTCTATCATCCAGACATGTCCTCAATTTTGGATCACTGCCAGAGGCACTACAATGTGACGTTTGAATCTAAATGATTAGACACAGCTTACACTCTTGGCCTTGATGAAATGATCGAGATATGCTAGCGCAGCGAAACGGGATAAAGGGAACCATAAATAGTCACATATGACTGACTAACTGGTGGATCCACTCACATGGGAATTCGCCGTGACCACCCGGACAAGTGATGATCGGACCGGCTGCGGCGTTTATTCTGACACGAATAGCCTGCATCCCGGGCTCATACCTCGAATTGTATCCAGGATACGATGATACTGCTCAGAATCACGGGTGTACAGCAACTTACACGTTAAAAGCAACAGCATTGCCTTTTTAGTCCCCGTTAAATCCCCCGAATGGCTACACGGGCGATCACTGCCCCGAAGGATGGGTATACGGACGAATATCATGTCCGCGTTTGGCAAGGCGTCGCGAGATGCATTTATTTGAGCTGAAACTTGTCCATCTCTAAATTACGTGTAGCTAGGGAACTTGGTACCGTCTGTAGCTTTGCATACACTGTCCGTTGGCAGCTGGCCGCCATTTCGTTCAGAAACAAAGCATAAATATGACATTCCTAGGCCGCTGATGTCCACAAAACATGCAACATTATACCACCTAACCACAGTAAATCAGTTAGTGCGAAAAGTTCTCCAATATCACTATTTGATACCGCTTTACCGCGGATCGCATCCTAGCATGCACGAACACTAGATACCGAACCTCCTGACATCCGCGCAAACTCTTGCGATGCTATGTCCTCTCAATAGACTGGCTATTACCACCGCCTCTGCATTGCACCTTGCGGTGACGCCGAGGCAACGTTAATAGGTAAGCCCGGGTTATACGAATCACAAATCGCCTTCCATAATACATGCTGGCGTTTCCGTGGTGTGTTTGAAGCTTGTCCGGAAACTTAGTACCCATGCCTCTTCGTTGACCGTCAAAGGACGATTACGTAGATAAGGCCTTGCTTTTCCAATATGGTGCGCGAACGAAATAGCTTGGCTTAGCCGATCTCATAACAGCTGCCCATATTATTAATGGCGAAACGTGCCTGGCAGTCGTAGAGTCGATAACTGTCTTTCAACAGACGTTAGATTCTTTGCTATAACACTGCTTTCCATGAGCATCCACCAGTATGATATGAACACATCTGTCCAGAATGTGTTTGTACAGAAATATTTCCTGGAGTTCGAGCCTTGCAGCACTTTTGTGCGCCGCCGCGTTTATCACTGCCGCACAAAAAACGGGTAGCTGTTTAACGCTTTAAATGAGCCACATCCTGCTGTACGGATAAAAAGTCCAGATAAACCGCAAACAATCCGGCGGAAGCCCTCCGAGTCGTCCGTCATGGCTCCAGTCACCAGCGGAGCGCTGATGAGTATGCTCGGTAATAAACTTTAGCAAGTACCCTAGCCACTCTCCATACACTTTTGCAAGCTCCAATGTACATCTTCCCCATATAGCATTTCCAAATATGCATTCCATGACAGTCTATTTTCTAAAGGTTTAAACTGGCAGTCTCTACCGATGATGAACCGCCACAAACCATTTGTTCGTTATTCCAGAATGGAGTGATCCGGAGGAAATATTTACAAGCCGTGTAATCTACAGCAGAATTAAATACATCTCCATCTGTTTCACTCTAATATGTCTGCAAGGCTTTAGATAACCTCCTAGCCCCTGCCTTAACCCATTTAATCTTACATTCTTCTAGTTGGAGTGCGATGCCGCATCGCTCACAACCATCCGATTTGCCATTCGTTTCCTTCCTCCGCCTCATGCTGGTAGTCCCTTTTGACTTACATTCTGAGTATCACCTACTTCCGGATGCTTATCGTTGATGCTTGCTGCTTCCTAGCTGCAACATAACACTCAACTATATCTGCTCAGTCTGGAGAGCCATCTAGCCTGTGCGCCATTCAAATTTCCTCATACCAGGCATTTATTTGATTTGTGAAGCCGCATAACTCACCAAGATTACACTAAATGACGCTTTGATCGTTCCACCTTATGCTTAAGGTCACGCTGGCCTTACATGCTTACTAGCACCTACCGTATTATAAATGTCATCATCTACTGCTCCCAAACTCTATTTGTTCCACTCTAGAATGACTGCTAAACCTCGAAGCACTACCGAACCTCTGACTCATTCCCATTTCATGTCTACTGGCCTCCCCCTGGATTGTGATGCCACATCGCTCAGAATCATTGGAACTCCCAGCAGCTTCCTTACTAAATTTTATGCTTAAGGTATCTGCGGCCTTACATTCCTACTATTTTCAACTTCCGGCCTCCGCATGGCGATGTCTGTCGATTCCTAACAGCCGGTTTAACCGTAGTACGGCTGCCAGACCTCGAAAAACCACCTAATTTTTGGCCCACACCCCATTCACTTTAACAGCCTATCCTTTGCGTTGTGATAACGCATAACTAACAAACGTCCGACTTGCGGAACTTTTCATCTTTTCACATGCTTGTTGATAGCTCGACGTTAATTTCTTGCCCTTATCTCTTTCTGGATTACGCATAGCGTTTTCCGCTGCTCCTCAGCTCAATCTGTTTATCTCTATTCCACTGATTCGCTCCGAAGAGCCACCCAGACTATGGCTCATTCACATTTCACCGCAACAGGCTACTATTTCACTGTAGGATTCCACCTTTGATTTGAACAAAGTATCTTTTGTTGCCGCTGCCCAGTTTAAGCCGCTAACCCTGGTCCCTTTTAGAGCTAGCGCTGCAACCGTTTTTCCAATTCACAATTAATCTAGCTCCCTCCTACCTGTTCTCTGCCGTCTATTTTACTTGCACTTTTAATGTAGAACTTCACCTTGGAGTGGAACAGTTATTATTTTTTGGCGCTGAAGCTTATATCATTCTGCTACCTTACTTCCTTTTCAGAGCTAACTCTACAACCGTATTCTTTCTACAGCTGTAGTTGGGAAGTCAATATCCTCTCGCTTTCATCCATAACATTAAACGACTACAAGCCCCTTTCTTATATTACGATAGCAGGCAACTCCTGCTCCACAACTAGCCCGGCACCCGCCATTACTTTTCTCTACCGTCTATTTGACCTGAATATTTCATTGTAGATGTCTACCTTAGATTGGAATACTTAGTATCTTTTAGCGCCACTGCCAATCTCATCCTGCTATCCCTGATCCTGCTTAAAGATGCGATTACAACGGTATTCTTAAAACGACTGTAGCATACAATCGCTTCCATGGTAGCTGGAGCTCGTAAATTTTTTATCCTATTCGTCCGTGCCTCATCTTACTATAGCTTTTGTCGTCTGCTTCACAATACCTTTGGCTCCCATCGTCACACTTCTCAGCCGCCTGCTAAACTTATACTTTACACTGTAGAAGTCCATGTTGGGCTAAAATACTAGGTGTCGCTTTGTGCGGCAGCCTTAGAACCGCTGGCCCACGTCCCTTTCAGTGCTGCCATTGCTTCCGCATTCTCATTAAGCTGCAGCATTTACTCCCGTCTTTTATCTCCCCTGTTTTCAACGTTGAACTGCTATTATCCGTGTCTTGCAGTATGACAGTAAGCGGCTACTGCTTCACTGCTAACCAGACTGTGACCGCCACTAATCTCTGCCGCCTGTAGGACTTGTATTTTGCACGTTTGTAGCCCAATTCGTAGTGAAACACAGTCTCTTCTGGCAATGCAGCTTATATCATCCTGCTACCCCATGTCAGCTACAGAGCCGGCCCTAAAACCGTTTCCTTGATCCAGCTTTAGGATGTGGTCCTGTCTCTTCTAACTTTATTTTGAAACATTAGATGCTTATTAATATATGCCTCATCTTAAGATGGTGATCTGCTCCTGCTTTATAATTAACCCGGCATGCAACATTACATTTCTCTACTACCTAATTAACATGGCTGTTTAGCTGCAAAAGTCTAACTTAGAGAATAACACTTAGTATCACCCGGCGCTGCTGCCCAGCTTAATCCGATACTCCTGTTCACCTTCACAGATGGCTTTGAAACCGTTTACAACTGTAGATTGTAGTCCCATCCATTCTCGCTGCTGTTATTAACATTAAACGGCCATTATTCCGTGCCTTAAATTACGATAGCTAGCAGCTCCTGCTTCATAGTCAACTCGGCCCCTCCACCCTTTTATCTGCCATCTATACGACCAGTATGTTCCACTTTAGCAGTCCACCTTGGGATGGAGCACTTAGTATATTTTGGCGTCAATGCCCATCTTATCCGGCTACCTATACTCCCACTTAAAGCTGCGTCTGGCACTGCTTTTTCATTACAGCTGTAGTAGCATGTGCTTCCATTCACACCGCAGTTCTTAACTTTGAAGGCCTATTAGTCTATGCCTCCTTTTAATCTAGCTTCTGACACCTGGTTCACAATAACTCCGGCTTCCACTACCACTCTTCTACGCCATCAGTTTGACTTATCCTTTTACTATTGTAGCCCACCTGGAGTAAAACACAGTATATTTTGTCGATGCAGCCCAAATCATTCTGTCACTGCACGTCCATTTCAGAACTGGACCTGCAACCGTTTACCCACTACAGTTATGGTATGCAGTCCCGTCTCGTCTCATTCCAGTTTCAACATTGGAGGCTTATCAGTATATGCCTCTTCCTCAGATAGCGGCTGACACCGGCTTCATATTTAACTCGGCACGCATCATTACTTTTCTCTACCGTCTGGTTGACTTATACGCCTCACTTTAGAAGTCCATCTTGGAGTGGAACACTTTGTATCTTTTGACGCTGCTGTTCAAATTATTCCGCTGCCCTATATCTGTTGCAGACCTCGCTCTGTAACTCTTCTCTCGCCATAGCTGTAGTATGTAGTCCGTTTGTTATCGCTTCTGGAATCAACTTTCAACGCCTATTAGTACGTGCCACACCTTTAGATAGCTCGCGTCTCCTCCTTCACTACTAATCCGACGAGCACCTTTACTATCCTCAGCCGTCCTTCCAGCGTTGAATATCTCACTGTAGAAGAAAAGTTTGAAGTGAAACACCTAGCATCTGCTGGCCGTGCCGCCTGTATTATTCCCTTACCGTTGGTCCCTAGCAGGGCTGGCTAATCAATCGTCTTTTCGCTACAGCTTTGGCAAGTGGTGCTGTCTGTCTTCCCTCCTGGTTTCAACACTGTATACCTATTACTCCATGCCCGAGCCTAACATTGCTTGCCTCTCCTGTTTATCAAGTTATCAAGCTGCATGTGACTTACGCTCCAACCGTCTATTTGAATGGAAAGTTCCAACTTTTAACTCCAACTTATAGTGAAACACCTAATTGCATTTTGGTGTTTCTGCACGTGCTGTTACGATATTACTGGCCTTGTTCAGAGCTGGATATGCAACCGTATTCTCTCAAAAGCCGTAGTATGTAATCCCTGCGCTTCTCGCTCCCGTTTTTAAGGTTGAATGCCTATCAGACAGTGTCTCTTTATACGACAGCGGGCAGCTTCTTCACAATTAACCTGAAGCCAAGTATCGCTCTTTTCGGCCGTCTATTTGCCTTGGATGCTGTACTGTAGAAGTCCACCTTGGACTGGAACACCTAGTATCTTTTAGCGCTGCTGCGTATCTTTTGTACACTGTTCCAGGTCCCTTACGGAACTGGCTTTGCAACTGTGTTCTCGATACAGCTGTGGTATATGATCACATCTATGCTGGTCGCGACGCCTCTGACACTTCGTTTCACACAAACACCCGGCTATTTCTCTAGCATCAAATTACTGAAAACGTTGCGTAAGCCTCCTAATGGGTTTCTAACCTAACGTAGCAACTAGATTGGCTCTTATACATGTTCAAACTATAAGCTCTACCGCCGCTGATCCATGGCTCAACCTACATTTTAGTCGCATATTCCACCGCTCTTTTGCTTCCCTTACCTAATTCACCGGTTAACAACATCTGATACTCCCGGTTTCCGCGCAGGGCAACTGATGCGTACGCGAGTTCAATTCAGACAGCGTTTGTCACTCACAATCAACAAATATCGGGTCTCGCACTTGCATGAAAAGCAACAGGTGTGCTGTGTAATATATTTGGTCATTCCATTGCTTTTATCCACCACAGGGTTACCAAAAATTTATATTTATTTATTAACATATCTCAGTTTAATTTCCTTGGCAATTTGCTCGGTCCGTTTTGCTTTTTAGTCCTTATTCTAAAGCGAAACATTATGTAGACGGATCACCTTTGAGGACATGCCTGCGATGCTCATCTGGCCATGGAAGCAACACAGAACAAGGAAAGCATCCACACTGCAATCCTGACACACTAAAGGATCCCGAAAAACAAATCAAATCGATACAAGCAACCTGAGTCGTCCGGCTTCGAAGGTTTCAAACACTTGCTGTCTACTCGGAAGCAGACCATCACACAGTCCTTGGACACATTTTGGCGAAACGTCTGCGAATAACTGCAAGGACAATCGGTCAGATGCAAACTTGTCAAGGTCCTATCACGGATCGGCAGTGTTTCTGGACATGGTGGGTTTTTGCCTGGCAAGCGTTCTTCCTACAAAAGGCCACATACGTCTGTTAAACAACATCAACGTGGCGGATGTGCCTTGCCAATCAGTACAGTCACTGCCCCAAACACGTCTTTGCAAGTTGTCCGATACCAAGTTTAACAAATTCTGTGCACGTTCCTGATCTCATACGTCTCCGCCTACATATAATATCGGTGAATTTCCAGTATTCTCAAAGGATTTTCGCAGCTTTTTATGCTTTACTCACTTTACCCACACTGTGTACAAAACCTCATCGGACTAGTGCCTCACCAACCTACTCCTTATTAATAATCTATTTCTTGTCTTTACATTTAGCATTCCATGGCGATAGACTACATTCAATCTTTAGGCCATGTGGGTCGGCTTTACTGACTGCGTCTTTACTAGCCAGTGTAGAAATATACCTAGTTGCTTATTTATTTACTCAGACTCTTGCTCCTACTACTTATGCCATCATGTACAATATTACACTATGCTGGTCATGCACCAAAGGTGTGCCTCGCTTTGTCGAGAATAATATAATTACTTTTATTTATTTAAAAACGGGTAAAAACCGCAAATGCTACAATATTCTGTGTCTTGGTCTCGCAAATCTGTCCTTGCAGTTGTCACCAATCCATGCGACGAGGATTTGTTTGACATGGCCACTGCATCCAAACACAGGTCTAAAAAGTGGGCGTCAACTTTTCGCTCGAAACGCTGTACGGAATCCGCGCTAACAATAGGACTGTGCAACCAGTTCCGGAAAGTTGTCGTGCATCGTGTAAAAATAGGGTAGGAAACTTGATCAAAACGTGGAATCTTCAGTTGGTAAACATATCCTCAGGTGATGGATTTATTCTTGATGAATAACATATACCTCAGCTATAGAAACTGTCCCAGAGGAAGGAATCTGAAGGTAGAAATCAGGTCCATCCATAGGCTTCTGTAAACCAGTGTTGAAGTTGCAATTCAAGACAACACAGTTGGTACGCTAAGCCACGACGCGTGGGTAACAAACAAGAAGCTACGTGCTGTATTTCCTCCAGTTATCACATCACTACTTGTGCCGGGATAGTTGACGGATGCTACTCCAACAGCGGGTTGATCCTGGCGGCGTGCTACCTGATAGCAGGTTCTTCCGACCAAATGCAAAAAAGCCGCTTATGTGATCAACGCATGCGAATTCTGGAACAGTATACGTTGTGCGTGCTGTTTGAAGACTTCAACATACATCAAGACAGCACTCAAGACTTTTACAACCGCAGAAAAGCACAACCGTCGTCTACCGATCCTGGAATTGCTGTCAGGGAAGCACTTAAAAATACTGAATAATTCAGAGTAGTTAAAGGTTTAACGGGTAGTCAATCGATGCCCATGAAGATACTTCTTCTTCACGTTGCAGTAAAACTTCATCGATGGAAGGTGATTCCTCCCTCCACTCCCTTAAATCATCTGCGAAAGAGCGCAAGTAGATTTTACACGTCCTGGTAACTTGGTGCCGTGGAAAAGTAAACCATTTAGACCGAGTATTGTTCCCTGTAGCACATCACTGGAAGCAATAAACCAAGGCGTTAGGAAGTTGTTTACCTGCATACACCACCGCCGTTTGTGTGCAAGAAGTATATCTACCTCAATAAGTTTCCGCCTACACCGAAACTACTGAGTTCAGACAGCGAGATGCTTTGGTGCACTTTATAAACGCCTATGCTAAAATCTGTCGTGCCCCCGAAACCACAGGATACAGGACCAGATCCAGGAACGAAATAATCTTCCGCCTAACCAGCCGCCCGTTCCGTGCGCAAATAAGGAACAAGTGCTCCCAGCACTTCGATGTAATAATAGATTCTTGCTTTACTGCCAGAAAAAGAATGAACTCAAAGCAAAATGTCCACTAGATTTTCATAACTGCATAGGCTACTTAAATAAATAATAAAACAATAGGTATATTTCTAGACCGGCTAGAGGCTGCACCCTTAAGGGTTCAGAGCAAGTTATGGTCTGTTATGATTACTCACTGGAATAAAGGCCACAGGACTAACCACATTTCCTCCAAGCCTTGCTTGACCTCCACTACCGTCTAACATTCCAATACTGCAGAAGGAAGTTTATTCCAGATGTGCGCTACATCATCTGAAAGGAATTTGGCTCCTATATGTGGCCCAGCGCATTTCTGGATCAACCTTAATCTATGGCCCCGCAAGTGATCCAACGTAGCTGTTTCAAAGCGATCGGTCGGCGCGAGGCCGCTCAGATGATTCATGATCTTGAACGTTGTATTAAATTCGTGCTCAAGCTGTGGCACTTCATCGTTTGCAATCATGTTAGCTAACCGTACTCCATACAATAAGACCACCTAATTGGTCTTTGCCTCGCACTGCTGAGGAATAAAACGTTTATTTATTTATTTACTTATTTATTTATAACACCGTTGGCCCTGTATCATTTGAGTGCTTAGTCTTTGCACCTTCTCAATACAACTTACCTCTCTGAACAAAGCTCGCCCAGGCCGTAATGTAATATTTTAAATATAGGATAATAAATAAATAAATAAAGCTTTTATTCGCAACAAGGTGAGGCACGCCTTTACAGGCATGATCATTTTGACATAAAGTTGCATGATCAAGAATGTGCAAAAATCCGATATGCTTGCCGTTGCAGTTTGTGTTTGTGTAAGGGGTATGTATGTATGTCATTGTGTGTGTGTGTATGTAGCTGTGTATTTTGTGCTTGTAGTTGTGCTGCTCCAATCTTCAATGTTTGATATCGTCATCAATATGCAAGTAAGAGATTGATGTCCCTGGGTTGGATGGAATTATCCGGATAGCCACGGGCCAGTGACTTTATTTTGTGGCGAGTCACGACCGCCACGTCACAGTGTTGTTAAGCAGACATTTGTGGCTTTTTATAGGGAGTCCGATTGCCAGGCGAAACCCACCACGTCCTGGAACACTGCCGCCGAACTATTTGCTGGAACGGGTTTAACCCGAACCACTAAGCTGACACCACGAGGAGGTTGTTCAGCTAGTCAGCTTTATACAGGGTTAGGAAGCTCCCTGACCAGGTAAAACGCGGAACACTGGTAAAGCAATAAATAAATGGGTATCCTTCGAGACTGGCTAGATGCTGCGCCCGTAAGTCATCAGATCACTATTTACATTATTCCGATGATCTGGCATGAGAGTTGGGAAGTGTGAGTATATGTTCCTTGTTGGCAATGACGACTGCGTTGGCTGTGTTAGGTGTGGAGCTGATGGGGTTGTACGCGCTCACTTTGGAATTCTTCTGGCTCCTTTAGGAGATATTGAGCTCTTTTCATCGAAAGAACTCATGTCATGCTCTGGTAACAGCATGTTACATGGCTCGGGCGGCTTGCATTTATTCGTCAAGATGTGGACAAGCTCACGTGCCTTGATAACATGCGGCTTTGTCAGCGACCCGACAGTCGCTTGTATTACCACATTTTGGCCATTCTGAGTCCAGGTTTAGCAATTCATGGTCTTTAAGGGCAGATCCAGCGAAGGTGACGTAATCATGACCGTAGCCAAATCTTCAAATGTATTAACCCAGCCGCCCTTACTAACAAACTTGAAATCCTCGGCTACACCATAGGAGGAATCCAAAAGTCAGCGGAACGTGATTTATGAACACAAGCAAGCGTAGCTGATCCAGTACTAAACCCTGGGTGGCTCCAATAAATGCAGCACCTGTGCTTAAACTACCATTTCTAACCATAGTAAAAAGGTCCCACCGCGGAGGAACGTGGACTGCCAAGAAAATTTTTGCGGGTGTAGTCCAAAACATGTCACTTTCTTAAGCAGTAGTCAATCTTTTACCGACTTAGGTGTTTTATTTCTACTAGAATCTCGTCATCACTACACCGGGTTAATTCCTCAAGGAAATACAGCAGGCCTGTGACGCCTGAGTATTCTTGACAACCCTATGCGGTTCCATTCTGCTCAAGTTATGAACGATCAGCTGTTCACAGGTTCGGTCTCTCTTACGCTGCTCCAGACACTTCAAAAATACGCGGGTCCAACTAACAGTCTTGCAAGCTTTGGCGATGAATTAGGACCCCTTTATGAATGGTCGCTACGACCGCCTCCTTCCAGTTTGGTGTTATCCTTGCCTCCAAAAAGACATATTGTAAGGTCCAAGGGTTAAAAGCTGCATAAAATTGGCGATTGGCTTTACAACGGCTGGTTGCACGTTATCAAAGTTGGTGGTTTGTAGAACTTTAAGTCTTACAGAACAGAGAGGAACTGGGCTGCAATTAGTTTGTGGTTCCCATATTCTTCTCTTTTAAGCTGTGGTGCTGCGTTGAATTGCATTTGCCTTGTCCGCTTGATGTACTGTTTCAGTATATTACAACATAAGACTTTCCGTTTGTGTTAACTTACCAAACGTCCATTTGTTGTGCTGTAGTTACTATCATTGACAAATTGTTATGGTGCGTTACTTGCTACACCGTTATTACTGCTTGTTGATTCGTTTTCCACTATTGTGGCGTACACAATACGCGTTTGGTTTAGTCGCCTACATTTTCTACACTGACCCGTAGTTGCCATGTAATTTACTTGACATTGTTACCGACTAGTATCCCAGGCGCCACCCAGAAATTACTTACCCCGATCCAAACCTGCAGCCCGTCGTTTTACATCTTCCTTCTGTTGAGCTCGTGTCACTGCTTTTGTAGCTCATTACTTTCAACCCCTTTGTCTTCTCATATACTACGTTTCTACTCGCTTTTCGCAATGAATTATCTAGAGGATAAAACAAGCACCACACTTGATTAGCCCCGTATCGTTGGTCGCTTCATCGATTTGGAAGAAGGTTCCTTCGTTATGCTCTGTACACCTAAAATCCGGCTTTTTACATTTGTAGGATTTGTTTTGGTTCGCCATGTATACTCAGCTGTCATCTCGTGTTCATCAGTGAACATCCTTGCAGATGACAGACATCATCTTTTGCCCTCCCTGTAGTAAATTACGAGACCCTTAAACTGACAATCATTCAGCGAACCACGTCTTCTGACAAAGTCCGTACGCAGTGACTAGCTGGTGCTCTGCAACTACGCGGTAGGATGCCCTCAGCTTTGTTGAGAGGAATGCTCAGTGACGTGTCCAACATAGACCTAGGGATTCTCCGTAAGCTGTAGATGCAACCCCTGAAAGCGCACACGTCCTCCTTGTAGCAGCAAGTGACTAGCCACTCACAGAAAGTGCAGACCTAGCAGACCGCATCATCGAGCGGCGCCAGCCTGAGAGTGCAAACAGAGCATGTACGCAGTTTAGCTCTGGCCTAACCACAGAAAAGGCCACGGCTAGCCAGCCGTCGGCCTTAGAGGCGTTATCATCACAAATATCATCGCTATCGCACACGATCAAAAAGCTACATAAAACCGTAAGCACCGCAAGCGCTGTGGATATTGGCTCCGTCACACGAAACAAGATACCCAAGGTTACTGTCTGTACTACTCGCCTTTCAACCATAAAGCCTCTGCGTGCGTACAGCCATGTAAATAACCCGTTACAAAAGAGCTGCTAAGCCGGCCTGGAATGGCAGCGGACGACCTCGACAGTGTCCAATGCCGTCTCTTCTACACTAGGGATTAAGATGCCGCGACACAGAGCTTAGTTGATAGTAAGGCAGAAGTCAGCATCCTACCTCTATTCCAGGTGCGTCAGCCGCTATTTTGTCGAAAAGCCTAGGTGCCGTCAATGGCACGTCCATAGCCCGCTACGGTCATCGGTCTCTTACCTTGGACCTAGGTCTTCAACGTTCCAAGCCGTTTTGCAAACATCAGCATTGACTTTTTCTGGCATTTCGACCTTTAGTCGATGCAAACCGCCACATGATAGTCGACACTGCAAGGAAACACAGTGTACGTGACGGCACTGCTTATATCGCATCTGCCACACATTTGTACGCCTTTTCTCCGGCAAAGCGAGACTAAACTGACTTTTCCCTTAGTACACCAGGGTCATTCAGCCAAGGAAGGCAGCCCGGTCCGTGACATCCCAAATCCCGTGCCACCTACAGACCAAGTGCTTACCTGCATCAAGCCGCTCTTGCCGACTATCACCCGAGAAACTAAAGGTATCTGGTGCGGAATTTGAGCGCATAATCGACCTTAGAATACTCTTCCATTCCGACAGCCAGTGGTCCTTCCCTGCAAGTGGTCCCTACTAAAGCCGTTGACTGACGCCCTTGCAGTGGCTACCCGGAGCTCAATCGGCTAACCGTCCCAGATAAATACCCGGTCCCACGCATATGGAACCTCACCGCATACCAGTTGGTCAAGAAGAATTTTAGCAGGATCGATTTGCTTCGGGCCTGTCACCAAATACCTGTAGAAACCAAGGACATTCCTAAAGTATCAGCTATGACTTATTTCGATTTGGTTGAATGTTTAAGAATGCCCTTGGGTCTGTGCAATACCGCGCAACTATTCCAACACTTTATCCACGACGTCACGCATGGCCTAGAATTCGCTTATTTCTACCTGGATATTTCATTAGCCGGTTCATGGAAAGTAGAGCCTCTCGACCACCTTCAAGCTCGCTTTCGGCGCTTGACCCAACACGGTGTCGCCATCAACTTGCTTACCTGCGAACGGCAAGTCAACTGTAAAATGCCTAGGCCATCGCTTTTCCTCTGACCTTGAAGTCCTTCATGCTAAGGTCCAGGAAATTAAGGACTTACCAGCTCCGGCGTCATTCAAACACCTCTGTCGATTTCTGGTTTGGTCAACTACCATTGACGTTGCATTTCACGCTCGCTCAGTTCATGCAGCCATTGACTAACTTACTCAGCGTGAATAAACGGAGTTCGCTTTCCCTGGCTCATCATATATAGCCTTTTCCGACCGCATTGATGCTGTCGCTAACAAATCTCTCATGGTTCATTCCAAAGCAACTGCACCGCTTGCTATCACTAATGAGGCCCCCGACGTCGCGGCACGATCTACCTGACAACAACACGTTCGTGTACAATAGTAACCCTTAGGACTCTTGGCAAAAAGCATGCCGCCGGCAAAAGCCCCTACAGCACCCTTGGCTAAGAATTGCTCGTCATTTACCTAGTCTTTTGTCACTACCACACGCAACCAAGGGTCGCATTTTCCTGGTCTACACGGCTCATAACTTCCTAATATTCATCTACAACTTCACTTGCTAGGACTAAGGCAGGTTAGTCGCTCCCGAGTGGTCCCAAAATAGGGTCCGCCTGTGTTATTCACTTTTAAATCTTTGGATTTATTCTCGCAGAGACCTAGGTGCTAACCTTCGAGTTGGCTCCGCGAGCCCCTCCCACCACTGTTCATCGGTTGGATCTATCAATCACGGATCACCAGCAAACGGTGCATTTGCAATTTCGAAATCAACCGTGTTTGAACCTTACCGGAGTATTTATTTCTCCTCTTGGCGCACAAGAACTCTTGCGGTCTTATTTTAAAGATCCTTTTAAGTCACCTGATCAGCTTACTATTATTCCTTCAAGTCACTGTACAAAGCGACATTCGTCAATTTGGTCCGCCCTTGAAACAGCCACTTTCGTCATTTTACAACATTTTCCAAGGCATCTTGCTTTGCTTCAGTCACACGCTGCATCGCTGCCTAGCCATTTACCGGCTGGATGGATAGCAAGTACGTCGCCCATTTACCCTAAAGAACTTGTGACTCATCTGCACGCAACACGCCTGACTTCCTGACCTCAAACCATCGCCACCAGCCACGCAACAAAATCTGAAGCGAAGTCAACCACGGTGCATAAGTATCTCTGTCCTCTTGCCACCCCGTAAAACAACAAGTCTACCGTTAAGATGTCTCGTATGAAGCGCAAACGCAAATCATGCGCTAAAGTGGTAAAAATGGCCTGGTGTGTACCATGCGTTCGAACTACTATCACAATACCTGCCTTGGAACGGGGCCAACACAATGGCACACTAACACAGCAGAGGCGTTCTGGTTCTACCAACTATGCAATTCTATCCCATTTGTCAGCCGTCCAGCTGTGTTACTGAAGAGGTGTGAAAGACTAACAGAAGCGGTCGAGCAACGGTTGAGCGCCAGAGTTACACCCATGGAAGCAAACGGCCCTGCACATTTGAGTGAAAATAACCCCCCGAATTCCCTAGTCCGGCCGAAGAAGTGAGCCAGGCGTCCCAACTTTACCACATTGACTCAGCCTTCAGCAGTACCAACTCCATTCTCTTTCATTCCTATATTAAAAGCATTGCCTGCAGCGCGCTCGCCTCAACGTTGTGCAGTGCTGCACCTAGTAGTCTGTTTGCTACACATGAGACCAAAAGTTACAATCACCCAGCAACAGTGAACCACCCGGCAACGTACGCATCGTTTGCCACCAAGCAACCACCGGAACGAGCACCAGTGACCTATGGGCCTGGACTAGAGAAAACAAAAGCGTCGCAGCACGGATGGCGCCCATCAGTGCCGTTCACAAATTCATCAAAACATCGGATAATAAGGCTCCGAATTAAAAATCAGTAGCCACCAGACGCAACCATGGTATCATACACCGTGTGCGCATAAGTGTCCCCAAGCCAAATCCAATACAACCATGAGTAGGTTGACGGAAGGCCAAAATCAGTGGGTTCCATCGGTACGTCTAGCTGTGTCCATGCTAATCCCGCGACGTTAAAAGAATCTCGCGTCACCCCAACTCCTTGCACTACCAAGAACGCCGGTTACTTCGGGTAACACTTAACCCGGCGGAGGAGACTAAGGCCGTTCTGCTGTCTGCGAATCGTTTTCGCAACGACTCAAGTGGACTGCGTACACTACCTGCAATCTCGTGGAAAGAAGGTTTAGTGGATCCCGTTAACAGAGGGAGGTACAGAAAGTCAAGATAAGGAAAGTGATTGCCCACGGTGTTCCTGAGATTACAGATTCCGCTTCCGACGATGCTCAGATGCACGACCGGGAGCAATGGCATCCAATCCGGGAGGCTTTTTTTCGTAAATATCATGGCCACTGGTTGACAAGGATCACCATGTTTCAAAACTATAAGGGGTGCGATCCCAGGCTGTTAAAACGTGTGTTCCAGTCAGAACTAACGGCACAAACTCCACTAGAGAACTGGACTAAATTACGTTTTAGATTGCCAACAGAAATTTGTCTGAAAGCAGCGGGAACACAGACACCTTCTAATGACAATTCAGCAGAGGCATAACCCTTAATGAAAACGCAAACTGCAAGCCCAGACTCGGGGACGGTTTTACCCGTAGCCATAATATCCGGATGGACACAGCAGCGAACAAGCAAACACCGGGATCAGGGGCATCTGATACCCGCTTATATATCAAATACTTCTCTAGAGTATGCAACCCATCCAAAAAATGAGTAATAGCTAACCCTTTATTGATCGGCGTAAACCCACTTGCTTTATCCACCCAATTCTACACAGTTTTGGTCTCCGTGTAGCTCTCATGCATGTACATAAATGCCCAAGGTCTACTCAGCAAATTAGCTGAATTAAGTCTTCCACAAGCGCCGATAGCTTGGGACTTCATCGCTGTCATCGTAACATGGTTGCGCTGTGAGATAACGGATGCTAAAATCACGCTAACGAGCATAACCGTTGTCCCGAAGGATCGAATCAGCAAAGGTTGTGGGGTAGCCCTCTACTTTCGTAACAAAATGCAATGCGAACCCGTAAACGATTCGGAAACCGACGTACCTGACCCCATTTGGTGTACTTTCCGGCTGAGAGTGAACGATTTCGGCCTATCGGTTGTTGTTTACCACCTCCCATCGTCTACTTCTGAGATGGACTGCAACTTGCTGGCTGCGTTGAGGCAAGTGATAAACAGGAAGTACAGTCACATTCTAGTCACCGGCGACTTCAACTTACATGCTATAGTATCCCAGGTCACACCAGGAGAGCAATTCAAAGTAGACTTGCAAGACCTGGTTTCAGACTTCCCGCTTTATGGCCAGATCAATGCGCCCACCAGATTCAGGGGAATTAACAGGCCATCCATATTGACCAAATATTCATTAATAAAGCACTGATGGTCGAGAGCGTGATTACCCCTACTCCTTTAGGCAACAGCGATCCAGCGACACTAGCGTTTCTTTATATGTGCTAGTGGGTTATCCTAAAGAGCCTTCCGATGATTGTCATGTCGTAACCAACCATGACGACGTCAGACCTCATTGATGCAATCAGCTGATCGTTCTTAGCCGACTTGACCCCTGAGGTGGCCTGCGAAGGGTTCGTCAAATTATTTACCAAGCGCGTGGCAAGGACATCTGAGATCAACCTCTACCGGCCTAAAAGGATGAAGTCTTTCGTAAGGATCAGGACGAGTAAATGCATGGCATTAAGGGACTTAGCATGACACACCTACATAGCCTCTCCGAACGACCATACCTGAGATGTCTGCACAATACCAAGACACCACTGTGTCAAACTCGTCCTGGAGTATAAGCTGAGGAGTCAACACCGGTCCCAAACTGCTATACGGACACATAAACAAGTTGCGCCATGTTTAGCACGATATTCCTTCTCTGCACACAGCAAGCGGGTTAGCCCAAACGGCACAAGAGGCGGCCAACGGCTTTGGACAACCATTTGGCCGTACCTTCCAAACCTTGCAATCATCATACATCATGTCTAAGCAGCTAGCGCCGCCATCAGGGCTTAATCACATCTCCTTAACCTCCGCAGCTTTAGTAATGAGGCTGATGTCTCTGCACGGTTTCACTTCCCCGAGTGCAAGTGGCATTCGCCCGAAGGCGTTCCAAGTTGCTGCTATGAGTTTGACAGGACCACTAGCAATTCCTTTCAACGATGGATGAACGAGATGTACGTCCCCACCATGTGGAAACACGGGATCATCACGCCGATCTACAAACGTGGCATTCGTGCTGAACCAGCAACTTAGCGTCCAATAACACTACCTTCTGTGACCTCCAAGGTTAGGGAGTCCATAGTAGCTGACGCTTTGATGGGGTACATGGAGAACAACAAAATTCTCGTTCCGAAGCAGCACAGATTTCGCCAAAATCGCTCCTGTCCCAATAAGCTGTTGTTTGCTCGTGCAAGCTGGAGGGAATTTGTGGACGCTGGTGTGGGAGTCGACGCGGCCTACTTGGATCTCTCAAAGGCATCCGACCGTCTAGACCCCCGCATTCTCCTCCACAGACGCTAGAAATATGGTATCGGCGATCCTGTTCTGGGCTGGATATGAGACTGTCTCGTGCAACATTACCTGAATGTGAGGGTTTAAAGCACCCTGTAGGAATACATAGAAGTTCAGTGTGGCGTACCTCATGGCTCGGTACTTGGACCTCGTTTGTTCCTACTTTACATAAACGATCTCGTCAGTGTGCTGTTTGCTATTTGCCGGTGACCTAAAGGTATGGCGTACTATAGCTGCAGTGGAGGATCACATTGTTGCAGGAGGACCTGGACAAAGCGTACACATTGTCCATCGAGAACATGCTGCATTTCAACGTAACCAAGAGCAAAGTTCTCAGCATACGACACAAGCTTATACAAAAGTACCATCTAGGACCACAAATTATACGGCGGGCTTCTCACGAGTGCGATCTCGGCGTGATAGCTCAAGCTGACCTCCGTTGTTTGAGGCAGACTGAAAAGGCAGCTAAGAAAGCAAACCAGTACCTCGGCCTTCTTCGCAGAGCTTTCGGGAAGTTTGACTCTTCAGTCTTTGCAAAATTGCTTAGTGCGTACGTGAGGCCGCACGCGGATTACGCCATTCAAACGTGGCAACCCTAGCTTAATCACCAACTCACCTCACTCCATACTCCACAATGTAGGGCAACGATGAGCGTCAGAGGTTTGACCAGCCTCCCTACCCACTCAGGCTGAATACTGTCAACATATGCATAGAGGTTTGTCGGCGTCTAAGTGGCGCTCTCATACCTAATCCTGAGAAACCCCAACCATCCATGACATTCCCTTCTAATACTCAATCAAAACACCCCGTTAAGAGGTCGTCGGTTTAAGCTGATCACGCAATAGCGCCAACTGGCATGTCGGCGAAACTATTTTTCCCTTCGAGTGGCACAGCCTTGGAACGCCCTCCCCGAACATGTAATTAATGCACCCACCCTACCCTTTTCAAAAAGCGCCTTGACGATACGCTGTTACATTTACATTACATTCTATAGCCCATGATCACCACATGCTGGCACTAATGCACAACAAACAGTGGTTGGTGGTATAACCCTACTCGAGAAGGGTCACTATAAACCCTTGCATAAAATTTGATAAACACTACTACTATAGAAACTGGATTTCAGTAGCACGTCGAACCAAGGTAGCTACACACGAGTAAGCGTTGTCCTTGCTAATGTTTATTTATTTTCTAGCCTATTACGTGGTCAATAACCACTCCCCTTGTGATTTTGTGTGCGTACGTTATAATTTCGCACCCTTTATACGACAGCGCAGTTAAACTTCTACTCGCCCTAACTGACGATCTCCTTATAGCTTGATCTATTTTCTCATTCTAAACACCCTCCAGGACATGTCAAGCACCTGCTATTTTACCCGCTATAAATCATTGTTCATTGCCTCCGACAAATACTCACAATCGGCAACCAAGACACTGGACGATGTCACGCGGTTCACTGCTAACCTTGATACCGCAGGTGTCAAAAACTACCTCGCTGACGCTCTCTCCCGCGTAACCACACCCACCAGACTTTGTTCCTGTCGATCTTTCCGCCCCAGTAGCAGACCAGGCTAAAAACGTTGACATACAACATACTGAATTCCACTTCGCTGCATTTGCAACCTGTTCCTCTCCAAACCACGGAAGGAACAATCCTCTGTGAAGCTTTCACAGGTTGTCTTAGACTCCACTTGCCCGCCTCCTACAGACGCAATGTTTTTTGAAGCCCTGCACTCACTAGCGCATCCATGTATCCGTGCCTCGTTGAAATTGTTCACCGAAGGCTTAGTTTGGCCAAGCGTGAACAAAGGTCATCGTAGCTGCGCCGACGCATGCCTTCATCGCCAGTGCTCCAAAGTACAACGTCAAACCTGCAGTCCCCTTTGCTCATTTTCCTCTCGAGACTCACAGTTCTCGCATGTACACTTGGACCTGGTCGGTCCCTTACCTTCTTCATGCGGTCGCGTATACATGGCTACCTGTGGCAATCGCTTCACCAGATGGCTAAAAGCCAGTCCCGTAGCAAACTACACAGTTGAGGCTGTTATCCGGGCCCACTTAGGTCAGTGAATCACACAATACGGATGTCCATCCACTGGCAAAACAGACCATGGAACGCCCTTCGAAGCCTTATATTGCGCCACGTACTGCAACCTCTTTAAGGCTGCCGCCGCAATCATACCATAGCATAACATCTATCAGCCGGCGTTTGAGTTATACTCTTCCGTAGACGGCTAAACTTCTCCCTCTGCGCTCCATCTGACGATGGCTTAAGCAAAAGCGTTTCCCACCCACACTTAAATAAATAAATAAGCTTTATTCTCGGATAAGCGAGGCACGCCTGCACAGGCATGGTCATGGTAATAGTGTAACAGGCAATCAAGGAATGTACAATAGGTTTTCATAGGAGTTCCATACATGTTCTCTCTCAATGAGACTGGACCTTAACGTGTTGCGCTGGTTTCTGTGCTTCAGTGGTCCATTGGGCTATGCTTGGTGGGGCTTTGTTGCACCCACATTGCTACTCACACTACAGTGGTCAAGGTTTAGAGGCCAGACCAACTCAGTCTCCTGGCCCTCCAGGTTAGAGTTGGATCGTGGGTGGCTCATTACTCCATAACACGGGCTCTCTATAGTCTAAAGCCAAAACCCCGCGCCCTTCGGTAAGGTTGTATTAGCCGAGGCATTGGTACAAAACCATAATCGTTCTCCTGTCTAGGCCTGAGCAACCTGACCGTATTCTGCCTACACAACACACCACGACCTTCCATTCTAACAATCTCCTGGTGTTCTGGCTGTCGCAGAGGATATTGAACGGAGCCCTATTTGCCGCACCTATCAGGAGGCATAGGGGTTTAGATGCTACTGCTCAAGCCTACCCGCCTTCTTATCTTCCTTGTTGCGCTTTTGCATCCTTAGCGTCCCGTTCCAAATTCACTGTAATCTCTCCCGTTTTCAAGCCCTCAATTCTTGGTCCTCCTCCATATTGCTTGCGTAGTCGCTTGTCTTCTACTTTCAACTCACATACAAAAGCGGGGCGTTGCTTTACTCCAGCCGACAAGTCCATGTTTTACCAAGCGGACAATGTCGGTTCGTTGGTTTTCATTTGGAGTCCTCACGTCTGGCTAGGACTGGAATGCCCCAACTTGCGCACTGTGATACAGATGGCCCAACAGGCAGCACTGGCCAGAACCCTCGAGAACCATTTGCTGGATATTTGCTGTTTATCGAACACCCGCCTGCAAGACTTGAGCTCCGTGCTTACTCTGCGCTCCCACACATGTTACACTGGTGGCACAGATTCAGTGCTTTGGCCGGGTGATGGCACAGCTTCAAATGCAGGTCAAGCAGGCGTCAGGATTGTATTTAGTCACCTGGCCGAAGCTGCCCTGCTCAACTCAATCCATGTCAACAACTAATGGGCGCCGTTAGTTGGACCGGCCCGTTCCATGCTTCGAATTCGCGGGGGACAAACGGTGCCCGTGTGTCATTGCAGCTTACGCCTTCACAAAGCGAAGCCCCACTTCGGTAAGAGAGGATTTCTATCCCCAAGTCAATGAGCTTCTACGTGAAAGAAGAAGCACGGATACTGCCTTGCTTGCTGGGATCCAAACGCCAAAGTCGGGATATTGTCCTCTGGTGAGCTTCCCCTGGTGGCCAACATGGGATAGGCTCCCGTAATGATAACTAAGAGCGGTTGCTACACCTGTATGAAGGTGATCGTCTCTTTCACACGAGTACTAACTTTCGACACAGCACCCGTAGAAGAGTGAGATAGCGATCAACATCCTTATGCTTGCCTTGGACGCAAATCGAGCAAAGAGCGATTAGTTAGCACTGGTGAGGCCGCGTCAAAAGCTGTCGCTCTATTTGCAGCACAAGCGTAAACTATGATCACGCTTATGTGTATGCTGCCCTGCGGGTGTGCTTTGGCGGACCTCTACAAAGTCGCTCTGAGCGCCTTGACATCAACTAGCTGGCGAGGCCAGGTGTTCTGAATGCACAACAAACTACGCCGGCATATGGGCTGAATAAGCGTCCGCTGAACACCGTCGATGTTCACTGGTCGCATATCGTCAAACGCTACTGGTAGCAGGCATATCAACATGTTGCAAAGCAAATTACAAATTTAGTCATAGGGTCTCTGCATAGTCTCTGGAACTTATGGCTGCTTACTGACGTGTTCCGGTTGGAAGCGAAGACGAGTTGAGGCGCAAACATCTCAAAGCAAAACTGCTTGCAAGCCTGAAGTGAGACCGCGAAGCCTGATGTCCTCGTCGTGCAGCCGAAATGCAAACAGCAGATGCCGTTGGTAAGCACGGAAAGTTATTTCGCTTGATACCTGAAACAAGCAGCAAGATACCTGGTGTTAGCGAGGTAATACGCAACGAGAGTGGACAGCCGATCCACAGTTATCAAAATGCTTGGAGCTTTGAGCTGAACACTTAACAATGCAGGTTAGTCAGGCTTTTATCGCTTGCTGCTTTGGACATTGAATGTTACTCACGTTAGATCCGCTCTCAAGCGTAGAAGTGGAACGTGGGACCAGATGAATGAAAGTGCATAAAGCCGCTGGTGCAGCCAGAATTCCCATCGCTCCCTACAAATTCAAGGACTAGCACTAGCAGATGATTTACACGAGTTGCTAATGAAACATAGGCAGCAGGAAACTGTCTCTGGTGACGCTCCGTTATGGTCCCGACTTTCAAGAGAGGCTCCCGATCGGGAGGTGACAACCCAGTGGGACCAGTCTGCTCTTACTTGTCTCCAAATTGCTTGCCTCTGTCTTTCTTTACAGTTTGAGTGGCGCACACGAAGGCCAGAGCCGTAAAAAGCAAGCCAGGTTTCGTCGAACTCGGAGCTGCATCGACCACAACTTTACTTTGCGCCAATTGCTGGAGCGTCTTTATGTTTATTGGCGCCCACCGTAGTTGTGTTTCTCGACATCAAAAGTGCTTTCGATTGGGCGGATCAACGTGTACTTTGGGACAGGCCACTGAACAGTTGTGGGTCATATAAGTATGTATACATCATCAAGCGCTGTACGCGCATAGTGGCGGGAAGAGAGAGGGTTTATGGTAAACTATCAGCGCCCAGTAAGTTTGCCGATTGTCAACTTTTCTCTTTAACTTCGGTATTGATGATGTCATGAAAACAAAGTGCAATGGACGCGACCTAGATAAGGTAAAGCCGCTTCTTGTGGTGCGACTTCTTGCATTGGTGTATGCGGACGATCTTGCCTTTATACGTAACAGCGCCCCACCGTGACAGGCTGCACCTGGTTTACATGGTTGTAATTCCTTTTAGAGCATGCTTTGCTGCATCGAAATGCAAAGTTCTTTTACAAGCTTTGGAATGACCCACGCTTAACTGACCCATTATGCTGATCAGCTAGTAGTCGTTCAGGAATTTCAGTACCTCAGCAACTATATTTGCTTCCGTGAGATCGAAGCCGAGATTACAAACCGTATAGCAAAAGTTCGCAGTGCTTTTGCCAAGCGTCGCCATTTGTAGCACAGGCGCTAAATCACCCTCGCCCTGAAGAACAGGCTTGATAATGCACTCGTCCGTTCAACCCTCTCATACAGTTGTGAACCTTGTCCCATCAGGTCGACAGACATAAAGCGGGTAGCCAGATTTGATCATCGCTACCACCACAGCTTAGCTCATGACTTGTGAGAGCACCGCGTGAAAAATTAGTGTGTTCGGCGTCGATTATTTGGTGCGGGAAGAGTTATTGAACCGGTCAGCCCCAGTACGCACGGATCAGGCTTCGCGCGGAGTTCGAAACTGTGCGGTTTCCGCTTTTTGTTGGTTATTCTGACACCTTGCTACTATCCAGTAGAATAGCTTAATATTTTGGATTATCTTACAATCTTGTTTCTAGGTTGAATTAATATGGTCATCAGTGTTTGAATAAACACTGAGAACAGCATCTGACTTGTCACTCGCCCGTCAGATACAAGTAAGCCAATGCAAGCAAGGCCGTCTGTGCACGGACCTGCTGAAAATTTGGCTACACACAATAAGCCGTCAACTGAAAAAGCAAACTCTACCCCAACTGCTGACTGCATGGCACTCCTTTCAGATCCACGAAAAGTGGCACATCATAAAAGTAAATTGCTTGTGATCAAGTTGAACGCACGCAAAGCAACATAGCTGTACTGGGCGAACCCTTAGCGAACATGCTGCTACTAGATCAGCTCTCGGGAACCACGCGGCTCAATGATGTGCATGAAATAAAAGTGGAAGGGGAGCAAATTACACACATTGTTAATGAATATTCCGAACGAGTTCGCCTTGCACATAACGTAAGGATATGCAATGTCCCGTAAGGACCAAATTAGGGAAGGTGAAGTACTCGCTCACCAATCTCTGCAGCACTTCTCCTGACTACGTCAAACTTAAAGGTCTGCGGAAAACATCCAAATGTAAATTGTGTCCTATATTTATCACCTTTACTGACCAAGGATTGGCCTAGTCTTTATTATCATAACAATTCTTTATAAACGAGACGGCCATTGTTGGGGCCTATTTTGATCAAGCCGGACAAGACCCCTCCGCAATGAGCTTTTGCAGCATACAAAAAGCTTCAGCCTAAGCAAATGACGGAAGGTTCCCTTACTGCAACTTGACTTCCCACCTCCCTACCGGTAGATCTTTATCTGTCGCAACAGCAAGTGGACCAACCTGTGACAAAGGCTTACAGCACTGAAATAACTTCGCCCAACCCAGAGAAGACGCTAGCACACCCGGTAGTGCACTAGAACGTTGCTATCGGCCAGGATGAGCTAATGTTGATAAGTCGAACGATACCGACTTGTGTGACATTGATACAGAACCTCTGACAGAGCAAGCTAAAGGCAAGGCATCCAACAACCATATGACAAACACCTCTCTGACTACTAAGGACTTCTCACGCAACCGCCCAAATCGAAGACGCCTCAAAAGCCTGCCTCATGCAGCTCCTACATTCCTAAGCCTCAACCCAGTAAACGTCCCAAAGAAACAAGGCAACCCACACCCTCCGTGCTACCCATAAGGTGCTACTCACGGAATAGACAGACTGCACCCTTGAATAAAATACAAACAAGTATGTACCACTGTGCACGGCTACGAGTATGAACAAACAAGTGCCGACCCCAGAAAGCCATACTTGCTTCCAACCCCAACACCAGCTGCTCGCCATATAAAGCCAATATCCTCAGCCACGGCCAGAATCGGCGCGATGCGCGTCCCGCACTTAAACCAAACAACAGCGCTAACACGATGTGCAACACCACTGCCCCACTACACCGCCTCCAGACAAAGCAGTCTCTCAACCCGAGACTGTCCAATATAATAACGTCTGCTGGCGAATCCACACCCTACTTATTAATGCCTCAAGTTCCGCGGTACTATCAAGCCGACCGTAACAATAAACAGTTGCAGGTACCCCGCTGCAACACTGCTGTCTATAGAACAGTCCACGAAGTAAGGAAAGATCCCACATCACCCACGTTTGAAGATAAATCACCCGCGCCCTACAAGCCTTCCAATAAATACTGAACTGCCTGACACGTCACTACGCATTCTCGTTCCTTTTTTATAAAATATGGTGAGCTATGAATTGCTGTGACTCAAGGGACTGTTGGAGGAGGTTGCTCTCTAACATATTTACAGTCTCCTGATCATCCATACTTTGCCCCTGAGCAATTGCTACCAGTCACTGGCTCAATAAAAACCAATTCCAGAAACAGCATGCATCATCAGTCCCGATCCCCCATATGAACCTGCTCGAACTTTCTCCCCTGCGCAAATCAACAGCTCAGGATTAATGGCAATGAAGGCTATAGGTGCTTCTGAGACCCTTCTTACCGCAACTCCGAACTTCATCATCTACGCCTCCAATCGGCGTGCATGCAAACATGCCAGCACCCCTCTCCGGATCTTCAAAAGCGACACATATATCCCAGTAACCAACACTGACAGAATTATGCCCCACAGAACTGCACACGAACTATAATCCATCGTTATTACACGTTTACGTCCAACTCATCCCTGCCAATAACTTAGTCATCGCCAATAATCTTTCCCACAAGCACGAACCTGTCCCTTCCTCATCGTTTCAGCATGGTAATCAAGCGGACTCACTCCTACAACCCCACCTGCTCTATGATAATGTGGACAGTAAGCTACTGGCTGACCTCTGCAACCTTATACCTGTTAACACTCCTTCTGAGACCACAGCAACCATATCGACGCAAACCATTCAGATTATTTTGGTCTCTGATAAAGCAGCAGATGAACGCTCTTGCAAATAGTTGCTCACGTTACGTCTCATTAACGCACACTCCATGAAGCATAAGCTCCACCTTATCAGCCCCATCATTGTCCTATCCGGCCCCAGGTGGTGCTCATCACAGTAACGTGGCACGATGCTAACACTTCGATGCACAGCTGCAAATCCCTAGCTACACCTCTTTAGCAATGTACGTACCAAAGACCTAGTTGATGGATGCCTCATCTACGTGCGTGAAGATTTTGGGGCGCCATCATTTCAAGAACTTTCATTCGGCCCTCTGGATGACCCGGTCTGAATTCGGCCTAGCAGGGGACAACGCGGACTCTTACTTGGCTATCTGTATACCCCACCACACACCAACGCAATCGGTATACGCAGTCTAGTTGAACTCTTCACAGAAGTATCCTTATTATCTGCCCAATATAAGATAAGCAGTGGTGCCTCTAACATGCCAAAATTAGCCTGGCGGAGGCTATCAGCACCACCCAAATACCGCGCCTTTGTGGCCACCATATATGCAGTTGGGTGGACACAACACGTGCATGCACACACTTGGCACCATAACACCCTAGATTAAATTTTATAAACGGAGTTGCGCAAGCGTCTACCAGCGTGCTTGACAATCTCCTTGGATGCGTACCTAAGAAGGTAAAGCTCTCTTTCCAACTACCCATTGCTTGTCTCTCGGTGGCTAGAATTGTGTGTTCAGTTCGGCTCCACAAACTCATCAACTGGACAAACTGCTGCACTTTTGAGACCCATCAGCTAAGATGTTTTCTTTCTGGCTACAGATGCAAATACTGCCTCTTTTAAACTATATAGCTTTCTCACTCACTGCCTGGATATAGTTGTACCCATAACGAAGCAAAAAGCAATGCAGCCGCCGCACGATGCAACTCAACCTTTTAAACTACTCGGCAAGTTCAAAAGGCTACGTTCAAAGTACAACAGAACCAAAACATTTTTATTCTTACTCGCATTAATAGAGTCCTGTTGGAGTAGAGAAACGCACTAGCTACCGCATATCTGTCCGAAGAACATGCTACCCTAAACTCTATTAACCGTTTCAATGCTCTCAATCTTTTGATGAGAGGCAGAAGCACCCTTGCGTCGAATACGCTTAACGCAACTATTAACCCCGAAATTTAGTTACCGGTAACCTGGTTGGAGTATGGGAGGTCATGAACCGCTACTTCTGCGCCTCTTTCATTTCTGCTAACCTGACCCTACCTCGTAATAATCCAAGTTGCGCCAATGATACGTTACGCACAGTACAATTGGACCTGCTTACCATTACGCGGAAAATTCAAGCCCACTAGCTATCCTTCCACGCCGGACCTGATGGTCGCCTATCGGATCTGCTAATTCTAGCTGGCCTGGATTGCGCCGTCCTTCTTCTTAACATATTCACTCTACATTAAACATTTCCCCCTGCTTGGTAACTTGCTGTATTCACGGCAAGTCACAAATTGTGGACGCCGTCCAAGCATTTAAAACTACCGACCCACTAGTCACACACCATTCGCTTCCCAAGTGATGAAGAGACTTGTCAATAAAGTGCTCCTACGGTGCTTGACCCACCGTAACCTCGTCAACCAATCCCAGCTTGGAGTCCCCCATCGAACTCCTGTCATACCTGCCAGCTGGAATTCCAGAACAATGTTGGCGCCATGATTGATTGCGGAAGAGCGCTGCTCATCATCATCTTGGATATCAAAAACCATTCCACCGAGTTCTCCATAATGGACTGATAACTAAACCGGCTTATAACGGCATGTCGGACCACCTGCATCCTTGGTTCTCTTCTTATCTCTCTTGTCGAACACGGACGGTGTGACTAAGAGACTCCGAGTCTTCACCAAAATCAGTTACGAGTGGTGTGTTTCAGGGTAGTGTACTGGGTCCTATACTCTTCCTAATTTACACCAACGACGTAGTTCAAGGCCTGATTTTGGAAACCGTACCATTGCGCCGACGATATCAAAGTCGTATTCGGCTTTAATCCGGGTAACTTAAAGAGCTGTCTCCTCAATATTCAAAATAACCTTAAAGCAGTAGGCTATTGGCGCAACTCATGGAAGTTTGATCTTTCGCCTACAAAGTGCAGCGCTCTTTCGTATGGAGTCGCTGCACCGCCTAGTACACTACCCCTGAACGGCGTCCCACGTGCCAACTTCCGAACAGTGAGCGATCCCGGAGTAAACTATTCAAGGTCACTAACTTTGTCAGAGCGACATATCTATAGTGTAGCGAAAACCATATCCCTCGTTGGTCATGTCTGCAAAACGATGCTTGTAACCGAATCGAGACCCGCTTTATACAAGGTATGCGCTAGACGTCTGTTAGAATGCTGCTTAATAATATTTACCAACTTCAGAAAGGGTGACCGAATAGGAATTGAGTAAGCACAACGCTCATTCACAAAGCACTCGCTTTGCCCTTCTACTCTCAAATAACATGGGCGCTGTAAACGTATTGATCTTGAACCTCTATGATTGCGAAGAATGAGACTCAACCTCACCATCCTATTCCAAACGATAACCAACTCAAACACGAACATCACAGGACTTGTAGAACCAAATGGTGACGCTTGGTATCCACTTCGCTAAATAAATAACTAACTAACTGGTATATTCTTGGTAAAACGAGGCACTCATGTGAAGGCGCGATCAAATATGCATACAAGCATAGCTTCTTTGGAATAGTAAACATTTCGTTTTAATGTAAACTATAACAGATAAGATGCAGTCCATACGAGTTAGCATTTTGTCAAGTAATAGTCAGACCAAGAAACATGATGGCACTGGGGCGCGTAAAAATCAGTCATAACTGTTGTGTCATGATACAAGTTGGGCGTGATTTTGCCATGTAATAATTTATGAGCACAGGAGCCCAAACAAGGTTTTGGTGCAATCACTGAGCATTAAGAAATAGGAATGGTCTGTGCTCCATCAAAGCATTCTTCATAGTAAAATCAGTTGCACAGGTTTTATGTAGAAATGAGGAATGCGGCAGTGCGAAAGGTTCAGCTGTGACTTCATGCAGTGACGAGTCACATCCGCCACGTTGCAGTGTTGTTAAGCGGATATTCGTGGCTTTTTATAGGGAGAACACTTGCCAGGCGAAAACCCACCACGTCCTGAAAAACTGCCGTAGCTTCCGTTGAACAGTAGTGCTAACCGGCTACACATCGTACAGACCGATTTTCACTCTATTATTCGCAGTCGGTTGGCAGCTAAAATTCTTCCTTGGTTGACCGACTGACTTGGTAGTGAACCGACAGGAGTAGTTGATACCAGTCAATGATGCGAAAGAGTCGCAGAGTCGAATGATAAAAGTTGCAGGTGAGAGAAAAATTGTTAATAGAGTCTGGTTTTTCTGTTACATACTTGTCTGGTTCGCAAACCGTGTCCAGCTATCCACGCTGGACTTGTCATGTAGATGGTAAGTCCAGTTGTTCCTTGTGACTAAATACGTCCATAACAGGCAAAAATGACATTGCGTTGTCCAGTGCGGGATCGTTACGAGTTTCTAACTCCGAACAATGGAATCGGAATTCCTTCAAATGTAAGCGAGTGTAATTGTCTCCAAGGTCAAGTGAAAACTCCATGAAAGGCAATCGGAACTCCATTTATACGAGAGTAAAACTGTCCGTGGAATGATATCGAAAAAACTCCAGGTGAATAGAGAATCGGAATGTTCTTTCGAAAATGTCTAGCACCAAAGCCAATTTTTTGAATGTCGGTGAGAACTAGCAAATCTAACCGAGGTAATCACGCCAACTATAGGCCCTTAGACAATGCCCAACCTACAACTCGCACTAACTTGCGTAACACCTACTTTCTCTACAGCTTTGCTTGCAGCTGGAACAGGCTACCATTACAAATTAGAGCAGCCCGGAATACTGCAAGTTCCGATCATCCTTACATAGACATATTGCTCCCATGGGTACATGCGAGCTATTTACCACCAATATACCGGAAGATGAAATTAAGAAACATGGCTCCGATCACCAGTAAATCCGAAAATCCAAGTTTCTGGACACAGGCCTCCCCACTTAACTCTCGTTCACCCCAGATATATATGTCTGTTATTACGACCAAGCACTGAGAGAATCTAGCCCATCACCGTAAATATCTGTCAGTCTAACTGCAATATCCCCATCTTATACCGCCACAACAAGTATACAACCCAATAACTGTAACGGTTGTTTTACTGCGCACATCCAAATTTATTATCCTAGACTGCTTGGATCGCATGGTTTTGCAGTTTGTTGACTTATTCTATCAAACGGTAGGTAGTCACCGATAACTAGAAGGTTTAAAGAGACGCCATTGCTGGTCACTATTCCTCCGGTTCCTAGCGCCATTATCTGTCGTTCGTCTTAACATCGTCAACCCTTATGTCAGGAGCAGCGAGTCGTCGTGGGCACCATATACGGGCAAACCTACAGCATGCTAGGAGCCAATCCTTTCTCTCCAACCGTTACTCTTTTAGAATGTCTGTAACACTTACCCGCTGGTAGGTTGGTTTATTTGGTGACACTGTAGGTCTCCACTAGTGACCAAACGTCTTAATGGAATGGATCCACCTGGCCACCCATACTACTTCCTAGTGCCACTATCCTTCGATCGTCTTAGCTTCAGCACCACTGCTTAGCAGCAGCTATTCTGCTTAGGCCCCGTACATCTGCCCATTTCCGGAGCTGACTGAGAGCCACTCATTTAGCTCTCCAACCTTTACTCTCTGGGACTGTCTGCGTCACCTATATTTACAGTTGTTCAAGAGGCTGGGATATTCTAGGCAAAGAATATTAACCAGAAGGTTTCATCCAAATGCCATCACTAGCCACCGATACGTCTTTTCTCCTAGTGCCATTACCCGTTCATTGTCTTAATTTTGTTACCATTCAGCTGCAGCGAGTCATTGCAGGTTGTCTGCCATGTTCCGCTAGGAGCTACTTATTACCTCTCCAACTTGCCTCCACTTGGATTGATGCAGCACATACCTTCGCTGGTTTGTTGACTTATTCTGGGTCACAGTATAAGTAAATAACTAAATACTTTATTCTCGTATTCATCGCGTCACACCAATTCAGGCATGAACAAAATGTACAAGCAAATAGGTTGCGCAACAGATACGTTACAACGCACGTACTTGGCTGTGACTAAAAGTTGTACAAGTTGTAGCAACAGTCGAAGCACTCCTGAAGAGCAAAATCAACGGTGGGGTGCCGATAAAATGGTTGCCTTTGTGTAGAGTAAATAGAAAAACGCAGTAGGTGGAGTTGGGACAGTATGTGAAGCCTGAATGTATCTGTTATGCTTGTCGGTAAAATATTGAAAAAGAACTATAGGCGATATTCCAGAATGTAATAGTGGGCGGTGACTTTATTCAGTGGCATGTCGCATCGGTCATGTCACAGTGTTGCTAAGCGGAATTTGGTGGCTTTTTACGAGGAGAACGCTTGCCAAGAGAAAACCCACCATGTCTTGTAACACTGTCTTCGATTGCTTTAAACAGACACGCACAACTACCAAAGCTTCTTATGAGTCAGTTGTTCATTTGGTTATTCTCATTCGAATGGCTCCTCTGTTGGCCAAACAAATGGCACAGGCAGAGCTCAACATGGACTTTGAGGCCAGTCGCTTGGGATATGATTTTGCAGGTAAGTATAATTTCTAGCGTATGAGGGCTCACCTTCTCTGAGTAAACATATTATCTGGAGTGTGAAGAATTCGTGTCCAGCCATCCTTACTGGACATTAGGTGTAAATGTTTGGTTTTAAAGTAAAGCCATGGTTCAGGAAACTCCTTCTTGGTTATTAAGTCTCATCTCAGACGGATGAGGTTCCTCAGTTTAAGCCGGAATCCTTAGGAACCTCACGACCTCAAAGAAAAGGGCAAGAGGAAACAGGCCGAGAGAAGATCATAAAGGACAGTCATTGTACCAAGCACATGGAACCTCTTACCTTAAGACATATATTTAAGACAAACTGGCGTACGATGTATAACATATATTACGCGGAAATGCTTTTTGATAATGCAACGGAGTAAATTACCGTTAGGTACATGAGCATGAAGAGTGTGCTTCCGATAAGAAATCCACGTGGTATTGGCTTACGGCGTTAGAATTCAGCCGGAGACCAGAAGGCAGCTATATAATCACGATCGGGTTCGGTCTGGAACCAGAAGTTACACTGCTAATTGGGCGAGGAGGATGACGCTGGAGGACCACGCACTAAATAGTATGTACATGGGGTGTATGAGGACAGGAAGCTGAGCTTAATGGTAGCCGGCTAGGGTTACGTAAGTATGTACAAGATATTAGGTTTTGAAGGTAAGACGGTCGAGAGATGCCGCTAACGGAACCGGACGCAGTAGGCAAAACGTCTATTTGGGTTAATCATTCATTTTACTGATGGACAACTACTGTGTCACAGAATAGGGCACCGAACCAGCAAACATATGTGATGCAAACAGTTTACGAGAATAAAGCTGGAGAGATAAGGGGTGGCTCCTACCAAGTCCCGAAATATGTGCAGGGATGCGCGAGGCGTACTCCGTATCGCGGCAGCTGGAGTTGTTAAAGGTGAGCCAGCCGAAGATAATAGCGTTGGTAGACAGCTCATCAGTAGCCAACTAGCCACTCAATTAAGAAATTCGATCAAATTGGATACATACGGTGTCCCAGAGAGTCAACAGATCAGCGAGGTTAAGCGATACAAACATACCAAGAGACTAAGGGTTGAGGAGATAAGGAGTGGTTCCTATCTAGCTCCGGAAGTGCGCAGAAATGCATGGAGCTTAAGAACACTCGCTGCTTCTAAGCAGGGGTGCTAAAAGTGAGATGAAATACAGGTGACGTCGCTAGGAGAGAGCGTCGCTGGCGAAATGTAGTCAGTCAATAAGATGTTTGGTCACCAGTATATACCTACAGTGGTACAGAATAAATAAACAAAGGTAGGCTGTACAAACAGCGCAAGAGATTAAGTGTTAGTGAGATAAGAAATGACTTATGGGAAGCTCTGGATATGTGCAGAGATGCAGGGAAACTACTATGACTCACAGCAGTAAGAGAGATGAGAAGAATGTTAGACAAACGATAAATAACGTCTCAAGGGTAGATCGTATCGGTGAACAGCTATGGCATCCGGTTTAAGCCTTCAGGTACTAGTGGATACCCACGGTGCCGCAGGGGAAGTCATCAAACCAGCTAAGAAATGATGCAAGTGATCCAAGAAAATAAAGTTTGGATAAAAAGTGGCTTCAAGCAAGCTCCAGATGTGTGTCGAGATGCATGGAGCCTACGACGAATCGCAGCAGCCAATCTAATGTGTCTAATATAAGACGAGCGACCGAAAATAGAAAGTGTCTGTGGCCAGATGTAACTGTTACATTAAGACCAGTCGTCACTAGTGGATACCAACTGTGTCAATGAATAAAGCAACAAGGGAGCAAAGATTAGAGGGACAGACCTTCTAGAAAAATAAAGGTAGGCATGCAAAGAAGTGGCGTCATCCAAGCTACATATTTGCACAGTGATTCCTGGAGCCGAAATACTTAAATACATGTTTATTCTCGACGACTAGCTGCTGCCAAACAGCCGTGACGAGAGTAAGGCGAACGGCAGCTAAAGGCGCTAGGAGAGAGATCAGTGGCCAGCAAGGGCATTTGAATTAAGTTTCCAGTACCTAGTGAATACCTACGGCGTCACAAACTAAGTTAACAACCAGTTGAGTTTTGATGCAAATAGTGCAAACGAACAAAGTTACCGATAATGGGTGGCTTCCAGCAAGCTCTTGTTATGCGCAGAGATGCACGGAGCCTTCGGCGACTTGCTGCTGCTGAATAGAGATAACGGCGCTAGAATAGAGAGCAGCAGTGGGCGGGTGGAGCTGTTCGAGTAAGACGTTTGTTGGCTAGTCGCTACCTAGAGTGTCACAGAACACGTCACCATGCTGGTTTAGTTGTGCTTCAAACGACCCAAGAGAATAAAGGTTGGTGGTAGGAGGTGGATACTTGTAGGCTCCGGATATGCGCAGAGAGGCGTAAACCAAAGGACGACAGGCGGCTTCCAACAAGAGGTGACGAGAGTAAGGCGAACGACAGATAACGACGCTAGGAACCAGAGACCATTAAGCAGCAATGGCATCCGGATTAAGCCATCCGTTATTATCAATAACTAAATAAACAGTATATTCCCGAATTTGTCAAGACACACCAAACCAGACATGACCAACATTTACATGCAATTATGTTTCGCAACAAACGCGTTGCTATGTATGTAACCGGCAGTAAGCCAAAAGTTGTACAGGCTTTGGAAATTGTGAAAGTAAGCATGAGGAATAAAGTCGTCAGTGCATGACGACACGTTGGGTTCTAGCGTGCGTAGTATAAACAGTCTGGGCATTACATGTGTAGTGAAAACGATACATGTAGTTAGGGAGTATCTTACTCTTGGACGTGTCAGAAAAATATTAAAATATGATTCTAATCGACTTGCCAGTATGTAGTTGTGAACAGTGACTTTATTCAGTGGCGAGTCACATCAGCCTCGTCGCAGTGTTGTTAAGCGGACAGTTGTGGCTTTATATGGGGAGAACGCTTGCCAGGCGAAGCCCACCACCTCTTGGAACACCGTCAGTAATCCGTTTTTACACTAATGTAAAACTGGCAGAGCAGCTTGCCGACTGATTTCACCCTTGGTTATCCGCAGTCAATTGACTTCCATTTTCCTCTGTTAATTGTTCAGGTATCTATGGTTGGGGCCGCCGTGATAGCTGAGACCCATGGAGGGTGAGAGCTTCACGAAGATTCGTCTTTGTGAGTATCCAGGTGAGCAAAATGTCAGTATTTTGCGTCTTAATTTTCAGGCTTATGTATACTTTACAGGAGTGTGAAGTCCTCGTGTCCAGCTATCATTACTGGACAACGGTCGTGGTAGTGAGTGCAGTTGTATCCATTTGTTGTACAGCCATGTTCTTTGTAGGTCCTTGTGGGTTATGTCTTGTCCCGGGTAAAAAAGATTTTCTCGGTTCAATCCCAGATCCCCAAGAAGTTCCGGACCTCGGAGAAAAAGGAAGGTGAGAGACAAACAAGGCGGAAAAGAACGGGCGTGAAAAAAAACATTGTTAAAGTCCTATGGTATAACATGTAGTGGAGACAAATTATGTAAAATGTGCAACAACGATTGTGCTGAAAGTGTTTTGAATGTTCTACAAAAGCAATGGAAGTATAGGTTGGTTGCTACCATCTACCTGGAATAAAGAGCGTTGTGTCATTGAGCAAAAAAACGCAGGGGCGGTTTGCTATGATGCAACTATTGCGTGGGAAGACAGAAAGCAGAATTCAAAGACTAGCGGCGTTTGTATGGTGGATGAAGAGCTGGTAGCCAACCTACTTTGATAGGGAGCGCAGAATAAGTAAGTGAAGGTATAAATGGCTTGCGATGAAAGAGATTCAAAGGTCAATTGGTGGTAAGTCAGTGGATAGATAGGATTCAAGCGCTAAGTAAAAATCTTCCGGGGATAAAGCCAGAAGGACGACACGAGGGTATTAAGAGTATAGTGCTATGGGCGACTGAGATGGGAAAAGCCCGCATAAGTAAGTGTGGAAACCTTTGCTGCAAAAACGGACACAGAACACTAGGTGAGAAAGGATCGATCGATCGAAGTGAAGTAATAAAGATCAGTTGAAGGAAAGCAAACGTGCGGAACAAATGTATACGTAGCGTCAAGCAGAGAAACGAGTTATTCTAGGGTGCTAAGAAAATAGTATTAGGGTATGCTGTCCCAGGAAAAGCCAGTGAGTCTGTTGGACTCATACATGGGTAAGTGTCGCAAACATAGCAGAGAGTAAGTGAGCAAGGAACACCTATAAATGAGAAGCTAACGGGCGTCTGTGTACTGACCAGATGAGAGGAGTGATGAACTAAAAACCTAAGAAAGGTTAATTGACGGAAGGGCAGCGAATTGCCGGAATGCAAGGGTACATTAAGGTTGCTGAGGATATCAGAACATGAGACCTAACCGCAGCAGCTAGGGTGCTAAGATAATAGTACCAAACTGGATAGAGCCAGGGAATGCTAGCCCGAGAGCTGGAGGATTGCAGGTAAAAATGCCTAAGACGATACAGCGAATAAGGGATACATGAACATCTAGAAATGTGAGGCAAAACAGCGGCTTGCGCTGAATACATGGATATGCTTGCACGACAGAAGAAAGCTAAGAGAGGTTTCGTGATAGAAGGACAGCGGACGAGTGAAGCGCAAGCAAACAATGAGGTTGTTAAATAGTTCAGAGCATAATAGACTAAGACGCATCGACGCGCAGCCAATCAAATCATGCTGGGGTGCCACTGGGATATAACTAAGGAAGCCTGAGACTGGAGAAGCCAGTGAGAGAGCTAAACTACAATTAATTAGGTGTTGCAGATGAGTAGATGACAGCTGTGCAACTAGAAAGGAAGCCTGTGCCGGGAAAAGCCTGTGAGAAAGCTGGACTTTATTATAAGTAGGTGTTATAGACGTAGCGAGTAATAGATAAATGAACGTCTAGAAAGGAGCGCTGTGCGCGGACTACTGCAGTTATATTTGCTCCACAGAAGAGAGCTAAGGAAAGTTTCATGAAGAAAGGACAGCGAACGGATGATGCGCAAGCATACAATACGGCTGTTAGATAGTTCATAGCGTAGAGGCTAAGACACAACGACACGCTGTGTCACAAAATGGGTCAACACTTAGCAGAGTTGTGATGTATACAGTCCAATAGGATAAAGTTTGAAGATAAGGGGTGGCTCTTAGCAAGCTCCGGATGTGTGCACAGATGCATGATACCCACGACTATTTGCTGCCCCCAAGGGGTTAACGAGAATAAGGCGAACGACAGATAAGGGCACTAGGAGAGAGCATTGGTCAGCAATGCCGTTCAGTTTAAGGCTTAAGTTACTAGAGATTATTTACCTTGGTCATGCCTGATTTGATGGGTCTCTATAACTTTGAGGGTAAACTATTTATTTATTTATATATTTATAGTGTTACAGTATAAGTTACCAAACCAGCTGATTTGTGATGCAAACCGTCCAAGAGAATAAGCGTTGCAGATAATGAGTGGCTGCTAGCAAGCTCCGGCTTTTCGCAGGGTTGTATGTCGCCTATGGCGACTAGCTGCTTTTAAACAGAGATAATGGCGAGTATTAGTGGCTGACGTAGGCGTTTCCTTAAGACGTAGGTCATTAGTCGAGGTCTATATTAGAAATGAATAGATCAACAAGCAAGCGATGATTAGATAGTCAGACATTCCAGGAAAATAACGGCTGGTGAGTAAAGCAGAGGCTCATCCAACGCTACAGGTTTGCGCAGAGATACATGGCATCTACGACGACTAGCTGCTGCCAAAAGGCGTTGACAAATAAGGCGAACGACAGATAACGGCGCTAGGAGAGAGAACCCATTGGCCAGCACTGGCATTCGGTTTAAGCCGTGTTACTATTTTTTATTGACATTGTTACCATATTATTCACAAAACCAGCTGAGTTGTGATGCAAACAGTCCAAGAGAATTAGTTGGGGATAAAAATGGCATCTAGCGAGCTGCGGATATGCGCAGAGTTGCATGTAGCCAATGACACACAGCAACTGAAAAGAGGTGACGAAGGTGAGACGAGGTACAGATTATGCCACTAGTGGACAGCCTAAAACCTTAGCAATTGGCCTAGGTTAAGCTTTTTGTTACTAGTTGTTACCTACAGCGTCACAGAATAAGTCACCAAACCGGCCGATTTGTGACGCAAACAGTGCAAGGGAGTAAATGTTGGAGTTAAGGAGTGGCTCTAAGCAAGCTACTGATATGCGCAGAGATCCATGGAGCCGAAGGAAACTCGCCGCTGCTAAACAGATAATAGCGCTCAAAAAGGGCGTATGATTGAGCAGGTTTAGCCTTTTGATTAAGGCATTTGTTCACTAGTATATACCTACAATGGCACAGGTTGTCAGCAATACCTCGTGGCTAAGAGATGCAAAATATCATGTTAGGGTGCTAGCAGGTTATTACAGAGATTGACTGAGCTGAAGCAAGCCAGTCAGGGCGTTGGACTCCTGCAACTGGAGTAGTGGAAGACGTTGCAGCTGGTAGGGATAACACTGTAGTTGGAAAGCATGGGCTAAGGGGCTGCAATGTGGGCGTAAACTAACAAACGTTCAAGATTACAACAGGAGCGATAATGGAAGGAAATACCTGTCACAGCTGTAGCAGAAATAGCGTTTCCGTATCAGCTCTGGATAAAGTTACGGAGGCAACGGCAACTACTAAGCATAGGCGCCACGTCGCGCTGGGTAATAACTTGTTCTTAGTTGTGAGATGTGAGCTAACGCACGCTGAGTAGGTGAAAGCTTGAGTAATATGTCTACAGCCATACACAAAAGCGAATGGAGCATTCGTGGAAAATAGCGTAAATGAGAATGGATGCAAACGACACAAGTGAGCTGCCTCACGTAATGGAATCCAGAGGCGTTGGATCATTAGAAGATAACAACTAACTCAGTCGGAGTAATGGAAGTTGTAGGCGGGACTGCATGCCCAATACTTCGGTGGCACTAAACTTTGGGATTGTCTTGTAGTGTCATCCTTCGGTAGCGATCAGGTTCATGCTCTCATAGCACATCTTCAGGAATGCATGCTTCTAGGAATTCAGAGATTGAGGTGAGTTTTATAAATCCGTGTAAAGAAACTCGGAACTCTGGAGTGGTCTTGGCTGTCCGGATGGTCGTCGGCAACCGATGCCATGTGATGGCGTATCTATGTAGAGAGGTTTGAAGTTATGCTGGACCAAGCCCTAGGCAGGGTAATGAAAAGCATTTCGGCTCGTATGGGGTACTGCTCATTGTCTACTTGTAGAACGAGGCAATCTGTATCAACCTCTGGGTTTTGTATCACCTGAAACAGAAACATGAGATTGCTTATGAGCCTGCGTATCCAGCGTGGAACCAGTTTAAGCTGTTTGCATTTGCATTGATAACTAAGCGTGGACGAACCAAGGAGAGGTTTGGTAAACTTTCGTTGCAGCCACTCAATTTTTATACCGTCGCTGTTGCTTGAGCTGCTAAACACACTGGAATAGTACTCTAAAGTTGGTCGGGCATGTAGAGGGTTAGATGTGATTCCACAAGTAGCACCGATTTGTAAATCATACCCATAATTGATCTAGGTATTGCGGAGCTATAGCTCACCTGCTCGATGAAATGGAGTGGAGTAAGGTAAGTCAAGGTCCCTGAATGCAGTGCACCCTGAAAGGGATGAGCTATGTGGTTTCAGTGCGTCGGGAGGCACACTACAACGGCATGATATAACTTTGCATTTTGCATGTGCGAAATCCATTTTCCACCGGCCACACCATTGTTCAAGCACTTTAAGATCACTCTGTACACTGGCGATTCATTTATGCGGGTGGGCTGGGTCGAATGTGAAGTCTACTTTGATGTCAACTGCGAATAGAAACGGTTTACCGTGTGAAAAGGTGTCAGCTATATGGTGGATGAAGAGGAGGAACAGCAATGGTCTTAAGACATGGCCCTGAAATACTCCACTGGTTACTGATCTCGTTTCTGAAGCCTTGTATCCTAGTCGAACCGACTGTGTACGAAACCCAGATGTGAAGTGAAAAGAGCAATAGTAGATTACAGATACCAAAGGATCTAAATTTGATCAGAAGGCCACAGTATGGGGCCCGGCCAAATGCTGTCCTCATGTCGAGAAAGCTTAGAATTATCGCAGATCCAGAGTCAATCTTACGTGGCACTAAGTCCAAGAACTCAAACTGGCAGGTCTGACATGACTTAGTCGGCGAGAACCCGTGTTGGGACCTGCTAATGAGGTTTGGCGGTAGCACTAAGTCAAGCATTCTTTCCTTAACCAGCCTCTCCAGCACAGTTGATGCAACCTGCGTGTGACGTTTGGAGCAGTAGTTGTTAATGTCCAGCCGGCAGACACCTTTGTGTCTGGTAGAATTATCGCATATTTCCAGACTGTTGGGAAGGTGCCGTTACTTATTGATAACGTGCATATGTTCAGTAGTAAGAGTGAAATTTTAGCATCTTGTTTCAGAAGAGCAAAGGGCAGTCCATCGGGACCAGGGTGGTAAGTCAACTTGAGTGACTTGACTGCCGTAGTAATCGAGCGTATGGCAAAAGTGACAGTGTATAGCTCGTCGTTGGTTCGCCTAGGTATTTCTCTAGAATGCGTTGCAGCGCCTAATCCGAATGCAGTTGCCGACCAGATTCTCTCTCTTGGTACTTTTATCTGTCGTTCAGCTTATCAGCTTCAACTCAATTTTTGCGGCGATTCGTCGTGGGCTTCATAAACCTCTGTGCACATCTGGAGCTTGCTTAGAGACCCTCCTTGTACCTCTATCTTATACTCTCTTCTAATGTCTGTCTCACTTACCGTCGCTAGTTTGTTGATGTATTCTGTGACACGGAAGGTATCCAATAGTGAGATAACGTCATAATGGAATGGCTACCTCAGGCTACTGATAGTCTTTCCTAGCGCCATTAGCTGTCGATCGTCTTAACTTTGGCACCGCCGTTTGGCAACAGCTAGTGATCGCAGGCTCCATGCGTCACTGCGCATACCCGGAGCTTGCTAGGAGCCACACTTTAGCTCTCCAACGTTTATTTTTAAAAAATCTGTATCATACCTTCGCTGTCTGTGGACTTAATCTGTGACACCGTAGGTATACACTAGTAACAAGAAGGAGTCATCCGAATGACATTGCGGGCCACTGGTACCCTCGTTCCTAACGCCATTATCTTCAGGACTTCTATTCACCTGCAGTCATTTCTCGTATGTTCCATGCATCTCTGCGCATATCCGGAACAGCTTATCTTTCCAACCTTTACTCTCGTAGAATGTCGGCATGCACACTTTCCGTTGCTATACAAGTAATTGCCATTTGAATCTGCATCGTCGCTAGCTATTTACTTTTTATTCTTTTGTTCTTCTTTTATTTAATTATTCTCCAAGGCGGTAGGCAGGAGAGCGACTGTATCCGGGGATAGAAACCTCTGAATATATGATGTCCGCAAAAAAGCAAGGTTCGGTGAAGGCCATCAAGTCTAGGCGGGTATGTGTCGCAAGCACCTGTACCTCATGAAGTTTATGCCTCAGACTGCGTACATTGGCAAAAATCACAAGCAGTGCGTTCTCAAGCTCTACTGTCCTGGGTTGAGGAGAAATGACCGCTACCGGGTTCTCGGTGTTCGCCAAATTACGCGAAAATCCACCATGTGGAGGTCTGTCTCACCATTCGCTCGGCAGGACCGGAGCTCATTAGCAGCTGTTTTCAGTTTAATCCGATCTTCCGGAGTACGACCACTCAGAAAGTAAAAAGGCTCACCATTCCAACTTGGGGTTCGCCGGAAGACGCGTCGGCATTCCTCTTCGCTTTGGCCTGCGATCTTGAGAATGCGTACATTAGAAAGATTCTCTTTCTTCCTGCCCAGGAGGAAAGTAGAGATACTGTTGATATCCAATTCACCTTCATCGAATAAAATAGAAATCAGTTGCTCAAGGAACCCTTGGTCTTCAAGCATCCTTTATGCAGAGGTGTCCTTGGTGGCTTCTGGCGAGTTCACGATGATAAGACATCGTTCACTTGAGGATGGTAGAGCGCGGCCAGTGATCTGCGGTTGTGGTGACGTACTGCCCGAGCTCAACTTTTCCAGCTTATCGACTTTGTCGAGAACAGAGTTCATTTGGCTCGTTGTGCGTGATCATGCCAGGATTTTTAGCGCTGGTGCTTAGTTTCTGATCAGGCAACTCGTCGCTGATTCCGATTAGTATCATTCCACACTCTTGGAAATTATTTATAATCTGTAATATCCATACATCAAAAACTTTGAAACTTTGCCCACCTGGACACCCAACAAGGCGACTATTCATTCGCTGCCATCATCAACCGGCCTGAGCGCTTATGGCAGCCCTGACCATACTATCTGTTTAACCAACAGAGGAAAATGGAAGTCATTTGACTGCGAATAACCGAGTGTTAAAACAGTCCGCAAGCTACTTCGCAGTTGTTCATTAGTGTACAAAACGCTTCACGACAGCGTTTCAAGACGTGGGGGTTTTCGTTTGGTAAGCCTTCACCCTAAAAAAGGCTACAAATGCCTGTCTAAAAACACTGCGATGTGGCGGATGGGACTGGCCACTGAATAAAGTCACGGCCCATAACTACATACTGCTAACTTGTTTAGAGTCCTATTTCAATCTTTTATGACAAGTGCAAGAATAAGGTACTCGCCGTCCACATTTATCGTTGCAATGTACTTAAATGTTTGCACTATTCACAGTTGAACCTAAAGTATCGTTGCGAAACCCAAATGCCTGTAAAATTTGATCATGCTTGATTTGCTTGTCTCTATAAATTCGAGAATAAAGTATTTATTTATTTAGAGTACCATATTTTCGTACCATTCCATAAAGGCTTATTCTGAAACTTTATTTGTATAAATGGAATAAACTTGACTGAGTTAGACACCGTTTTTCCGTTCCTCCCAGCATGCTTCTACACTGACAAGCTATGGCAGTGTCCAATACATTTGCTCGGCTTCGCCCAACACACGATCCCAGTTAGTCTTCCAAAAGTTACGCGGGGTGGTCGTGTGGATCCCAGCGATGGTAAACGCAGCACGTAGTAAACAGAGGAGTTATAACTGGACCCAATACGCTAGAATATTGTAACAGATTTTTGAGCGGTTGCTTGCCGTTTGTAATTAGGAGACCAAGACAACCAAGTTACCCATAAAGCTGGCTTTTGCTTGCTGGATGTGTTGTATAACGTTCATTTTAGTCAACACATCAAAAAGTAATTTCAAGAAAGCTACTGCCCGGCAGTTTGGTGCTGTAGCCAAGCAGTATGTGGAGCTAAAATTACCCAAAAACAAACAAGCCGGCAGTTTAAATGTTGTTGCACAATATCAATCCGAGCGCCGGAAATATTCGACCAGTTCGGATATATAGCTTCTACGTTCAGTTCCGTTGGCTTAACGGTTACTCTGCACCAACAGTGCTTTCATAGGCCGTCATCACCACGGTGCTTGTACTTGAGTACCCCTGGCATGCTAGATGTTATGAACAACAAGACGCAGCTGTCAGCGCCTATGGGTCTTTTGCACCTAAATGCTATGAAGTTCAGGATCAGTAATATCAGCCTGGAGCACGTTTCGGTCGGACAAATTGTGTGGAAAATGGTGTTCTACACAGAGAAGTACCTCGCTAAGATTATTTATAAGACCGCGAAGGTATAGAAGCGCTACGATGAGCAAGCCGACTAGCGACGGAAGCGCGCCATTATTAGCATCTGTCTGTTTATCAGCTGATGTTTAAGGACTACTCAACAATTTGCGACCTGTAGGTTGTTTTCTCCCGGTTGGGTCAGTTGCTTGAGCTCAATGGGGGCAGTTCGAATCAGTTGGGTTCTTCCAATGTATGGGCTTTAAGAAGGTTAAGTTGAAAAACGTTTAGACGCCATAGTTGGAACTAAGATGAGTAGCAGTCACTTGGTCTTCAAAGGGGATTCGCAAAGGACGATACTTGTTTATAGTCCATCTTCCTAACCGCAATCCTCGTTCTATACGAACACCTTGTCTATCAAAGTCTAAAAGATCCTCGATCAATCCTTTAGATATGCATCGTCCTTATCATAACGTACTTGCGGGTCAGCATTGACAGATACCGTTGCACAAACGATCCAGGCAAAGTTTCCGTGGGTGTAAAAGCAGGTCTCAGACAATGCACGGAACCGCCAGCCAGTGCCAGGAGTTCCTGTGGAAGGTTTCCACCACGCAATGTTCCATGGTGGCTCGTTGTGCTTGATGAGGCCGTGATTGTTTGGCGCTGGTACTTAGTTTCTTCTCAGCCAACTCATCGCTTCCTCGGATTACGTGTCATTTCGAGTAATATGGCTGGTTTCGGTCATTCTGTAATCACCGCAAGTTGGATTAACAGTTTTCGTAGCTTCCTGAGCTGTTCGTTAGCGCTTCTGTAGTTTCTTCGCTACATGAACATCAACAACGCGCGCAGTTACGTTGTCCTAGAAAAAGCGTGGTGTAAACGCTAACCCTATTCTGCGCGCAAAACGTTACTAACAAAAGGTTGCCGAACTTCAATGACGCTTTTTCAGACCCTGCTGCTTCCGCATCGCAACCTATATTTACTACACGAGTCCTTTCAAATATCAGTTAGGTAGAGTGTGGTATTACTCATCCTTGCAAGTGGATTATTGCCACCAGCTTACTGCTTTTCGCTACCGTTTCAGCTCTGGTCTCTATTCAGAAACGAATAAGGTTTGCCCAACTAGAAATGTCTTATGAAAAAGCATAACATTTTAGGATATTTTGCGCAATTCTGGCAGAATGCGAAAGCGAGTTAACCGCAGAATTTAAGACGTTTAACAGCGAAGCACAGAAGGCGAACATTTGACCAAGCAGGGTTCAAACCTCAAGGTGGTTGAGCATGTGTGGTCCATTGCTCTACGCATCCCAGATTCCAATGGCGAACTAGTTATTTTGGAAACCTTGATGTACCGAGATATACGCTTCAAAAGCTGCGAGGCGCTCGCGGAATAAAAGAAAATGATAAAGATAATATGCCAGCTATGCGAACATTGATACGCTCACAGTGATTGGCTGTTAAAAGTCGTAAATGTCTAGTCAGGGTCTATTTTGTATTAGGCGAAAACCTTGAAGCAAAAGTTTTAGGATTTTTACGATTTTTCATAAACGTCTATGAGTTTTTGCAAGCGTAATAGCAGGGTGATTTCCAAGGTCTTATTTCCTTACTCACTGGTTTGTCACTAACTGTTCAATTCTATTACAGTGCCGCACTCTCCTAGACGATGAGCACGATTAACTAGTGAAACTGTGAGTGCAGAAGACTTGTAGAACTAGTTGCTGCTAGTCCCAGACGGTGCGCGAAAGTAAGCGCGGATATCAGAAGGTAATCGGAGTCGGACACAGCGGACGGTATTCCATGGGCTACAATAAGAAGCGGACGGATGAAGCGAGGCGAGAGCGTACACGTAAGCGCGGGAACTTACATGGCTGTCGATTGACGAGCCGATTGTAAGGAAGATTAAAACAAGGAGTAATGTATAGTCGGTCAACAATGAAATTGTACATGAAAGAGAGCAGTCATCTTTTAGGGCACTACAGACTACCAATGTTTAGCAGCCTCATCAATACACGTTAGCTGAGAGTGAGAAACAATGCACAACTAATGTACCGCAGTCCACTACAAAAAATTCATAGAGCAAATAATAAAATGCTTACCAGTTTATTATGCATTTAATATAAGGTCGTAATTGCACGGGAAATGTAAAGGATAACGTACAACGAAATTCACAACACAAAATTAACTAAGACCGGCTCCTAGCCTTGTCGGCAATTGTGTCCAACCAAACGTATCCGTTGACCGCTGTACCCCAGTCAGGCTGTACCAACCGAGACTAACTTCGAATGGAGGAGCAAAGTCATATTTATCGGCAATCCATAGTTGTATTCCTCGACCTCAACCGTGTCCGCCTCGGTGGGTCGGTGCGAACTTCTGGACCACAGTTGGTTAAATCTTCTCACTTGCCGCAGGTAGGAAACTTGCGTGTAATCTAGTAAGCAAACGTCAAACCCAAACAAAAGTAAATGCAAAAACAACCGTGTCCAAAATAACGTGCTAACGGCAGTCAAACTGAAAATGTACAAATGCGGCAGACCATGGTCATATTTGTAGGTCGCCTCATGAGATTCCACTGCTAGAATTAGAGGGCCAACTTCCAGGATGTGTTGACACCCTGATCCAGCCAAGCAGCAGAAGGCTGTCATTAACGTGAAGGTGTTGGTAAACTTTAATAAGTTAGAAATTGATGCGTGTCTGTTGCAACCGGTGAACCACTGAAATAATGGTTCCTCCGGGAAATATTTTTGCTCCAGAGCAACTCCACTCCGGATTTCGGCTCTACGGTGTTTGGTGAAAACTTTGGCTTAACCGGTTGTCTCCTGGATGGTGCACGAATTCTGTAGGTATTTGCCAACGCTGAAGTACGCGAGAAGTAACCCTCGGGGTCTACCGTGCAGAGCCATTGTTTGAAATGACAGCCGTCGTCCATCGGCTTCTTTGGCAGGTGGAAGCTTCCCACTGGCAAGTCAAACGGAGGCTCGGCAGGCATTAGTTCCACTGGTGGTAACGCGCTGGCAGTAGCTGGCTTTATGGCCAATTCAAGGCTACGACACTTCGATCGGTTCCTATCTGACATTTCCACGCTAGCTGTTGATTGTGCCACGTGTCCAATTTGCGTGACCTACCGGCAGGCCCGCGTTAACACTGTCTGCCCAGGCATTAACTATCGTTGCTTAGCCCATTTTCGCCGCCTAAAGTCTTAACCCATTCTGCAGTTCTTTTCGTTAACAGTGAGCAACGTGCTTGGTCGAATGGCCTGAAATGTCTAACACGGCTTTCTGTCCATCATTGTTTCTGCTGGCGTAAATGCGTGCCGCCCTTGTGGGTTTGGCTTTGCTTGGTGCAGAAAGCACAATCGGTCAATCACCTCCTCTATACGTCCTTGCACTTTTGCTTTGAGGGGAGCACGCCTGCAGCTATCCACGAATATTGCTACCTGGCCTTTCAAATGTGGGTGAAACGGCGATGAACACATGGGTGGGATGACGCATTGTCTGCAGAACCGTATAAAAGTGCTGAAGTTAACAGCGTACGATGTTCATTGACAAGCTTTTCTGGATAACCGGTGCTGGCGTAAATTTGCCCGTTTTGTTACGGTGCCCTGGGTCGATGTACTTTTCAGCAGGAGCACCTCATGCTATTTGCTGTAAGAGACAAAAGCATTGAGAAAGCGTTGGTCGTTGATCGGTCCAGCGAAATCAATTGGACACGGCACCATGATCTCGCTGGTTCCGGACAGTTCAGTTCGCTGTTCCAAGTAACCCAAACGAACACAGCACGCGCCATCAAGTACTATACGATTTTCCTTTAAATATTGCTGCTGGCCAAGCAAGAATTTGGCTTCACCGTATTGTGGTACATGACATGTCGTGCGCTAAAACCGCACCTCCGATCGTCGCGGTAGTAGCGTTGTTTTGTAGGCCAGCGATGCACTTACTGTCATCAAATAAATAAATAAAATGTTTGTTCTCTACTAAGCATGGCACGGCTACACAGGCCTGATCAAAGTAAGAGTATAATAAGTGATCAGATAAGGTGCAATGGAACCATAAGTTTGTCACATATGTTGCCATACGAATGTACATATGTGTGCATCTCATTTTTGTAACCGTGTTTATAGGATTTGTGGACGCTTTCCTGTACGTTTGAGCCCGTTGAAACGTGTCGTCAGGGCTAAAGGGTTGTTTGCTATATGTGGACTTAAAGCGGTTGTCCGGATAAGCAAGGAGTGCTTTTGGATGATAGCGTATCGCAACCGACACGTTCCAGTGCTGTTAAACCTACATTGGTGGATTTTCATAAGGCGAACGCTTGATAAGCGAAAAACCACCACATCCTGAACACAGCCGCCGAGCTAGTTGCTGGAAAGGGTTAACAAAATGCCCCGCTGACAGCACCATGAGGTTGTTTGGCTAGCCAAACGAATAAGCGAGATGGAAATTAGGTAATACCAGTGGAGTAACGATCGATAAGGAGGACTTCTGGCATTGTATGCTCGTCCCATTACGCTAAATGTGGAGACCAGATATGAATAATCTTGGTAAGTGCCGGCGAATAAGTATAGATAAGCTACGGCATTGGGCAGGAAGTATTCAGAAAGCAAGAAGTACTTTAGGGCACGATTTGTGCGTTGGTTGCCTGGGTCGGGGTACGGGCAGGTATGAGGGCTATAAGTGCGAGTAAATTAAAGGAAAAAGGCGGAGTGAGGATGTGAAGTCACTCAGAAGGGATGCAGGAAGTTATCAGCGCTGGAGGGACCAAGCTGAGATAGGTACCTGTGAGCTAGAATCTCTCAGTAGGCTTGGGAGTATACAGGCATAACTAGGACTGTCATAAGCATTGCTAGCATGATAATGTATGCATAATGACTATCAGATTTAGGCTAAAGTGAAGGTTTGAAAGCTGTGATAAAGAAAAAGTATGTAATGAGACGATTAAATAGTCAATAATTAAGGAGTGAGATAGGTATGCAAGCGTGCAGACATTCCGAAGCAGAGAAGTCCGCGGTCTATAGCTCTTAAGGTAGTCGGACGTGAATAAGGCTCTTATAAGCACGGTCCGGTAGTCGGCCAAAATGGATAAGAATGTGTCGATGATGCTGTGGTGCATAAGTATCCAGATACCAAGAAACAAGTCAAGGCAAGCTTAGCATGATGGTTCCCATAGACAGGGTGGGGACAAGTAGGATAGCTTAGGGTATGTTAAACTTAGGAGAGAATGGCAGCATGATGATCGCTGCAGGTATGCATCAGCACTGGGGGGACCAGGCTAAGTGAGGCGTCCGTGGTTAGGAGTAACCTGTAAGGCAATGGTGCCTATATGTCTTGTGGCTACAAGGATTGTAATATAATGTTGTAGAGCTGCCCAGGCCGCCGTCTATACTCCTTCTGAGCCAGTCGCAAAAAGATGCATCCGAATCGCTGATATGGAAAATGCGTTTTATATTATATACGCACATAAAGTTTTGTACCTCACCGTTGAAAGCCTGCGGATAGTGAATCTGTGTTAGCCTTGATGATAATTTGTTCCAAATATTTACATAAGCAACTAGGAAGAAATGTGAAGGTGGTTTCTTCCCCGCTGGTAGCTGGACAGCAGTGCAACGTCTGTTTTCGCGGTTAATTTCTGTTCCTATTCACAGTGTCAAGTTGAGTATGTCACTATGAACCGCTTGATGTATTACCTTTTGTAAGAAGCATAGGTTTAAGGAAATACTTTGTAACCAAAGGGGCTGGAGGTTGAGCTGACTACACGTCTGTAGGTAACAAAGCGGTTGATTTTGTAGGGTTATCATTTTGGTAAACTGCCGCTGAGCCTTTACGAGCAGTATGTGATCAGACTTCCACAAATTGCAGCAAATGAAGGGGAAATATTCGAGGTGTAAGCGAACATGACCTCGAGAAAGCCTGTGTTTATGTGACGGCCTGTTTGGAAGGCTAATTGTCGGGCCATTGCAACATGTTATTGCGCATCTTCTGAGAAGTTGAGGCTCATAGAATACCGCATACCTAAATATTTAGCCAAAGTATCTTCGGATAGGTAAGCCATTTACCGTCAAGGTGCAAGCAAGTATAGCATTTGTGAGGCATGATGCTCGATTTATCTGCGCAAAAATTCCTTTGTCACTGCTGACAAGATGGCTCTAAATCCTACAGGTTGGAGCGAACTTCACCAAGTGTGGAAACCTTTGCACTTGAGGGAAGACATACGACATTTTTATCGTCAATAAAGAGGAAGGGGCGGCCATTTCGTAGGCTGTTACTGAGGTCATTCACAATAAAATCGGGGTCAGTTCAAGCACGCTGACTTGTAGGGCACCACTGGAAACTGTGACAGGGATGGATACATTCTGCGCAATTTTCTCAGGCTGAGTGCGCCCGGTTAGATAGGTTTCCAGCCAATCGAGTAAAGAGATGCTTACAACGTAAGCTTTATTCTTAAGCAATAGGTGTAGATAGGGGAGCCTATTGAACGCCTTTTGCACACCGAGGTATAGTGTAATTACAGTGATGTTTGAATGATCCACGCTGGTGACATGGTTAAGAAAGCAAACTGGCAGGTTGCCCAAGATCGAGCGCTTAGAAATCCATGCTGTGACCTGCTTATATGGCATTGGGTGTCCTCGTAACCGATTTTCCATCAAGCGTGCGATACTTTATGTATGTTATATGGGTTACTAGTTGCTGACTTACTGCACGGAACCACGTTTGTTGCGCAGTGTGATGAAAGAGTGCTTCCAAGCCGAAGGGTATCGGTCCTTCTTCATGGAGAGTGTGAACAGTTTTAAGATAATTATCGGTTGGTCCTTGCCTCCGTTCTTATTCAAAATGTGTGGAATTCCGTCAAGGCCAAGGTTCGTAGATGGCGTAATTGCTCTGCTAACGAAACGGATACTGTTAAAGCAAACCGAACCGTACCGAGCGGTTGGTTGGTGGACACGTGTAGTTCAGTACTGACTGAGAGCATTGTTACGCACTGGAACTCTTTGAAGTAGGAGTTGAATGCCTCACGTATAAGGCGTTGGTCCTCAATTGCTCCGTTGGGGCCAACAATATATGGAGGAGATCTTTGCCCAGCAATGAGGGGGCGAAAACGCAGCAGCCGGCTAAGTTGCTTGGCTTTGTTCACACTAGCCGTTGCCGCTCTTTCTTGGGTAGTTTTGCTTAATATACATCTGACTGATGGCTGCCCCTGCAATCTCGTTGGCTTGCGGGACGTGTGCTGCGTTGAAAGTTTTGTTCTAGAAACTTCGTAGTTAGCGCAAGCTGGCGTGCGGCTTAGTTTACCTCATATTTTCTGGTTAGATTTTATTTAAACGTGATACAAAAGCCATGAGATCCCAACCATAGTTTAGTTCCTCGTAAAATAGTGCATTTGGTCTCTCCAGGAATTCAGACAGAAAGAATTTGTCTTAGTTCCTTTATCTAATAATCATTGCAAAGATAGGCCAGTTTATTGGGTTTAACGGGCGGTGGGTCTCAATGGTATCTGCTTTAGCAGGACAGGTGGCCGGGATTTTTAAGTAAATTGAGCTGTATGCCACTCTAACGCGGGAATCGTTGGCCTACAGCTACCTTTACTTTCTGTATACCTAGAGTAAAGATTAATTCTAAAATATGATTTGACACGGTCGGCGCTGTAACGTGTTGAACCCATCCTTCCAAGTTGATGCAAACTAAGCGGTCTCTACGCTTGCTTGGGGGGTATACGGGAGCTATTGCAAATCAGGCAGGTTAAAATCCCCCACGACTAGCTTATATGCATAAGATGACTCCATATTTGCTCAAAAGTAGTTGTAGGGGCCTTATCACTCACACGAGTGGTATCAGGAGCCCTGTAACTGCGACAAGTAACAATGCGGATCCCATAATATCGGCTATTATTCACATAGAGTCCACTGTTTAGTCGTTATGTATGATTTTGATTCATGCAGACGTGTCCACCATCCCTTCTCCGGGATAACATGGCACTAGAAAGGATGTTGCTTGTCGGAACTAGGTTAGATTTGGGGTTAAGAGGAAAACACCCAGGCATGCATACACTGCACTATGGAAGAATTAAAGGGGACCTAGTTCTAATCTAGCTTGTTAAATGGAAAGGTTGCATGGAGTTGTCCTGACTGGTAGTCCTTCTAGGTTAAGTTCAAGTTCAAATAGGAATGGAACGGTTGGTAATTCCACTAAATGTTCCTTCTTGAAAGCGTCATTGATGCAGGATACATGTCAACAGCAGTGTCGGCAATTTTAGAGAGCCATACAGCTCGCAGGAATCACACCATGTTCAAACAATTAATGCGCACGTGATCTCCACTAGCAATCCCCGCTGAGCCGATGACGTGAAGTCGGGCTAAAACTGCGAACCAACAAAATATAAAAGTAATAACCTTAATATTTATTGTTGATTATATGTAGCACGCCCATGGGGGCGTGATCAGGTGGGTGCAATTGTACAGACATTTTATGACATTTGCAACAGTCACAGCCGAAAATTCTTCACAGGTTCATGACAGAACCTGCTCAACTTTTACAAATGTAAGAAGAATAGCTTTGATTGTCGTGAGATCGAGACGCGTTTGTAGGAACATCACCAGTCTGCTATATATTGCATTATTACATCAGTGAAGAAGAGATCAAGAATTCCGGATGATTGAGTAGAAGACAGTTGAAAAGCAAGTTCGACAGATATGTGACAAAACACTGTGTTCGTGTGCACGTAATGTAAAAACAAACGCACTCGTAGAAAGAGAAGTGAAGGCGGAACAGACAAATGTAGAAATGTCAGTGTAATGAATGTTTCAAGGATGGTGGAAGGTGGTGCTTGTTGGCTTGCCAGTGTGATGTCATAGGATGTGACTATTCGGTGGCGAGTCGCATCCGCACGTTGCAGTGTAGTTAAACGGACATTTGTGGCTTTTCGTAGAGAGGACGATTGCCAGACGAAACCCCACCATGTGCTGGAACACTGCAAGTTGTAACGGGCTATGCTTCTTGTTGAGCGATTATTTGCTCGTTTATTCGAAGTCAAAGTAGATCCAAGTTTTCCGTTGCCTGGCGCATTTTAGGTGATTGCTGGTTTCGTCCCTGGGTCTTGTCCTGTCCTGACCGAACGGCGGAGCTTGTTCGGTAGGCAGGTCATGAGCTTAGCATTTTTTGAATGTGGTATGTTGATCTCCGTAGAGCTAAGTACAGTTTTCTGGGGATACAAAATAAATTATGTTAAATGGTTTTGAAGCGCTGCAATAGGTCGAAACCAGTTGTCCAGTACTTGAATTATAGCAACTTGTCCGGAACAATGAATCAAAGGTCCTTCGGGGTAAGCTGCAGCATTGCTTGCAAATATAGGTATCCAAGGTCAAGTGAATGGTCAACACAGAGTAAATAGCTACAGATGGGTGGCAACTAAAATTATTTATTCAAGAGCGAACAATGGTCGAACCCAATTGTTCTGGCCTTAATGAATGTTAACGACGCAGCGGGATTTTTCCATTTGAGAATGAAATTGTATCGACAATAGAATCAGCCTTTCAGTCAAATGAAAGTGCGTGTATACATGTTGACATTAAATGTTAAGGGGAAAGCTCCAGGTAAGAAGTATGTGAAATAATAATAATAATAGTTAAGAATAAGCTTTAAGATGTGAAAGAGAAAAGTTGGAACTGTAGCCCAAGGGCGTAGAGCTTACGCTCAAACTTATTCACTTAATGACACCAGTATATGAGGTAATGCATTTCGATAATCAACTACCATACTTGACAGTCGAACTTTTGACAAACCCCCATCGCATCGTGGGTTGTTCAGCTTCGTCGAATGACCACGGAGAGATTGTAGTAAACGTGGCTCAAATAGCCAAGCAAAATCGAGTCTAACCTTTACTATCAGCATACGATAAATCAGCATCAAATCGTCACGAAATCGGCGGTGGCGCAGCGACAACCTTCCAAGCTTAAGGATGTTCTCGGGATACGACTGGTTATGTTGTCCTTGAAAAATATTGTGTCATTCGAAGGGACTGTTCTACTGAAATCCTGTCATCAACCAAGCATGGTGGAGGAGCATGGACGCAATATCCTAGGTGCAGTCTAACAATGTCCGGAAACAGTCTGGTGAACCTTTCCGGTGTAACGATTACGAAATACCTGCAAATCGTCCACAACCTCCTAAAAGCTTCGCCGGTGGCCTTTGTAGTGGACCTTTATTTTAAATGTTCGAGTTCTCGGGCGAATAGCAAGCTTAGGCAAAGCTCATAGTAGAGGAACGACCAATCGCACTTGCGTTATCATCCTTCATACAGTTAGCCTCTGTTAGGTGCCGAATCACGATTCGAAGACATAACTCCTATTACTGGAATGATGCAGCAGCAGCACCAGCACAAGAGGCAGCAAACGAAACCAGCTCCACTCGAGCGAGTTAATATCTTGTATTTAAATTCCATGCCTTTAAACAGATGGTACAAAGTAGTCGGCAACGGAAGTGAGCAAACAAAGAAAAATTAGAGTGGAATCACGACCGCTACAGCACGTCCCCTAGCGTGTACACTGGTAAGCAGCGCTCGAAAACGCATCAATGGCACATATTTTGTAGTTTAGTGGGGAACGAAACAATACAGTCTGAACTTGTGTGTATAGGATCGCTTTTTGGTGGCAACAAATATTCCGAGATTTAGGAATCGGTCTGGTATTTATCAGAGAGCAATAGCCCAGGATCAGGACGGTGGTGAACGCTTGAGTTTGATTTTGAATTATTTAACGTTGGCTCAATGTAGGTGTGTTTAAGACGATCAATTCTCACGGACTGTTTGGACCCATTCCTATCCAGGATAAAGTACTTCGGTTGTTATCATATGTTCTCGCGTGGACCATCTTATTGCGGCATCAAGGGTCTTTAGACAACATCGATTAAGACAAAGACGAATGCAAAGCCGAGTAAGTCAGGATGTATACGCTGCTAGCACTGCTTAGTCGAGGAGGGTTAGGTCAAATGGATCGAACATGCTGCTTCAGACGCTCAGCAAAGGACGAAGGATTCAATTCACCGGTAACTCGTGAGTTCAGTATCATTTCGCGTGGGAGAATGTGGGTTGTGCAGAAAACAGTTTCAGCTGGGCAACACCAGCTATCTTTTTTGAGGGCATTGCGAATACCAAGGAGAATAGCTGGAAGGCGTCCAGACCAACGGGCCTCAGGCAAACTAGCTGTAATGGCGGCTTTCAATTCTCGATGAAATCATTCGACAAGGTCATTGGCAGCAGCAAGATAGGCAGACGTCTGGAAGCAAGTACAACCAAGAAGGGGAACTGAATTGGGACCCACTGTAAGTATTGACAGTAGCTGGCACACCAAACTATGAAATCCAGAATTCAATGAAAGCACGAGCGAACGTTTCAGCGGAAGTATCACGTGCCGTAATCGCCTAGGGAAACGAGTAAAGCGATAAACACAAGTCAACAGAGAAGTGAAACAGTTCCAAGCGGGTAACGGTCCTACAACATTAAGGTGACTGTTTGTATCGGGCATCAGGGAGTGAAAAAGTACCAGTAGTTGTGACTGTGTGTCTGTGGACGTTGCTGGTTTGAAAATGAAGACAGGTTTTGGCCCATTGTGCTATAGCTGTTCGCATGTTGTGCCAGCTGTAACGGTGTAAGTAGTCTCACAGTAGCTCGAATACTGGGGTGCCATAAGCCATGCAGGTGGTCAAAAACCACTTGTTGGTAGGACCGAGGAACAAAATGTCTCGGTTTACCGGTGGAAATATAGCCGTAGATTCGTGCGTCAGAATTAAGCACGGGCAATTGCAATAACTTAAACCTAGCCTTCGAGTGAAACTGCGTAAGTTCTGGATCAGTGGCATGGGTAACAGACGTTTGTTCAAAACCGATGGGTGAGTTCGAAAACTAATAGATGTGTGCACGGGATAGTGTGTCGGCAACAAAGTTGTTAGGATCAACAATACAGCGAACGTCAACACAAAATTCAGGAAAGACATTCCAAGTGTCGGGTTTCTCTAAGGGGCTAAGGGTCATTACTTGCAAGAAAAGCATACTCAAGGTGCTTATGTGCCCTCAAGATGACAAACCTTCAACCCTCAAGGATATTTGGGAAAGGTTTAATATCCATGTACCTGGCAAGGAGCTCACGACCAGACGCACCGTACATTAGCTAGGCAGGTTGAAACTTTCGTGAAAAGAAAGACAAGGGTTGAATTTCGTTACCCTTGTAGCTGCCACAATACAGCACCAACGGCAGATTATGAAGCGTCTGTTCTGAGCATGTCTGTTACGTTGTCGTCCGTTCTCAGGTAAGCAAGGGATGTGGCATGGCTCAGCTTTTGCTTGACCTTGTTGAAAGCTGCTTCAGCGTCTGGAGTGCACGTAAATTTCCTAGGGTTGCTCTTGAGCAAAGCAGTTAAAGGTTGAAGAATTGCAGCACAGCCAAAGGTAAACCGTCCGTAGTCGTTAAAGATGCCGAGAATCTGGCGTACAATCTTAACGGATTGAGGCGATGGATAATGTATACTGGCTTGCGTTTTATCAGTCAAGGGACTGATGTCGTTGGAGTCAATTCTGTATGGGTGTATATATGTATGCAATTGTCTATGAATGTAGCTTGTATTTTTGAATGTGCCGCAGAATTTTTGACTGTTTGTTTATCGGTAGGAATGTGAGAATAAGCGATTGACGTCCGTGGGTTGGATACCATTTTCCGGATATCCACGGGCCAGTGACTTTATTTTGTGGCGAGTCACATCCGCCACGTCACAGTGTTGATAAGCAGAAGTTTGTGGCTTTTTATAGGGAGATCGCATGCCGGGCGAAAACCCACCACGTCCTGGAACACTGCCGCCGAACTATTTGCTGGAACGGGTTAAACCCGAACCACCCAACTGGCACCACTAGGAGGTTGTTCGGCTAGCCAGTCACCCAGTTTCTGGAAGTTAAACGCAGCGGGGATGCCGATCTATCACACAATTCTCTTTGCTTCTATGAGTTGCTTGTTCGTCCTCTCCAATCATCTCCTAGGGCATTTATTTCGAGCCAGTCTGTTTGCGCCTTTCCATCCTTATTTTCACTTCAATTGGACTACACACGCACTGTTATGCATTGAGTTAATCTGTTTTGTACTGTCGCTCTCAGACTTTTGAGCCTTAAGCTTACCCACCACTCTTTTCATCTCTGTAGGTGTATTACTTTTCCTGTCGATTATTTCTAAACTCATTTCCATTTTTCACATAATCATAATCCGCTTGCTTTTCACTGGCTTTACTTCTCCTTATGAACATGTGTACCTAGAAAATATAACAAGTAACTTAACTCAATCTATAGGTGATCATAAATTCAGGCATTGTTAAATCGGTTCACTTTTTAACTGTGTAGCCGATGCATTTCTGTCCCTGTTTGTTTGGATGATACTTGTTCGCTGCCAGTGAATCGGAAGTTTTCAAAAACATGTTGACCGGCACCAGAGGGGCAGTCCTGCGACACCTAGTGCGACAGCGTAATCAAAGCTTAACAAACGTGGCTTTTATCCTCAAGTGGCACTCGGTTCCTGTACCTGGATATGGTTAGGAAATTACCCAGTTGATGTCAAAACGTACGGTTCCTGGAAGATTATATATGCGCTATCCTAGAAAGATGCCACTCTCCAGAAATTTTTAATATTATCTGCATGCCAATATATGGCACCCTATTCAAATGGCAGGCTTTCTTACCCATGTTACAACTCCCCTCATAGGAATACCTAGTTATTTTCACCGAAGACAGTACAAGTGGTTTCAGCCTGCTCTTTACTGAAAGCAAATACTTTTCATGCAATTCATTTGGATCTTGTCATAAGGCGGTCCACATATCTACCACTTGATGACGGGTGACATTTCTCCAAGGATGCTATAGACTAACTACAGGGGATTTCTTTTCCGCTGTTTTGGACAAATAGCCCGAACAACTGGAATCGGCCCCTTTCACTCCAAAAGATGACATCAAAGTGTTATCCTTTTGGATTATCTTCATGAACTTTACGCGGTGTCACAAGCAAGCAACACATCCCATTTCATAAACTTCTATCCATGATTTACTTGTTAAATTGGCAGTTTACTATCTAATCATTTTACTTGCAACAAACCACACCTCAGGTGCACGGAACTTCAAACCTCTGATCTCACTATGATTTTAAATATGATAACAAAATAGGTATTTTGTTCAGTAAAGCAATGACCTGAGCCTCTGACGACATGTGTTGCTCATGGAACTTTAGTTTGATTTCTTTCTCAAACAAGAGAAGATTAACAAACTCGATCTATCCGACCTTTCATAGTCGGTCTACTTATTTCGTGGAGGAAAAGTACAGATTTTCTTTTTAAAATGTGTACATCTAAACAAGTTGCTTTGTATTGCCATGCTATGTTACTGTTTACTCACGCCTTTCTACGTGTAAGCCGTTCCAACGACTGTACATTAATTTAATATGTTAAATATTTCTCTGGTCGGCGATCAATGTGTAAAAATCGGTAGAAATTAGAAATAAAACCAAAGTCAGCGGATTGTGCTGTCGAACGTCGTTTTACGGCAAGTAAGTCAACTATTTGACGTCGGTCTACTGACGCCCTGCATACCGCTCTGAAACAAGCCTTATGATGATCTTGATTATTACACGAGAGAAAAATTTCCGAAACGGCTGGATAAGTACACCCAGTAGACCCGTTGCAAAGGCAGTACCATCAAGGACAGCATTGTATGTGGTGCGATTTTCAAAAGAAGCATAGTATCATGAACCGAAAACCATGGTCATTGTTTGCGCGATGGCCATAACAGACCCATTTCCCGTCTAGTGCTACTACTTTCTTAGATGTGAGAGAACGGCAGCAGCAACATTATTATGAAGTGAGAGCATTATTATGAAGTGAGAGTTGTCGAGGAGTAGTGGAAAACCAAGTCATCAATTCCAGTTAAGATTCGTCGCGTGGGAAGTTTCAAGCTGATTGAGTTCGCGGCTTGAAATGTGGCTGCATTTCAACCAAGCAAATAACGGTTTTACCTTCTAGAATCTGTCAGAAATGGTAAACAGTATAGCCATTACGTGTTTCGCAACTAAACGTATTGCAGATGAGTTCCGTAGATTCTAGGGGTCTTGAGTAGAAAATGAGCTGTTTCCGATATTATTAAATATTTTGCTGTTAGAAGTCTCCTGTGACGGTGCCGAATCCGTCAATGGCAACAATGAGAAGGGCGTTCACATTAAACAAATACTTTATCACTAGAGTTCTTCATCAGCGGTAACATAGCAGTCCACAACCCTGAGGAGATATATGCGGGATTAACGGGTACGCAATAGGTAATGCACTAGAAGTGTTTAAGTTACAGTAAACAACATGTATTTTGTGAAAGATATTTATCGTCGGTCACCGATTCAAGTATTATGCTGTCATGGCCAAGTAAATTTCAAATGAAATAAAAATATGGTGCCTATTTGGTGGTGTAACAGTCCTGAGCCTCACTTTGTAGCTGTCCATAAGGTAAGGCAATCGTGGTACCTTGGTTAGAAGTTCATTATTGTTTTTGTATTCTTTACCTTCGCATTTGTTTTACCATCATCAGCCGGGCTTGATTCCACCGTATTTTCATCTCAGGTTTGATCCCTCCAGCAGCAGTGACAACGGTATCCAGCTCGCCACAAAGTATTAGTCAATCGCACGATTTCGACACAAATAATTTGTTGGTAAATGATGCAGTGGAGTTGGATGGTTTTGATCCTCTCCTCACACATTTTGTTACAGACGACGGTAGCTAATCCAATGTGCTCGTCAGTAATGGCTGGGGCAACATCAGTAACAATCTCAGAGTATCTTCATGGTAAGTTAATGGCATCTATTGCAAAAGTGCAGTAAATAACTCTATTCCTAATGAGTAAGAGGATATTTTAATTATGCTTTTAACGTTTGCTTCCCAGTAGCTATAGGAACGAAAACAGTAAAATCCATTTCTCTTGTTTGGTCTTTCTGCAGTTCAACTAATTCCGCACTCACCCACATGTCGTCATGAACCCTTTTAAAAGCTGGGAAACTGAGCAGCATCAGATGTATCAGCGCTTTCATCACATGCTATTGAAAAATGCCAGCGTGTTCTCCTTTTGCTTCCAATGCTCTTTTAATATCAGAGAAGATGTCTTCAACTCTGCTAACCAGTGTTACATGCCAAGCAAACTTTGGCAAACTCTTGTTCTTAGGACAGATAATTTCCACTACTTTTAGCATACATTCTTTGAGAAATTCACCTTCAGTATATGGTTTGCAGTGTTTCACTTTTTGCTTTGCCACCTCATAACTTGCCTTTGTCGCATTTTCATTCCACTGACCTATTCTTGCATCGAAGCTTTGCTCTGAGATTATTCCAGCGTCCATTCGCTTCACCTTCTCAAATCGTTCACTTTTATGTAACCTCTTAGTTAACATGCTACCTTTGAAATTGCCGCTTGATAATGAATTCCTTGAAAACATCCACACTCTTAACAAAATCAGTGAAAAACTATCCCATTATCAACCAATACTGGAAGCAGCGCCCTTCATCTTTAACTTCTTTTTTAGTCGTACCTTCTATTTTAAAGCAGGAGTACAAACCAGATGAATACAAACTTAACGAATCCCACATTTTTATTTGCTCAGTTTAGTTACAACTCCATCTTGAGTGAAAGTGAAGTGAAAAAGTGTCACTTTTGTGGAATTAATTAATCATAAACGGGAGCGTTGTATCTAAAGGAATACGTTTAAGTATATTAGAGTACAATAAAAATTTAGAGACTGCCAACTTATGGAACAAAACTCCCGCTGTTGGTAGGTCCAAGCTTTAGCTAGTCATATATATATATATATATATATATATATAGTCAACAAACTCATCTTTTTGATTTTGTAAGGATCCCTGCGGTACAATTAACAAATAAAAATTGGATGTAGTTCCAGACGATCATTTTTACAACGAGTTTGGTTAATATTACATGCAAAAACTCCATTCAATGTGAAATGGATATGCAAGGTTGTGTCACACAAAATAAATCAATAAATAAATAAAAATGTTTATTCTCGACTATGCGAGGCACGCCTGTACAGACGTGATTCTGATAGGAGTGCCAAAGGTGATCAGTTAATGTACAATGGAACAATAGGTTTGCCACATATATTAATGTATGAATGTATGTATGCATGTAGGCTGTTGTTTGATATCCCCGATGGGGCTGCGCTTGATGTACATGTTGACAGGTTGCAAGTTCAAGTTTAGCATACCTGAAAAAACGCACTTAGTATTTTGCAATACTGGGTTTTACCGTTGTTTTAACCTTCAAAACGCCCACTTGTTTTACTGACGGGACTTTCGTTGACAAATTGTTTTGGTGAGTAGCTAGCTACACCGTTTCTTGCTCTGGTTGATTTGCTTCCTATTTTTGTAGTCTGCACAATACACGTTGTGTTCAGTCGCCTCCAATTTCCATACTGTCCCGTATTTGACAAGGCTTCCAGGTGTCATTGATTACCCACAACTATCACAGGCGCCACCTAACACTTGGTGACCTCGGTACAGAACACGCCGCCCGCCATTTTGACTCATCATTTTGCTGAGCTCGTTCCGATGATTTGGTGATTCATTACTTGTGTTCACCTTAATTTCTCACCTATCATATTTTTATTCGCTTTTTCAATGGATTGTATAGAGGATAATTTATCTCCACACGTGGTTAGCATCGTTGAGCAGGTAATGGTAAATACTGGTGCGTTAATCCCTTCAACTTTTCGAAAGAATGGTCCTACGTTATGGTGTTTACACCTAGAATCTGTTTTGTACATCCGCAGGATATCTTCTGATTTCGCCATGTATAATCAAATAATCTTTCGCCTTCCTCAGACTAGACTAGAGACATCATGTTTCCTCCTCTTTTAATGAATTACGCGACTCTTAAACACGCTATTATTCAGCGAACCATACCTTCTGACTAGGTCCGTCTGCAGCAACTATTTAGTGATCTGCAACTAGGAGGTAGGATGCCCTCAGCCTATTTGCGCGAAATACAACAGCTCATTGACACGTCCAGCATGGACGTAGGGATTCTCTGCGAGCTGTGGATGCAACGCTTTCCTGAAAGCACTCAGGCTATCCTTGCAGTAGCAAGTGAGTTGCCACTCAAAACAATCGCAGATCTAGCAGACCGCGTCATCGAACGGCACTAGCCAGCGACTGAAACCAATGCACCTAAGCAGCTTCATGCTGACGTAACCACACCGACACCCGCGACTAACCAGCCGTCGGCAATAGAAGCATTATCATCGCAGATAGCGTCGCTTCAGCGACGGATCGAGGAGCTTAATTTCAATTATAAGCAGCGCAGGCGCTCTGGATCATTGCCCTATCGCATAAAATCTGATGTCCCAGGTTACTGCTTTTATCACGTCGCTACTCCGCTAAAGATTGTCCGCCACACCGGTCTGTAATGGCCACGAACGGCGTCGGCAAAGCCCAAAATAATCTCATCTGCACTACGGTTTATGAATCAGAGACCCAGTCCTTAGTTGATACCGGGGCGGAAGTCAGCGAAATTCCCCCTATGTCAGGTAAGCCTATCGCTTCTTTGTCGACAATCGCAAGCCAATAGCCACATACAGTCATCGGTCGCTTGCGCTTGACCTAAGTCTTCGGCGCACGTTCCGCTGGGCATTCACCGTCACTGTAGTTCCCTTTGCATTCATCGGCATTGAATTTCGCAGACACTTCTACCTCTTGCCCGATGTGAAACGCCAGATGATAGTCGACGGTGCAACGAAACTCAGTGTACATGACATCACCGCCAATATCACATCTATAACACCGGTCTACGCCTTTCCCCAGACCTTGCCAGACTACGCCAACCACTTTTCCCAGTATTCCGAGCTCGTTCAGCCAATGAACGTCGCTTTGCCCGTGGTATCCCAGGCCACTCACCACATACAGACAAACGGTCCACTCGTCTCATGTCGTCCACACCGACTATCGCCGAACAACTAAACGTAGCTAGAGCGGAGTTTTAGCACATGCTCGAAATTGGAATAATGCGCCCTTCCGACAGCCCTTAGTCCTCTTCCCTGGATATGCTCCACAAGAAACCTGGTTACTGGCGCCCTTGCAGTGAGTACCGCCCACCCAGTAGGCTAACCGTCCCAGATATGTATCATATGCCAAACATGCTGGACCTTACCGCATGCTTCTCAAGTAAGACGATTTTCAACAAGATCGATCTTGTTTGTGTCTATCCCTAGGTACCTGCAGAGGAAAAGGACATCCCTAAAACAGCCGTTATCACAGCTTTAGTATTGTATAGATTTGCAACAATGCCATTTGGAATGCGCAACGCCGCACAACCCTTTCAACGCTTTATCCACGATGTCACTCGTGGCCTAGATTTCGCTTATTCTAACCTCGATGGTAGTTTTGTAGCCAGTTCATCGGAAAAAGAGCACATCGACCACCATCGAGGTCTCTTCCAGTGCCTGACCCAACGCGGTCACAGTCAACGCAAATAAGTGGGAACTTGGCAAATTGACGGTAGAATTCCTATGCCAACTAGTGTCATCGCCTGGGATCGTAGTCCTTCGTGATACCATCCAGATTAGTGAAGATTTTCCAGCTCCGAATTCGTTCAAGCATCACCGTCACTTATGTGGTTAAGTCAACTACTATCAACGCTTTATTCCGCGCTTCGTTGAACTCATGCAGGCTGTGGCTGACCTACTCAGAGTGACTGAACGTAAGTTCGCTTTCCGTGACAGAGCACAGACCGCCTTCGCCGAGCTCAAGGATGCTATCTTCAACATAGCCCTCATTGCACATTCCGAATCGACATCATCTCTTTCCATTACGACTGATGCCTCAGACCTCGCGGTAGTAGCCGTCCTCTAACAACACGTTGTTGGGCAACGGTTACCCTTTGGGTTCTTCTCCCAACTCCTGAAGCGAGCGGAATCCCGCTACTGCACATTTGGCGGAGAACTGTCCACAATTTACATAGCCATTCAGCACTTCCGGCACGCACTCGAAGACTGCGCTTTTACAGTCCAGACTGAACAAAAGCTCCTAATTTTCACCTTCTACTCTGCTTGCGACAAATATTCACCACGTGAAACAAGACAACTGGACTTTGTCACGTAGTCCACCGCTGATATACGTCATGTCTCAGGTGTCGACAATTCCGTCGCCGGTGCTATCTCACGCGTCAACTTCACTCTCCGTTCTTTCCCATCGTCGACCTTGCCGCCATGGTATCGGTTCAGGCTGAAGATAAAGACATACCAAGCACATTTCAGTCCACTTTGTTGCATGTACAACCTGTTCTTCTGCAAACTGCGGAAGGAACCATCCTCTGTGACACTTCCACAGGTTATCCTAGAACCCTCTTGCCCGCCTCCTTCAAAAGCACATTCTTTGTCGCAGTTCACTCTCTAGCATATCCCGGTATCCGTGCACGTTTGAAACTGGTCACCGAACGTTTCGTTTGGCCACGTGTAAACAAAGATATTCGTACCTGCGTTCGCTCCTGCTTAAATGCCAACGCTCCAAATTACATCATCACACCAGCAGTCCACTTTGTTCATTTCCCGCTTTGCACTCTGAGTTCTCGCATGTTCACGTATAACTGGTAGGTCCATTGCCTCCTTCAAGCGGGTTCCCATATATTTTTACAAGTGTCGACCACTTCACTGGATGGCCAGAAGGCATTCCCGTAACTGACTGCACAGCTGAGCCTGTAATCCGGGCATTCTTAGACCGGTGGGTCTCGCACTACGGATGCCCATCCACCATTACAACTGACCGCGGAACCCGCTTCGAATCTTTACAAGTCGATTCGTTCTGCAACTTTTTGGACTGCCGCGGCATTTATACCAAAGCCTATCACCCTGAGGCTAACGGTTTAGTTGAACCTTTCCATAGACAGCTTAAGGCCTTGCTCTGTGCCTCCTCCGATACTAAATGGGGCGGAAATATTTTGCTCGTGCTTTTAGACCTTCGCGGCAGCGTCCAATCTGATAGCAATGTGCATTAGAAGTGCTGTATTACGGCAAAACGCTCAATTTGCTAGGAGAATTCGTTTCGCCTCTCACATGGTCCGTTGTACCTCTGCCTAACTTTTGCGTCCTCCATAGCTGAACGCATGCGTTCACCACGTCAGATTCCGCCCAGTGAGCAGACTAGTTATGTGCAACTGCACAGCAGACTCTCTACCTGCACTCACGTCTTCCTTCGCACCGATGCAGTGCGGCGCCCTCTCCAACCTCCTTACAGTGGCTTTTTCAGAGTCCTACAACGAAATCCGCAACATTTTGCTTCATACCATAATGGTCCCCGAACAACGGTGTCCATCGACCGCCTCAAAGTGGCTTTCTTTGACGAACCACTTGCAACCCATCCTGATACTAGTACGCATGCACCCGTACCTCCCGTGACATCCCAAGCACTGGATACTTCGCAATCCTCCGTTCTCATTGATCCTCAGCCTACGCCGCCTCAACCTTAGGCAACCGACCGACGCGGTAGACAAGTCAAACATTTGGTCCGTTTTACAGAGTTTGCAAACGTCCGCTATTTCCCTTAACACTCCCTTTTCGTCTTCAGGGGTAACCGTGCGTCTCGTTCACATACCTTTTGCAAAATCGACAGAAAGTATTTTGAAAACTTCAAAGGGTGTTTGCTTTTTCATGCGTGCAATGTTCCCTTACTGGCGTCAAACAACTCCTCCGACCCATGCCCACTCCCCCTGAGTTCTACCTTTCGGAATCCTAGCCAGCAATATTACTAAGGCAACCCTCGATTGACTGGTCAACCGGGCCAACGCAACCCATGACTCCCTAGACGGACTACGCCCCTTTTCCAACCAGTGGGAATAGTCAGTCGCGCTCGGCCGCGGTCTGCAACGAACGGATTGGTCGCCATAATCCTGGCTAGGCGTTGCCAACGAGAACGCCAAGATTTCTTCGTAGGAGGAGGACCGTGGACTGGAGTGTGGTGGGGTGAGTGACATCTCCCAAACGCACCGCCTGGTCTGCATTGGAGGAAATGTCCTGTCGGCCTTCCTGTTGAACTAACAAGTTTTTGCACAGCCTGCTCTGACGGCCCATCGATGATGCACTCTGTCCACACGGTCCTCTTGAATAACAAATCCTGGACCCAGTGAACTCTGTTACACACACCATCTTGGAAGCCCGTGTTCAAGTCCATGCAACTTTTTGCACCCATCCTCAGCTCCTGTTCTCCCCACTAACAGCTCCATCGAAGGCTTCCATCCTTCACCTTACTAGGGAAAAACCCTTGTGGTGTACCGCAAAACTTACTCATTCAGTGTTACGTAACATATGATTTTACCGTTGTTTTAACCTTCAAAACACCCACTTGTTTTACTGACGGTACTTCCGTTGACAAATTGTTTTGGTAAGTAGCTTGCTGCACCATTTCTTGCGCTGGTTGATTCACTTCCTATTTTTGTAACCTACACGATACATGTTGGATTCTTTCGCCTCCAATTTCTGTGCTGTCCGCTATTTGACGCGTCTCTTAAGTGTCACTGCTTACCGACTAGGATGGCAGGCGCTACCCAACAAGTGACTGGTGGAATTATTGCGACGTCACTGACATCTGTCCATGGTTGGTCAGGGATCACACATCAAAGTAAGGAACCGAATGAACTTGGAACACAACAGCGATGTTCGTTTGCCGAAACTGCATCGGAAGTGCCAGAAAGTGTTGGAGCTAAGAAAATGTACCCGTTTCATTAAATTTCATCACCCACTGATTACTTAAAATGGCTCAAATAGTTGTTTTTTCTATTTGGTTGAGCTGAAGCATGTAAGAACAGTAATAATTTTGTGCAACTTAAAGCAAAAGTCGCAAATTAAATAGGTACTTGGCTTTCAAAACCAAAAATTTGAGGGTAGTTGTTTAACCTGAACACCCTATCTGTGGGTAACTTGTTAAAAATATTGAGAACCACTGGCATAGATTAACAGGGTAAAGCTTGTCACTGGCTTCGATGGAGGTGAATAACGCCTAGGATCAAGAGGATGGCTTGCACTATTATCCACTGATTGCAGTCCCGTTCCGTTCGCGAGAAGAAAATGTGATCTGAACATCATGCGTTATTCTTACGCCTCATTCTTTGATAACAAACTGCAGCAGTAGGCCAGTAAAGCTAGACTGGAATTGGTGGATTCATGAGAGACTACACTGTTCCAGTAATCCAGCAGCGCAGTAGGTTAGCCTAAAGACCCACAGGAAATACGCGCAGGCCCATAGAGTGACAGAGAACTACTGGGTCGCCGCCTATCTGCTTCATCAGTTACGGCCAAAGTGATCGAATTGGCCAAGGTCTACTTTAGTGGGAAACGCGGTCCACATTGAGATTGTGTATCGCAATCCAGTTACAGTACACGGGCTTCACAATGGTCCTCTAAAGGTGGGTAACAATGGTTTTGGTCATAAGGTACTACGCGGTTCGGGAGTTTGAATTTCCGGTATGCAACTAGATACACAGGTCCATGTGTAAACACAGATGCACATTAAATATGTGATGAACAATGGGGAGAGAGGGAGATATTTAGTCACCGCATTTGATCAAGGTGATCGAGGTTCGTGATCAAGGGAAGAGTTTGTAGTAGCACCTGCTACTTACACTGTTCGATTGCTTTAGCATGACTACAATGTGGGCTGAACATTGACTAATTAAAAATATGTATTTATACGGGTCTATAACCGCTGCTTTACAAGTCCCGGGGTATAGTTAGAGGTGATATCGAAGCAATACTGGTGCTAATAATAATACAACGTTATTTCAAATCGGAAGGGCGTATCGTTTGCTCCCTCGCAGTTCTGCAGTCCGCTTACATTCAGAGCACCCACAGGTGACATCAAATAAATCCAGGAGTAGAGCTAAGTAACAAAGTGTAAGTGGATGAGTGAGTCATCCAACCGTCTTTTAAATACTGTTAGTGTCTGTACAGAGAATTGCGATTTTGGGAGGGCATACCACGGGTGACATACACGAATGGAAAAGAAATTCCTGCAGCAATCCAGACGGTTATACTGTTCTGCGAGTTTTAATGAGTGGCTTTTCAGGATTGTATTGCTGCTGTGTTGCAGATAGTCTAGTCGCTTACTCCTTATATTTTTCAAGCGAATTTCTGATTTTCTGCTTAGATTATAATGTGTCCAACTAGGTTTGCAAAATGTCTTATTTGTTTTGCAAAATGCCCAAAGTTTTTGCAAGACCGTTCCGTGGTTTGCAAAACGTCCAATCTGGATTGCGAAACGTCCAATCTAAATTGTACATGCTATACAACATAATTCGCATGTGTCACCACATGGTCTACAAGTATCGACTAAGATAACAGGTTTTGCAGTGTACCTTTCATAAAGATTTTATTTGGTTGCTCGTGCAGAAATATCTCTGATGCTCAAGACAGATTGAGAAAGTCATACAAAACCAACCAACGCCTGGGCCAACTATTGAAGACATTTAACCGGTCTGTTCCTAACTTCTTTTCGTAAATGCTCAACGCGTAGTTGAGACCACATGTAGATGAGGCCATTTCGACTTGGTGCCATTGGAAAAACATGACCTGACTACTCTTGAGAATCCACAAAGGAGGACGACAAAAATGTTAACGGATTACTCCACCACACCACCAGTTAAAACTGAATTTTCTAGGAGTTTTTAGTGAAGGATATTGCCTGCTGCGAGGTTGTCTCATATACAAGTGTATCAGATCCCCGCGGATCCTAACGAGGAACGACGATCTTTATTGAATCGCATCCACATGTCAATGAGAGGTCACCATTTGAAGTTGGTTACACAGTATGCCAGGGTGAAAGACCACCGGAACATTTTCTTTATTCGTGTACCTCAACCGTGTAGCTTACTTCCACATTCCGTCGTCTGTGCTACTACGTTAGCGGAATTGAAAACTTATCCTGAGGATACATTACACCATATGCATTAGATGATTTAACACAGCAATACATATGCCGTCGAAATCAGTCATGTACGGCCAACATACTGTCTGCGAGCGGCAGTTTGATTTAAAGAGTTGCTAATGGGTCCGGAACCGATGTTATCCATCACCACTTTTATAAAAACCTTCAGTCGCTTATATCACCTTATCCTTCTCCAAAATCTGTCAACATTCGGAATAGAAAACCTGTCCTTGGATGTAGCGAAAATTTCCATTCTCAGCAGCGGTGACATTTTCCGGTCTCATTATCCGATCCTATTGTGGTAGACTGAGGTGTTCTGTCAGAGCCAGTGTCGGAGCCACGCATAGTCCCAGTCTTCCTCACCGACACAGCGCATGTCAACTGGTCATTTTACCAATGCCAATGCTATCATGACATGGCAGGTGACCACTAGTCAGCCAGCTCAAGATCTGTTGCAATGATTTATGGACAGTGCTTCGGAAGCGTCAAAGGCAAATGTAGCTACATTCAACAAGGATAAGTGTACAATTGTACACGTACGCCACACACCCAAGAAAGCTTCCCAGGAGCACGACCTTGTTGTAGTGATGCAAAACGGCCTCTGCTGTTAGGAGTAGTTCCTGAAAGTGCGCAAAACCGGGAATCACCATGTTGATATCTTTCATTAAGCGTTTTGACGGTTTGTAGCCCACCGTCTTCCCGCAGATGCTAAACAGATTTGTGAGGCCCCATGTAGACTACGCAATTCAGGCCTGATAACCTTTTCAAAAACCCGCGCTGGTTACACTGGAGACCCCACAGCAAATAGTAACAGAATGGTATGGACTTGCTCCATCTTTCATACCGATTGTGACTGATAACCCTGGAAGTGTACAGCGGACGTTGGCGCCGTCTACCGGGGTGTACCAATTTTCGCATATTATATTTTGGTAAAACTCTAGTCACGTTTGCCGGCGCTTTGTTACACTTAGCCGCAAAACATGGCTGTGGGTCCACCAGCTGAAATTGGCCGCTCAATACAATGGGCTTAAACGCCGTTGTAATTAGTTTTTACCCAAAATTTGTCTGCCGTGGAACACCGTTTCGACTATTGTCATTTGAAGTCCGCTAATCGAGCAATGACAAGACCCACACAAACGTTGTGCTCACCAACCCCACGAAGTAGAGGTAGACGGATATACGTGTGAGTTAATATGGGTAATATGGTGACTCCACGGGTGCACGCTAACCTTTACTGCCAAGTTTTGCAAATTTATGCAATTCGCACAAACCATCCATGGGATTTGTCAAGTTTCGGATTTTTAATCATATTATAGCGTTGTTCCATTGTTCAACCGATTTATCTACTGCACAGCTGCAACCGCCCACAGAAAACTTACTTCTTATAGTTAGTCTAACATCAAAAGGAAAATTGATCCGAATGTATTCGAGCCAAATACGTGTTCTAAATGGACTTTTCTGTGGCCTACATGACCTGTGATGCTTTTTTGGCATAGGTAGTCACGGGTTGCAGATGTTGGACTCAATGCAACAAAAGAGCACGGATAATCATCAGAGCCAGCATCAAAATAATGCGAACAAATTAACAAGGAAATCTCGGCCAGTTGCTTGTCCCTTAATGGCTTTGGGATTTTTGAGGCAAATATGATGGAAAGGATAGTAACCAAGACAGGTACTAATGATGTTTATCAATTCGAAAACCACAGTCCAATATTCGCCTTACATGTGTTAGCTCGGATTGTAAATCACGTGTTTTCATCACTGGATGTTCAAAATAAACCCACAAATATCTGCTTCTTTGAATATAGCTGTGCCTACAGTTTTGCTAACCTTCTTTTATTGTTGCGCGATCCGTTGGGTGCTGAATGTAAAATGTTTGTACTTCTTTTGCTGAAATTGTACAGTATTTAGTTTGGAGTGAAACCTTTCGTTACCTAATACGAATTCCCGTGTACTTCAGTGAGCTCCTTTTGATTCCAATCCAAGTTTTGACTTATGTTTTCGAAATTCTAGTCCAAAAAGACACAGACCTGTCGAAAAACGGAGATGACATGACCCAATGTGTCCACCAAATAACAACAGACTAAGCCTCCTGGATGACCTAACATTGTTTTCAAATCTACCTTCCTTTTATGCAACCCCGCAATGTGTACATATGAAGTTTTTACCCTGTACGAAAATTAGCATCGATGGCGAAATTCTTAACCTCTCCTGAGCAATGAGGTGGCCAGATGCGACAACAAACCGCAACCTTAATTAGTTCGCTCACATTAATGAAATCGTCACGAAAATCAACGGACCACCCATCTATATCTGTCGTCTCAGGTCTTGCCTCGTACCCACTCACTTAATTTTATGGTTTCGCGCTTGTATCCTTCATTGGATCTACTACCACTTGCGATCTCCCCGGTTTTTCGGATAGGGGCCTCAAAAGTGCGAGGCACTCGAAATATCTAACCCGATAAAGCAGAATCCAAGGACTGTCTTTTTTACATTCTTTATTCAATTAAATTAATATTCGCGAAGCGACTGTCTTCCAAAATGTTCAACTGTGCTAAGCATTTCCTCCGCTAAGACTTATCTGAAGTTAGCTAAAACTTATGAACAAAACGAACGTACAATACCATATGTATTATGCAACAACTGTCACCAATACCCTATTTGTGACGCTTTGAACGGGTCGGAAGTTAGTTAAACAAGTATTGATTGACTAATTGCTTCAGCCACATTAGTTCTGTTAAATTCTTTAAGAGGTGCTGCTTAGGTCTATCAATTTGTAACAGTCTTACTATTTACCTCTATCAGTGGCGTGTGACGTATCTAAATATTCCTCTCTGGTGAGTGCACGAAAAGAGTATTGACTTGAATTGTGTACGGCATAATATGGCTTTTGACTTTTTGAGAACCAATGATTTGCCGTTCACTTCATCAAGAGTTCTATCAGGCTAACATCAACAGCTCACATTTTTATGTAGGGGCGCTAAAGCGGTAGTAATTATGATGTCATGTCGTTTGGATCAATAAACGCACAAAATCGATACTGTTAGCTTCTAGACATGATGTTAGTTGAACACGGAAAGAAGCATGAAGCTCCACTCTTCTTGGGGGCATAAAAGCACATTCACGAAATGAGTTGGAAGAGTTATACCGCTTCCATGCTGGCCGATTTTCTTGTTTCACAGCATACAGCACCTGCTTTGCTGACACAACATTCAGATGATGCATCCGCCAATAACGATCGGATCCGCTGACTTTATGTTTGCAATTCTGGTTCACTGACCAGTTAACTCGACATGTGTTTGCATTACGGAATAACAGCCCGACACTAACTTCTATCACATGATTCGACCTCGCAGTCACCGCGAATTAGAATCGCGACCATCTAAATGCCACATGACGCAAATGTTTGGACATAACGCGCGCTGTGATGCATCTTGCGATCAAGTGAGTTAGAGCCATAATTACACAGTGCAGTGCCATTTTGCATTTTTTTTACATGCACCCCAGCAGTTAACAAATTAACTTGGTCGGCATCAGTGCGACAACATGCGAAAAACAGACCTATCTCTTCAGTTGCTTTATTTTTGCTAATTCCCTGGGTGTTTGATATTATGCGTCAAAGTTACCTGTCTTCATGCGTTCGGCTTCCAAAAATCACAACCATTTGTTCGTCCTAGTGATCAATAGTTCCTGAATTTCTGGGTGCCGTTAAATAAGTGTACGAAGCAAATTGTGATTACATAGAAACAGCGTGTAGACAGTTTAACTGCCACTAAACTTGCGGACGGATATCAACCGGGAACTCTCGCAAAAATCGAGCAAGTAACAACGTGAGATGTTTGCAAAATGGTTTCCTGGACAGTACAAATGCAAGGTCTGTAGGATTTGCAACAATTGTCTCAATTTTAGATATGACAATGAAAATGTTGTGTCTCCATCTGGAAGAAGCAGCGAAAACTGCGTTAAAAATGAGGGTGAATGTTCGCCTCTGTGTTTCAGCTTAATGTAACTGAGCACAAAATTGCAAATTCGTTCCTAAACAAAAAATACCTTGTTGCGCAAACTTCCTCAAGTCCTGAATGGGTTGTCACAATTCTACTCCGTATTTGCTTTGTGCATTGTTGCATTTCTACGATGTAGCGCCTAGAAATAAGCACTATTTTTGCTGTTCATCATTCCCCACAGCTTTGCTGCTCGTAAGTTGAGGGGTTGGCGGTTGCGAATGGTGATCCTGTGCTGTGTGGCTACATTATCCATTACGATGTTCTACGTCCATATTATTCCACGGTGGAGTGGCGATAATTCCTCGAGTGGGCAAGAATTCTGGAATTATCCAGATGATATGCTATGGCCACAATCCTCGGGAAAACACCAAGGGCTACATGTATATGTAGTTGAAGAACACCACGAAGGTTGGTCATGTTTAATTGTTGCCACAAATATTTGCGCTGGTATCTTAGTTTTTAATAGATTTGAACTGCTATTTATTAAAAATGCAAAGTCCAGCAGAATGAATGGATAACCAAAACTCGTATGCCTCTTTGTTTGTCCATTATCTATTTGAATAAATTCAAGTAAATAAGACCGGTATACTAGGCTTGTGGAAAACAAACCGAACTATTGATGTAACATCTTACTGCTCACTGCACAACATGTTAAGCTCAATTTCTCTCAAAGTAGTTCCCCTACTAGCAATCTACGGTTCGCAATGGTGCTTCCATTTTTGGAAAGCCTCCTGGAAAGCAGTTTTTTGGATGGCGCGTAGGTCTCTTGTTGCCTTGTCCTGAATCACCTCCATGGGCTGGAAACGAAGTCATTTCAATGTGGTTTTAAGTTTGGGAAATAAGAAAATGCTTGCATAGGCTAGTTCCGTGAATACGGTGGATGGGACACAACGGGAGTGTGATGTTTTGCTAGATAGCTGCGAACAAGGAACGACGCGTGAGCAGACGCATTGTCATGATGCAATGTCCAAGTTTGGTTTTTGAGCAATTTAGGCCTCTTCCTGCGCACAGTATCCCTTAAACGCGCTAGAATTTGCTGGTAGGATCATACGCTAATGCCATATTCGTCAGCAACCTCTCGGAGAGTTAAACGACAGTTTTCATGGGTCACAGCACGAACACTCTCGACGTGACCATCTTCCGTGGATGTGGAAGGTCGTCCAGGCTTAGGATTATCACTGACCGACATTCTGTTGTGTCCAAAACATTTAATCTATTTATACCACTGCGTGTGACTCCTACACTCCTCCCCGTATACTTGGCTAAGCAATGCGAACGTTTGTGTAAATGTTTTGCCAAGTTTGTAGCAAAATTCCCCCGCGTTCTTCCAGCTCTTTCATTGGCTTTTTGTCACTAATTAGACGAACGGCTTGTGCAGGTGCTCACTTCAACGGCTGTAGCTCGCTCACTAACAGTTAGTGCGAAATGCGGCGAATGACGGTTTGTTGTCCAAACAAACCTACTCATGCGCTCAGTTGCTGCGACGAGCTCCCTTTGCCGGTTGGCGGGCCATTTCAAAAGTGCGGGTTCTTTTTGAACTCCACTCGTTTGCGTTCACATATATTCATCTAAATCTGTGTAGCCCAAACATTAGGGTTAAAGCAGCTGCCACTATAAAAAAGTGCCGAAATGAAATGTTGTCACAGTATCAATATATTTTTCGTTCGTTTTAGTGTTAAGGTGGGCAGGTGTTCATCGGCCATATCCTTATAATTTCTCTCAAATTTTGCGACTGTGATTAATTGTCTGCTAGTATTGTTTGCCCCCGCCACAATGGCACTGTTTCATATACATATTCATATGTTCATAGCAATCACAAAAGGGTAACAACAATAAAGAATTTCTTTCCTGGGGCACAATTGTTTTCCACTTATGCCCACTGTTAAAAGGATGGAGGGTGTAAGCAAAAGCTATAGTTATGGTACATTTCTGAATATCGCGAGCTGCAGCCCGTTGCAGGAAGCCTAATGCTGATATCATACATTGTGCTGTATTAGCGGTGCAACCAGAAAAATCTTTATGCCAATTTCAACGGAGAAGCAGTGCAGTTTTTGTACTGGGATTCATTCAGCAATAAGTCGCCGTTGCAAATTGGATAACCGAGCACCAATTACTTTTGGGCTTTTGATAGCAATTTGAGGCACTCCGGAAACAAAGGAACGTAGATGTAAGTTAGACTAATACCGACAGTAGCCTTATCAGATGATTTCTCTAATGGTGTGGGATCGTCAATTTTACCAAACTCCGCTAATCGTCATAAACAGATTACGTACAACTAACGTGCTGTGCTCGAAGCCTGGTCTTCCATAGCAGCTTACTAATGCAATGTGACCGGAGGTTGATACATTGGTAACTAACAACTTAGTCTTTAACTTACTTCAAAATCCTAGACAACTGTTTACGCTATATTGGAGTAGAGAGAAATGCGTATTACTTCGGTATGGTAACAGACATCGAACAGCCAATTGGCGGTTTTGATACCCACCAGAAGGAAAAAGCAGCCAGCAGACACGTCGGTTGCTCAAAAGTCAATGTTAGCGAATATGTTTTCGATAATTCTTCATCAGCCTAGCACAATTATATATCATTTACATCGATTAGACAGACTACTAAGTAATTAAAACGGGGTCGCTGGTGACAACTTTGCTGAGTCTAGTTTTGGCACATTCCTTCAAACTATTGTAACCTCCATACCTTTAAGCCGATTGATTTTGACAGGATCCTATACTTGCTACTCGTGAATGTTATAACCTTGACGTTAGACGTCAAATAATCTCGTATCCAACACGAAATCATATATATATATATATATATATATATATATATACATATATATATACTAACAGCCTACGAATAGGCATGGAACCGGCAAAAACCATGGAACTCAAAGGAAAGTACAGATATCGTAAAAGCACAACACGGATTAGTCCATGTTTTCATCATAGGGCAAGGTACTACCTGGTTGCCCAAGCTGTAATAGGGTGTAGACTTAGGGGATACCACCCCGAGCCCTAGGCCGAATGACCTCTCCTTAAGGCAGCGGAACGAATTCAGGGAATCGCGCCTATTGGGAGCCGGTGGCTGATGGTCCAGCTCATACCCCTTTCATTTGCTCGTTTACCAAACATAAGCACAATGTTCCACCCCATTTCAGCATTAAGTTGCTGGAATAAAAGGCGCCGCCAATATAAAGCAAGGGGCAGTGACTTTATTTAGTGGTAAATCACCTCCGCCACGTCAGGGTGTTGTCAAGCAGGCATATGCAGATTTTTGTACGGAGATCTCTTGCCAGGCGAAAACCCACCACGTCCTGGAACACTGCTGCGGAAAGAGTGACTGGAACGGGATAATCCAAAACAACCTAGTTGGCACTCCGAGGAGGTTGTTCGGCAAGCCAGCCTGTTCGGCAAGTCAGCAAGTGTGTCCAACCAACCTGACAAATAATTTCACTGCAAAAAGGCCACTGAGGTCCGCTCGTAGCCATTTCAGTAAGTGTATCTAGCCAAACGTGTTCATCATTTTTCGGACCCCAACCAAAGAGACCAGATGCTCCATCCGAGGCCAGCTTCGAACTGTGGGCTTTCATTCCTTTCGACCAAGTCATCGCTCGGCCACCTCGGCTCTCCTTCCATCCATACCCTCTGCGCGCAAACAACGCACATCACAGGAGGCTGTGGGCTGGCATGCCTGTCACGTGGCCGAGACATCGAAGCCTGGTGTGTGAAATAACGGTGCTGAGTGATTCATTACATTTTCCTGTGCCGTAAACAAAGCGTCGAACACGCTGGTTGCCCACTCGAGGTTCCCACCAGATGTGAGCCAAATTTCGAAGGCGCCGAGGGTCGAACGTTACTAGCCTCTTTATGTCGGCTGGTCTATGGGGCCAGGTTTCACAACCGTACAGTAGGGTCGAAACTACCGCTGCATTGTACAGGCTACCCTTCACGGCAAGCATGATGTCATGCCGGCGTAATAAGTGGTGAAGGTTAGAAAATGCGCCTCAAAGGTTTGCTATACGGTTCCTAAACTCATCTTCAATCCCTGGGGCGCTGGTGCAACTTCACAGACAGTTGAATTTTTGCACGACTTCTAGCTGATCGCCACCAAGGATCAGTGCAGGAAGCGGTCCCTGCCAATCTTGGAGGAATGTTTTGCATTTCGATGGTGCAAAGCAAATCCCGAAGCGGCTGACAGCCAGTGCTAATCAGTTCTGTGCACCTTGGCACGTCCGCAAGCGCTCACAGATTAGGGCAATATCGTCTGCATACTCCGAGTCAAGAAGTCGTTCTCCTGGGGCTAGATCCGCACCTTTCAAATCATGTCCAATTAACGCACTTTCCATGACTTCTTCAATAGCGAACTTGAAGAGGAAAGGCGACAGCACGCATCGTTGTCTTACACCGCTGGAAATCATGAAGGGCAACGACAACCGGCCGTAAGCCCTCAATCTGTCCGAGCTATGCGTGTATAATTCTCTGATAATATTTACATATTTCTCGGGTACACATTTCCTGAATAGACAGGGCACGTCTATCCACCGAATTGTATGTACATTTGAAATCGAGGAACACGAAAACGGTGGGCCGTCAATATATGTGACGGTGTTCCAACAAGTGACGCAAAGTGAAGATGTGGTCAATGCAGCCACGAATTCGACGAAACCCTGCTAGCTCTTCATGAATATAGCTTTCACGAGTGCCAGTCAGTCTGTGGAGGATGACAGAGGCAAGCAATTTGATAGGCGATGAAGATCAGACTGGTTCCTCTATGGTTGCTGCGTCTGATCGTGATCCTCCGTTGACAATTAGGACTATGTCTGCTGGAATAGTTTCCTGCTCCCACAGTTTCACTAGTAACACATGTACATTATTCACAGTGACAAGTCCCTCAAATTGCAAGAGTGCTGGAGGAAGATCACCTGGTCCCGCGGCTTTATTTAACTTCAGCAACCCGATTTCATGTTCGATTTCTGAGCGAGAGGGCGGACCCAAAGCGACAGCTCACGGAGCAAAGCCATCTTTGGCTGGCGAGCAATCTGACAATTCTGACAGAATAGATTGCCTTTCAAAATGCTCAGCCCAACGCTCCAGGCTTTTGACAAATTGTGGACAGGCTGTCCACTCTTATCACGTATATTTTTACTAACACCAGATCTCCCGTATCAGACGGGATAACTTAGGCGGTTACCGAGAACAGCCACCATTTCCATCTCTGAGACACGTTAAGACCACCAGGATTCGCGGGCTCTCTTCAGACTAGCACGGAGTTTTGCCCGGAGTTTCTACGACTCTTATTGAATTCGCTTCCAGCCGGAGTGTGCCGGCGAACATCGATAAGCTCTAGACAATGCGATGAGACCCAGTGTCCATGTTGGCGATTAGACTTAGTACATGAGGATTTGCCTGCTGCTAATAAGGTCTGGTGAACATGCGACCAGTTGGCCTACAATGGTGTCCAGTGAGCGTTTACTCAACTCGTATGTCACCGTACCTTGATAAGCATTCAGAACAGCTGGCTTCGTTAGTTGGTTGGTGTCAATGCGCTCACAGCGTCGTCGTGGGCGTCGGCCAAAACGCAACCGCATGTCAGCACATACAAGTGCATCATCGGTGTCCACACATGTGCTCTAAATCGAGCGACAGTTCTGGATGCAGCCACTCCAGCGGTAACTTATTGCAATGTAATCGATTTGCTTCCAAGGCTGGTTCGAGGCTGGTGGGCGCCGTCACCCTCTGGTAAGTGCTGTGTCGGAGATTAGTGCTCTCAAGAAATAAGCGATCATCCTCACACAAATGAAGTAACCGCTCACCGTTGCGGGAGCCTACACTGTGCTGACCGCCCAGATGCAGTTCATCAGTGGATAATTTGCCAGTTTGAGCGTTCAGATCCCCAGCCAGCATTACAGAGTCCGGGCTGCTATGGCGAAGGAGCTCGTTCAATTGGCGATAGAAGTCGTCTTTTACCGAGTCATCTCTACAGTTTGTGGGTGCATAGGCAGCGATAACGAACGGACACCTGTTAGTCCCGCGCGACTTCGAAGCTTTGAACGTGCCAGCCAATCGGACCGCGCACATCCGGCTACTGATTAGAATCCAAACAACCAGAGCAGCTTCAACCCGGGGACTCAGGGTAATGCCAACACCGGCTTGGCCGGTGCTCAAAGCTGCATCGGCACCGGATAGGCGCAATGAGAAAGTGCTGCTAGTGTCACCTGAAGGGGATCGCAGCGTGAGCACAGAGCTCGAGTCTTGCAGGCAGGTCTCCGATAAGCAGTAGATATCGATTGAGAGGGTCTCTAATGTTCGGGCAAGTGCTGCCTGTTGACGGAGTTGAAGCAATGTGTGTACATTGAGTCATGCCAAAAGGAAGGAGGATCGTGTGCTCCAAATGGAACTCAATGAACTGGGCTTGGACGCTTGCTTGGACATGGGCCTGTTGACAAGGCAGGAATGACGCTCAGCGTTCACATATGAGTTGAAACTAGAAGGTAAAAGCCTAGCAAAGCAAGGTGGGGGAGGGCCATGAACTGGGGGTTAAAAACAGGAGAGATAAAACTGAAGCTGGAACAAGACGGTAAGGGAGAAAAAGCGTAAGCGGAGGAATAAGAAGATGGGAAGGCTTGAGCAGTGGCATCCAAATCCCTTTCCACCCTGCTCGATGCAGCAGGTAGGGCACCGTTGATTATCCTTGCGGTGGCCAGAGCATCAAGAAACTGTTTGAAGAGAAACTCATTGTATTGCGTGGGCAGGATATTGTCAGGTTGCCCAGGCCTAAACAGAAGAACGTTTAGTGTTCTCAACCAATGTCTTTGGTTTAAAAACCTGGCCGCAAGGCAGACAGCTTGACAATGGGCTGCAAGGAATCAGTTTTAAGGAATAAGGAGCCACCCGCATTCCAAGACCCAACCTGGAGGACCAGGAGGCTGAGTTTGTCTGGCCTCTAACCATGGACCAATGTGGTGTGAGTGGCTCTTAAGGTGCAAAAAAGCACCACCCAGCATAGCTCAATGGATCTCGGGAGACAGCAAACCATTGCATTATGGTAAGGTCCAGCCTCATTGCCTATTCTGTACAACATGTTGCAGTAAATGCCACATATCGCGCATCCCCAGTCTGCCTGACTCCGTACCATATAGTAATACAATACAAGCTGTGGTTGCTGCTGAATCACAACTGACTGGAATTATATTAGCAGCGCTGTTCAGGTGATCATTCTTGGATGAGCCTTAGGGACACCATTTCATGAAGCAGGTAGCAAACTCTCGAAGACACACCTAGATTTTAAAGGAGCAGTTTACCATTCTTCCAGTCAAGTGAGGGCATGCTGCGTAGTGTGGCACAACGTCACAATGGTGACCGCTCAGTATGCGCTTACCCAGTCGCTATATTCATTTTGTTGGTGGTCGTCTGCGGTGCCAACTTCAGCATTCTCTGGACTGTGAGTCTAGAATTCGGCTTTTGCACGCCAGCCAGATCACCATCTGATGTAAACAATTTATTTCTAATGAAACTGTCACCATCTTTTAGCTGTTTGCTCAGCGAGCACGACTTCTCTAATACTAGCCTTTTGGTACCTCGTGCATGCGAGACTGAATCTGTGGATGCCGCTACAGGAGCAGATGCCGTCTATCTAGACTTCTCAAAAGCATTCGAATGTCTGGACCATCGAATTCTACCGCACCGGCTTCAGAGTTATGGAATCAACGATCCCGTTCTGGGCTGCATTGGTGACTTGCTCGTTCAACGTCATCTGGATGTGACGGTTGGACCCAATCGAAGTCCAGTGCAACGTACCTCAGGGGTATGGTTTCGTGCCCCGCCTGTTCCTGGCAATAATAATCCATCTCGGAAGAGTGCCGCCTTCAAATTTCTTACTATTCGCCGATGACCTAAAGATATGGCATGCTATCAACACCGTGGATGATCACACAGCCGTACAAAGTGAGCTGGATAAAACGGACACATAGTCCTTCGAGAAAACGGTCCAGTTAAACGCGATCACAATACTTATGACTACCACCTAATGCAAAAATTCTACGGCGTACTGCTTGTGACTTCGATCTCAGCGTGCTCGTGCAAGATGTTCTAAGTTGTATTAGGCAGACTGAAAGGACATCAAAAAAGCAAATCGGCAACTCGGATCCTTCATGGAGCGTTCTGGAATTTGATGCCCTAGTTTTTCCGAAAATGTTTGGCGCGTAAGTGAGGCCACATGCGGAATACACTATCTATACGTAGTAACCCTGACCGACAAATCAGTTCATCTTGCTCTATACTACATAATGCAGAGAGACGAAGAACTTCTAGGATTTGTCGAACCTTCCCTACTAAGGCTGAAAACTTTAAAAAATGTACAGCGGACGTTATCGGTGTCGACGGGTAGGTCACATAATGACGTATCAGATTCTTAGAAACTCCAACCACACATGCCGCCATCATTTGAAACTAAGCCAAGACACAAGTCCTAGGGGTCACCAGTTTAAGTTGACCACCCAGTACGGCTGACTGGAATGTCAACGAAACGTTTTCTCCCTCCGATTGCCCCTACCCTGGAACTCCCTCACAGTGCATGTAGTTAATCTCCCCACATTATCGTTATCCAAAAGAGCCTTGAACACACTGACACATTTACACTATGTGCTATAGCCCATGAGCCTCAAATGATGGCAGGAGGGCGGAACAAACAGTGGACGGTGTCAAAACCCACCTAAAAGTCAAGCGAGAATACTTACACATGTGCTAATTCAGACCTCTTGTTGAGTTATGTATCTTTCGCGTTCCTGGACTGGCCCTGTTGTATGTTTGGTACTGTTCACCAAAATCATTTCACGGAAATTGTTACCCCTCTGCTTTTATAACTGTTCTAAACCATTGCTCCATTGCTCCTCCCCGTAAGACTCTGTCCAATCTCACGGAACTTATGCAAATATGGAGAAGTTTACAACTATCCAACTCAGCAACGCAAGCGTCAATGGGAATGCTAATAAATGCACCCTGTGGCCATTAGGTCCTTTTTATGCGTCTGCTTTCGTTTATAGACTACGCTTTGTATAAGCTTTTGAATTTTTAGCAGTTGAACTCATAGCACCCGATATTCATCTGCTCCAGTGACCGAATTGTACCTGGTTCACTTCAATGCAAATCATCGCACAGATCCAATTCCGCGTCGTAATTCATTCACACAAGCGCTTCAAAATGACCTCTTCAAACAAACTACGTCTTTCTTTATGTGATGGGACAAAATGTGAAAATGTGGCTTATTCTGCGATAGGCAGAAATGATTGATCCAATGACGCGAGTAGTCACGCCATTATTATTTAAGATGTAGTAGTTTGTCTGGAATACATGTTTTAATACATGCGTTCTTAAAAAACACGTAGGTTAAATGCAGTTATCTAAAATGAGTTAAAGTGTGCCGGAGCATTGATTTCATAAACAGCAATTAATGCCGGCAAAGTTGGCAGATATATTGAGTATGCATAAATCTTGTGCCAATTGCATAACATAAGGTAAATGGAATGTTGCACAAACAAGTCAAGAACAACCATATCTGTGTGTTCTTGTTGTGTGCACGTAGCACGATGTCCGAAGGAGTAAGTTGAATACATTCATCGTCTTCGGCCTAATCATAAGGGTCGGTAAATCAAAGTCGATCGGGTGGCCTTGTTCTGCAATCCGACCTGCATAGCACAGTGTCGTTCGATGTTTTGCCAGAGCAACGGATTAAATATGATCCGATCGCTTCATACTTGTAAATAACTTTCTCAGGTTGCTCGTGGTTGCCATCATCCACAGACAACTGCCAACTGTGTACGGAAAGAAATTCCGAAGGTTTTCCAACCGAATGTACTGCTCTATCAGTTTCAGATGGTGGTCTCTCAAAGTGCTTTTGTGACTAAGCACTATCAAATAGCAGCACGTGTGGTTGGGATCTCTCTGCCGGTTGGAGCGGAGTAGCAGACTTCGGCTGCATGATGTCTCTGGCAACCTATTTACTGGTCAGTGCTGTTAGTTACTGAAGTGGGCAATGCGGCATTCAACTATGTATGTAGACTACGCCCAAGCATCCATTTTGTTGACGTTTTGTCCGTGACTTGGCGATGTGCGGGTCTGCAGGAAAATATTGCAGTAGGATTGCATCTCCACAAGCTGCAACAGCTAGACCAATAGTTTGGATGCCGTCTTGCAACGACCGGTTGAAGCGCACAACGGAGCCGTTTGTCGCTGAACTAGACGGAGTTTTACCTAAGTGTCTGGTGACGTCGTTGTAAAAACTTAGCAAACTCACGACTTGTAAACTCTGGATCGTCGTCCACTACTGTCTTCTCTGGTAACCCGAAAAGAGAAAACATATATCTCAGCCATTTGCTACAACTGCCCGTAGTAACTTTTCCGCACAAGTGAACTTCCTGCCATTTGTGATAAAAGTATGCAGCTACCAAACGGTTCTTTTAAAGCTGTGGCGCAGAAATGAACCCGGCCATGATATCAGCGGCTATCCTGACCCACTGCAACATACGATATTCGATGGGCTGTATAGGAGTATACACTGGCCTTGACCTCCTGTCTGCATTTTGGCATGCGAAGACCACACAATAAGTTTTTCTATTTCGTGTGACATTCTGGACCACAATACACATAGATCCACCTTAAATTTTATATGAACATTGCCAGAGCTCCTTCAAGGGCACACAGCAAGATAGATTGCACTATGCCTTTAGGGGCAACGAATCTGCAGCCACGCATGAAACATCCAGCTATGAGTGACAGTTCGTGAGGTAACCAATGGGTAAAAATCATTGGACGCTGGAGAGGTTGGCATCAGTTTTAGTTGCCTCCTGGATTTCTTCCTTAATCAAAGACAAGATTCCATCGCTATGCAAGAAAGACAACAACAGTTACCTTCGTTGGCTTTTTCATGTTTTCCTTTTTGTCAACCGGCAACTTAAATGGAAAAGATACTGCATGATTTTCACACCCTGAATAGAACTATTTGGTAACCCGTGTGTTAGTAAGCGTGCGAACTAACGATGTATTCGCAAACTTCTGGTACCATTTGTTCCCCGAGTAAAGTAAATAGTTAAAATTGAGTAGTCTGTACGAAGAGTGAATGGCCCCCCAAACAAGAATACCTCTCGCCTCTCACTTGCCCAAACGCATGCGACAGCTTTTTTCCAGGCACAGAAAGAAAGTTTTGCTGCAGACAAATTCCCGGGGCCGCAAGCAATAAATTTTATGCTCGTTCTGGATTCGGGATAATGGAACAATAGCTTAATACGGGTACAAAAGGCTAACGCTTACCAGGTCCCGTAGGACGGTTGTGGTAAAACCGCAAAAGAGGAAAAAATTTGTTAGCAAAATTGGGTTTACAACAGTGAACTCACTGAAGAATACGTAGTATAGACTGTGAATACAAGGTAAATCCGTAAGAAATGATGGAAATAAAATGTTAGTAACAATCTTGTCTAATCCTTGCGTACACGTACAAGAGGTGAAAAACGAGGAACGAAATCTGGAATTTGATCGCCAGCGCAATATCTTACGGACAATTGTGTTTATCCATACGTAATGGGTCATGTAAGATGGTGCAGCGAAATAAGTGTACGATCATTTCGGGTTTGAACTTTGCCAGCGTGGGAGCACATATGACAGATTTCGGTAGGGGATTCCACGTTCGGCAAACCCGTACGGAAAGAAATTCCGAGGGCATTCCAAACGACTGTGCTGCTTTGCCAGTTTCAGACAGTGACCTCTCAAATTGCTGTTGTGATTGAGCTCTAGGAAGTAGCAGCACGTGTGGTTGGGATCCCCCAAAATCTGGTAAGTCAAAATGAGGTCCCTGCTCAATTGCCGATACTGTCTGCTGAAGACCCCCAGCACTTGTAGCCTTCGATCATACGGCAACTTAAACACATCCTTGGCATTTTTGCTTGCCCGGCGTTGAGATGTCTCCAAGGAGGTGAAATCGCTCCTCAGTCGTGGCTGCCAGACCTGTATTGCGATTTCACACGTGGTCGTATGTATGAGCCCAGAAGTTGTGGAAATATTGTAGGGTCTTATCGTCCGAATGCATGCTTAAGGATGCCCTCATGTTGGATGCTGCTCCTAGAAGCCGTTTCGGCCTGCTTCGAACATCCTAGTGTAAGCTTCAAAAATCGCTTAGGATAGTTGGACAACGCGTAGGGCACAGATTCGCGGCCTCCGACAGGGGATCAATGAGCGACAAGGATCGGATTTGGTGTGTAGGCACCGGAGAAACAAAAAAGCCACAGTCGATGCTGAACTACGGTGCTATTATACAAAGAGTAAAGGATCAAAGTGACAACATACTTCAACAATGTCATCAAACAAAGACAAGTACAATCAGTTGGCCGTTACAAGAACAGGACATCAATACGGTCGTCCAGTCAGCAAAATGACCCAGCGCGGTTACATGACATGCGAGACATGCACCAGTGAGCCAATCAAGAAACCAACAGCCACTAGTCCAATCACATCAAGCAGGTTCAATGGGGGACACATTATGAAGACCTGAGGTTAGGGGCACATGTCAGCCGGATGGGTGGTGTGTCCACCCCACAAAATCTCCGGTCTACCCTGACCTCAATAGTAACACGCAAATGGAACAAGTGCGAAGCAGTGATCGATAAAGTGGAGCATGCATCAAAGAAAGTAGCGAGACAGGTGGTGTCACCAATGTAAGGTGGGCATGGAAAACAAACGAATAAGGGTCATGCAGGGCGGTATACGTGGAACGTTCAAACAGAGTGAATTCAAGGGGAATTAGGGCAATAATGTGGGTCCAGGCGAAGGGTGGTGGCTGTTGACAAAATGGACGTTACACCTAGGACTACCTACAAAAGCTCCCAGCTCTCTCTCTCTCGCTTGCCAGAAGACGTTCGTAGCTCCTAGTTGCAGAGTTTGTAGAAGTGTACCAACTTGTGCCGTAGATGCAGCACCCTACATTTGTCCCCATTGATTCGAACTGGATTTTGAATTGACCATGCGTATTCTCTATCCAGATCAGCTTGTAGTACAGTGATAAGATCTGGTGCATTGATCGCACTCTACAACTTGCTGTCAATGTATAAAGAAGGCAGTTCGAGCTTATGAGGCGTGTGCTGTCGTTAATATACGTCCTAGTACCGATCCTTGTTGTACTCCGCATTCAACTCGGATGGAATCTGACAGCCATTCACGTACACGTAGTTCCAGGCACTGGTGTTGAAGAAAGCTTCTGATACATCCTACGAGAGGATCACCAATAACAAAGGTCTGAGGTTCGAAGAGCAGAATGTTATGGCCCAACCGGTCGAAAGCCTTTGAGAAGTCGAGAAAGACTACTGCAACTCCTGTGCCAGAGTCTACTGCTTCAGTCCAGCTGGATCGTGCTAGTAGTAGATCTGTAGTGCACGATCGATTTCGTCGGAAGCTATACTGTTCCGGTGCATGGCAGCTAAGTTCTTCCAAGTAGACAGTTAGCACATCAGAAATAATAGTTTCTATGACCTTTGCTAGTATGCCATCCAACTCAATGCTTAAGGGGTCCGTGAATACAATCGTGGGCATGTCTACTGGAAACCGGCCATGACTGGTATCGTGTAACTCCCAGAAGCAAAAGCGAAACCTGGGGTGCGAGCAGAATCTATTTGATCAGAAGGCATCATATTATTTGTAGGAAAAACTATGCTTCGTTGAGGGATTCCGATTTGCTCTTCCTTGGTTAGCTGCAGCTGGCGGCAACAGCGTAATAATCAATCGAGACAATTAGCCGTGCAGGCTTATAACTCGATTCTGGCTCCCACGTGTAGATGTCGCTGCTCGACTGGGGGCGGTCGATAAGCTTTCAGACGGTTGGCCCAATCTCGTTCAGATCGCGCGTTCTATATGCAACTAGCACAATTGAGGTGGTATCGTACCAACGTAACAGGTATAGATACAGTGAGGCATTTTACCTCTTCCAACGCCACTAGTTGAAGTTGGTCGAAAAGAAGTATAATATTACACTTGTCATCTTCTGCAGCAGGTCAGCAATATTCGCGAAATGCTGGTAGTGAGGTAGGTTGTACGAAACTAAATGCAAAAATTGATATACCTCCATGGGGCTCTGGGCACAAGCAGTTTCGGTGATGGCCAGCGTGTTTTTAACACTCTGTTTGATGTCGTCAGTGGCCCAAGAACTCGATGTCGATAGAATCACGTTTGGATTTCAAGAGATTTTAGCGATTGTTCTGGGTGTTTTGTCAAGGCATAACTGCGTGCAGTTGTGAATGATGTTCTTCTAGTGTCCTACCAAATACACATATATCATTCATGTAGACTATTTGAGCTTGTAAACTGGCAAGTGACTGGACCATGAACTTCTGCCATGCATCTGGGGTTAAGCTCAAGTCCACGAGAAACTCTTTTACCAAAAATGCCCATCCACTGTAAGAAATGATTTCAGTGTTTTGACTGATGACTTAGATTAATAGGGAGGAATTCCTTCATTCATTCATTCATTCGTTATACACATCAGCTAGAGGTGGGAAAAAACACCTCCGCTATTGTGCCGCAATACATGAAAGAAATACATACATTCATACATACATATAACACAATACACAAAGGAAAATAGATACAACAGTTGCATGCTAGCTGAGCTACCAGCAACGGATAGGCATCGTTCCGGTAAGCTTCCAGCCAGCTACTATGCAAAAGGAAAAAAAAGTTTATTCATGTTTTACCCTAGGAAATGAGATCGTAGATGGAGGGGGAGACATAAAGGGATGGGGAGGGACAAAGAAACTCACAGCAGGAAAGCCACTTAGGTCGGCTCCTTGCCATGTCAGCAAGTATATCCAGCCAAACGTGTTCACCGTCTTTTGGACCCCAACCAGGGAGCCGTGAAGCTCCAACCGAGGCTGCCTCCGAAGTGATGGACTTCATTCCTCTGGACCAAGTCATCGCTTGGCCACCTCTCCTCTTCTTCCACCCACATCCCCGGTGAGCAAACAAAGCACGTCGCGGGAGTCGGTGGGCTGGCATGCGTAACACGTGGCCGAGCCATCGGAGCCTGGTGCGGGAAATAAGAGTGCTGAGCGATTCAGATCCTTTTCCTGGGCCGTACACAATGCGTCGAACACGCTCGTTACTCACGCGGTGTTTCCACCAGATGTGAGCCAAACTGCGAAGGCACCGATGGTCGAACGTAGCTAGCCTCTTCAAGTCCGCCGACCTTAGGGGCCAGGTTTCGCAACCGTACAGTAAGGTCGAACGTACCGCTGCATTGTACACTCTACCCTTCAGGGCGAGAGGGATGTCGCGCCGCCGCCATAGGTGGCGAAGGTTAGCAAAAGCACTTCGAGCTTTCGCTATACGGTTCGTGATCTCGTCTTCTATCCAAAGGGCGCTGATACAACTTCCCAGGTAATTGAATTTCTAAACGACTTCCAGCTGATCGCCACCAATGGTCAGCGCAGGAGGCGATCCCTGTCAATCTTGGAGGAACGCTTTGCACTTCGAGGGTGCAAAGCAAAGCCCGAAGCGGCTAACAGCCAGTGCTAATCTGTCCAGCGCGGCTTGGCACGTCTGGGAGCTGTCACAGATGAAGGCAATGTCGTCTGCATACTCCAAGTCAAGAAGTTGTTCTCCTGGGAGTAGCTCCACACCTTCCAAGTCATGTCCTGTGAATGCAAACTGCATGACTTCGTCAATAGCGAAGTTGAAGAGGAAAGGTGACAGCGGGCATCCTTGTCTCACACCGCTGGAGATATTAAAGGTCGCACCACGGTAAGGTCCTGCCTCATTGCGATGGGAGGAATTCCTTCCTTAAGCGGGATTTGGAAAACTATGGGGCACTCCGTAATGTGGCCAATAGTTGATCGGCCGCTGGAAGTACGAAGTTCTTAGCATTTATTTGCCGATTGAGGGCCTGTAGGTCGTTGTATATTCTCACTTTGCCATCCTTCTTGAGGACTGCAACCTCAGGGTTTACCCATTCGGAACAGTCGATCCGTTCAATGAAATCATCCACAATCATTTGCTATAAGATGTGGCTGAGCAACAGCCACCGGCTTAGAATCCTGCTTCAGTGGTATATGGTGAACAGAGGAGGGAGCTCACTCTATTTTTGCAACAACTTCGGGCACTGCATTCGTAGGGTATATATATTGACTGCTATGGTAGACGTACGACGACGTAACTCCCAGCGCAACCGTAGCATATCGTTCAAGTGGAGACGATTATTTGCACGAATTGCGTAAACAGTAACTGATAATTTGGTGACGCCAATTTGCTGAATAACCACAAATTCTCCATGTCCAACTTTGCATACGTTTCCGTTGTACCAAGCGTTGCTCGCGGATCTCAGTGACATAGTGCTTATGGCGTCAACCATGAGCCAGTGGCTCTGTGTTCCAGCCCAACTCAGGCTATGTCCAACTGATGAGTCTCAACCAGGACGAAACCGCGGTCTTGGGGTGCCAGTGTTGGGATGAGCAACACTAGAATGCTGAAGTTAATTTGCCGCATGCGTGCGGTTCGACTTCGAACCTCTATTGGGGTTACTGGGTAGCATCTGAAGACAAGCTGCGTTTTCATCGCCTCATTTTGGCCCCTATTGAATGTGATTCAGGGGGTATCAAAGACCATTCCTATCGACAGCTCTCGTCTCTTCTTCGAATGGCGAAGAATACTCACATCGTGATTGCTGCTGGTCACAAGAGTTCCCAACGGGTCATCCTTCAGACTATGAACAACACTTGGGTGGCTGCTTCGGAGTCGACGCATGCCAAACAGACAATGGTGATCGATTCCTGAAACTGTGGGTCGACCACAACCTTTACCTTAGCAGCACTACCTTCCAGTACAAACGCTCACACCGCGTTATCTGGGGCTCATCGAATTCCTCAGTGACTGGACCAAAATTGACCATATTGCCATCAGCTACAGATGGCACACATCAGGCGAAAACTGTCGGTCAATTTGCAGCACTTGGCTGGATTACGACCAGGCTCCAGTGCGCGCAAGTTTGGCGTTCACTCTACCCGCTTCAAACAACCGCCTACCTTTTAACCTTTTCACCCAAAACTTAAACCCGCAACCAGCTGTTCAGCAATATCATAACGTACTGGCCTACCAATTGCCACTTATTGAATGAGGTTGATGAGCCGAACGCTGACTGGGTTCGTCACATATGTGTCATGAAGTATGCCCTTGACACTTGCAACGTCATAACTGTGAACGGAGCTCTGAGGCATCGATAAGATTAATCGAAGCACTGAAACAGGTTCCGATGGGCACTGAGTTTCAGTGTATCCGTAACTCTCGGAAACGACTTCTGACAAGGAGTCTTCCAATCGACCAGGGTCGTCGCTTGATGGCAAGTGCCCGGGAGCTGGAGAAAACAAATGTCATTGGGCACAGCCGAGTGCTATTCCACATCATACGGAACAGAAGTCCAAGAACGCCATCAGTTAACGGGACAATGGCTAAGAAAGATGAATAGTTGATTCATTCTCAACGTCGTCTACTAACCAGTCGGGCGGAACATATTGAAGAGCAGTTAAGCAGGCCTACTGTGACACTGTCTCTTGCCGAATCGTCTGAGCCGACGTGAGAAGCAGATGACACAACTCCCACTTTGGAACATATACGATATGAGCTCAAAGTAGCGAAACGAAACAAGGCTCCTGGACCAGACGATCTTTCATCAGCTTTGCTGAAAGATGGTCGTGACATTTTGTTGTTTGGACTTACTTGTTTATTTAACACGATTTTAAACACTGAAGTGATGCCTTCATACTGGCGACTGTCAACTGTCGAATCAATCGTCAAGAAGGATCAGCGTAACTTTGTGAAATCATCGCGGCATTAGCCTTGTTTCCGTTGCCTCCAAACTTCGCATGCGTATCATTATCCGATGACGTATTGATCTTCCTGCGAACCGAATCACGGAAAGTCAGGCTGGTTTCCGCCCTGGTCGTGGTTTTATCGACCATATCTTTACTCTTCGACAAGTTTGAGAGCAGATACATGTATACAGACAACCAAATACGGTGGTTTTCCTTGACTTGAAATCCACGTTTGACTCTGTTGACTGCGGCAGATCGTAGTACCGCTTATCCATGAAAGGTGTGCCGGCTAGATTCCATTCTATTATGAACTCTCTATCATGACGCCCGAGGTCGGATAAGGGTCTACGAGAAACTGCCCCTTAGTTCCCCACGACAATTGGGATTCGCCAGGGTTATCTTATATCTCCTTTCCTCTTCAAATTTGTCATCGAAATAATCATGAGTGACTCCGTTCTTGTAGAAAGTACCGGAGTGGAAGTTCTACCAGGTGCCCGACTGAGAAACTTGGAGTATGCGGACGACATAGCTCTTCTTGGGTCTGACGCACTAGTTACGCGAACACAGATGGATAGACTGACTCGTAGCGCTGCACGTTTCGGTAGGTGCTTTGCGCCTTCAAAATGCAAAGTACTCTTGCATGACTGGACCGACAAAGCATCGGTTCTAGCTATTAACGAACAGCTACTGGCAGTGGTGGATCTGCGCACTTACCTTGGTAGCTGTGCCACCTCTGGTGGCCACGTCACTGAGGAAGTTACTTCGCGTATCAACAAGGCCCGCGTGGGTTTCGGGAGACGCATCTTTGAAGAAGGCGGGATACCGGCCTGTCAATGGAAGGTAGGGGGTATAACGCTGCGGTGAGGTCGGATTTCTTCAATGGATCAGTCCTGGACAGTTCGAGGAGAAGATATTAAACGCTTGGCAATGTTTGACCACCGGTGCCTGCACAGAATTGCACACTGCTGGTGGGAACACCTGGTGAGCAATGTTGAGGTCCGCCAGTTGGTTTTTGGCAAAAAGCCTTCTGGTGCCTCACCCGAATATTTGCTGGGTCTTAATAGCTTACGTTGCCTAGGCCACGCCCTCCGTATACCCATTGGCCGGATTCCTCCGCATGCATTACATGCCGTGGCAACACCAAGTTGGATGAAACTTCGGGGTGGCCAGTCCATGACTTGGTACCGAGGTATGAAGAAATTGACTGAGAAACTTGGTCAGGAGGCTGCGTGTCCTCTTCATGGATGGGAGCATCGGGATTGTCCATGCTAATGATTGGCAAGCGTATCAGACATGGTGCAGTCAAGCGGTCAGTGACTTTCCTGCATTCGGTTTCCTGCATATAATTGTTAATTTTTGATCCATTCGGATTAATTTAATTCACTTTATTCCTTCCGCCATTCCCTTTACACTCAAGTTGCATTCAACCACACTATCGCGACGTTGATATTTATCGTTATTCTCGCGATGTGAGTCATGGCAACTAGATCCACCGCACTTCGGTGCTCGGATTATAGTTGCTCAACTGATAACTGAACTGATACAATCCATACTACATACTGAGAACAATTTCAACAGCCAATCGTATGTTCTAAATCAGAAACTTTTGTGATATTGAAGCAAATATTGATAGCTCAGCTTGTTCAGTTGCTGGTCTGATTGTTCGCTGAGATCGGCAGTTTGGCTGCAAACGTTTCGTCACTACTAGAGGTAATATCATCAATGCGCGTGTATATGGTGGACCGGCGTGGTACGGAGCGTCAGTGAGTGTGTGTGATCGAACTTTTAGGCGGATGGACAGTCGGTCTGAGTTTGGAGAGTTCAACGTACGCGCCCAGTGATCGCATTGATCAAGATTCACTTCAATACGAACCGCGGCCTACATTTAGATTACGCGTCAAAATCCAATCACACAACGCACAATTCAAAACGGCCCTCCAATTAGTTATAATCGTGTTCAGGTCAAAGTTAGTTGCGAGTTTGTTTACACACAGGTTGCCATATTGTCATATGAGCAGGGTGTGACTGGCAGTTCCTTTGACAGACAGATATATGTAACGAGGACGAACTCGGAACGCATGCATGTTCTAGCCCATGGTACAACCAGCGTACAATCTCTGTTGCGAAGCGATCGAATAGAGCTCCGTTGCTTTTCGAGTTTAAATAGGTCAGAATTGGTCTTCAAGTATCAGGTTGTAAAGAAGCCACCAGTTACACTTCAGCAGTCGCATCCAAAGTGGTTCGAGTTAAAGTTTGCTGCAACGTTAAGTGCTTGCCAATCACCTAATTTGACTGGTAAACCGTTGTATCCAGCTGCTCGGCTCTAATGGAAGAAAGAAAACTTGTACGCAAATACGATGATGGCTGGGATGATCAGCGAGTTTTTAATAACTTGAAACTGCTGACAATTAACAGTCTGTGGGGCGACTCCGAAGCAAAGTCAAACGCAAAGGTGATTTTGTCCATACTAAACTTAGAAACATTGGGTGGTTTGTAGATGTAGGCGAGCAGTATGTAAAGTGAGGCTCCTGCAACTAAGAAAAAATAGATTCAAGGACATTTTCCAGTTTTGAGTGGTTTAAGTTCCGTTGCAAATATTCTGTGTGCATATATCGTACACACTCCGCATTATCTGGCGCGGCGATCTCTTCCCAACTGGTCGTATTTTGGAATCATGCGACGAACACCATGTTTCGACAGCGGTTAGTAACTGAATTGTGCAAGTGTGTTTAAAAAGGGGCCTGATGATTATGGATCTATCATAAGAAGGATCACAGAAAACATATTGTGTATTTGAAAACTGCCGCTGTTTGTTGCCTGACCACCCGGGTATTTGGGTTCGGACATGGTGCAGATCGTAGGTAAGTGCGCGATTGTTGGACCCAAGTCAGCTACTAGTAAGTTTGGAGCAGGGGCAATCTGTCAAGCGTGAATGTCGCTAAAGCTGAGGGTACGAAAAGAGCCGGGGCATAGTGTTTCGACTGCCGTTGGCATGGCACTGGGCTTTTCTATTTTGACAAAAGGGAGCAACAGTGGGCTCATATAGATTACCTCCACTTGGTGTACCTGAGGTGGGATAAGATACAAGTCTATTCCCACCACCTCTAAAAATCCATTGTTGGAAAGAGGCATGGAAGGGGTTGAATGAGCTTGGGCCGGAATAATGGTAACATTATCCCATTGACCTACTTCCTTCAAGTGTTTGCTATAGAGGATAGGAAGATAACTAGATATAGCCCAGAGACAGCTGTTTTTGTCCTTATTCAACAGAGAAAAGTGTTTTTGTGGTGGCTGTGGGAAAGTGACCAATAGGAAACCTTGTCTGCTACGGTTTCTTGTAGCTCTAGTTCTGTCGAGCACAACTTTCTCCAGTGTTTTATTCTTCCTTTGGCAGCAGTAGGTCATGAGTTACATCAGGTTGTCTATCTTTGAAGTTGCTTTGGTCGTTGAGATTGGCATGAGAAACAACCAACAGGTTACCATTCTTCCATTGTTCCGAGCATTTAAATCCCATACAGGACGTGTTCGACCTAGTGGGACTACCGCTACCGAAAATAAGGGAACCCACTCTATCTGTTCGCTGCACTGAAAGTGTTTCAATGGGACATTGAAAGATGGCACTTGCGTTTGTTGTCTCTGTAGATGAATTGTTGAAGTCTAACTTGATGCACCAAGTATTCACATTAGATGCACGCATCTTTCGGATGTTTGACTGAAATTTTTCGTTGGACCTAGTCGCCTTTTCCGGATTTCGCAGTACAGTAGCAAGTGCGGACATTTGTAAAGGTGTTGCATGTGATTTACTCAAAATGCCCTCAAACTGAGTGTGCAGGAGACGAAGGGTCCACAGTGCATGAATTGCTCCGTAGCTCCGCAGCTCCTTTGCTTAACAGTTTAAAAATGATCGGACAACAAGGCCTTTATGTCTTCTTTTTCAGGCGATGAGATTCTGAATTCCACAGTACTGTTAGTTTTACTTTATCCAGATTTGATGTATCCAGAGAGTCGAAAACAGTCACATTTTAGCCTGCTTGGTTGTTCGTACACTTCGGAGACTACAAAGGCAATTAGCCAGCCTGCTTTTTTGATCGAAACAGGATCTGTTTTTTCCCAAACGTGGCACCGATGTGTTACAGCCAAATAAGACAATCTTTGAGGAGCGCAACGACAATCAGATTATTTATCCTATCAAGTTGGGATTACAAAAAGCCTAATTTGTCTTTTAGTTCTGTAATGATATTATCATATGAAGAGAAACAGACGTTTCCTTTGGGGCCTCACATTTTGTTCGTTTTTCCAGTGATTTGGAAAACACAACACCTTTAACTTCCCAAGTGCGGCTTGACTTCAATGGAACATAGGCTTGCCAGTAATGGTTTAATACCAGTATAAACAGAAAGATTCCGAAGTCCCATAGCATGATTTTGGTGTAAATCATGAGTTCACACCTTAATCAACAACACACATCGCGTATCTGTACACTCACCATATTCACGTTAAAGCAAATGAGAACCCCCCTAGCCTGATTAGATTGGGGAGGCTGGTGTATACAATGTTTTTTTGTGTTTAGTCCTCACTCAATGTACGCAGGCCAACTCATTTAATGCAAATCGTTTCACGGAGCGGCGACATTCCTATGGCATCTGCACCGGCAATGTCTGTTCGACATCAACTACTATCCTCAAAGGTTGGGTTGTAATAAAACTTCAGGTGGTGGCGGCAGAAGTGACTATGAGTTTTCCAAATCTGTAAGCAGCTCTAGTTAGCATTTAGTCTAGTTAACTCATTCATCGGTGACTAATGGGCTTTCGCACCCACATGATAATGCGCCTGTGTTGATTTTGAGCTCAGGTGATGGGCATTGACCTAGTTGTATCACAGCCCTATGCGATCTACGATGTACTGCAAATACCAGTATAATGAGAGTCGACAGTATTCAGATAAAAAGCTGTACCATCAACTAGTTTAAGCACACGGAAATTTGTATCATGCCTTTATGTGTCTAGAAAGTGACTTGCATAATCAAATGTGCAGCTGTGAAATTGGGATTTGCTGCAACACATACTGCATGGCATGTCCCTCTGGTAATTTCCTTAATGGTTTATGTGGGTCCAAATTGATCTAACTTCAAATGACCTTAACTGGTATCACATGCTGTTCACCACTGCTGGGGTGGGGCAAGGCAAGTTAAGCCTAGCCTGCATAACTGCCAGATACGTAGAAGAGAATCACTCCCACTGATCGCCAACTGCGGTAGACATTCGAGGAGATTCAAAGACTCCATTGTGCAGAGCAGAAGGATAAATCTGCCAGCTAGGTTATGTACTTTCTCTTCAAATTTGCGCACTAACGACACCCATATAATTTACCATTCCCATTTTGCGGTCAAAATAGAGACATGTTGGAAACGTTGACTTATCAAGTCATCGTGCCTCACTTCCAGCACTTGTATGTGTTGATCACGCATGCGTTTATGACGACTGGTAAATCACCACTAAGTACTTCTGGTGATTGGGTTAACACTCCAGGAAACTGCTGACACCTGCCACGCTTTGTAGAGAAAAGTGTCTTGATGGTGTCATTAGGGAGTTAAGTGTAGCTATTTGTGAATAGAAGGCTGTACCGCACACAGTATCATATGCGCAATCCTTTTCACCCCATGAAATGGGGGAATGAAATTTTGGTGGCTATGCGAAATCTGTACAGTGTATCCTGACATATACCATAAAGTCGAATGTGTGCGCGATGTGTTTCCCAGTCATTTTTCAGAGTTAATCTTGTACTTTTAGTGACATTCGTGTTATGGCGTTGTAGTGACGCTTAGAGCTCAAATCAGACTGAGTACTTCAATACTATGCTGCAAAGTTTACCATGTATGTGAAATATCGTCTGGCTGATCACAAAGCTCAACCATTTATACTCAGATGAATACTTTTGCACACTAACTTTCGACCGTATCGTTATTTCAGTTATTCCAGTCTGGGTGAATTATCTGAAGATGAATCATGGAAAAAAGGCAGTTCTGGTAAGCTACATACATTGGACTAGCAAACCGGCTATTGAATTTGGTCGGCTGTTAACCAGCTTATTGATGGAATGTAATCGCTTACAAGTACGTAACCGCGGTAAAATCCCCACATGTGCGAAAAACCTTATCCAGGTTAGACATAATTGCAGCACCAAATATATTGTTAGCAAATAGTTTTGACATCAGTTACAAGCTTAGTGACTATCCGATTGCATAAGCAAGAGGCTGGCGGGATTTCGAGCTAATTTTGTTTACTTGACCTACTAAGATCCATGAACCGAAATGCGGTGGCTTTAGCTTCTTCGACCAGCATCATACGGAGTGGACCCTTATGGATAATGATGTAAGCGAACAAGAAACACGGACAAGGAGTTTCAACTGACAATCCTTAATCATTTCAGCAACAATCATACCAACTTGATTTGTAGTGCCTTGCAAGTGAAGCCGTAGGTCTGAGAGCCAACTCATGGTCCAGAGGTTTCCAACGCTGGCCCGTAGGAGAAACGCCGTGGGTTTGTATCCAGCCGGTTACGGCGGTTACATGATGCGGAAGAGGCCAGGTAAAATACAACAACTCACCAAAGCTTTTTGGATGTTTAATAGCTGTTTAACTGCCCGTGGATTTGGCGAATTGAACTCATCGGAAGGAATAGTTCGAATCCAGTGACAATGGACTTAATTAGACGGTGCCACTGACCTCGTACCTACTTCCTACCTGGAAAGCATCTAACCATCATGTTGACTAATCCCAAATACCCATTTAGGTGGACAACATGTACGAACCCTGCTGATCATTTAGATTCGTTTCTTCATATACTATGGCCGCGCAGTTCACTAGACAAGTCGGATTTTCGACCGACTACGCGCAGTATTGACAGTCAATATATGTAAAGGCAATAGAACTGAAGACAAGTATAGATGTTTACCCAACCAGTGACTGGTAGTGCAAGCTAAATAAGCCCTCGAATAGTATCCCCAAGACTCGTTTATGTTCACTGGATTAAACTTATCAGTGCTCAGCTGCTGTTATGTTCGCGGAGCTGGGCAATTTGTTTGCAAACGTTTCGTCACCAGTCGAACTGACATCGCCTGTGCGTAGGATTGAGCGATTCCGTAGCAGAAGCTGATGCTTTACAATTCCGTGTATTGTTAATAATGTGTTGCTCCCGCAAGACTGCAACGCTACTTCATAGCGATTGGAGTGTAAGCGCGGTTAGCCAGGTACTACCATGGGTTACAGTCACCGAGGTTGTGAACCAAAATCAAATAGCGGTCGCCTTTTAGCTTCAAAACCATAACATCGGCGACGTAGTTAAAATCCCTCCCCCCTCGTAAGTTAGTAAGGCTATTGAAAACCGCGCAAACTTACCACTGAGTAAACAACTGCGGCACTGGCTGCCAGAGATAAAATTATCATCCCGAAATGTAAACCTAGGACGTTTGATCGATACTTTAAAGAACTGGCAATGTCAGCCCAGTCATGTAGCAGTACTTTGCATGTTGAAGCCACAATTCCACACAATACGACATGTTAGCCTGTTGTGTGGTAAAACAGTACCTGGACACGACCTAAAAATGTATGTTGTGTGCTAACCAGTAAATAAACAGAACTTCTACGCCTAAAGAGCACAGTGAAGATAGGAGTTAGACAATCACTATAATTTGGTCAAGCTTGCATCAACTCGGTAACGTATGACGGCTCCACTTCTTTCCAAAGCCGGGGGGTCTCAACAAGCATTTTCTCGTGGAATATTACGCAGAGTGAAGCTACGAACACCCCATTCAAAGCAGGGTATATTCATAATTGTGGATATGTGGATACGGCTTTCGGGGCAGGAAAGAATAAACTTATCAGAGCTTCCGTAGCGTGTCGATGTTAGAGTAGCTGCTAGAGAATAAATGGTAATCAGTTCGCAACTTCAGGGTTAGAAGCCATTATGCTTTTTTGCAATTCGTCTCTAGTAACGTTCAGTGAGCCGTAGCAGAATGTAGGTTGGAAACCTTGATGATGTCGGGGTGACGTGGCCGTCATGACAATTTTCACAGTTATTTCATTGGTCTCGAATTCCTGGAAGATAATTGGAACCGGTCGAGTAGTCATGAGATGAGAGAGGTTTGGAAACTATCGGTTGGTATGGAGTTTGGTAACGTTTCACACTTCACACAAGGGCTGCGTCAGACCAGGTGAATCAGTGTGTAATGGGGGTGGGATTTTAAAGCGAACAGGGACGATAACCACGTTACCCGAGACTTGAGCCATGGTGTCATTACAGTAACAGTTCGTGATGTCACCTTAGGTGGTTCAATCACAGTGGGAATACTCTAGGTGTTCCTTTGTGCGTCATGCCATTGACGGATAAACCCATAGTGTTGACAATGGGAGTCGGTTTGCACCTTCCACTCGGATCCACGCACCGATGCTCGTCAGACTGGCCGGGTTAACATCGCTTGCCAAACACTAGAGAGTTTTACCCCCTCCACCCTATTCACGCAGTTGTCAGACTCGGCAATTTCCACCGCCTCAGAAGATTTAAAGACGACACTATATCGCAAGCCAACAGATAATGACAGCGTACTCCACTACACCGAGTCATCCGAAACCATTTTACGCTGGGATAGACTCAGCGCTGTTCTACAGGGTACAAACCTTGTGCACCATGGATGAGGACAAAATGGCTGCGCGGAAAGTGGCAATGAGCAAACCATTAGTAAGTGGTTACCCACGGCAGGTAGTCAAACGTCAATTGTATAAAGTGCTAAACCGGCAGTCAAGACCCACAATCGATTGGATAGGGACGGTAGGAATTCCGTACAAGGAAGGTACTTCGGAGGCAATTCGGAGGGTACTAAAGAAGCAAAATATAAGGGTGATCTTTCACCGAGGTCGAACGTTACTTTCGGCGCTGGTACATCTGAAAGACCCCCTTCCCAAGAATAGGACGACTAACTGTGTTCTTAAAGTTAAAATTAAATGTAGGGACTGTGCACATGTGTACATATGCCAAACAGCGAGAGAAGTACGCATACAAATTTCAGAGCATATGAGGCGCGTTTCAAGACAACCAATTAACGAGTTTGAATACCAGGTGATAATACGGGACTCGGCCGTGGCTGTGCATCAAATAGACACAGGTCAACAGATAGACTTGGAAAACGTAGAGGTCATTAGGAGGGGTCTAAGATCAAAGCCTCAGCGGTTGAATGCCGAGGCGGTGGAAATTGCCGAGTCTGACAACTGCGTGAATAGGGTGGAGGGGGTAAAACTCTCTAGTGTTTGGCAAGCGATGTTAAGCCGGCCAGCCTGACGAGCATCGGTGCGTGGATCCGAGTGGAAGGTGCAAACCGACTCCCATTGTCAACACTATGGGTTTATCCGTCAATGGCATGACGCACAAAGGAACACCTAGGGTATTCCCACTGTGATTGAACCACCTAATGTGACATCACGAACTGTTATTGTAATGCCACCATGGCTCAAGTCTCGGGTAACGTGGTTATCGTCCCTGTTCGCTTTAAAATCCCACCCCCATTACACACTGATTCACCTGGTCTGACGCAGCCCTTGTGTGAAGTGTGAAACGTTACCAAAATACTATACCAACCGATTACTTCATCGGTTCTTTCTCGAAATGACAGTGACGATTGTTAACTAATCAAAAAGACAAAGCTTTCACTGCACCAAAGAGAAGAATATATACGTCGATGCAATGGTTAGACGTCAAAAACATCCTTCAGAAAGGACCAGGGATGGTTGCCTTGCGTTATTTTAGCAGCGTCAGCGGATTTCCTATTAGCGCTGCAAGGGTCTGTATTTCAAGTCACTGAGATAATTCAATTAGCTGTGTTTATACATTAGACAGCCAGGTTGGTTTCGTTTGCTTACCAAAATGAATCTGTCAAGTTCCGCCATTTCCTCTTCCTACACATCAGGTAAGAATTTATATCTTGTATCTAAACATCTCAGTCATTGATGGGTTTGTTGCTAGCATGCTTACCCCCGCAAACGACATCGAGGTCTGTTCAACTAGAATCGACGAATCAGTGACCTTGGTGAGCTCGGATTAAATGTTGATGTGTTGCGATACGGACCCCTTCGATGTCCCGGTTGAACAGTCCTGCATAGCAGATGTAGCGGAAAAGCAGAGATACATGATTCCAACTCCGCACGGGGCTACTCCCTGTTACTGTGCCGACAATATGTCACGCATTGGTAAACTCGAGGTTCAGAATCGCCGCGTTGTTCCCTGTTCATTATCATCATCATCCACGTCACTATACACCTTACCTCGAGGTGTAATGCACCTCAGCTATTGTACCGCAGTATATAAATGAAAGAGAAAATACATCAGTTGTATGCCGGTTGAGCTACCAGCAACGGATTGGCATCGTTCCGGAAAGCTAGCAGCCGGCTACTAGGCACCAAGAATATGATTATGCAAAATTATATATTATGCTACGAAATGAGGTCTTATGGGATTTGATGTTATCAATAGGTGGCGGACCAGCGACTATTTCTTGCAGCTAAACCTTAAACTAAGCACTACGAAGGACTGGAACGCTTACAGCGTGCGATATCAATTCTCCATCTGGGATAACGTGAATGTTAGGCTGAGCCATATCGGTTTTTAAAGCAGATGCAAGACAGCTGTCCATTTCTGGAGGCATGTTTCCCGATGTTCCTAACCACTAGCGTGGAAGCAATGAGATACAAGAAACCAACATAAAAAGAACATTATAATTGCTATAATGGCTTGGTGAGATGGCTTTTGTGAGATATCAAACTCTCTAGTAAAGGGCAACGTATCTGCAAACAAGTCCGCTTTGAAGCAACATAAACACGAGCAATGTTAAAATGCAAAATTCAAAAGCTCACGCGGGATCGATATTTAAACGGGACCTCCTTTATCTGGGTTTAAGGCGCAATTGATACGCAGAACGCGAACTGACAACTGTGTCTGACTATTGCTAACAGTCACAACTGTCGGACAAAATTCAGTTAGTTATACAAGCTATTAGGCGACATGGTGTCTTTGCAAATACAACAGCGAGTCGTAGTAATTGTTACAAGAGGTATAATAACCGTAGATGTCACACTCAGTCGGAGTAAGCTATTCGATGGGTTCAAGTGTTACAAGGTGATGGCACGTCTGTCACGGACGATCCAAGTTAGGGCAAATCTCATACACGGATATTATTCGTGAGGACTTTGATAGCTCTGGGCAGCTCATCCGAGACAATCGTACTTATCATATGGTGGAGGTGCAACCGCGTCTATTCATGCTTACAGAGCACTAAATACAACATTCAAGGTCATTTTTTCTCTCAGACATTGGGCGCGACCTTAGTACAAAATAGTTTTGGCATTTCATCATGTCAGCTAACTTAAGCCTGCACCGAATTGAAGGTCATGTATGTCATGGAAGGCCAGTAATTTCTGCATCTCATGGACGCATCGGTCTTATAGTCCAGACTAAAATTCAAGTGTTCGTATGCGGTTTAAACACCGAAAAGAATTAGCCGGTGGTCATAATTGCCGCAATAGTGATGAATTGAATCCGGCTTTATTATAGTAATAAATACGTACTGCCAATTATCTAGGTGCTGGGGCTTGCTAACTCCTGGTGAGACACCTAGGTACTTGCGCTGCGAAACTCATTGGAACATAAGTACAGTCACCACCTCCTGCACCTTGTAAATCTCTTGTTTACAGAGTTTCCGACTGGCTTGAGCGCCCCCCGTACAAATACCACAGAACGCTGAACCCTAATGACAAAACACGGCGAGATATTTGGTCCACTAAAGCGCTTCGGCGCCGAGAAGATGTCAGATTTCACTTTCACATGCTTGATGCCATAAAACCAAAAAATTAGCTAACTTTCATTTGTCACAATATACTGATTATAAATAGTTTCTCTAATGATAACCTAACGATACAGTTGAACAGTTTCGCCATTCATTCATTTGTGTCTGGGAATCAACCTTCCGATTTCAGATTCATATAGATGCCCACGGTGATATGGATTTTCCTGAAATTGTGGATGGCTTCCCCTTGGGCCGATTTCCCCAATCCGATATTGAGGTTTCTACTATGATGCAAGCAAACGACGTATTCATTCAGGTAAAGTTTTCCATGAAACCACCAATATTTGAATGACTAACATTGAAGCATATTCCCTTAAAGTATATGTAAGGCAATTGTGGATACTTCAATTAAAAACCTGTTTTGCGTTGAAGTACAGTGAATCCAGTCGCAGCGATTGCCTCAGCTTAGTAAAAGAAATGATCATAGACGTACACACGTAAAAGGAAAAGAAATATTATTTGTGAAATGAGTACTGGTGCAGTAGTTGGTGGATGGATTTAGGCTACTGGTATCCAGGATCAAAGATAGCTCTACTGCACTGTGTACGCTTGTGATTCCAGCTGCTGGTGTGCCGCACCCATAGACCATCATCACTCCGGATCCCCACAGGTACCAACAGGATTGAATTTGTCTGTTGACTTTTTCAGTTTACTGACTCACCGCTCCCATGAATCGCATCCGACTAGAGGCAGTGCTGGCATCCCGAATAGGTGGGGGCCAAAATCCGCCGGTGCGTCAGTGCGGCACCACTAATGGGTGTGGATGCGTATCGACGACGCATGGCACAGATTATGCGTGCGAATATGATGGATACAAGTATAACTTAGCAAACCGGCTCTCTGGGTACGCCTACTGCAGTTCAATCTAAAGTAAACCACGGCTGCCGAGTACTTGTACTCTAAGTGAAGCCGACCCAAGAAACCGTTGTTGAGTTTTTGTACTCCAAATCAATACTACCTTAGCGGTTGTTGAGTACTTGAACTCCAATGCCAAGCAAGACACGGATGTTGAATACTGTAATCGGCAGATTCGCTTGGGCCTCGAGTGACTCATAAAATCTCCCGGGTCCGGCAAAGGAAGGAAGCCGAGACGTTAAATACGATACTATTAAATAAAATAAAACTCAACTACATATTTACATACCTCAACAGTGCCCGTTCAGTCCTGAAACAACCGGGTCTTGGTACACAATGAAATAGTCTCAACGCACTTGCTACCTTACAGCAAGGCAACACAGCCCAGATTCAAAGAGAGGCATCCGAGGGTTCTTTTTAAGCTGTACAAAATTTTATCCCGCTGGTCCGCGGCACGGAGCACAGGAAGATACAAGGTGTCATTACCTTCAAGTAAAATGAGATTAACGCTGCTCGCTGCGGGTATGGGATCAAAGACCAACAAGAACTTGGATACCCTTGGGGTTGGTAACACGGGGTGGGAGTGCAGAACCGTCACAGCGGGTTTGGGATGAGAGCAAGTCCATGTCGAGTTGGAATTTACGAAGAGCAAGACAGACATAACAAGGGCCTGTATACCTTTGAGACTAATAACAAGGGGGAGTGCACAATCTCACGAGTGTGGGATGAGAGCAAATCCATGCCGAGTGGTGGGACACCAAGGCACGTTACACAGTATGTGCGTATCTTGCGGCGGAGTTGGAATGAAACCACGTAGACATGGTTAGGAAAACAATGAATCGCACAATAGCCCGTAGGAGCAGTGACAGATAAAGTTATTGGGAACAAGACTCGTTACTATGGTGTGAGTTACGATGAAACATGGAGCTGTGCATAAGTAATCGCATGAAGTAGACAAATGTAGGGTTATCCGCGATCTCAGCAGAAGGTGCAGATGGTGTGGTTATCGGACGTATGATCATGACATGCAGGCTGCGGTTTTCGTGGTAATTCGTACGCCTACACAGGTTTTGTACAAGGGCATAATTTCATACTTTCTGATCACATGCAAAGGAGCGGCATTTAACAATCACGCAAGGGGAAATCAATGATTTAGTTGCTGTCATAATGGGTATGAAAACATAAGGTAGAAACTTTGTACTTATCGAATCAGCACAGCGTATGAACAATACAGATAAATTAATGTGTTCACTGGATGTTTAATCACTTTTTACTTTGGTCTCATTAAGAGAAACGGTGGGATACCTATGCCATTTCTAACCAATCGAAAAGTGTTTTGCCGATACTCTTCGAATACCTTAACTTGTTAATTCTGTTATGCATAGAGAATGTACATTTCTTATTCGAAAGTGAGTCCTACCGACAAGTAGACGGCGTTGCAATGGGAAGTCTACTCCGTCCCACGATTATAGACATTTTCATGTCAATGGTTGAAGCACGCTGTTACTCACACCTCGACTAGATGTGTCGTTACCTCGGTACATTGACGATACGCTAGTGATCGCACCCCAACATGAATGCCGCCCAACGTCTTATTGAGGTGATGAACAATGTACTCTCGAACGCTCATTTTACATGTGAGTTAGAGAACAACAACTGTGTGCCTTTTTGGATGTATTTTTGACTAAAACTGACGACGGCTCGATACAACGTTCTGTCTACCGGAAAGCCACTTGGACGGAGCTTTACGAAAACTTCAGCAGCTTCACACCGGTCCGGTACAAACGTTGCCTCGTCAAAAAGCTGTTCCAACCAGCTCGTAAAATATGCTTTCCTGAATGTGACGAAGCTGAATTGCAGTTCATCACACAGATGCTGGAGGGAAATGGCTAGCCGACAGCGTTTATTAAATTTCACGGTCGCGCTACGGAAGCGAAAAAACACAAGCCCCCTACAGTGTCAAAAATGCCCGTCTGTCGCCAATTGCCATTCAAAGGGGATGATGTAGCTACGCAAGTAGAGCGGCGTGTTGCCACAGCAATTCGACGTACATTCAGTGCTGAAAAGCTGGGCCCAATTTGGACAAATAGTAAGTTACCAACGTCTCCGGTTAAGCTTACGCAGTCGGTTTCCGCCACAACACATTGCGTTTACAACTTTGTCTGTAACTGTGGAAGCTGTTACGTCGGCAGAACAGACCGATGTCTACCCAAGCGGATCGGTGAACACATCCTGAAATGAGTTGTTACAAGTGTGGAAAAACAATCACCAGGACATGAGTCAAGACCAAAATTGCAGGCCTCTTCGATAGCCAGACATCTACTTGAAACGTGGCCATAAATTGATTCTAACTTGGCGTTTACGCTTATCTACACTAATGAAAACGCCAAGCTACCCATGCTCGCGGTAACGGTGGCAATTAATCACAGACGTCAGGACCTATGTGTGTAAAAACATTTGACTGTCACCCCCAAGCTTCCTTGGGGATAGTGACACATGTCCCTAACCTTGTGATTCTGTTGGAGTTTCTACCCTTATGTTTCTCTCCGTTCACATGCTGACACCATTTAAAGCATTGATTTCCCCTTTTGTGATCCTTAAATGTCAGAGTTTGTATGGGCTCAGAAAGCGCGAAATGATATCATGGTGCAACATCCGTCTTCGCGTTGTAATCTTTAGGTTAATACAAGGAACCCAGTGCTTCAAGTTTCTGAGAAGAAGTAATCAAACAGACTCATAAGCATTTCTAGATGCCCCTTCGTTTCCAGGATTAAACTAGAATTGATCGATAACCAAAGCCAGTCGCTCTTTTTTGTGACCTTGCCATTAAGTGCGCCGGCGTAACCCATCCCACCGACCAGCGAAGCCAACTGACCGATAGTCCGCCCTCACTTGATCTTACTAACCACAAAGATCTTCTGTCTGGTGTGCGCAACCGGCCAAAGTCAGCACAGTACACAACAGCAAATGACACAGTTTGTCAGAACGACGCTATGCTCAGTAGCAAAAAGTAAGTAGATACGAATTCAAAAAGGCTTCAGGTGAGGGGTAGATGTGGGTCGGCAGAATTTACTCGATTAGTTAGAGTAAGGTTAGCTTGCTCACTCTATTCCAAATGGTACCATACAATGTATGCGAACCTATTTAATTGAGAGATTGAAAATCGAAACTGATCTTAAAACGACCTTTGGTTTTGTACTGCGTGTTCGACCATTCTACTCATCAAGTGTATGCTTGTGTTCAAAAGCGCAACCGGTTAGCAGCAAAAGCTGAACAGTGAATGAAAGACAAGATTATATCACTGGAAGTGAGTATGTGCCAGGAAGGCGTAGTGGCTTCTAAGAAAACAGTGGCGAGCAATTTACTTTACGTGAACCGCGATCGACAAGGTCCCCATTGCCGGCATCTGCTTCAATTTTAGAAGAACGCCAGGCAAAAAGAGATCCGGACTCTGGTAGTCAAGCGGTGCTCACGATAACGAAGATCAGGCACTAACCAAAACGTGTGATCGTTTGGATTCCGCCGATTGTAACTATTCGTAACATTAATAATTATGGGACTGCTGAAAACCAGTGTTCTGCATCCGCAACTTATAAGTCACTGGTTGTATTCAAGCCCTTTGGAAATTCAGTCACATATGCAGAGATCGCTGCGAACGTCACTCGAGATGCAACAATTACGGTCGCCTCTGTTGCAAACATCGATAACGAGAACAGGGAGACAAAAATAGCCTGTCAACTCCAGGCATGAGGCAAGGACCAACTACTGTCCGACCTTGAAGCTCAACAAAAAGTAGCCAAGAATAAGGTCTTGGCCATTGGGTGCTATAATATCTCAGGATCTACCGCCATCACATTGCGGAGTGAGTTGCCTGATGACCAAGACCAGCGGAACTCATCTTTCATTTTGATGAACCTAAAAGCCAAATCTAAAAACTTAGTACGTGTTACACTTCACCAGAACCCTGCGCACTGTGACCAACCCAGAGTTATAAGAGTGATATGGGAATTTGCCAGTGATGTAGAAATGCTTCTACTCTCTACAAGTTAGCCATAACACGGATCCTGTGGGATACACATCCATCCGGACGTCTCTTAGAGCACGAGAGGATCAAACAAGAAAACCTCGGAAGGAGACAACAAGGAAAAGCGTCCAAGCAAAATTTTTCTTCATAGTGTGCCAGCGCTTCCTTTCCACTATAGACAAGAGATCGAAAATCACGTTTGAAGCTGTGCTGGTTCCTCCAAGAAAATGTTCTTAGATAATGTCGTCGCTTGATCGCTCAAATGCTGTCTTGCTTACCGAGTTATAGCGGATGCTACCAAAGAGTCTTAAAAGTCCTATTCCTGTCAGAGCAGACGGACGCGGAAGTGTTGGAATGTTGGTGGTGACATCGGAAACCTCTTTCATCTGATACAGAAGTCTTATAAATGCAAGACACGAGGTTAGCTGAAATAGCACATCTATGGATGATTATAAAAAAGCTTCATATGGCAGCTCGTTCACGCCATTTTGTAGTAGGTTCGGAAGAGGAATGGGACGTACTTTGGACAGATCAGGCTACCGACGATGTCATTATCACATTAAAGGAAGGGAATAACGGCCGACCTCAAATCGGTCGGTATTCTTCCACACTTGACTCCGTTAGCTCCTAGACATTGAGCAATCATCCTGCTCTGCCCAAGATCTCGTCAATAAGCTGGCTGAACTGCATGATCGATGAGTTTTTAGCCATGCGATCTCATCGGTGTCACGGAGACATGGTTGCCCATTGGAATAGCGGGCGCTAAAGTATCGCTGCCCAGCATGTCACTCTTCCGAAACGACAGGCTTGCAAAGCGTGGAGGGGTAATTCTGTATAACTGGAGTGAACTAGAGTGTGAGGCCGTCGTGGATGCAGACTTGCAGTTCCCGATTCTCTTTGGTGCAACCTGCAGTTATAAAGTAGCGACACGTAGCTTATAGTTTTGGAGTACCGCCCCCCGAAAGCTACGCACAAAATGGAATGTCCCCTTGAAGCAACTTTGATGCACACACTCACATTCTTATCATGGATGCTTACAAAGCACATTGTTTGAAACCTCTTCCATGATCAAACAACAATTATACTCCGATCTGCAATAGCATGTAACCCGTGTTCCACTGTACAACCACGCCATTGTACCCATTCAATGAACGATGAACTTATACGGGTTAAGAAGTGTTGCTTTACGAGTCCCGTTGGATAGTTGGCGGGGATATCAAGGTGAAAATAATGATAATAATGACAGGAAAACAGTTAGTACCTTAACTTTGAAAATAGGGATTTATCGTTTGCTTCACCGTAGTCCTGCAATCCGCTTAGATTCACAACACCCGCAGTTAACATCAAATAATTCCATGGTAAACTCCAGGTGTAGGATGGAGACGTAGTGCTAAGTGACAAAGTGTAAGTGGATGAGTGCATCATCCAACCGTCTTTTAAATACTGTTAGTGTCGGTGCAGAGACGACCGATTCTGGGAGAGCATTCCACGGGTGACAGACACGAATGGAAAAGAAATTTTGCGGCACTCCAGACGGCTATACTGTTCTGCGAGTTTCAATGAGTGGCCCCTCAGGGTTGTATTGGTGCTGAGTCGCAGTAAAGGGCGGCACACATGATGTGGGTCTTGCAGAATCAAGTATGCCATAATCAGGTCGCCTCGTAGTCTGCGATAGCTTCCACTGAATACCCCCAATCGTTGCAGCCTCTCCTGGTATGAAAGATTGCGCATTCCAATTACGTTCTTAGATGCCCGACGTTGTGGCTGCTCCAGTGCATTAAGGTCGTGTTTCAGCCATGGATGCCAGGCTTGAATTGCGTATTCGACATGGGGGCGAACATACGCACTGAGCATTTGTCGAAATATGGAGCTGTTTATTTGTCCAAACGCCCGTCGCAACAGCCCGACGTGTTGGTTCCCAGTCTTCGAGGCCTTTTCGGATTGCCTGGAGCAACCCAAGTCATCTTGAACCAGGACACCCAAGTCACGTTCGAGAGTTGATCGTTGTAGTATATTCGTTCCGAGCCGGTATGAGTAGCTGCTCTGATGTCGGATGGAAAGCACCTTGCATTTACTGACGTTGAAATGCAGTAAGTTTTGGGTTGACCATTGATACACCGTATCTAGGTCACTCTGAAGCACATGTTGGTCGGCGTTCGCCTGGATCCTGCGCCAGATCTTGATATCGTCGGCAAACATTAGGAAGTTTGAAGCGATTCCCTGTGCAAGGTCATTAATAAACACCAAAACAAACGTGGACCTAGAACTGAGCCTTGCGGCACACCACACTCGACTTGTATGGGGTCCGATAAAGAGCTCCGAACTCTGACCACTAATTGCCGTTGAAGTAGAAAGTTGGCAATCCAGCTTAAAAGAGGGTCGCCGATCCCGTAATGCTGCAGCTTGGATAGTAGTATCCGATGGTCTAGACGATCGAAAGCCTTGAAAAATCCAGGTAGATCACATCAACACCTTCTCCAGCGTCAGCTGCCTCGGTCCAACTACTGCGTGCGATTAGTAAATTCGTTGTACATGACCGCTGTCGACGGAAACCGTGCTGCTCAGGAGTGATGATGTTGCAGTTTTCCAGATAGCACACCAGTGCATCGGCAACTATGGATTCCATGACCTTGGAGAGTATAGGAAGAAGGGATACTGGGCGGTAGTTGGAGGGATCAGTTCTGCTTCCACCTTTGTGAATCGGGGTTATTATTCCAAGCTTCCACATAGCGGGAACTTGATTCTGGTCTAAGCAGCGCTGGAAAAACTGAGCTAAAGGTCCTGCCAGTTGGCTTGCTGCTGCTTCCAGTGCCTCTGGACGAATGGTGTCGACACCCGGCGAGCTGTGTTTGCGTAGAGACGTCAGCTTTTGCAATACAGCCTCTGCGGTAAAAGTGATGTGGGTTAGTCCTGGCGAGGAGACGACAAAGGTTGGTAGATCGCTTGGTGGCAAGACCCTTTGAAACGTGGGGGTATTGCATCCGCAGCGCGTTTGCTGCTTCCACAGCCGTTCTTGTTGGGCCATCAGCCGTCCTGAGTGGAGGAAATCCTTGCCTCACCTTTCGTAGGCTATTGACGTGCTTGTACAGCAGTTTGTGGTTAGCACTGAAGGTTTTTGCGATGTTCTGCTGATAGGCGGCTTTGTCTTCTCTTAGCAGTTGAGTGCAGTGGTTACGTTGGGCTACGTAGTTGTCCCAAGTTTCTGGTGCTGGAGCTTCTCTGTACACTCGCCATGCTGCGTTGCGTACTGTCATCCATTTTCGAGTTCTGCTCCTAACGAAAGAAACTGATTTATACTTATTGCAAACTTTTATCTCTGAAGCCTCTGCAATCAGCTGACTGAATTTGTTGACGAACTCGAGCCAGGCGACTTCCGGGGGTTCTTCTTCGAGGAACGACCAAGTTGTGGCGCTGACGAGCTGGGCTAATCGATCGTAGCTTGTGATGGTTCGCACAGTCTCATCGTTCTCATTCCGATATTCTGCATAGCAGACGAAGTTGAAACTGATGACTGCGTGATCACTGCGACCCAACGGGCAGTCTAAAACCAACACATCAATCATATGCTCCTCGTTGGTAAGCACAAGATCCAGCACAGATGGCCTGTTACCTGTTCTGAACCGAGTGGGCAAAGTGATGTGATTGTAAAGAGGAACAGTGGTTACGAGATCTTGTAGATCGGCTTTGAATTGTTCTCCGATCGTGGCAGGAGTTTCTACACAATGTACGTTGAAATCACCCATGATAAGTATGTGAGTGTACTTTTGTTGTAAACTGCATCTTAAAGCAGCCGCTAGGTGGTAGTCGTTTTCGAGTGTAGAGTTAGGGGGCGGTACACCAAGACAATAAGGCAAGCGTCCCTGCCTTTTAACTGCAAGCGGCACCAAAGAGAGTCGGGGAACTGCGAGTCTGAATCCTCCACGGCTTCGCACTGTAAGTCGCTTCGGTAATACAGGATTACCCCTCCTCCTTTTGTGAGCCTGTCGTTCCGGATCAGCGACATGCCCGGTAGCGAAACTTCAGCGTCCGTCATTCCCGTGTGCAACCATGTCTCGGTGATACCAATGACATCATATGACCCGGAAGCTTGGCGATCTTTCAGTTCGGCCAGTTTGTTAGAAAGACCCTGAGCATTCGTATACAAGCAGGCCAGTTTCTCGGTCTCTAGGAGCCCACAGAGGGGTGAAGGGTCAAGTGTGGGAGAATGCCGACCGATGGGAGGTCGGCAGTTACTCGTTTTTTGATGGGATAATGATACCTCGTTTGCAACTTGATTCGGCCAAGGTGCGTCCCAATCTTCGTTTAGACCTACGTCAGAGTCAATTAAAGCAGCAGTCAAGTTACGCTTCTGTACATTCGTCGGTATGCTTGCTGCTTCAGGTGCTTTAATATTTGAGCTGTGCAAAGCTTCTGCGACCTTTAACCGAAGTTCAGAAGGAAGATGTTTCCGATTTCTCCGCCATCGATCCAAAACATCCGTTGCTTGTTGCTCTGACTGAACCACAAGTTTTAGGATTCTAGGGCCGCATCCTCTATAATTTGGTGAGAGGTATCCTGGTGAGCGATAGCGCCACAATATTATCCAAAGAAAGTGTTTCACGAATGAACCGCCACTGTTCTAAATCGTGCTTTCCGGTCTCTTGAACATCGTTAGAAGGATGTTCTGGCACGCCATGTATGAAGATTGTGTTTAGGCGGTCTTGCTTGCTGTGCCACTCTTCGGTGTTTCTTTTTGATTGTCGCGCGCTCCAAGGGACATCAGGATAGATGCGTATCCCACAGGATTCGTGTCTTAGCGCGCTTGCGGAGAGCAAAACCTTTTCTACGTCGGTGGAGGATTCTAGTGTTACTCGAATAAGTCTGGGTTCTCCATAGTGTGGCGAGTTCGGATGACGAGTAATTCGTAATAGGTTTATGGGCTTGGCTTTGATACTCATCTGCATGCACAATGAGTTCCATTGGTCTTGGTCGTCCGATAACTTATCCCGCAATGTGATGGCGGTAGATTCAGGGACATTTGAGCATACAACAGTCCGGGTACTATTGTTTGATCCCTTTTTCGTTGATTTACAAGGTAGGGTAATCGTTTGTCTTGACCTGCTGACAAGTGTTGATTGTTTGTTGTTTGTCCCTCTATTCGCTTTAACGGTGTTTACAATGGAAGAGGCCGCAACGGCGGCCTCCCGGTGGACCTTTGCAGCAATCTCTGCATATGTAACTGATGTTCTGAGGGGCTTGTCTCGACAAGAGTAATTTGAGCTACAGGTACCGAGGGTTGGTGTTCGGCTGCTTCATCCTTGTTAATGCTAGATGTCAGGTCTAGTGGAATTTGCTTAACCAGACGTTTTGAGTGGTGCCTGATTTTCGTTGCCGTGAGTACTGTTTGATTCTCGTAGGTACGGTCTGTTTTCGCCCGGCGTTCTACCAAAGTTGGAGAAGACAACGGAGATGGGGACGTGGCTGATTGCGGTTCAGGGGAAGCGGATTGTGCAGCATTCCGTTGCTTAGAAGCCACTACGCTTCCGTGGTGCATACTCGCTTCCATTGAAGTATTCTTATCGTTTTTCCTCTGCTCGGCTTCTGCGGTCAGACGGTCCCACTTCTGAGCTAGGATAAGTAAGCACTTAACGAGTGGGATGGTGCAGCACACAGTACAGAACCAAACTGCATCTTGGGAGCTATTTCGCTCTCGTACCTGTTGTTGGGGCACATTTGCACATTTCTTATGATACCATTCTAAACAGTGCCATCAAGCCAGACCGAGTTTAACTACTCGATGACATTCTCCTAACCCGCAAATGCCTTTCGATTGGAGCCGTTTCGGTTTTGCATTTCTGCCATTCAACGTGGTGTCTTTATCTGACCCAATGGGTTGGTTAGCGTCCTGTACTTTTCCAACTTTGAGAGCGGCGCACATCGGTCGGGGGAGCGTGGTGGTTGCAAGGTCAAATGAGCGGTCGGCGTGGTCACGTGGTCCGTTGATGGGTTATGCAGGCGCACTGGCTGACGAGGTTACAAGGAATGGCTAGTGACTGGAACCTGCCACAGCGCTGAACACAGCGCTGAACACAAATAGAGAGATCACAAATTCTTTCACAGCTGTGTTGAGAAACGCTAGATCGGAATAAACTTAGGCTTTTCGGCCTGCCTCGAGAATTCTGTATCGAATGGTGTCACACAAAAAGGCAATCGGCTCAATCTGATTGAGTTATCCGCTTGCATTTAATGACGGATGCCAGTGAAAACGGTTAGTGATGTCCCAGACTCTGATCGTAGCAGATATTTCCACGTATGATGGATCACTGTGTAGGGCTGGTAAATCCGGTTCGAATGAGCGTACAATGACAACACTGCGTTTCAGAATCGGTAACAGCTCATCTATGCTGGATCTTATGTTTACCAGCGAGGAACACACGATTGAAGTCATCATCGTCATCATACACGTTAGCTAGAGGTGGGGAACACCTCAGCTACTGTGCCGCAATACACAGAAAAAAGGGAGAAAAATGCAACTGTTGCAAGCCGGCTTAGCTACCGGTAACGGATGGGCATCGTTCCGGGAAGCTACCAGCCGGCTACTATGCATAAAAAATAACTATGCAAGATTATATAAGGCTAAATAATGAGATCGCGATTGGAGGGGGAGGCTAAGGGGGATGGGGTGGGACAAAGAAACTCACAGCACGAACGCCACTGAGGTCGGCTCCTATCCATATCAACAAGTGTGTCCAACCAAACGTGTTCATCGTCTTTCGGACCCCAACCAGGGAGCCGAGATTCTGCAACCGAAGCCAGCTCAGAAGTGAGGGCCTTCATTCCTCTCGACTAAGTCATCGCTTGGCCACCCCTCCTCTTCTTCCATCCACACCCCCGGCGCGCCAACAACGCACGTCGCGGGAGTTGGTGGGCTGGCATGTTTAACACGTGGCCGAGCCATCGGAGCCTGATGCGTGAAATGACAGTGCTGAGCAGTTCATTTCCTTTTCCTGTGCCGTAAACCAGGCGTCGAACACGCTCGTTGCTAACGCGGTGTTCCCACCAGATGTGAGCTAAATTGCGAAGGCACCGGTGGTCAAACGTAACTAGCCTCTTCAGGTCCGCTGCTCTAAGGGGCCAGGTTTCACAACCGTACAGTAGGGTAGAACTTACCGCTGCTTTGTACACTCACACTTCAGGGCGAGAGTGATGTCGCGTCGGCGCCATAAGTTGCGAACATTAGCAAAAGCGCTCCGAGTTTTTGCTATCCAGTTCGTGATCCCATCCTCAATCCCACGAGCGCTGATACAACTTCCCAGGTAGTTGAATTTTTGAACGACTTCTAGTTGATCCCCATCAACGGTCAGCGTAGGAGGCGCTCCCGACAAATCTGGGAGGAAAGCTTTGCACTTCGAGGGTGCGATGCAAAGCCCGAAGTGACGGACAGCTAGTGCTAATCTGTCCAGTGCCGATTGACACGTTTGTGAGCTGTCACAGATTAGGGCAAAATCATCAGTATAATCTAAGTCAAGAAGTCGTCCTCCTGGGAGCAGATCCACACCTTCTAAGTCGTGTCGTGCAAACGCGATGTCCATAACTTCGTCAACAGCGAAGTTGAAGAGGAAAGGTGACAGCGGGCATCCTTGTCTCACGCCGCTGGAGATATTAAAGGGCGACGACAGCTTGTTGTAAGCCCTCACTCTGCCCGAGCTACGCGCATATAATGCTCAGATGATATTCCCATATTTCTCAGGTACACCTTTCCTGAGTAGACAGTCCCAAAGAGCATGTCTATCCACCGAATCGAATGCACCTTTGCTATCGAGGAACATAACAACAGTGGGCCGCCAATATGTGTGGCGGCGCTCTAACAACTGACGCAAGGTGAAGATGTGGTCGATGCAGCCACGACCTCGACGAAAGCCGGCTTGCTCTTCACGAATACGGCTTTCATGAGTGCCAGTCAGTCTGTAAAGGATGATAGAGGCAAGCAATTTGGAGGCGATGGAGATCAGACTGATTCCTCTATGGTTGCCGCATTCCGATCGTGAGCCTCCCTTGCAAATTGGGACTATGACGGAGCGACTCCAATCGGTTGGAACAGTTTCCTGCTCCCACAGTCTCACTAGTAACTCGTGTAAATCATCCACAAGAGCAGGTCCCCCGAATTTGAAGAGGGCTGGAGGAAGATCATCAGGTCATGCGGCTTTATTTAACTTCAACAGTTCGATCCCACGTTCACGTTCTGAGCGAGAGGGTGGATCCAAAGGAACAGCCCACGGAGCAGGGCGATCAGTGGCCGGCGAGAAATCTAACAATTCCGACTGATTAAATTGCCTTTCAAAGTGCTCAACCCAACGCTATATGCGTTTTGATAAGTTGTGGATAGGCTGTCCACTCTCGTCACGTATAGTTTCACTAACACCAGCTCTCCTGCTGCCCGTTTCCCGTATCAGACGGAATAACTTGCGATGGTTACCAAGGGCAGCGGCCATTCCCATCTCTGATGCACGATGAGACTACCAAGGATTCGCGGTCTTTCTTCAGTCTAGCACGGAGTTTTGCCCGGAGCACTTTGCGAATTTCATTGTCTTCTCTTGCAGCTGGAATAGGCCGGTGAGCATCTATAAGTTCCACAGAATGTGAAGAGACCCAATGTCCATGTTGGTGATTAGACATACCACATGAGGACTTGCCTGCTGCTAGTAAGATCTGGTGAATATGAGACCAGTGAGCATCAATTGCATCCAGTGAGCGTTTATCCAACTCGCATGACAGCGTACTTTGATAGGCATTCAGAACAGTTGGCTTCGCCAGTTGGTTGGTGTCAATGCGCTCACATCGTCGTCGTGGGCGTCCACCAAAGCACATCCGCAGGTCAGCACACACAAGTGCATGATCGGTGTCAACACCTGTGCTCCAAATCGAGCGACAGTTCTGGATGCAGCCTCTCCATCGGTAACTTATCGCAATGTGATCGATTTGCATCCATAGCTGGTTCGAGGCTGGTGGGCGCCAAATCACCCTCCGGCGAGTGCTGTATCTGAAATTAGTGCTCGCAAGAAACAAGCGAGCATCCTCACACAAATGAAGTAACCGCTCACCGTTATCATTATGGGAGCCCATACCATGTTGGCCGCCCAGATGCAGCACATCTGTGGATAATATTCCAACTTGACCTTTCAGATCCCCAGCCAGTACTACAGTGTCCGAGCTTCTTCTGTGACTAAGGAGCTCGTTCGGTTGACGATAGAAATCGTCTTTTACCGAGTCATCGCTACAGTTTGTCGGTGCATAGGCAGCGATAACGAATAGACAGGTGTTAGTCCCACGCGACTTCGAAGTTTTGAACGCGCCAGCCCATCGGACCGCACACATCCGGCTACTGATTGGAATCCAATAAACCAGAGTAGCTTCAGCCGGGGGACTCAGGGCAATACCAACACCGGCTTTGCCGGTGCTCGAAACTGCATCGTCACCGGATAGGCGCAATGAGAAAGTGCTGCTAGTGTCACCTGAAGGGGGATCGCAGAGTGAGTACAGAGCTCGAGTCTTGCAGGCGGGTCTCCGATAGGCAGCAGATATCGATCGAGAGGGTCTCTAATGTTCGGATAAGTGCTGCCTGTTGACCGATCTGAAGCAATGTGCGAACATTGAGGCATGCCAGTCTGAATGAGGATCGAGGGCTCCAAATGGCAGCCGATGAGCTGGGCTTGACCGCTTGCTTGGACATTGGCCTGTTGACAGTGCAGAAAGGACGCTCTGCGTTCACACGTGAGTTTAAACTAAAAGACAAGCGACTATTGAAGCAGGGTGGGGAAGGGCCGAGAATTGGGGGTTGAAAACAAGGGGCAGAAAAGTGAAGCTGGAACGGGACGATAATGGTGAATAAGCGCGAGAAGGGGAATAAGAAGATGGGAAGGCTTGAGCAGTAGCATCCGAACCCCTATCCACCCTGCTCGATGCAGCAGATAGGGCACCGTTGATTCTCCTCTGCGGTGGCCAGAGCATCAGGAAGTTGTTTGGAGTGCGATTCATTGTGTTGCGTGGGCAGGATACTGCCAGGTTGCCCAGGCCTAGACAGGAGAACGATTAGGGTTCTCAACCAAAGTCTTTGGTTCAAAAACCTGTCCGCAATGCAGCGGGTTTGGCACTGGGCTACAAGGAGTCTGTTTTAAGGAATAAGGAGCCACCCTCATTCCAACCCCCAACCTGGAGGACCAGGAGGCTGAGTTTGTATGGTCTCTAATTATTGACCAATGTGGTATGAGTGACTCTGAAGGTGCAAAAATGCACCACCCAGTATAGCTCAATGGATCATTGAGGCACACAAACCATCGCACCACGGTAAGGTCCAGCCTCATTGCGATGGAGTATTAGGATTGAAGTATTGGTTGTAGACTCCCCTCTGGGTCGCAGTGATCATACAGTCATAAGTACAAGTCCATCTGCTATTCGGAATATCGTCGTGAGAAAACTAAGATTGTGCGATCCATTACACGCTACTGTCGGTTAGCCCAGAGTGTCAGTGTCACAAGCTGGTTGTTCCTCGCCGAAGAACCCCCGGAAGTCGTCTGGCTCGAGTTCATCAGCAAATTCAATCAAATGGTCACGAATACTTCAGAGACGAAGGTTTACCCTAGGCCTAAGACTGCTTTTTTGTAGGTGTAGAGCTAGAGACTGGATGTTAGTCGCATTGCCGCATGACAAGCGTATAAATTAGCTCAAACGCCAGCAAATTGGAAAAGTACTTATTCCATCTAACCAGTGCACTAAACTGCTCAGAGAAGTCAAAGCCACATATCAGCAGAACCCAGTAAAAGCTTTCAACCATAACCAAACTGCTGTACAAACAAGTCATGGGCCTATGAAAGGTAAGCAGCGAATTCCTCAACTCAGGAAGGCTGATGGTCCAATAAGAACGACGATAGAAGTAGCAAACGCGTTATGGACAGAACATACTCCTATATTTCAGAGGGTCAGATCATCGGGTGATCATCCGGCTTTTGTTGTCCCACCTACAGATCTCACCTACATCTCTTTCATTGCTGAATTTGCATTGCAAAAGCTAACGCCTCACCGCAACCACAGCTCCTTTGGCGTCGATGCCATTCGTCCAGAAGCACCTTTGGCTAGGTTCTTTTACCACTGCTTAAACCAAAACCAAGTTCCTATCATGTGGAACTTGGAATTATAATTTCGAGGCAGAAGGGCTGAAGCAGAACTGGGCCATCAACTACCAATATCTCATCTCTCTATATTTTTCATGGTCATATAATTCATCTTCGCCGATACGCTGGTATGTTATCTGGAACAGCACGGCTTCCATGCTGCTGATGTTGCATTCATGATGCGTCCACACCGCAGTTGGGCTAGACCAACTTACACTTAAACTAGGTTTTTTTAATCTGGACAAAGTTCATTCCACTTTATTTGGTTCGTTCAATTCTGTTATTCTGCCGCACATTCGGTGCAAATTTTGCGCGCTTGCTTTCCCTTAAATTCTGTTGGTTGTTTAGTATTCCCAGTGTGGCTGCCCTTGATGTGAAGGTTGACAACACCATCCACCTCGATTACTGGCTGCACGAGACTATGAGTCGTTGCTGGGTGACGGGGTGCGCGTTCCTCGTGGCTATGCTAGGCTCGAAGAGTGGTTCCATCCAGTGTGGAGTGGACTACAATTCAACCACCGTCTTGTGTGTGCTTGATTCCCCGAATACAACGTGCCTGTGTTTACCTGAGAAGGAGTGTGGGCCACCTCCGTTGATGAATTGTGGCTCCCAGTCTTATACCTTCGGGTTTACACTGGATATGGGGTGTGTGGATGGAGCTGTGTGTAGTGTAGCGCAAGCCACCCATGGTCCCCCTGTAGGTGCAGGCGTCCTGTGGCTGTCTCCGTGCAGGACATAATGAGAAGCAAATCCGGAACCGGATGCCGCCAACCAATGGCTATCTGACTGAAAACTCCATCACAATGAAGAAGATAGTTGTAAGTGCAACAGATGGTGTAGGTACAGTCCAACCCGCCTTATTGTCCACTCGGTTTATAATCCACCCCGCTTTATTGCTCAGTTTTTTCAAAATACAAATTATTTTCTCTTAAATATACTAACTTTTCACCGTCTAATTGCCCATTGCCGGAGTTTTCCCACCGCTTAATTGCCCAGCTCCGTGCGCTTGCTCTTGTCGCTTTGTCAATTTTACGCCAACGCTCCGACTAACTTTCATTACGATTACCCCACAACTAGCTAGTCCGATGGGGTCAAGAACAACAAAGTTATTTGCAGATCAGAATATGTTACCTACGTCATTCAATCCACGATCAAGCTAAGTGTACAAACGGAAGCGCACAAGCCCAAGGCCCTATTAAAAACGAGAACTGAACAAATCGGGCAATCTTTCCGCTCCATATTTGTCAGTACTCTATTGGTTCGACACAAGTATGGCCAGTAACAGAATGGAGTTGTTCTTGACAGAAAAGTCAAACCGGTTGTACCAACTTAAAATTTATCCGTCAGAAACCTAGCATGACAAGTTGTCGCGTGATTTACACATTTCTCGTCGTACCCTGGTCAGGTTGATTGCCAGCGAAAAGGAACTCCGGCAGAATTTGTCGCATGACACTGCAAGCTCTCAGAAAAGGAAGTGAGGTGGAAAGTATGAAGAAGTTGAAACTGCCTTGTAAGACCCGATGTAATGGGTTTCTGAGCACAGCGAAACAGTTAAAGGCTCGCTGCTGAAGAAAAAAGCAGAAGAATTCATGAAATGACTTGGAAAACCTTTGCTGCCACATAAGAAGGGTTGCAAAGATAGAAGAGATGAAATCAAATTGTGTGTAAACGTGCACATGTCGAAAAGAGCTACGCGGACAGAACCGTATGTGAAAATCGGCTAAAAGCACGTCTGCCTGAACATTCCATTGGTTTTGATGATGACAACGTTCACAATTCAGACGAACCAGATGTTTTTTACCGAGCGACTCCAGAGGGCTCTAGGTCTTTTCCTGCCGAAGAGCTCAGCGGATCGGAAAAGCCATAGATGGGATCACTCTTCTGTGCTGCACGAATATGTCAGACACGGACTAAAAATGGTTTTGTTTGGAAAACGTAAGAAACCACGATGTTACAATGGCGTGGACATGGGCCCTCTTCCGGTATATTCCAAAGCCAACAAAAATTCTGAAGGATGAGAGGACTTTTCATTAAGTGGATCTTCGAATGGGAGACAAAGCTAGACCAAAACATTAGGTTGCTTGTGGATAATTGCAAAGCGCGTCCACAGGTAAAAGGCCTGAGCAATATACGGACGAAATTTCTGTCAACAGACATGAGCAGGATTCTTTAACCTATGGGTCAACTTGTGATTATGAATCTGAGAATCCGTTGCAGAAAAGGAATTGTGGACCGGATTCTTTATCACATCGAAAACAATTTGTCATCTGGTTCATCCTTGGCGGTGGATGTCAGCGCCAAGATTTCTGTGCTCGATGTAATTCTGTACTTTTCAAAAAGTTGGAGACAGGCTACCGGTGCAAAAATAAAAGCATGCCTTCGACATGCTGACTTCAGTTGACTGGCTTCCGATGCACAATCGGATGACTTCGTCGTCGCTGAGGACGAGATCAGCGCTTGCACAATTCCTGCCATCAATGCAGAAGTGTTCGTCGCCGTTGAGGACGATGTGCAATGTACTTCAGACCTGACTACTGTTGAAGATGAAATCGCCAGCCAGAAGGCAGAGACTCAGAGGATGACGTACCAGATGCCTCCGTGAGTAACAGCATTCTTCATGCGTCGCATACAAGGCCAAAACCTATGTGAATGATCTGTACAGCAACGGAATTTCGCATGGACTAGACAACAATCTCTTGTTTAAATTGAACTTCCTCAGTGCAATAGTGACTGGAGTAACAGCTCAAAATAATATACAACTGAGGTTGGATTGTTTTCTCGGCAAAAAGCTACAGTAGCGCCAGATTTTATAGCAATCCAAGTAATATGATTTGTCGTAATTTTTAACTTAGAGGTCATGCTCTTCCGAATAGACGTACTTTGTTTTCAGTGTGTAGTGTCTACTTCGTAACACGTCACAATTCAACTGATATACCGTACAATCAATCAATGGTTGTTTTGCTTTTAGAAAAATGGCAATCTCGCTTAATTTCCCACCCAGCTTTATTTCCCACTTATGAACTATCCCCAATGGTGGGCAATAAAGCGGGTTTGACTGTATCTGAAAAATGTAACACTAATAGTCCCAAACAACACGGCTTCCTTCGATAGCGGTCGTGCGAAAAGAATTTATTAATCGCAAGGAGCAGTTGGATAAAGTTAATTGACGCTAGGGAGAACGTAGATGTGAGCTACCTTGATTTTTCGAAGGCATTCAATCGTCTGGATCATTGGATACTTCTTTCCAATCCAAGGTATTGTGAGAGCATGGAACCTATTCTAACTTAGATGACAACTTTCCTCTCCAACGGCAATTGCTGTGTGAGTTTGGAGCTCCGGATCTGATCCCATACGAGTCGAGTGCGGTGTGCTTCAGGGCTCAGTTCTAGGTTCACGATTGTCCTTGGTGTTTTCAGTGTTATCATGCCATTGTGTGGCTACATTTCCATTCCTTCAAGTTCGCGCGCGTTTTCTGCATTTGCATTACAAACATTTCCCACTGCATCCGGACTTTCAATATCACTTACTTTTTCCCAGTGATCAAGGCGTGCAGTACCAAGTTCATCATCATTCTTCGCTTGCTACTCACCCTGCATTTTATCACTACAGTCATGTAAGCAAGTTTGATGAATTAACACTTGTTATTGAACAAGCAGTTGTACTAAAAATGCCGTCCCCGAACATTTGCCATCTGGAACGGACCGCCTCCCCCCGTTCTCCCCAATGCTACGCCTCTGGGTGTTTGTAAATGACCTCACACAAACGATCACTTCAGGTTTCTTATTCTTTGCTGACGACATGAAGATTTGGCATAGAATTCAGGCGGCTGCCGATCAGAATTTACTTCAGTGTAGCCTAGGTATGGTACATCAGTGGTCAACCAGGAATCTACTGCCGTTTAATGTGAGTAAATGTAAGATACTCTCCATGCTGCACCAGATTTACTACTCATACTGATTCGGGGTGCAAATAATGCAGCAAACTCCTGCGAAACGTAATCTGGGTGTGCTGGTTCAGGATGACTTAAGTTATTCCAGACAATCCGAACAGACTTCGAAAAATGTAAACTAACAAGTCAGTCTGTAGCGACGGGAGCTCGGCAAAATTGACCTCACTATTTTTCGACAATTGCTCAGCGTGTATGTCCGCCCCCATGTTGAATACGCAGTTAAAGCCTTATATCCATGGCTGAAACTCGACCTTAATGGACTGGGGCAGCCTTAACGTTGGGCATCCTAGTACCTCAATGGAATCCGCAATCTTCCATGCGAGCGTAGGCTGAAATAATCTAGGGTATTCCGCGGGCGTTATTTCCGATTACGTGTCGACCCTGTACCGGCATACTTGATTTTACAAAATGCAGATCAGATGTAGCACTCTGTGTACTACAACAACAGCAATCCAAATCTGAGAGGTCACTCAGTGAAACACGCAGAACAGTATAGCCGGCTGGATTGCCGCAGGAATTGCTTTTCTTTTCCCGTGTGTCACGCGTAGAAAGGTCTCCCAGAATCTGTCACCACTTCGCCGACATTAGCACTTTTTAAAAGGCGGTTGGATGATGTACTCATCTACTTACGCACTATTAGTATTATATCTCTATCCTACTTATGGAATATACTGATTTTATTCGCTGTTACCTGTGGGTGTTGTAAAACTATACAGATTGCTGGACTACAACGTATCGGAGGATAAGTCCCTCTTTTCATGCTTAAATTACTAACTGTTTTCCTATTATTTTTTGATAACCTCACCAAACAACCCAACAGAGCTTTTAAAGCAGCGCTACTTAACTCGTATCAATACCTTGTTCGTTCATTGAAGACCATGGTGTTCCAGAGAGTGAAGTTTAAAACCCCAAAGGTACCCAGTGAGTGCCCCAGTGATAATGGACTCCTTGACCTGGAGGAAATGTTATCGGCCAACGATTCACTGGTTCTGAATGGTGGCCACTGTTGCAAATCGGAGTGAAGATACTTTGCTTCCACATGGTGGAAACCTGCATCTCATCAAATTATCGATGAAAACACTTGCCTATCGGTTAAGCCAAGTTCATGGCAGCCACTTCCAAAACCTTCCGGTGAATTTCGTCTGCGCCAGTGGAGCTGTAAATGCGCAAGGACGTCAGCCGCTTCGGTACATCCGTAGTGGTGACGATACGTGGCTAAGCCCTGATGGCGATGTGATATGTGTAAGAAGGACATTAGATGACGGTGCATTTTGGAAGGTGCGGCTGGATCGTTGTCCAAGAGCTTTGGCCGTATCATGTGACGTACGCGATAGCCTACATGTTTTGTTGGGCAGGAATTGTGCCACTGACTCTACCAATTTTGTTCACGTGCTTGGAAAGTGGTTTGGATTTAGAGTAAACTCACAAGGTCGCTGGTAGTTTACTCTATCCTCACACGGTTGTTCCTTTGTGCCATGTAGACAGCCAAAGTCTCCTCATTCGGAGAGGCTACCTGGGCCTGCCAAACCTAGTCCACCAAGGTCATGCATTTCCGAGTTCTTCCCCTTAAGGAGGGCTTGATATTTATCCAGCGATGGATTTTGTTAGCTGATACGCTTACGAGTAGCCTGTTGACAGGTTGACAAAATCCAACCACACTACGTCAGGAGATCATTAGTCAAGGAAGAACTTGATAGTTGCGCCCATGAAATAAAATAGACCATCATAGTTGGTTGTGATGTGAAATCCTTCTGTGTTTTCTTTAAGATCTACATACCAAATGTAGGGGAACAGTATTATTGCGTGAACGCTGAGGCGCAAAGGAGTGGCCGTTGTTAGTACCATACATTCCTCGTTATTGAGAACAAATTCTATCTGTTTCCTGTCATGAAACGTGTTGGAGAAGTGACAGGTTAGTACAATGGTGAAATATCCATTAGCTCTTGCAATTCCGAACTGAAACGTTAGTTGATACTGACCAAGATTTCTAGGACATGCAGGTCAAATGCTTCTAGCAGGAGAACATGTATTTAAAACCGTGTCATTAGGTACTTCATAGCGGAATTTGGAACCTGGTCCATTTCTAACCTACGTATTGGTGTGAGGTATGCAATCAATCCAACAAAGTATATCACCGCGCCTTAGACGTAAGCGGTACCATAGCAACGCGACAGATTGTATCGCCGGGTCGTTAATGCAATCGATGTGTTGGTCCGAACGGTAGTAAGCAATTACAGCGGCTGTTTCACTGGCCCGATCTTAGCGTAGTAGTCGTATGCCACTTAGTGAGGGCTCAGCGTCGGTGATCATGTCATTCAGCCATGTCTCATTTTTCATAATGGGGTCCCGGTACACTGAACCTTGAAGAGATGGGAGTTTAACCAATTTGCTGAGGAGCACTAGTGCGTTTTCATAAAAAACTTGAGTTACGAATATCAGAAGCTTACTTGAACATATAAACCTTCCCTTCAAATTTATATATATACATATATATATGTATATAACGAGTCAAATTTCAGGCTTTTTGCCGATGACATCAAGATGTGGAAGGCAATCGACTGTCACAAAGATCATGATATGTTGCAACGAGACATAAACTGCGTTTTTAGGCGATCAAAACTAAATCTACCTTCGTTTAACACAGACAAGTGTAAAACCGTGCATGCTTGCCACAAGCCCACTTACGCATATAAGCTTGGAGACGATATGCTAAACGCGGCCTCACAAGAGAGAGATCTTGGGGAAGTAATCCAAGACCACCTCGGCTGTTCGGCGCATTCCTTGAAGGTGTGAAAAACTGCGAACGAACATGTTGATGTGTCACGGAGGGCGTTCGTGAGGTTCGATCCTCCATCTTCCCCCAAATGCTCAATGCGTATATGAGGCGCCGTGTGGAGTGCGCGATCCAGGTTTGGGAACCATGGTTAAAATGCGACCTGGTTTCAATGGAGACCGCACAGCTATGTGCAAGGAAAAAGGTCCCATCGGCAATACCATAGGCGACTGAAAGCCCAGAGGGTACAGTGGAAGGTATCGCCATCTACGAATTGACCTCATCCTGGCTTTCTAGATTTTGAGAAAGCCCGGTCACGTTTGACGACACCTTTCGAAGCTTAGCTGCAACACATAATTGAGGGGTCATTAATTGAAACTTGCCACCCAATACAGTCGGCTGGAGTGCTGCCGGAATTACTTTTCCCTTCGAGTTTGTCAACCGTGGAACGTTCTTTCGACTTATGCCATTTCACCGCCCACGCTGCCTATTTTTAAAAAATGGACTCAACGATGCTTTACAACATTTATATTACTTGTTCTGATTTCTGCTAATTGAGTGACGACAAGACGCAGACAAACATTGTGAGCACCATGTCTACGAAAGCGGGGTAGACGGAATTAACTATGCGTTAACGTGGATAATATGGTGAGTCCACAGATGTGTTTTTCATTTTCGTGTAACTTACTTGAAATAACATTATTCCCACGTCCCATCCCACGCGAATTGTCAAGCCTTCGCTTTGTTCTCCGTATTACACCATTGTTCCAGTTATATATATATATATATATATATATATATATATATATATATATATATATATATATATATATATATATATATATATATATATATATATATATATATATATATATATATATATATTATATATATATATATATATATATATATATATATATATATATATATATATATATATATGTATACCATTTTCAATTTAAACTGGACATTTTTCAAACCAAACTGGACATTTTGCAAACCAAAGTGGACATTTTGCAAAACATATTGGACACGTTGCAATCTAAGTAGCAACTCGCCAATTTGTTGGTAAGAAACGAGCAGTAAGAGTGCTGAATGATGTTCAGCATATACATTGTGATGACGCTAATACACCGGCATTGTGTAATGAACAATGAACAATGAATTTATACGGGTTAAGAAGCGTTGCTTTACAAGCCCCGTTGGATAGTTGGTGGGGATATCAACATAATAATTATGATGAAAAGGATAGTAAAATAGTTAACACTTTAAATACGAAAATAAGGACTTATCGTTAGCTTCGCTGCAGTCCTGCGATCCACTTAGATTCACAACACTCACAGTTAACAACAAATAATTCCAGGTGTAGGATGGAGACATAGTGTTAAGTAACAAAGTGTAAGTGGATGAGTGCATCGTCCAACCGTCATTTAAATATTGTTAGTGTCGGTGCAGAGACGACCGATTCTGGGAGAGCATTCCACGGGTGACAGACACGGATGGAAAAGAAATTTCTGCGGCACTCCAGACGACTGTATTGTTCTGCGAGTTTTAATGAGTGGCCCCTCAGGTTTGTATTGCTGCTGATTTGCAGTAAAGGGCGGCACACATGATGTGGGTCTCGCAGAATCAAGTATGTCATAATCAGGTCGCCTCGTAGCCTGCGATAGCTTCCACTGAACAATCCTAGTCGTCGCAGCCTCTCCTGGTAGGACAGATTGCGCATTCCAGTTACGTTCTTAGATGCCCGACGTTGAGGCTGCTCCAGTGCATTAAGGTCGTGTTTCAGCCATGGATGCCAGGCTTGAATTGCGTATTCGACATGGGGGCGAACATACGCACTGAGCATTTGTCGAAATATGGAGCTGTTTATTTGTCCAAACGCCCGCCTCAACAGCCCAACGTGTTGGTTCCCGGTCTTCGAGACCTTTTCGGATTGCCTGGAGCAACCCAAGTCATATTGAACCAGCACACCCAAGTCACATTCGAGAGTTGCTTGTTGCAGTACATCCGTTCCAAGTCGGTATGAGTAGCTGCCGTGATGTCGGATGGAAAGCACCTTGCATTTACTGACGTTGAAATGCAATAAGTTTTGGATCGACCATTGATACACTGTATCTAAGTCACTTTGGAGCACATGTTGGTCGGCGTTCGCCTGGATCCTGCGCCAGATCTTGATATCCTCGGCAAACATTAGGAAGTTTGAAGCGATTCCCTGTGCAAGGTCATTAATAAACACCAAAAACAAACGTGGACCTAGAATTGAGCCTTGCGGCACACCACACTCAACTTGTATGGGGTCCGATAAAGAGCTCCGAACTCTGACCACTAATTGCCTTTGAAATAGAAAGTTGGCGATCCAGCTTAAAAGTGGGTCGCCGATCCCGTAATGCTGCAGCTTGGATACAAGTATCCGATGGTCTAGACGATCGAAAGCCTTGGAAAAATCCAGGTAGATCACATCAACACCTTCTCCAGCGTCGGCTGCCTCGATCCGACTGCTGCGTGCAATGAGTAAATTAGTTGTACATGACCGCTGTCGACGGAAACCGTGCTGTTCAGGAGTGATGAGGTTGCAGTTTTCCAGATAGCACACCAGTGCATCGACAACTATGGATCCAATGACCTTGGAGAGTATAGGAAGAAGGGTTACTGGGCGGTAGTTGGAGGGATCAGTTCTGCTTCCACCTTTGTGAATCGGGGTTACTATTCCAAGCTTCCACATGGCGGGAACTTGGTTCTGGTCTAAGCAGCGCTGGAAAAACTGAGCTAAATGTCCTGCCAGTTGGTTTGCTGCTACTCTCAATGCCTCAGGACGAATGGCGTCGACACCCGGCGAGCTGTGTTTGCGTAGAAAAGTCAGCTTTTGCAATACAGCCTCTGCGGTAAAACTGATGTGGCTTAGTCCTGGTGAGCAGAATACAAAGCTTGGTAGATCGCTTGGTGGCAAGACCCTTTGAAACGTGGGGGCGTATTGCATCTGCAGCGCGTTTGCAGCTTCCATAGATGTTCTTGTTGGGCCATCAGCCGTCTTGAGTGGAGGAAATCCTTGCCTCACCTTTCGTAGGCTATTAACGTGCTTGTACAGCAGTTTGTTTTTAGCACTGAAGGTTTTTGCGATGTTCTGCTGATAGGCGGCTTTGTCTTCTCTTAACAGTTGAGTGAGGTGGTTACGTTCGGCTACGTGGTTGTCCCAAGTTTCTGGTGCTGGAGCTTCTCTGTACACTCGCCGTGCTGCGTTGCGTACTGTCATTCATTTTCGGGTTTTGCTCCTAACGAAAAAATCGGATTTGCACTTATTGCAAGCTATTATCTCTGAAGCCTGTGCAATCAGCTGACTGAATGTTTTGACGAACTCGAGCCAGGCGACTTCCGGGGTACTTCTTCGAGGAAAGACCATGTGGCGCTGACTAGCTGGGCGAGTCGGTCGTACCTTGTGATGGTTCGCACAGTATCATCGTTATCATTCCGATATTCTGCATAGCAGACGAAGTTGAAACTGATGACTGCGTGATCACTGCGACCCAACGGGCAGTCTAAAACCAACGCATCAATCATATGCTCCTCGTTGGTAAGCACAAGATCCAACACAGATGGCCTGTTACCAGTTCTGAACCGAGTGGGCAAAGTGATGTGGTTGTAAAGAGGAGCAGTAGTTACTAGATCTTGTAAATCTGTTTTGAATTGTTCGCCGGTTGTGGCAGGGGCTTCTAAACAATGTACGTTGAAATCACCCATGATACACTGTAAAACATTTGCTTGATCGTGAGCAGCGACCGAAGTTCTGAACTACGCTCCCCTCTCCCCATTGACATTCGCCTAGTTGGTGTGCAGTGCCCATACGCATCAACCTGTGTTGGTGTGTGACAATTGGAAAATCGGACTTCCGAATCGTAATTGTGTATCAATCATTTTGTGAGTGGATTGCGATGCGCAATCTCAATGTGCACCGTTATTCTCATTAGAGAGAACCTTGTCCGGTTCGGTCAATGGGACGATGTCGGATGAAGCAGGTAGGCGGTGTCCCAGCTTCGCCCGTCTCTCTATTAGCTTTCGCAACTGCCACGTTATTGTATCAGCGTAGGCTGTAATGACCCCCAGCAAATCCAGTCTAGATCTATAGCCTATTGTTGCAACATATCAACTACTGAGGAGTGGGCCGATTACACGATGTTCAGGCCACATTGTGGTCACGATAATGTAACCGAACTGCGTACGTAGCGGGTGATTGTGTAAGCCCTTCTCTTGACATGAGTGCCGTTCGCCTCGGTCAAAATCGGTGACCTATTTTCCCCTACACCCCCCCCCCCCACAGGAATTCGTGTGTTTTGTCTGGGTGTGTGGACCGACCTATGCAGCGGTACCAATATTGGAGCCGAGCATACGATAATAGTTCCACTCAACCCAACTTAGCTTTATTAGCTCCGTGCCGCACGAAACGACCAAAATTAGTGACGAACTACAGGAGAGCTGGTGTCCGACGCAACGGCACTGCAGGCGAACATTATTTGCGCAAAGAGAAATTCTCACAAAACTTGTGCTGGTCGACGGCAAAACTACTCGGGAAGCCGCTGAAGTCGCCGGTGTTAACGCGAGTACGACAAGGAACATCATTAATGCCTACAAGCGAGAAGGCTCAAATACAGAGCGCACCTGCGGTGGAAACAATAGGGAGAAGCTGACTCCCAATGTATTGCAGCGCGTCGAAGAAGCGGTTGAACGGCACTCTGAGGACACGTTGGTGCAGCTGCAGATGCGCCTGCGAGAGGATGGGAGAAACCTATCAGTATCCTCTGTCTTCAACGCCCTCAGAAGATTAAAAATAACTCCCAAAAGTGTCATTACGAGCTCGACCGAGTCAACGGTGCCACGACAATCGCTAGCCGACAGGCGTACGCTCTCGAATTCTCGGTGACCGTCCTGCTCTTACACGCTAAGCCAACTGTTAATATTGAAAACGCACATTTTGAAATTGAAATGGTGTATTTACAAAAAATAAGGCAGTAACCATAGCAAAGATCAGTTGACGAAGGGTTGTCCGGCCGTCGCTTTCGTCAGGTTCATCATTGTATTGAGAACGCAGTTCATGCAGTCCTGCTGCGTTACCATTCCAACGCTGTCCTGAATGACCGTGCTCAGCGTCTGCTCAGGTGTGCGGTTAATAAGCAGGCGTCTCGCCGACGCTTTCACCTTTGAAAAGACGTGTTCTACCGGGTTTAGCATGTACTAGTAGGGCGGCAAGAACTGCAGGTGATAAGACGAACCTTGGATCCTCCTTAGCTCATCAGGCATATGGATCCTGGCATTGTCCATGATCAGCCACGCGCCGTTCATCTCCACTATGCAGCTTATACGCGCCACCAGTTCCTCGACGAACGCTAAGAATTTCGCACCATTGCAGGTGCCATCGTTAATGATCTTTGAATGGATGACGCCTTGGTTATTCAATGGCAACAATCAGGGTTACCATGCGACCTCTGACTGTGGGTAACACGACGTTCGCGGGCGTCCCTCTTCTTGAGCGAGCCTGAGTTCGCCTCAGATGAAGGTTGAAACCCCTATCACCTATGAAGATGCATTTCTCCTTGTTAGAAGGTGCATGTGCCGAGAACTCGAGAGCGTACGCCTGTCGGCTAGCGATTGTCGTGGCACCGTTGACTCGGTCGAGCTCGTAATGACACTTTTGGGAGTTATTTTTAATCTTCTGAGGGCGTTGAAGACAGAGGATACTGATAGGTTTCTCCCATCCTCTCGCAGGCGCATCTGCAGCTGCACCAACGTGTCCTCAGAGTGCCGTTCAACCGCTTCTTCGACGCGCTGCAATACATTGGGAGTCAGCTTCTCCCTATTGTTTCCACCGCAGGTGCGCTCTGTATTTGAGCCTTCTCGCTTGTAGGCATTAATGATGTTCCTTGTCGTACTCGCGTTAACACCGGCGACTTCAGCGGCTTCCCGAGTAGTTTTGCCGTCGACCAGCACAAGTTTTGTGAGAATTTCTCTTTGCGCAAATAATGTTCGCCTGCAGTGCCGTTGCGTCGGACACCAGCTCTCCTGTAGTTCGTCACTAATTTTGGTCGTTTCGTGCGGCACGGAGCTAATAAAGCTAAGTTGGGTTGAGTGGAACTATTATCGTATGCTCGGCTCCAATATTGGTACCGCTGCATAGGTCGGTCCACACACCCAGACAAAACACACGAATTCCTGTGGGGGGGGGTGTAGGGGAAAATAGGTCACCGATTTTGACCGAGGCGAACGGCACTCATGTCAAGAGAAGGGCTTACACAATCACCCGCTACGTACGCAGTTCGGTTACATTATCGTGACCACAATGTGGCCTGAACATCGTGTAATCGGCCCACTCCTCAGTAGTTGATATGTTGCAACAATAGGCTATAGATCTAGACTGGATTTGCTGGGGGTCATTACAGCCTACGCTGATACAATAACGTGGCAGTTGCGAAAGTTAATAGAGAGACGGGCGAAGCTGGGACACCGCCTACCTGCTTCATCCGACATCGTCCCATTGACCGAACCGGACAAGGTTCTCTCTAATGAGAATAACGGTGCACATTGAGATTGCGCATCGCAATCCACTCACAAAATGATTGATACACAATTACGATTCGGAAGTCCGATTTTCCAATTGTCACACACCAACACAGGTTGATGCGTATGGGCACTGCACACCAACTAGGCGAATGTCAATGGGGAGAGGGGAGCGTAGTTCAGAACTTCGGTCGCTGCCCACGATCAAGCAAATGTTTTACAGTGTATCCAGCTGCTTACACAATGCCGGTGTATTAGCGTCATCACAATGTATATGCTGAACATCATTCAGCAGTCTTACTGCTCGTTTCTTACCAACAAATTGGCGAGTTGCTACTTAGATTGCAATGTGTCCAATATGTTTTGCAAAATGTCCACTTTGGTTTGCAAAATGTCCAGTTTGGTTTGCAAAATGTTTAATGTGGTTTGCAAAATGTCCAGTTTGGTTTGCAAAATGTCCACTTTGGTTTGCAAAATGTCCAGTTTGGTTTGAAAAATATCCAGTTTAAATTGAAAATGGTATATATATATATATATATATATATATATATATATATATAACTGGAACAATGGTGTAATACGGAGAACAAAGCGAAGGCTTGACAATTCGCGTGGGATGGGACTTGGGAATAATGTTAGTTCCAGTAAGTTACACGAAAATGAAAAACACATCTGCGGTGGTGGATGTAGCTGTGGGTGGTGCAGCGCAAGCCATCCATGGTCCCTCTGTAGGCGCAGGCGTCCTGTGTCTGGCCACAGTGACAGGCAAATCCGAAACCGGATGCCGCCAACCATGTATGCTGAGGCTGATGTTGCATTCTTGATGCTTCTTCACCGCAGTTGGGCTAAACCAACTTACACTTAAACTAGGTCTTTTTAAGCTGGATAAATTTCATTCCGCTTTATTTGGTTTGTTCTGCCTCCCTGAATAACGTTCTATTAACTGGCCACGTTGCTTACACCAATTGCGCTTATCTTCGGTAATTTTGTTGCGTTTTGTAGCACTTTTAAGTAACATGTGGACATTTCTCACTTATCACGGATTTGTTGTTAACGCACTTACTTCATATGGTAAATTAGCGAAGAGTTATGCCACCGTATCTGTATGCATTATTGGATTTATTTTATTTCAACTTGTCGTTTAAAGTGAATGGCTGTTGTTTGATATCCCCGGTGTGGTTGCGCTTGATGTGTATGTTGACAAGGTGCCTACCTGTCTACTACCCACTACATCGTTCATACTGGCTCCAGGAGACAGTTGGTCGTTGCTGGAGGGGACGGGGTGCACGGTTGTTGTGGCTGTGCTAGGCTCAAAGAGTGGTTCCATGCACTCAGTGTGGAGCGGACTACGGTCCAGCCACCGCATTGTGTGCGCTTGATTCCCCAAATACAGCGTGCTTGTGTTTGCCTGTGAAGGAGTGTGGGCCGGCTCCGTTGTTGTAACGTGGTTCCCATCCGCATGCCTCCCGGTCTTATTCCTTCGGGTTTACACTGGATATGGGGTATGTGGTTGGAGCTGTGGGTGGTGCAGCGCAAGCCATCCATGGTCCCTCTGTAGGCGCAGGCGTCCTGTGGCTGTCCACAGTGACAGGCAAATCCGAAACCGGATGCCGCCAACCATATATTGGTGCCCAGCCAACAGTACAATTGGCAGGGTGCCACAACGTATGGGCAAACATAGTGGCACAACATCGCTGTGATTGTGTCTCATGCCGCGTGGTCGTGCTGAATTGACGCACCTCTGTTTTTGGATATACCACTCGCAATTTTCGGGGTCACCTACTGTGCTTACACTTGTTCAATTCGGATTTATCAGCGCTGTCCAGTGAACCTACCGCTTCAGGACTGTCTAGCAAACTACCTCATTGCATCCGTTATTGCAATTTCAACGCGATTTCCACAGCTATCCAGTCGCGGATCAATCCTTATTTTCCAATGCATACTATCCTTTGTAATCTCATTCCATTGAATGGTCTTAATGCTCATGCTCTAATACGATTCGAATTGGAGTGAAATTGGGTAAATACGGTAAATACTACCATCCCAGGTGTGTAACTTTAGGTGTTGCGAAAGGCAAAATGCTACAGTGCACAGCAGACTCCATTTGGTTCGGTTCAGTGTATGAATGACCCACTAGTAACGTGCGTCGCCGTGCTGGTTCAGAAATATAACAACATGTCAGCTATTGTGCAACGTGCGGCGCTTTGTCTAGAGGTCACGTCGAAACCAGCTACATAGGAACGCTATTCCCGTTGCCAAAATGTATGTTCAAAGGTGCAACAGAATATCCAAAACCAGTGTGTATTTGACGACATAGAGCCAACAACCCTAACCACAAGAATTAGTAGCCAGGGTCATTGGATCCCCAAAACCGCAGTTTTGCAGAGAATGCTTTCTCCCGAGGATGTGTCTTCATGACACTCTATTGCACTCGGGTTTACCTAACACTGCAGAAATCCTGACAATTTACGCATCCATCGTCGCTGCATGCAAAGCCAGGTTAAGCTTAGCGGGCATATCTGCAACTATTCCAATGAGATAGATGACACGAATACCAATGCGCTTCTTAGAAGACCACCTACCCTGCCATCAGTAAAAAGGCATTATCTTATCCATAAATACGAACTCTAAGAAGGCGCAGAACTCGATGAAGATAAGATGCTCCAACGTGTCAGAGTCAAAGGCAAACTCTATTGAAGGCAAACTACTGGACGACTTGAAACAATGGGAAACCATATGCCAAGCTGTGGGAATGCAGGTCAAACAGGCCAGCTTGTGTCATATCGCCCGCCACCCAAATTCAGTTCACTATGGCGATCTAAGGCTACTTGGGCTGATCTTTCAGTCAGGAAAGAAGCGGAGACCGCCCTCTTGTCAGCTCACCATCTTCGTGATATCCCATGCGGCTTACATGTATTTCCCGACATCCGTTGGAGTGAGCGTCGGCAAAGGAAGCAAAATCCTGGTGAATACGGCAAGAAAATCGACGTACGGTTGATATTTGTCTACGGTGTCCCCGGAATCCAGTCATCCGACAAGTCGCAGGCCAAAGCTCATAGCTTGGAAGAATGGCGGTACATCCATGAAGTTTTCTCTCTCCATGACCTGATTGCCAACTCAGCGTTAACGTTGCCTGTAAGACACAACTATAAGAAGTGGTCCGTGGGTGCTGAAACTCATGTTCTACTCCAAACAAATGATTGAGGAGGTGCTCCGCACTTGGCATAAGTTACGCACCAAACTGCCATCAGAGATACGTCTGAAGGCGGTCGAAGCCAGGCCACCATTGAGTAAGGGAACACAAAACCAGAGAGTTGTCGTTAGCCTAGCTGTGTGAATTTTTGAACTGGAACGCAGTGAAAGTCCCTAGCCGTCTGAAGAGGAAGGAACAGACAATCCGTTGCAAATCGCTTTTAAAGGACCACATAGTGGGTGCTATATGCAACAAACCGAAACCGCCACGGGGTGTTGGCAAGAAATATATCCAAAAATCGACTGTCAGCCGGCCCCACAAGGGTCAGCGCACATTCTCGGGAAACCTACGTATGTTCAAAGACGCTTCTGGCATCCCTTGGTCTCAGTTGTTTGTGTACAAATGCTCAAGACTTTTCAGTACATTGACATAACTTCGATCTCGTCAAACCTCAATGTGTTGGGACCTCATCTTGGTAATCGAGACATGGCTGAACGATGTGATTATCGACGCCGAGATCACACTACCTGGTATGTCACTCCTGCGCATCGACTGACCCACAACGGGAGGCGGTATGTTTCTCTCCCACCGTTCCGATCGTCTCATCGAGTGCGTAAACGACTCTGCGATTTAAATTATGGAAGCCCTATGGTGCTGCCTACACCTAAGGCAGGGCGATAGACGCCTAGTAGCCATTGTATACCGCCCACCGATGTCCACTTTAGAAATGGATCAGGCCCTATCTTTCGTTATAAATAAGCTACTAGAACTATCTTACAGCCACGTTGTCGTGGTAGGGGACTTCAATAACGAAATAAATATTTTATTTTCGACTACGCGAGGCACGCCCATGGAAGCTTGAGCAGTTAGGTGCAACTGTACAGACATTTTGTGGCAATTGTAACAGCAACCGTAGAAAAATGTTCAAAGGTTCATGATTAGAACTGTACAATGGTGCAAACGTCAAATAAGAATTGGCCTGTCGTGAGATCGGGACGCGTTTGTAAGAACATAAGCAGTCTGCCATATATTGCAGTCATACATCAGCCAATAATAGATCAAGCATCCCGAATGATCGATTAGAAGACAATCGAAGGACAAGATTGAGAGAGGTGTGATGATATACTGAGTTCGTGTGTATCTAACACAAAAATCAACCGTAAGGTCGTAGAAAGTAAAGAGACCACAATATATGCGTGAAGCCATAGAAAGAAGAGACGACAGTATTTGCAGATGTAGAAGTGTCAATGTAACGAAGGTATCAAGAATTGGGAATTGTGATGCTTTTTGACCTGCCAGTGTGAAGTCATAGGCTGTGACTTTATTCGGTGGCGAGTCACATCCGCCACGTTGCATTGTTAGGCGGGCATTTGTGGCTATTTATGGGAATACGCCTGCCAGGCGAAAACCCACCACGTCCTGAAACACTTCCGCAGATCCGTTGAATGGCAAGTTGTAACTGGCTGTGCTTCTTGTCGAGCGTTTATTTGCTCGGTTGTTCGTAGTCAAGTTGCATCTCATTGTACCGTTGACTGATGCGTTAGACGTGTGCCTATTTCGTTCCTGGGTCCTGTCCTGTCCTGACCAAATGGCTGGCCACAATTGGTAGGTCAAGAATTGAATATTTTTTGTATAGGATGTGTTGATCATCTGCTGATCATCAGTACGGCCTAGAAACCCCGGCCACTCTGGGTGAACAATTCAAGGCGGATCTGCAAGAGCTAATCGTTGGTTCCGCTCCGTACAACGACATTACTTCTCCAACGCGTTTCAGGACAGGAAACAAACCGGTCGTTTTGGATCTCGGTTTTACCAAGGAGAAACTCAGGATCGACAGACTAACGAGGTGCACTCCTTTAGGCTGCAGTGATCATGCGAAATTGGTGTTCCAATACTTGTGCTATGCAGAGTATCATAAAGAAAGTAATGAGGAATCACGTCATAACAAACTATGATAACCTGTCTGAACTCATTAGTGCGACAATTGGGTCTTTTCTAACTGAACGGTCCCGTGAAGTGACCTGCGGGGAATTTGTCGATCGATTCAACAGGCTCGTAGCAAGCACATGTAAAAGGTAGTCAAGGTCACCCTCACACACGCGTGACGTGCGTGCTCCTGGATCATTTGGATTATTCCCGTCTATCCTCTCTCCATCTTCTCGCAGCGTTGTCACTGTACGCTCATTCGAACCGGATTTACCAGCTCTACACAGTGATCCATCATACGTGGAAATATTAGAGGCTGTGCCATCACTAACCTTTTTCACTGGCATCTGTGATTAAGCGCAAGCGCTTAACTCAATCATATTGAGCCGATTGCCTTTTTGTGTGACACCATTCGATACAGAATTCTCGAGGCAGGCCGAAAAGCCTAAGCTTATTCCGATCTAGCGTTTCTCAACACAGCTGTGAAAGAATTTGTGATCTCTCTATCTGTGTTCAGCGCTGTGTTCAGATTCAGTTGGCAGGTTCCAATCACTCGCCATTCCTTGTACACCTTGTCAGCCAGTGCGGCTGCATAACCCATCACACGGACCGCGCGACCACGCCGACCGCTCATTTGACCTTGCAACCACCACGCTCGCCTGACCGATGTGCGCCGCTCTCAAAGCTGTAAAAGTACAGAACGCTAACCAACTCACTGGGTCAGGTAACGACACTAAATTGAATGGCAGAAGGGCGAAAACGAAGAGTCTCCCATTGAAAGACATTTGCGGGTTAGGAGAATGTCATCGGGTCTGGCTTCTTCGCACTGTTTGGTATGGTACCATACGAAATGTGCAAATGTGTCCCAGCAACAGTTACGGGAGCGAAATTGCTCCCAAGATGCATTTTAGTTCTGTACTGCGTGTTCCACCATCCCCCTCGTTAAGTGCTTGCTTATCCTAGCTGAGAAATGCGACCGGTTAATCACAGAAGCAGAGCAGAGGATAAACAATATGATTAATACAATGGAAGCGAGTATGCACCACAGAAGCGCAGCGGCTGCTAAGCAACGGAATGCTGAACAATCCGCTTCCCCTGAACCGCAATCAGCCACGTCTCCATCTCCGTTGTCTTCTCCAACTTTGGTAGAACGCCGGGCAAAAACAGACTGTACCTACGTGAATCAAACAGTACACACGGCAACGAAAATCAGGCACCATTCAAAACGTCTGGTTAGGCAAATTCCACTAGACCTGACATCTAGCATTAACAAGGATGAAGCAGCCAAACACCAACCCTTGGTACCTGTAGCTCAAATATCTCTTGTCGAGACTAAGCCTCCCAGAACATCGGTTACATATGCAGAGATTGCTGCAAGGGTCCACCGAGAGGCCGCCGTTACGTCCTCTTCCATTGTAAACACCGTTAACGCAAATTGAGAGAAAAACAGCAAACAATCACTTGTCAACAAGTCAGGACAAATGAGTACCATACCTTGTAGATCGACGAAAAAGGGATCCAACAACAGTGCCCGGACTGTTGTATGCTCAAATGTCCCTGAATCTACCGCCATCACATTGCGGGATAAATTATCAGACGACCAAGACCAATGGAACTCATTGTGTATGCAGATGAGTATCAAAGCCAAGCCCATAAACTTGTTACGAATTACTCGTCATCCGAACTCGCCACACTATGGTGAACCCAGACTTATTCGAGTAACTCTAGAATCCTCTACAGACGTAGAAAACGTTTTGCTCTCCGCAAGCGCGCTAAAACACGAATCCTGTGGGATACGTATCTATCCTGATGTCCCTTGGAGCGCGCGACAATCAAAACGAAACACCGAAGAGGGGCACAGCAAGCAAGACCGCCTAAATACAATCTTCATACATGGCGTGCCAGCACATCCTTCTAACGATGTTCAAGAGACCGGAAAGCACGATTTAGAACAGTGGCGGTTCATTCGTGATAATGTTGTGGCACTATCGCTCACCAGGATACCTCTCTCACCGAATTATAGAGGATGCGGCCCTAGAATCCTAAAACTTGTGGTTCAGTCAGAGCAACAAGCAAAGGATGTTTTGGATCGATGGCGGAGAAATCGGAAACATCTTCCTTCCGAAATTCGGTTGAAGGTCGCAAACACTTTGCACAGCTCAAATATTAAAACAACTGAAGCAGCAAGCATACCGACGAATGTACAGAAGCGTAACTTGACTGCTGCTTTAATTGATTCTGACGTAGGTCTAAACGAAGGTTGGGACGCACCTTGGCCGAATCAAGTTGCAAACGAGGTATCATTGACCCATCAAAAAACGAGTAACTGCCGACCTCCCATCGGTCGGCATTCTCCCACACTTGACAGCTTCACCTCTCTGCGGGCTCCTAGAGACCGAGAAACTGGCCTGCTTGTATACAAATGCTCAGGGTCTTTCTAACAAACTGGCTGAACTGAAAGATCGCCAAGCTTCCGGCTCGTATGATGTCATTGGTATCACCGAGACATGGTTGCACACGGGAATGACGGACGCCGAAGTTTCGCTACCCGGCATGTCGCTGATCCGGAACGACAGGCTCACAAAAGGAGGAGGGGTAATCCTGTATTACCGAAACGACTTACAGTGCGAAGCCGTGGAGGATTCAGACTCGCAGTTCCTCGACTCTCTTTGGTGTCGCTTGCAGTTAAAAAGCAGGGACGCTTGCCTTATTGTCGTGGTGTACCGCGCCCCTAACTCAACACCCGAAACCGACTACCACCTAGCGGCTGCTTTAAGGTGCAGTTTACAACAAAAGTACACTCACATTCTTATCATGGGTGATTTCAACGTACATTGTTTAGAAGCCCCTGCCACCATCGGAGAACAATTCAAAACCGATCTACAAGATCTAGTAACTACTGTTCCTCTTTACAACCACATCACTTTGCCCGCTCGGTTCAGAACAGGCAACAGGCCGTCTGTGCTGCATCTTGTGCTTACCAACGAGGAGCATATGATTGATGCGTTGGTTTTAGACTGCCCGTTGGGTCGCAGTGATCACGCAGTCATCAGTTTCAACTTCGTCTGCTATGCAGAATATCTGAATGAAAACGATGAGACTGTGCGAACCATCACAAGGTACGACCGACTCGCCCAGCTAGTCAGCGCCACAACATGGTCTTTCCTCGAAGAAGAACCCCGGAAGTCGCCTGGCTCGAGTTCGTCAACACATTCAGTCAGCTGATTGCAGAGGCTTCAGAGATAAAAGCTTGCAATAAGTGCAAATCAGTTTCTTTCTTTAGGAGCAGAACTCGAAAATGGATGACAGTACGCAACGCAGCATGGCGAGTGTACAGAGAAGCTCCAGCACCAGAAACTTGGGACAACTACGTAGCCCAACGTAACCACTGCACTCAACTGCTAAGAGAAGACAAAGCCACCTATCAGCAGAACATCGCAAAAACCTTCAGCGCTAACCACAAACTGCTGTACAAGCACGTTAATAGCCTACGAAAGGTGAGGCAAGGATTTCCTCCACTCAAGACGGCTGATGGCCCAACAAGAACGGCTATGGAAGCTGCAAACACGCTGCAGATGCAATACGCCCCCACGTTTCAAAGAGTCTTGCCACCAAGCGATCTACCATGCTTTGTATTCTGCTCACCAGGACTAACCCACATCAATTTTACCGCAGAGGCTCTACTGCAAAGGCTGACTTCTCTACGCAAACACAGCTCGCCGGGTGTCGACACCATTCGTCCAGAGGCATTGGGAGCAGCAGCAAGCCAACTGGCAGGACGTTTAGCTCAGTTTTTCCAGCGCTGCTTAGACCAGAACCAAGTTCCCGCCATGTGGAAGCTTGGAATAATAACCCCGATTCACAAAGGTGGAAGCAGAACTGATCCCTCCAACTACCGCCCAGTAACCCTTCTTCCTATACTCTCCAAGGTCATGGAATCCATAGTTGCCGATGCACTGGTGTGCTATCTGGAAAACTGCAACCTCATCACTCCTGAACAGCACGGTTTCCGTCGACAGCGGTCATGTACAACTAATTTACTAATTGCACGCAGTAGTTGGACCGAGGCAGCCGACGCTGGAGAAGGTGTTGATGTGATCTACCTGGATTTTTCCAAGGCTTTCGATCGTCTAGACCATCGGATACTACTATCCAAGCTGCAGCATTACGGGATCGGAGACCCTCTCTTAAGCTGGATCGCCAATTTTCAACTTCAACGGCAATTAGTGGTCAGAGTTCGGAGCTCTTTATCGGACCCCATACAAGTTGAGTGTGGTGTGCCGCAAGGCTCAGTTCTAGGTCCACGTTTGTTTTTGGTGTTTATTAATGATCTTGCACAGGGAATCGCTTCAAACTTCCTAATGTTTGCCGACGATATCAAGATCTGGCGCTGGATCCAGGCGAACGCCGACCAACATGTGCTTCAGAGTGACCTAGATACGGTGTATCAATGGTCGACCCAAAACCTATTGCATTTCAACGTCAGTAAATGCAAGGTGCTTTCCATCCGACATCAGAGCAGCTACTCATACCGACTCGGAACGGATGTACTGCAACAATCAACTCTCGAACGTGACTTGGGTGTCCTGGTTCAAGATGACTTGGGTTGCTCCAGGCAATCCGAAAAGGCCTCGAAGACCGGGAACCAACACGTCGGGCTGTTGCGAGGGGCGTTTGGACAAATAAACAGCTCCATGTTTCGACAAATGCTCAGTGCGTATGTTCGCCCCCATGTCGAATATGCAATTCAAGCCTGGCATCCATGGCTGAAACACGACCTTAATGCACTGCAGCAGCCACAACGCCGGGCATCTAAGAACGTAATTGGAATGCACAATCTTTCCTACCAGGAGAGGCTGCGACGACTGGGATTGTTCAGTGGAAGCTATCGCAGACTACGAGGCGACCTGATTATGGCATACTTGATTCTGCGAGACCCACATCATGTGTGCCGCCCTTTACTGCAACTCAGCAGCAATACAAACCTGAGGGGCCACTCATTAAAACTCGCAGAACAATACAGTCGTCTGGAGTGCCGCAGAAATTTCTTTTCCATTCGTGTCTGTCACCCGTGGAATGCTCTCCCAGAATCGGTCGTCTCTGCACCGACACTAACAGTATTTAAAAGACGGTTGGACGATGCACTCATCCACTTACACTTTGTTACTTAACACTACGTCTCCATCCTACACCTGGATTTTACCATGGAATTATTTGTTGTTAACTGTGGGTGCTGTGAATCTAAGAGGATCGCAGGACTACAGTGAAGCAAACGATAAGTCCTTATTTTCATATTTAAAGTATTAACTATTTTACTATCCTTATTATCATTATTGTTATGTTGATATCCCCTGCAACTATCCAACGGGACTTGTAAAGCAACGCTTCTTAACCCGTATAAATTCATTGTTCATTGTTCAAAATCCACTGACCCAGAAAGATGAAGTCGTTGCTAAGGAGCAGGACCCAGAAATGTATATCATTGAGGGACTTGGCATGGCACGTCTACAAGCGTCTTTGAGTGAGGATATTTGGGGCGTCTATACAACACAAAGGAACCACTAAGTCAAACACGTCCAGGAGGATAAAGTACCAACAAGAACTTATGGCAAAGTTTTGCTCTAACCCAAAGCTGATATACAGTCACATAAAAAATCTTCGCCCTAGTTAAGCGCGGAATTCCGGCTCTGCACATAGCATGCGGGTTATCACAAACGGCACAAGGGGCCGTCAACGTTGATTGCTAACAATTTGGCCGTACCTTCTAGAATTTGCAACCGTACTACACCATGCCGACGCAGCTCATATCGCCATCAGGCCTTAACCACATATCTTTCACAACCGTAGCTGTATTGAAGCGGCTAACGTCCTTGCGCGAATACAGCTCCTTGGATGCGGACGGCATACGTCCGAAGACGTTGAAAGTAACGGCCATGAGCTTAGCTGAACCGTTAGCAACACTCTTCCAGCGATCTTTTAATGCGAGGCACGTCCCCAAGATGTCGAAGCACGAGATCATCACTCTAATCTGCACAAGAAGTAGCCGTGCAGGACCAGCGAATTATCGTCCTAGTGTACTTCATCCGGCGAGCTCCAAGATCATGGAGTCTGATGTAGCTGACGCGCTCATGGAGTAACTGCAGAATAACAAGATTCCCGTTCCGAAACAGCACGGATTTCGCCAAAACCGGTCATACACCACTAATCTATTGATAGCTCGTGTAAGCTGGACGAAATCTATGGACGCCGATGTAAGTGTGGATGCAGCCCATTTGGACTTTTCAAAGGCAATCAATCGTCTGAACTATCGCGTTCTAGTGCAAAAAATTCAGAATTATGGTACCGGCGATCCCGTTCTAGGATGTTATGTCGACTTTCTCTTTCAACGTCCCCTGAAGGTGAGAGTACACAGCACCCTGGTGGAACCAGTGGAACTTCAGTGCGGCATACCTCAGGGCTCGGTAATCAGGCCAAGCCTGTTCCTGGTTTTCATAAATGATCTTGCAACTATGTTTTATTTAAACTATCCGTTATTTGCAGATGATCTGAAGATATGGCGTACTTTCGCCTCAGTAGAGGATCATGCAACCCTACAAGATGGCCTGGACAAAGCGTACGCATGGTCTATCGAGATGGTGCATTTCAACGCCACAAAGTGCAAAATTCTGAGTTCATGCCATCAGAGTATTCACAACTACCGCGCGACCAGAAATTCTGCAGCAAGCTTCTCATGCGTGCGATCATGGCGTGCTTGTGCAAGAAGACCTTGGGTGTTTAAGGCAGACTGAAAAGGCCTCAAAGAAAGCAAACCAACACTTCGGCCTTCTTCGTAGAGCGTTCGGAAAGTTTGACGCCTCAATCTTTCCGAAAATGCTTGGCGCATACGTGAGGCCGCAAATAAAATACGCTAATAAAGCGTGGCAATCCTGGCAGAAGCACCACCTCACGATGCTCGATAATGCACAACGCAGAGGGACGAAGAAGTTTGGAGGTTCGTCCCGCCTTCCCTACCTGCTCAGGCTGAAAACCCTCAAAATATAAGGCGGATGTTACAGGCATCTAAGAGACGAGCTCATACTGGTTTATCAGATGCTGAGATACCCCAATCACACATGCCATTCTCTTTTGAAACTCAATCAAAACACATCTCTAAAGGGTCATCAGTTTAAGCTGGTCACGCAATACAGCCGACTGGGATGTCGACGAAACTTCTTCTCCCGCCGAGTGTCACAGCCTTGGAACGCTCTCCCGGAACATGTAATTAATGCTACTGCTTTATCCCTTTTCAAAAAACGCCTTGGCGATACTTTGACACACTTTTACACTACGGGATATAGCCTGCTTTATTCCAAATCCCCTGGTGAGTCATGCATTTCACATGTTCTTTTACTGACACGGGTTTTATTTCGATTTTCTTCCTCACCATCCTACGGGACATGTCAAGCATTTGCTTTTATACCCGCCATAAATCATTGCACTATTGCATTTATCCATTACAACAGTAATAAGGAAATAGCGAGTGTAAAATGTGCAAGACTGGATTCATGGGGCAGAGTCTCACATTATCCTCGCCACTGCTCATGGTTTCTTGACATGTCCGATAGGGTTTCCATCCTAGTGTGTTCATAATACTTGGGCCCACAACCGGGGAGTCTAGATCGCCCGACCCCGGCCAAATGTGAAGTTAACGCCTTCATACTTTTGGTCCAACTCATTGGTTGACTACTTTATCTTCGCTTCCAGCCGACTTCTGTGAGCGCAAGGAGCGCACGATGAGACAAACGTTCAGTAGGCATGCGAAGCATGAGCCAAAACCACCGAAGTCCATGCATTAAAAGTATGGGGCTCAACGGCCGGCAAAGTCTGTCCGATTGGAATAGCCTTAGGCGAATATCCTTATTACTAACGTGGTGTTGCCACTGTATACCAGCAATATTCCGAAGGCAGCGGTGGTCAAAGATAGACAACCTCTAAAGGTTCCTGGTGCGAACAGGCCAAGTCTCGCTGCCGTAGAGCAGGACTGCTCTCACGGTGTCATTGTAGACTCGGGCCTTCAAGGAGAGACTCAGGTCGCGGCGACGCAAACGCGGCGACGCGGCAAACGCAACCTGGGCGTTAGAGATGCGCAAGGAAACCTCATTCGTTAAACCGTTATCGCTGATGCAGCTTCCGAGGTAAACAAACTTGTCTATCACATCCAGAGATTGATCCGAAAGGGTAAAGGTTGGAGCAGATCCTGGCCAATCCTGTACGAAGACCTTATATTATGAAGGGGCGAAGGTCATTTCAAACTGGGATGCAGACACCGCCAATATGCACAGCACATTTTGAGCGACGTTTGAGGAATCGCAAATTGCTTTGATCTCCTCTGTATACTCCAAATCGCGAAATCGGTCCCACAGAAGCAGTTCAACACCGCTGGGTTCGCAAAGATCCGGAACGCTTTCCAGGATGTCATAAATAGCCAAACTAAAGAAGAACGGGATGCATAACAGCCCTTCCTCACGCCACTGATGCTACTAAAGAGCAGCGAAAGTTTACCCTACACCCCCGCTCGGCCCGAGGTTTGAGAGTAGATGGCTCCAAGGAGGTTGACGTACTTCTCAAGCACGCCTCTTCTCAAGAGGGTGCTCCAAAGAGTAGCTCGGTCAACGGAGTCAAACGCGGCTCCTGTGTCTAAGCAGTCAAGGATCGTTGGCCGACCGAACGTTTGACGACGCTCAAGTAATTGAAGGAGCGCAAAACAGTGATCGATACAACTCCGGGTGCAGCGAGACCCATCTTGCTCTTTGTGTATGTTTGTTCGCTTACCAGGCTGCGCCTCCTTAAAAGGAGAGCGGCGAGCACTTTAGAGACAATACAGATGTGACTAATCCCTCTGTGGTTAGCGCAGTCCGTTCGGGCACCATTTTTGGAGACGGGCAAGATATCCACCAGACCAATCGGACGGAATTGCTTCAGTTGTCCGAACCTTTTAGGAGAGGGAAATTAGCTTCCGAACATGTGATGGACCACAATCTTTGAAAAGAGCCGGAGGGAGTTCGTCTGGGCCAGGTATTTTGTTACGCTTTTGTAGACGAAGTTCATGACCAACCTCAGTCTCAGGTGGTGTAGCGTCTATACACAAAAGAGTAGTACATATTCCCTAATAAGTGATCACCGGTGCTACAGGCCAATAAAACTGCTGCTCAAACTGCTCAGTCCAACGCCCAAGTCTACGTTGTTGGCAGTGGATGCTCGCCATTGGTTTCGCACAAAACTTGGCTTACAGTCGTTCATTTGCCGCCAGTGGATCGGATCAGGTGGAAAACCTTCTGAAATTTCCGAGAAGGCCACCTGCTCCATCTCAACGATCCGTTGCTTCCAGTATAGCCTAGCCGTCCTCCCTGAGGATCTGTTTGAGTTCTGCGTTAGTGGACCTGCGCAGTGAATGATACTCAACACCAGCTGGCATTTCCTGACGAGCTTCGAGAAGTTGGAGGGATCGTGCAGAGATCCAGTGGTTGACAGCACTACTAGTGAAAGCACAGTCCAGGGTCGCGGATTAATGCATGGCGCTGCGGATGTGTGCTCAGTGCGTTTCAGCGTCAGAGAAGGAGGCGCTTTGACTATTTGAAACCAAAGGAGCCTAAAACGCGCCGAGAACGCTTGGGGCAGAATGTTAGACTACGTCAAACCGTGTATGGCGACGCCGTTGGGATCCGTCAAAAGGTACAGCAAGCTTGGCACACACGAGTGCGTGGTCCGAAGTGATGTACGTACTCCAGATTGGTTTGCAATCCTGTATGCAGCCCAGCCAGCGATAACTAATAGCGATATGGTCAATCTGCGTCCATGGCTGGCCGGGAGATGGTGGCCACCAGGTTGCGCGTTGGCGACAGAATCGCCAAAAGTTAGTAATCGACAGGAAGAACACTTGATCTGTTCAAAGCTGTAGTAGTCGTTCACCATTATTTGTACTGCGAGTGCCATGGCCATTTTGACCACCCAGTTCACGCTGTTCAGCTTCAAGTCTACCCAGTTGCGCCTTAAAGTCCCCTGCAAGCACCACGATGTATGTACTGCACTTTTTTCGGAGGTCGGACAGTCAGCAGTAGAACTCATCTTTAACTGACTCCGGGCGACAGTCTGTTGGAATCTATGCTGCTATGACGAACGGGCGAGGTCTGCCGGTTCCACGGCTGGAAAGTCGAACTGAGGTTGTAATTCGGATAGCGGGAAGTCGACTGTTGACAGGGATCCAGTCAAGTAGCGCGGCCTCAGCAAGTGTGCTTAACGCGATTCCCACGCCATCAAGAGCAGCGGCTTCGGCGGTTTCGTCTCAAGATGACCGCAAGTTGAAAATGCCAGTGGAACCGCAGACGGCGTAACCAGTTGTAACGTCGTGTTAAAGTCCTGTAATCGGGTTTCAATAAGGCAGCAGATATCAGTGACAGTAGTCTCAAGCGTGGGAGCAAGGGCTGCTTGTGATCCGATCTGCATCAGCGTCCGGACGTCAAAAGTTGCCAGCTTGAATTGGGAACTGGCCACTAGAAAAGGTTTGCCAGTACTCGATTCCCTGGTCTTGTTCAGACCCGTTGACAATGTGTCTCCAACATAGACGAGGGTGCAGCTCAGGCCATCTCTACCTTCTGAGTAGGAAGGAAGACGAAACGCGTGGTGGAGTAAGGGGATGACAGAGAGCAACACCGAAATCCTCTAATTCGGTCGGATACGGTTCCAGTGCTCGGATTGGCAGGGAATGACTTCAGACTCTTTGACGCTGCAACAGAGTTTGTGTCGTAATCCAAGACACGTGGCGGGTGATCTAAACCTCAAATCTGGGGGTGCAGTATTCCGCAACATCCCACAAATCCGGATTTACGAGACCCAAACTGACCCCACTGCTTTTGAGCGACAAAATGGCAACTTTGTTTATCGTCGAGCAGATTGCTGTTGTCACCATTGTAGCTTAGCCTACTTGTGTGTATATAACAATACAAGTACAGCCGTTGCAAGAAACAGGAGTCTGAGCCTAAGACGGTGAAGATAAAACAGTCCACTTTTCTCAAAACGGATAGTTCAGTTGCACGCAGGGAATGTGGCGTGTTTGCTGGTAAAATAAATATTTGCAGGAGTAGCGTTTTTTATGCAACACTGCTTCATACTACAGACGGCATCTAAATGGTCCTAGTTTTGAATACACGACGAACCCCTCTTCAAACAAGTGACAAACTGGACACGCTAACTAAGTTAAGAGGTTGCCCACAGCCACTCACATCGCGTCGCGGTCAATCGAGCCGGAAACATTGGTTAGGTAAACAACTAATGAGCGACGCGACTGGTGTTATTCCTATTAATACAGCAGAATTTGCCGAACTGCAAGAACTCATTTACTGAGCTGTAATCTAAGCAGAATCCGCATTACTTTTCGGTGAGGAGGTTACCCACACCACCGTTTTTCGATTGATGGGAGACAAAACGATGTTCTCTTTGGCTATTTTAATGGATTAAGTCAAACAGTGATTGTTGGCACAAGCGCCAATGTCTCTGAATGACAGAATAAGCTGATTAGTGTCGAAGCAGATGCCTTGAGCTCTACGAAAGTCCACTGCCCACTGCTGAGTCTTCATGTAAAATGAGTCAAGTGAATAGGATCAGAAAAATGTTAAACAGTAAGCCGCAGTATCCTATTGGCATGCGGAAAAGTCAAAGGGAACAATATTGCTTCGCAGTGTTAACTTTAGACAATAGACGAATTGAAAATACCCATCGCAGATTGATGTAATCGGTCTGACTTAGGTGCGTTTCATCCAAGCAAGTTTAAATACAGTTTCACCTGGTATGGTGCAAAGCCAAAGTCGCAAAACTAAGTTTAAATTTACTATGCCACACAAACGCGCGAAGATGTGTAGGGTCCTCCAGACCCCTTATCATTTGTAGTCCGCCAAAAATTCGTTGCCTTCCTGAACCTGAACCTTAAGCGCCAAGGGAACAGAAAGGAGTTGGGTCAATGTCAAAGTGTGAGCTTATTTGGCACACATTGGTCGGCTGTAGTTGCTGCACTTTTACGTAACCGGTTAGTTGCAATTCGTGAACCTTTCTTACACAAACAAGCTCCACATACCACGCAAGCGTCTAACTTCGTGCACATTAACTTGCGTTTCAGTATACGGATGTAAAGCACCAGGAAATCAACTGCCTATCACCGGTACCGTTTCACCTCTGATAACCTGATGCAATCTGCGGGGTACGCAGTTAGTTTACTTTGCTTACTTTGGCTTAATTTACTTGTCCAGATTGTATAAAAAGCGACTTTAAAACACATATTTGTTGCCTTGCAGCCTACACACACGAACATTGCTTGGCAATAGCCTTATTCGCTCGTAGCTGGTTACTATGCTTTTAAATATTTTTCGTTAAAAAGTGTTGACTTACATTGTTAACTTTGCTAGTTCATCTTCCTTTCATGTTAACTAGTTCTTAACTCCCTTCGTCCAAGCAGCCATCCTCTGGCCACGTTAGGGTGAGGTTTTAAATGCAATTGACTGCTACAGCTGCAAATTAGTAGACAAGATGACTGAGGCTTCGCGTTTCCACAGAGACCTACTCTGTCAGATAAAAGACAGGTTTCTGCCTTTCAAAAATATACCCTTATGGCTGAAGGTCAGTGGTATATTGCTGAGAAAAAAAGTCGAAGCTTGTCATGTTCCACCGGATGATCGGCTAAAGATGAGTAAAATAAAAACAAAAGTAGCGCCAGAAAATAGTGAACAACCACAAATTGCCAACTTTCCTGTTCTAGTTTTCACCGTCTGAGCGGTACATACTTAGTTTTATGTATTATGCAAAGTCATCGCCGTCGTTCCCAGGCAATTTCGAAGGTTGCTTGATTTGGTTTTGCTTCTCTGTTGTTGGTGTGGGACTTTCTGGCCACAATATATGGTGTAGTACAGCCAGTATAGCGTGGATGCGAACCTTAAACACGACCAACGGGGGAACTGAAATAACAGCTTCTGAGAGGGTATTGTATGTGGGGCAAACAGGCAGCGAGAAGTTTCTTCGACATTCCAACGAGCTGTATCACATTGCTAATTTGAGCTAACGAGCTCTCAGTTTGTTGTTATGGTTCAGATTCAACAGGCGAAGGCACGTGTGAGTAGGGTTATTTAAAATTGGCACACCATGATTAGGTCACCACACAAACGCAGATACGTCTGCTGAAAATGCCTAGCACACTAAGGCGCTGTTCCTATGAAAAATGGCGCAGCCCCTTGACATTTTTGGTCGCCTGACTTTGCGAAACCTCCAAGGCAGTGAAATGCCGCCTAAACATGGGTGCCGTGCTTGTATTGCATAATCTACATGAGGACGTATGTAAGCTTGAAGTAGTTGGCGGAAAATAGACGATTCGAAGTGTCGAGAAGATCTCCGTAGAGGAACCGAGCTTTAGATCCCCTTATTCGATACTTTCTCGGATTATGCCGAGCGGTCGAGTTGTTCCTGGACCAGCAAATCAAGATCCTTTTCATGAGAACAGTGTTGTAAATTGCGAGCCTCCGGCTTATAAGTGTGAACTCTTCGGGTTTGTAAATGGAGCACCCGACTTTGAGCCACATTGAAGAAAAGGCGATTTTGGGCCGAGCATCCAAATATCTTATTAAGCGTTTTGAAGTCAGACACGGTCTAATGGAGCTTTGATCACTCGCCAAACTTTGAGCTCATTGGCGTTCAGTTAACAGTTTGACGTGATTTTACTCACTAGATCGTTAATGATGACCAAGAATATACGGAACCCCAGTCCTGAACCCTGTGGCAAATCGCATCCAACCTGAATTGCGTCCGATGTTAAATCACACACTCTCACATTTAGACGCCTACGCGAGAGTAATTTGTAGATGTATCCAAGGAGAGGGTCCCAATACCACATTCTTGAACTTTGACGAGAAAGATACGATGGTCCAACCGGTCGAAAGCCTTAAAGATGTCACGATATGCCACGTCGACACCCGCACCAACATCCACCGGTTCGGTTCAGCTGTCTCGTGCTAACAATAGGTTGGTGGAGCATCAACGATACTGGCAGCAGCCGTATTGCTGCTGTGAAACGGCACCAAAGGCGTCCAGATAAGCATGAGTGCGTCAGCAACGGCAGCCTCCATAACTTTTGAAAGAAATGGCAGAGGAGTCACTACTAGTCGATAATCAGCTGCGTCGGAACGGCTGCCTCCTTTGTAAATGGGAGTTATTATCCCGTATTTCCACATGGCAGGAACGTGCCCCTCGTCAAGAAAGTTCTGGAACAGCCGCGCTAAGCGTTCAGCCAAAACAATAACTGCCAAAAGAAGCGTCCGAGGGCGGAGGTTGTCAATACAGGGAGAGGCATGCAGGCATATGGATAGCATCTTTTTCATTGTGATGTCTGTCGTAAAACGTATGGGTGAGTCCTGGTGTAAGCAACACAGTTTCAAAAGGTTCAGGAGACCACGGGATGAAGTGAAACGTTTGTGCATCTTGTTATTGCAGGACATTCCATGCTTCTTTGGCGGTCCAAGTTAGACCATCCGTTGTTTGAAGAGAGGAAAATCCACTTTGCACTTTGCTAAGGGTGCGCAAATGCGTATACAGTAGCTTATGGTTGCCAGTAAATGGCTACTCAAGCATGTTGATATACTACCATGTCCTCGCGCATTAGTTTGGTGCAATGGTTACTCTGGACAACATAGGCCTTCCAGATACTCGGACTCGGATCCTTCTGTGTGCAAACCAAGATGCGTTACACATCACTATGCTGTTGCGTGTCCCACTGCGTATAAACGGCGCCATGGTTCTGGAAATGACAGTCTTGGTTTCCGATGTCCCTCTAACCAAGGTGTTAAACTCAATGAAGAAACCTTCACAGGCAATATCCAGTACACCCTCGGCTATAAAACTCCAGTCGGTCGCTTCAACGAGTCTGGTTAAGGTGTCTGAGCTCGTTACAGTCCGTGTCGTTTGAGTTCTCTTCTCAGGGTATTCAAGATAGCAGGCATAAAGTAAACGCATAGTTGCGTGGTCAATGCGGCCTAGAGGAGTATCGATTCTCATCCTCTCGATTATGAGACCTACAAGAGGGAATATCCGGTCTAATGTGATGGCTGTTTTCCCCTAAATCTAATGGGTGAAGTGACGTGATCTTAAAGCGGGAACTTTGAGACAAGGTCTTGCTTGTCTGCTTTGAATTGCTCTCCTGATGTGTTCTTGGATTCTAGAGCATGTAAGTTGAAATCTTCAGCGACTAGAATGTGATTGTACTTCCCGTTTGCCACCTGCCTCAACGCAGCCACTAACTTAAAGTCCATCTTTTTTGAAGTCAAGAATGTGCTTTACGCACCCTTGAAGGGTGACTGTTTGGCTCTCAGGTGTAGAGGATGTTGGGCGGTAAACAACAGCCTCTAAGCCAACATCGTGTCCTCTCAATCGTAAGCTGAACCAAATGGAGTCGGACACTTCGGTATCCGCATCGTGTATGGGTTCGCAGTGAAGGTTGTTACGAAATTAGAGGGATATCCCACAACATTTGCGGGTTCGATCATTCCGGACGACGGACATACCTGTTAGTACGATTTCGGCATCCGTTATCCCACTGTGCAACCATGTTTCCTCGATAGCGACGAGGTCCCAAGCTGCTGACGCGTGTCGAATTCTCAATTTAGCTTATTTGCAGAGTAGGCCTTGGGATTTTTGTACATGCAGAGAGCCTCCCTGAAACCAGAAACGTGGTGGATGTGGTAGATTATGCGAGCGAGTTTTCAAAGGGTCGGTGGCTAATCGTTTTTATACCGGTTGTAGGCTCTCGAGACGAAGTTTGGATATGTGCATATATCAGCTGTTCCGGATCCCGGTGTTGGCTCATTTTCTATTGTGTCTCTTCGAGTGTTACGACTAGTGTTGAAATCGTCACCGCATCGGAATCTACACTGATCGTTTTCATTGAGATTGGCGCGCCTGAGTGATCAACAATACGTGGTTGGGTTAGTGCTGCTTTCAGACAAATTTTTGTTAGCAACCTTCTACGGAACCTAGTTCAATTCTCTAGAAGAATTTGTGCCGTTAGTTCAGACGGTACGACCAGTTCCAGCAAATTGCGACTGCACCCCTTGTATTTAGATGCCATGGGGATCCTGATTGTGTCGTACTGAGTATCTGCCAGGGACCGTGCGCCTGTTTAGATCCCCGTAGTCACCGCAAGAGCGCCAGTCCCAGGATTTCTCTGAGACCAGCTGGAGTGATGAGGACCAAGGATATCTGAAGGACGCATTATTCCAATTTCGATAATATAATCGAACTCTGCCTTAGCTAGCTTTAGTTTCTCCGACGAAAACCGGCACTGGCGTGATGAGTCGCATGGGCTGTTAGTTCGAATATGATGCGTGACTTTCCACTCCACGGGAGAGCTACGTTTATTATCTGAACGAGCTTAGGGTAATGAGAGAAAAGTTCGGCGTATTCAGCAAAGGTCTGTGGGTCAACGTAGGCGAGAGTGATAGCTGCGATGCCGGCGTTGGTGTCAGTGATACTGAGCGTCGTTGCGGGGTAGACTATCCTCTGTTGCTTCGCATCTACCAAGAGGTCGAAATGTCTAAGGAAGTCTATGCCGATAATCGCCTGCGGAACAGCTGCAATAATGCATACCCAACAAGATGTTCTACAGAGACTTAAGTTAATGGTTAAGGAGCGTTAGCTGTTACTAGGGATGAGTTTGCCGTTGGCAGCGCTGAGTAACCATGCTTAATTCAGCCCCGATATCGATCTGAAACACAGTTCCAGCTTTGCAGTCCTGAACATAAAGGTAGCTACTGCCGAAGTTGTGGCCGGTGACATTACTGGTACGTGTTTTGTGTTTGGAAGGTTCCTCGATTGAGTTGAGAGGAAGGTGCAAGGAGTAGTACATCGCTTCTTCGGGGGGCCAAAGCAGCGGTGATACCAGCATAGTTTCTTGTGTGTTGAGCTCTTGGGCTTGGCCGATTTGCTCTTAGGTACCCGTGAGTTATCGAGTGCTAAAGGGGACACAAGAGTGCTGCCTAACGCCTCTAGTTCATTAAGTACTACGGTAAGCTCTGAGGGATTTTAAGTAGGGGCTGCATGGTACCGGAATGAAGTAGGTGGCTGCTGAAACACGTTAGGGCTATTTGGTGGATATGTAATGGGTGGTGTTGAGCAATCTACTACCATAAGAAGATGCTCTATGATCACATCCACCGTTTGCGCGGCTGGAGTGAGGGTAGAAACGTAGGCGGATATGAAGATAGCTTGGGCTATTTCGGCTAGGTGCTGCAGCCAATGTTCCGGTATACTGGAGTCATCCATTAGATACGAACCGAGGAGTCTCTTCATCTCTCCCAATAGGGCGGGTGGCCTGGAATCTTCCAGACGAAAGCCATTGAATAGCCGTTTGATTCGCGTATTGCTGGTTGTTCCATTCGGGTCATGATCTTCAGCATATGAAACTTATAACAATGATCCGTGTTTGGGCTTGAAAGAATGTCGCCGAACTGTAAAGCGAAGTAGCTAGGAAGCCTATCCAGCGTATGACAACAGTCAGATTCGTCGGAAAAATATTATGATGTATAATATCATACTCCAACAAGACAACTCAAAAATGAGAGCCATCAAATATGGTAGGGGTTCAGACAGAGATGCGACACTAATAGATGATTCACAAATGTTGGTGTATGAGTGAGCCATGGATTAGTATTTGCAAAAAGGCAATTCAGAAGAGAAAAGGAATGAGACCAACAATAATGTTTTCGGCCACAGTGGAAGCGTGCTTGCAGTCTGAGTCAGCAATTGTGGGGTGCTACTCAGATGCTAGTCGCAAGAGTTGGCAGGTAAAAGGCGTTCCGAATACGGAATTAGGGAGAAGAGTCAGATCGTCTAGACACAATGTTAGTTGACACATGGTACGAAGAATGGAGGGCGGGTAGGCAGAGAAAAACAGTGGTATGCCGCGTGACTCAAGAGGGGAGCAACTGATTGGTATGTACCATCAGTTAGATCGATAGACGAGCAGAACATATAAACAAAAATAAAAGCCGATGTCTCAAAATACTGAAACGGTGAATGATTCATGTTCACTAGAAAGCGCTCCGCTTAGTTTTCCTTTCAGTACTATGCATAACATAAGCTAGCGAACCTCAAACTTGATGTTTCAGAAGGTGCTTAGTTCTTCTTGCTTCTAAATGGAGGTCGCCCATGTAATAACACGATTTTCGTTGACAGAGAGACGGTTAATTATGGAAAGTATCATGAGCAATTTAGAAAGTCAATGTCTCGAAATCAGCTTTTGCACAAAGTTACATTTAGAACTTACTGTTTAACACCGATAGAAGCACTTAACTATATGCTACGATCCACCTATCTGCTTATTTGTCTTAAATCAACTTGGTTAATGACCTAGGTTCTTAGCAGTCTGAGAAAAAGCGGTACTGTTGCAACACTAGGGAGGACTAAATGCTGTTTTACATATCTTACGCACGTTTGATGATTTAATAACTAACCATGCTGTCTCCATCTAAACCCTAATTCATTGTGTAAAATCGCCTCATTCGGATTACTCCATACCTTATTTTGGATACGGACTGGCTAACTGTAAAATGATACTGACACCACCTGCATGCTTTTCCTAACTTGCGATAGTCTTACAACGCAAACTTCGCAGTTGAATAAAGATATATCATAAGATTGTCTTTATTCCAATTACATTTAGAGTGCCATTGTTGGACAACTGCTAAAGGATGTCTACTCTATATTTCCTCCGTGGGTGCCTTCGGATTGCTCGGTTGATCACTTTTACTTGGGACTAAATGGTCCTTCTCGGGATGCGCAATTATGTTTGTGTCCAACACGCAGTTCCGTGTCGTGCAAAATGTTCAGGCGATCTGAATATCTGAAGGAATCGTTGATTTCTTCCAAAGAATGCCGCAAAGAGTGGGTATTCTCCCACTACGAATGCGGCTCTGATGATGCGGCGCCGGTTTTACGATCAACGTTAACAAACTTGATCCGTCTCCCCAGTGTTTCGTCATCCACATCACCCACCTCCCTGGCGTATTACAACAGGAACCCAATTATAGTAGACATAGACGAAGATTTCTTCGGAGTTTACTTGGTCGCACGCAATCTGACAGATACTGGATTAAATATTATTGCCATTTTACAGCTTGACCGAACGATTCAATCAATATTCTGTCCAAAAAGGGCAGTCGACGAATCTTTCATCGACACTTGGTTCCAGGAGCTGCTGGCTTACGTAAGAGCCACATGTGCTCGAGCACTTTCGGGTATGGAGGTATTCGAGTGCCAGCGTAACATCAGCGAACGAGTGTATGACAGCTTGGTACAAATGAACCCTGCGTGGTTATGTCAAGAAGACAATGGACCATCTCTTCAAGACCTAGTGGAAACGCTAACACATCCGACGATAACAAATGAGCAACTGCTGGCACTATCACGTGTCGGACTATGCCTCACCAACGCTTGGTCTTCATATGCTTACGAACCACGCATGCGGCTGTGTATAGGGCACAATAGCCCCGGAATGACTTTGGTCAAAGAACATGTCCCCGACACGGAGGAGCTAATGTTATTGGCATCCAATCTTACCAAGGTATTGCTGGCGATCCCACAGAAGCCCGCTCTGATTACCCTGTGTAGGTCAGCTCGTGATGGTTACACGCCGCGCTGGTTGCAGCCTACCATTGAGTACACTATCACTGGCATACTCAAAAGATTATTCAACTTAACACAGGGAGATATAAGCTACTCTCCTCGTCTGGCAGGTGGAGTTAACGGCTGGCAAGATCGCAACTCCTGACCGATCGCGCTTTTATCAGTTCCTAGGTTTCTCGGGTAACCCAGCGTACATTCTTCTGTCCACACTGAGAATGAGGACCTCGCCCCAAGATTAGTGCCTGCAGTAAAAGTGGAAGCATGAACAACGACCTATAATTATTACAAGTGAAAGTAAAATATTTTTTGGGATACATGGCATTCTACCATGCTTTGATTGGTTCATTAAATGTTTGCCTCCATCCCTCCTTCTCTAGGATAGCGATAGTTGGTAGTCAATACAGATCAAGGTCTCTGCAACTATTAATACTCGCCTTGTTCTTCGAAGTATACTAGTGTTCTGACGGAAAAGGTCACCACGTTTCGTGCAGTCTCTCATGCGACATGTAGTGGGGATCAGCAGCCTGTTCACTGAGCGCATACTCCGTCTGCTTACTTTGTAGTTACTGATGGTACCCATACAAATGAATCGTCCTGTGTATTGGACTCCGTGTAACGTACTTGGATGTTTCAGATGAGCTGACGAGTGGGGTGCGAAACACATAAATCTACAGCAACGAACACTTTCAATTTACCCACCTAGTTGGAAACGTTCTGTCCAGTCGCATAGTTTCAATTGCAACTCTGTTTCATCGTCCACTTAAAAGGTAGCCCAGAAAAGTATAAAAACATTAGAAGTTTATCGTGGATAATATGAGATACTGTGTGACTCCGATGTAGTGCCTACTTCTTTTCAGAGTACACTGCGGGATATAGGTCATGCGCTGAAAAACTAGGGCCAAACGTAGCGCATAGCAAGCAGTGTGCCTACACAGCAAATATCAACCTACCTCACTAGCATTAGACGGATCACGCAATTTCTAGATGAGTAGACAGCTTTGCTCAACGCGGTTTAATGTCATAATAATCAAGGTGAATTCGAGGTGTTAGTTAGCAACTCTATTGTGCATCCACTTCTCCTGTATGGCTAAGATTAACGAAAACCGTAACCCATCCAAAGATCGATATGAACACACAAATGATTCAATGCTCTCTAGCTACCTGAATGGCATTCGCGGGAGTACTTTGTGAGCCCGGCAATATAATCAAGGTGTGTTCAGTGACATTAGCTAAACTTCAGACCACAACTACTATGGGTTATGCTTTCGTGAAATCAAGTATTTTTGCGTCTGTATAAAGCGCTGATAAAAAGTTGTGCAGTGATAACTCGAGTGGACATACATCAAGTTGAAGCATGAAGCACTTCGTGTAACCATCGCAACAATACATAAAGGTAATGTGCACATTTTAATAGGAGTCTTTGCTTAGAGTTAGTTCCAATCTCTGGAGCTGTATACAACTACAGCGCTATTTCACTTCAAAGAACAACATCAAACCCACTTTCTGATATCAGAATTGTAAATGGTTTCCCACGTACAGAATATGATTCTACCATCAGACCAATGAAGTTACGCACTGATTATCCATGCTTTTGTATGTGCTCAGCTAACCAATTGGAAGCAACATATATAAAAGGTAACACTAAAATCTAAGCAAGTGAAATGACGGATTCAGAATGCACTGGCAGTGTGCCATTCGACTGGCTTTCTTGTTGGGACAATGCGAATCTGCTTTTCTCCACACCAACTGAATCACACCTTCTAACTGAAACACAAAACTTATTTGTCCTTACGTCCAATATAATTGGTGTATGATGAGGATTCACGTAGGATTTTTGAATAAATTTCCAAACGGTACCGGGTATTGGCGTTTGTTAAGCCTCACACTGGAAAAATAACACAGTGCTTGCAATGGATCAATGGATTTATCACGAGTAAGTAAGCAAGTACTTAGCAAGTCACGCAGATAAGGTCTATAAGCAAAAAGTGAGGGTATCGAGTAAAAGCAACACCCATTGACAGACTAACCGGGATTTTCACATTATATACAAACGGGTTACGTCATGCTGTGTCCCAATAAGTTAGGTTAGATAATACAATACAGGTTGTACAATTTACCGTCAAGTCGGATATGGAATCCAGCCAACGTAGGAGCGGAGATGACAGAATGCGTAAGCACGTACCATGGCTACGATCCGTGAGTGAAGAAATAGTTTCGGTGACATTCCAATTGGCTATACTGTATGACCGAATTCAAATAGTGACCTCTCAATGTACTCTTACGGCTGAGTTTCCGTAAGTATCGGCATGGGTAGATAGGATCCTTGAGGATCCTATACGCCAATATAGGTACCCTCGCAGACGACGATATTGTCCACTGAGTATCCAAGGACTTTCAGTCTACGTTGGTAAGGAAGATGGAGGGCGTCCAGCATATTTTCGGTGTCTTTCATTGTAGTGTCCTAAGAGCAGCAAGGTCATATTGTTGTCGAGGGTGCTAACTCAGAATGACGCCGTCTACCACGTGGGCTGTTGTGAACGATCAGCCCTGACAGTTCAGTCGATAATGATTACCGAACAAAGTGATTTTCCACAAATGACTCTTATTTAGCGGAACAGAATTTCTTAGTTTCAGAAATAAGTGGGTTTTTCTTCACCGCCTGTCCAGTCTCTACCATACCTAAACATTTGGAAAGAATGAGTTGCATATCGAATAAGTAAAGAAAGTAAATACCAAAACTAAGGAGACTCACCACAATTTATACATCATACTGCTCGAAAATGGATACGAAGCTTCCGCTGAAAGGGGAAAATCCTAGCTCAGCATCTGCTCAGTCTTAAAGCATTGGTACCAACACGTGCTGCTAAATCGCTATACGGCCAAAAATAACTTCGACTACACTACTTTAAGGCTGTATACAAAAAGGAATGCTGCGACAAAGAAGCATTATGACTTTGGAACGAAGTAATTTTTAAATCCGACTTCCGATGATGAAATATCATTTGAACTAATGCTGGAATCTGAGGAGTGTTGGAAGAGGGATGTAATTGTAAGTTGTAAGGGAGAGAGGGCGAAAGACGTGAGTATCGGAATAAAGTTCTATGACGCAGTGGGGTGCAGCTTATAAAGCATGGTGGCAGACAGACTACACCATGCCGAACATCAGCAACAACGTAACGAGCGAACTGCCGCTGTAGACAAGGACCGCAGGCCCATCAGCAGTGAAAGTCCATACTGAACTACAAAAAAGCGTGTAATGGAGACTGAGGATTACCGATCTAGTCAGTGTGCATATTTATCCACAACAGCACATGTCCTACGTACTTAACAGAAGAATTTTGATTGTAGCCCAAATTTTGTTCTAATTCGAGCGTGGCTGCACGATACCATTGTAGCCTAAAGTAAGCGTCGCACATTTTCTAAAGGTTGCTCAACGGTATTGTGCTGATACAAAGGACGAAGCTTAACTTGTCCCAGCAGATGGTCGGTCCGGAGTCCCAAAAAGAAGACGAAAACTGCGGTAAGGAATGGATAGCCATTAACGGTGAACTTATCGAACAAAAGTTTATCCATTCCCATGGCTCATACATAGTCTTATTCAAGTTGCATGAAAACCGCCCTTGGTTTTCACAGGAAAATTGGTGTGAGTTGTTACGAGTTGGTGTTTGTAGGTTTGCATGGATCATGTGTGTTAAATGTCATGGTGTGGTAGGGTTAGCCCGTTGTCGACAAGATCTTTGAACGCAGTTAACGTTTCGACTAAAATAACGCGTACTTGGTGGGAATGCCATGGGTGGCAAAAAGCGGAGAAAATAAATTCCGCCTACACGCCAGACGACTGTACTGTTCTGTTATTATGAGATGTGCCCTCTCAGTATGTTGTTATGGTTGAGCATTAGTAGTTGATAGCATGAGTTATTAGGGTTTCTTAGAACTTGGTAAGCCATGGTAACCTTACCATAGCTATACCGTCCATTGAAAATTCCCAGAAACCCACCCGCTCTTCGCATGACAAGCGGCACAAGCCTTCGACGCTTCTGGTGGCCCTAATTTGTGGAATATCCAAGAGTGTACGATCCACTTGCTGTCATGTTTGCCATGCTATATCTGCATGCAACAAGTAATTGCGTATATGTGCATAAGGTGGTTGGGAGAAATTAGTTGGGTCGAGGTGACCAAATGTTATCTGAAAAGCTTCACGCTTTGGATTCCCATTAGGGGTACTATTTCGGACTGCATCATGCAACCCAGGTCTTCGTAAACAAACTCATAAAGACTTTACTAGTGCTGTAGATCCTGAGCACCCTGCATATAAATGCGAAAATTTTGGTAGTCTATTGTAGCGCTCGCCATTTACGTAGGTTGGATTGATGGGACAAAAGCGCCCAATTGCCCTTCAAAATCTGCTGGAGAAATACCTAGGTTTTGGTGTAATTTCTTGGCATATCTAGAGCAAATGATATTGTTCTTCATGAGCACTACAAGACCACTTTCACGGTGGACGCTGCAAAATGTTTTCTTCTGCCTAACATTTGTAGGCTATGTGGGCACGTATCTCGATACCTTACAATTGGTAGAGCTAAACAAGAGCATGTTTTGAGCCAAGCACTCGTAGGTACCGTCAAGATCGTCGTGCAATGCCATGTGGTCGTTCGTCGTCTTAATTTCCCCCCAAATCTTTAGGTCACTGCAGAGAGTAAAATGGTTACTGTGGTCACTCCCGCGAGATCGTTTATGAACATTAGGAATAGTCATGGTCCTAGGAATGAGCCATTTGCCGCACAACGGTGCAACTCTGTAGGGTCATAAAAACCCTACGAAGTCAATCTCTTAAGCTTGTTTGGAGTAAGAATGCATATTTTCCGTGCAACATAGGGTTCCCTCATCCCATAGATCTGATGATAAAAATTAGTGTAGTGATCTAGAACATCAGAAGTCTTCGAGAAATAAAGGTAGGAACATTAGCTATTTTCCAAGTATCGACAGTTACCGGGTACCTTGAATGGATTACAATCGGTTCGCCTAAAGCCGTGTTGCACTATATATATATATATATATATATATATATATATATATATATATATATATATAGCCTCATGGTGAGGTTGCTACTGCATTCTTGATGCTTCTTCACCGCATTTGGGTTAAAGCAACCTGCATCCAAACTAGATCTTTTAATCCGGACCAAACCATTCCTCCTTATTGGGCTTGTTCAATTCTGTTATTCTGCAGCATATCTGTGTCTATCTAACTTATTTGCTCTCCCTCAACTTCTATGTTTGTTATTTGATATGCCCGCTGTGTCTGCGCCTGATGTAAATCTTGTTAAGGTGCCTATCTCTCTAACACTCCCCACATTGATCACTGGTTCCAGGAATCAGTAAAATCGTTGCTGGGTGGACGCGGTGCACGGTTTTCGTGTCCGTGCTAGGCTCGAAGAGTGGTCTCATGCATCTATACGGATCAGCCACCGCCTTTTATACGTATAGTACACACGCTTCCCTACATAGATAGCCAGGAAGGCTGCTGCGCGCATGCTAAAGGAGTGTGAGCCATCTCCGTTGATGAAATGTGGCTCCAATCCACATGCCTCCCGGTCTTATTTCTTCGGGTTTACACTGGATATGGGGTGTGTGGTTGAATCTATGGGTGATGCAACGCAAGCCACACATGGAAACTCTGTAGGGGCAGGCGTTCTGTAACTGACAAATACGGAACCACGTGCCGCCAACCATCTTTTGAGCAAGTAAATGCGCCCATAAAAGTACAGGTCAGTTCTTGTGTCATGTACATCCCATGCATGTAGACATTCTGTGGGAAGATTTCGCCTGGGCATCGCAACAGTCAATAATGCTCATTTACCAGAAATCCATAAGTCGTAAATTGGCAAATATCGACCAAGCGATTTCCCGTTTCAACTGTCGTCATGCGACTGCAACACATCGATATCGGTTAATAGGCAGCAACAATCTGATACGCTTCCCGGTTTTTTCCTTTTATCACCGAATATAATATGGGGTCCCCAGTTAATGCACAAAAGTGTAGATAGCCGCATAGGGAAAAGTGCAAGTTATTACCTAACTGAAATTTGCATATTAATTAAAACAGTCAAATGGAGTACGTGCCAAGTTATCTACACATGAAATAGGCAGGTTGTTTGGGAAGTAGAAACGAGTGAGTCTGAGTAAGAGGTTTACCAGTGAGTTCTTATTCTCGGCGACAACGTGTTACTTGTGTAACTAAATATAGACGAGCAAAGAAGCAAATCAAATTGCCTAACTTTTCAATTTCTATGAAAGCTAGGCCTGGAATCATGAAAAACTAACTACTGAGCGGAGGTAGATAGCGTAAAGAGTTAAAACAATAAATGAAGATACGACTTTGATTCGACGGCATATAGGTGCGTTTTTTGACAGAGACACGTAGTACTTCGTCAAGTCAGGCCAATTGTGGGCGGACGATGGAGCAGCGGTGAATGACAAGATCAACAACTGAATGTGGCTGTCCGACTTGCCGTTGTACGACGCATGTATCTCATAGGTACGCTATGAATTTTTGAGCCTTGGAAACAGAAATGTGCAAAACAATATTAAGTAACAGCAGTGTTATGTTTCAAATGCATCAGAGCACTTGTGTGGTCACAAGTTCATTTAAGCTTGCTTGCGTTAGTGGGGGCCGAAGCAGAAGATAGGGCAGAGGTAGCGTGGCTCTTCTTATTAGGGAATATTATTGTCCATTATATCGCAATGGATCCTTATTCATACAGCGCGGCTATACCTCCACCACTTTTGAATATATACTTTGCTTTATTCCCTCTCAGTTACCAATTACATAGATTATGGAAAACCTCCTTTGAATCTCACCTTCACAAAGTCTGCGGTAACCTGTTCTGAAGAGTTGGGTAGAAATAAGGGGAAAGCGCGCTCTTCGGATTGCCCGTGTTTTTCGAATAGCAACGTGTTACGTCTGTCCCTTACAGTGCGCTTAAGAGAAGGTTAAAGTACTATAACGATATCTGAGTTAAAGACGTGCTTGTAGATGCTAGCAAACAGTAGTATCATGTTGAGTTTTAGCCTTATTAACCAGAAGAGTTCGATTCTCACCTCATAGCAGCGGTCATGGCAACTATGATTACCACAGTTTCTTATTAGACTCTCCGTAAAAAATACCGCTGCATATTTCCAATTGCAATCCTGCTACTTAAACTCAAACTGGAATATAATGGCGGAGAATGCAATAAAAAGGGATGTATACACGTTCTATATAAGCAGATTTTAAATTCATTCAAAGAAAGCATTTTAGTATTAGCCCTCTTAGTTTACGGGCTTCCGCCACAGCATACTTGAGTAATACAGATCGATCATGAATTGTAAGACAGGTGGACTGTGTCTTACCCTCTAGCAATACTGCAATACTTCAACGATAGCATACGCATTTGGACTTAATGGATGATAAGTGGAATTTTACTTGCTGCACCAAGTTTCCAGCTTGTGCAAATCTACTTATATACCGGCCAGGGCGTTGCTGATATTACCAGAATCGAACCAATACACAATTATGATGTTATTAGAACATATAAATAGTCTGCCATGCTTGATAGCACTGAACACCTCGTTGATGTACGTCCAAAACAGAAGAGAACAAAGAACATTTCTTCGAAGCACGCTACTTGTGACTTCTGTCTTAGAGTCTGTATTGCTTAGTATGTTTACTGCTTGATGCAAATCAAGGTAATATTCCGGCACTTGAAGTCATTGAAATTTCACACAGATGAACGACCAACAGTCCCATTCGGGTGTATTTTTAGTCACTCGAGTTGTCAACCAAAGGAGAAAAAGTATTGCGTAACGTGAACCAGATATGTTGTTAAATACGACGGAACAATAGTTTTATGCGGGTAAAAAGCTAAGGTTTAACAGTTCCGAAGGATGATTATGGTGTGACTCCAAAATATGAAAGGATTTGTTAGCAAAATTGGGTTTACTCCAGTGAACTCACTGAAGAATACGTACCATAGACTCTAAATCCAAGCCAAATTCATACGAAATGACGACAAATAGACTGCTGATAAAAATCGTGTCTTGTTCTGGTGTACACATACAGGAGGTGAAAAACGTAGAACGAAATCTGGGATTTGACCGCCCGTAAAATCTCTTACGGACACATGTGTTTATCCACGCCTAATGGATCATGTAAGATGGTGCAGTGAAATAAGTACACAGACAACTCGGGCTTTGAACTTTGCCAGCGTGGGAGCACACATGACAGATTCCGGTAGGGGATTCCACGTTCTGCAAACGCGTACGGAAAGAAATTCCGACTACATTCCAAACGCCTGTACTGCTCTGCCAGTTTGAGATGGTGGCCTCTCAAATTGCTTTTGTGACTGAGCTCTAAGAAGTAACGGCACGTGTGGTTGGGATCTCCCAAAATCTGGTAAGTCAAAATGAGATCCCCGCGCAATCGCCGATACTGTCCGCTGAAGACTCCGAGCAATTGTAACCTACGTTCATACGGCAACTTAAACACATTCTTGACGATTTTGCTCGCCTGCCGTTGGCATGTCTCATAGGCAGTGAGATCTCTCCTCATCCATGACTGCTAGACCTAAGGTACGTATTCCACATGTGGTCGTATGTATGAGCCGAGAAGTTGGGGAAAATTCAAAGGGTCTAATCGTCCGAATGAATGCTTCAGGAGGCGGAACTGTTAGATACCCCTCCTAGAAGCTGTTTCAGTCTGCTTCGAACAACCTTGGACGACTTGTATAAAAATTCCCCGATCGTTCTCGTCAGAAGTCGTTTGTAGCTTCTAGTTACCGTTTGTAGGAGTGCATCAGTTTGTGTCGTATGTGCAGCACTCCACATTTGTTCACATTGAAGCGAAGTAGCTTTTGGTTTGATCACGCGTATACCCCATCCAAATCAGTTTGTAGTACTGTGATATCATCTGGTGTATTCAACGCCTTCTCCACCTAGATATCATAGGCATAAAGAAGTCAGTTGGAGCTTATGATGTGTGTGCTATCGTTAATATACATCAAAAGCATTCGCGGTCCTAGTATCCATCCTTGTGGTACTCCGCATTCAAGTTGGATGTGATCTGACAGCGATTTCTGCACACGTACTTCCAGATGCCGGATTAGAAGTAAGCTTCTGATGCATACTAGGAGAGGATCACCAATACCACATGTCCGGAGTTTGGAAAGCAGAATTTTATGGTCTAACCGGTCGAACGCCTTTAAGAACTCGAGAAAGACTGCATCAACTCCTGTGCCAGAGTCTACTGCTTCAGTCCAGATTTGTAGTTCATGCTCGATTTCGTCGGAAGCCATGCTGTTCCGGTTCGAGGTATTTAAATTCTTCAAATTAGGCCATAAGCCTATCAGAAATACTTGCTTCCATGACCTTTGAAAGAATCGTACTAAGATTGGGGGACAGTAGTTGACTGGATTGGAACTACTACCTCCCTTGAGAATAGTAGTACTCATCCCGTGTTTCCACATTTCGGGCAAGTACATTTCGTCAAAACATTGTTGGAAGAATCGAGCCTTAACGCTCAGCTAAATGCTCTCCTATTGCAGTTTGAGATTTCTTGTGTTATCCACTCTATAACAGCTGTAATTGCGCATACACAACAGCCTTTTTAGCACAGATTCTCCCGTGAAGGATAAGTGTGTCAGGTTTGGAGGTGGAACAGCCATCGACATAAGGTTAGGTGGCCAGTGATACCACTGAAAGGTTGCAGCATATTGTAGGTGCAGAGTATTCGCCGCCTCCTTCGGTGGCCGTCTGGTCCCGTCCGTTTTTGGTACCATGAACGATGGTTTATCACGGGATACAAACGAGTGCTTGACACGTCCCGTAGGATGGTTGCGGAGAATATGATGAAATCATAATATATGTGGGTCATCTACCGAAAGTCTGCCGAGATGAGAACTTTGATAAATAACATCAGCGTAAAATTAAAACATCGAGAGGGAACGTTCAGAAAGACACTGTGGAGCAGTGATCGTTGATGTAAGGCGTGAAAAAGTAGAATATGGACACTCACGGGTCCATTTGATACATAAATCCTGTTGAAAAGAATGCTTGGCCTACTCCACAATAGAGGAGTTAAGGTAACAAAGGGCTGGGGGCTAATAGCAACATCTAATCCCTTTTTAAAATCCTTCAAGGCATGGGAGGATACAACTGAGTCTGAGGGTGCGTTCCTGGTTTGTAAACCCGAAGGGAAAAATAATTCCGTCGACACTCTAAACAGCTATATTGTTCCTTCAAGTTTAAGCAGTTACCCCTGAGCTGCGCGTTGTGGCTAAGCTTCAGCAAATGGCGGCATACATGGTTGGGGTCATTCAATATCTGATACGCTAATATGAGATGGCCACGCAGCCTTCGAAAGCGTCCGCTGAAAATTCCCAGCAACTTCAGACTTCGGTGGTGATAGTGATAGCGCAGGCCCTTTACATTCCTTGCTGCTCTTCGTCGAGTTGCCTCTAACGCCTCTAGGTCGCGCTTCAACGAAGATTGCCAAGCTTGGATAGCATATTCAACATGCGGGCGCACGTAGGAATTGTGCATCATTGGAAAGATTGATGGGTCAAATCTCCCGAATGTCGTTCGCAGCATGCCGACGTGCTGGTTGCCTCTTTTCGCAGCTACCTCAGCCTGTTTTGAACAGTTGAGGTCGCTCTGTACGAGCACACCAAGGTCATATTCCTGGAAGCTATTCTGCAATCCGCTTGTCACAATTAAATAAGTGTAGTTATGTGTATGACGTAATGGCACAACGCGACATTTGTCTATGATGAATGGTAGGGCGATTTGAACAGACCAGTTGGACACCGTGTTAAGATCGCACTGGAGCCGTTCGTGGTTGTCCGGTCCTCTGATCCTTCGACAGATCTTGATATCATCCATGAAAAAAAGGAAAACGGAAACAATTTATCTCGCCAACACGTTAATGAACACCACGAATAGACGAGGTCCAAGAACCGAGCCTTGTGGTCATCCACACGCCACATCGATTGCATGAGAAAATGATTCTCGGACTCACCACTAGCCGTCGTTAATGTAGAAAATTGCTTATCCAGCTCAGGATTTGGTGGCCAATGCCGTAATGCTGATGCTTCTGAGGGAGAATTCGATGTTCTAAGCGATCAAAAGCTTTTGAAAATTCCAGGTAGATGACATCGACTCTTACTTCATCATCAACAGCTTCAGTCCACCTATTAAGTGCAATTAACAGGTTAATATTACACGAATGCTTTTGACGGAACCCATGTTGTTCTAGAGCTATTGAGTTGTGGTTTAGGGATACTGCATCAGTGCATCTGCGATGATTGATTCCATCACTTTGGATAGTACGCTAAGTAGTGTTATTGGACGGTAGTTGGCAGGATCAGTGCGGCAACCTCCTTTATGGATAGGAGTGATGACCCCTGGTTTCCATACTGGTGGAATATGGTTCTCTTGTAGACATCGTTGATAGAAAACAGCCAGTGCTTTTGCTAGATCACTAGCTACCGCCTGCAGAGCCTTTGGTCGATTGTTGTCGATTCCGGGAGAACTGTGGATACGCAAAGATAACAACTGCTTCAACACATGTTAAGGGTCATTTTGAAATACACGTTGTGTGGATGGATTGCGAAGCGCAATCTCAATGTTGACCGCGATTCCCATTGAAGTGCACCTTGGTCTTTCCATCACCAGGACGGTAGCGGATGCAAATGGAAATTGGATGTTGCCCGCTCCAGCGGGCAACATCCAATTTCTATTTACTTCATCACAGCTTTCGCAGTGAAGGTGATGTTGTATGAAGCCGACGGTGGAGTAATAGAAAAGAGGAGAATATTTGAGCTCGTTACCTACTGGAAGGTTTGGGAGTAATGAAGCCGTAGGAGATCGGCTGCTTCCATTGCTGATCGTGTACGCCCATCAGCCGTGAGTAGTGCGGGAATCCCCACTTCACTTTTCGAAGGTCGTTAACGTGCCTGTACAGAAGTTTGCGGTTCGTGCAGAATCGCTTCATTAACTCCTGCTGTTGCGTGACCTGGCTTTCGCGGATCAGTTTCACACAGAAGTTGCGATGTGTCACGTATGCAGTCCAGGTTTCGGCATACGAGCAATTCTTGTGAGCACGCCATGCCACATCCCTCCGGGAAATACACTTACGTGTTCTGCTCCTCAGATATGGCTTACGGTTGTTTTGGGTTGGAAGGACTTCTGTTCCGATGCGTGCAGTACCAGTGGGCTCAACATGCTTGTAGAAGTTTCCCAGACAACGCCTGGTGGGAATTCGGTTAATAAAGTCCAAGATGTATCCTTAACAAGCGTAGATAACACATTGTACTGTGTGACAGTATGTACTTTATCAACCTCCTTTTCAGGGTACTCCGCACAGATTTATAGTCAAAGAGCAGCGTAACATGATCACTACGACCCAGGGGTGTGCTTGTAACTATCCTGTCAACCATTAATTTTTCGTTAGTAAGCACAAGATCCAGTATCGATGGCTCGCTAGCAGTTCGAAATCTGGTGGGAGAGTTTACGTGATTATACAGAGGGAGGTTAGCAATTAGCTGTTGCAAGCAGGCTTCAAATTGCGTATCGTAGGTTGCTGACGTTTCTATTTCGTGCACGTTAAAGTCTTCAGCGATAAGAATATGGGTGTAAGACTTGTTCAAAGCCAAACAAAAGACGTGGTTCAGTTTGGGAGGAGGAATTCCCGTATCACCTTGTGTAGAATGTTGACTTGTTGGTATAGAAGCTTGTGGTTTGAGGCTATACGCACTACCAGCTTCTGCTGGTACGCCATTCTCTCCTCGCGAACAAGCTGAGTACAGTGGTTACGTTGGGTTGTATAGGCCATCCTGATGCTCGGGGAGAATTAGTAGATATGCCAGGCTAAGTTTCGCACTGCTATACACTTGCGTGTCCTGCTTCCCAGAAGGGAGAGTACGTTTCTCGGGCGAAAGTTCTTCTTCGCTGACACTTCGGCAACCAGAAAGTTCAGCTGTCTGACGAAATGTTTCAACCTATTAGCTGATGCCTTGTCTGCCAGAAACGTCCAGTTGGCTGTCTCGCCTAGATGATCTAGCGCACATGCCTTCTCGTTACGTCGGACATTTTCACGGGATATGCTGCATAGCACATGTATTCGGATATTAGTGCTGTATGATCGCTGCAGCCCATAAGACGTCGAGGAACACCCTCTCGATCGTTAGTTTTTTGTTGATGAATATCCGATCCGGGATCAAAGTCTTATCTTGTTCTCGGCATCTGGTGGGAGTGTTGATGTGACCGTATAGCAGGTAACTGAAGACAAACTCTTGTATATGGGCCTTAAGCTGTTCTCCGGGAGCGGCCTAGCATTCCAGAGCGTGGATGTTAAAATCGCCAGTAATGAGAATGTGACTGTAAGTTGTGTTTATCACCCTCCTTATTGCGGATGCCAGGTGGGCGCGGAGGTAGGAGGGAGGTAAACGACCGCCACTAAGCAACTGTCGTCGCATTATAACGTAGACACTGCCTTTTTCAGTCAGCATGAATGAACATTTGAACATTCTGAGTAACCGATTTTGTGCCCACAACCGTCTCATTAAAACAAAATTGGGACGAATTTCGACATCACAACAAATTTTCTGTGTAGCCATACTTACTCAGTATTGCATAATCCTGGTTTGGTAATCGATTTCCACTTAGTGTGGACGGTGTTTGCACCCGAGCAAAGTGCTTTCACGGTAAGCGTAAGGCTGCACTGGAACCATTTTCTGCATGACAAACATTTCGTCCCAAATCTGTTCAAATGGGACGGCCACGGGTGCAAAAGCGGTCAGTCACGGCGCCTCCACTTTTAAGCTAGCAGAGATTTCTCAGTCACTCGTATTATGCTAATTGCCAGATATACCGAACAAATATAGATCGATAGACGCTTCCATGCGGTACACGATCAAGGGATTCACATTAATCAAGAGATGCGGGAAAGAGGCTTTTACCACAGTCAAAGGAACGAGTAACGAGCTTCTGTAATTTTATTTGAAAAATTATACATGATCTTGTTCACAGAATTTCGTGCCAAAAGTGTTGCGAATCTTCTGGGACCCTAGTAATTAGACAATTTTGACTTTGATTGCCTTTTCCATTATTGTACACAGGATAGGTGTATGGCTGATGGCCCGACAATTTGCATGTATTTTGTAGTGCACAATAGTCCGAGTGAAATCCGTAGTAGGTTCGGTAAGCTGAAAAGAGTGAGAGAATGTTAGCTCTCGGATTGGAATGTCTACAGCGCACAAGACAGCAGCCTAGCTGGAGAAGAGCGAGAACAGAGCGTGCCTCCGGGAATGTGTATTCGCAGAGAGTCAGAGAGCAACAAAGGTGTACAATGGAATCGGTGAGTAACAGTTGATAAAAAGAGTTAATGTTCTGCATCGTTCTTCGGGCTCATTCCACTGTGAAGAGGTACGTACGTAGCACCTATGAAAAGTGGGGAAAGAGACGTAATATGGTGAGATAAGACACATATGGCAGATACCACTACAATTTGACATGGGCCAGTTTTAGTCATTGTTGTAAACAATGCATATTTACACTCATACGGAACAGTACTAAAGTTCATGAATGGCGTAAAATTAGTTGCGGCAGTATGGGGATATCGGAGCCTCCGAATCTGAGCACTCTGGACAGTATTCCATCTGGGTCAGTAAAACAATCGACCTCACTGATTTGATCAGAAGCATCATGTTCGATTTCTCAAATGCGGCAGTATTGGTGGAATCAGTAGTATTAGCAAGATTGTCCATCATCGGTAACATATACGGCCCTGTGCGAAATGATCAGAAGTGTGCATTGAACACTTTACATATCTGAACCAAGGTTGAAGAAAGACTCTTGCTAGACAATATAATGTGTGGTGGTATGTCAGGCTTAAAATTGCTCCTGAGCTGCAAATATGTAATCATTTCTTTCGGGTGTTTGCAAGAGTCTAAAGCATCGGTCACATTCCTGGAACCTTTGCGAATCGTTTCATTTCTAATGGTGACGTTGTGCCAGTGTGAGGAATTGACAAAGTTTGTTAGTGTTTTGAAATCAGTATTGTAGCTGCTTCATTTTTGTGTGCTAGGTAACGGAAGAGTGCAGACTAATCTTGGGATAAATCCATCCATGAACTAGCTGACAAAAGTTAACCAGACGCGAGATCACATCTTGCATAGGATTGCATTCCTTGTTCATTTGTCGAGAGAAAATGCTGACACTGCTTCAAACGTTTACTAACATATGCGGAAATTACTACCCATTGATGCGATGCTGCACCTGTTAGTCCACTTGTTACAGCGCTCGCTCGATCGCTCGACACCAATCGATTTTCATGAATCATGTGATTGGTTGATAGTCTGATACACTTGACTACTCTAACACCTATCCCGGATAAAGAAAGCTACGCGTAAGACCTTTTAATTGAAGTAATACTGGGTCGCTAAATTGGGGGGCATGTCCATGTAAGATATCTGATCATTTTCCACTTCTATTTTCACACCAACGTTATGCTTTGGCTGTGGTTCTGTTGGCCTAGTTACAGCGAATGCATCCAGCAGAACGTGCAATGGGATCGCTGTGGTGTCTCTGAGCTTAACGTGTTCGAGTGTAGAACGATGCTTGATGTGGTTCCTATGGCCTGTCAACAAATGATTTTAACATTCACTTCATACAGGATATTTCCTTTTGTTTCTTCGACAATTCCGGGAATCCAAGGTTTATGTGCAACTCTGAGATCGCAAACAAAGACTTGGTCACCAGGATGAAATCCTCTCATTCGCCTACCTTGTTTAGGATTGAGCTGATCTGCCATTTTCTGGTCACCTTCGTCCCCCTCCTTTGATGGAAATATGGCATTTAACGGGTTGCTTAACTGTCTACCAACAAAAGGTTCCGACGGTTATTTTTTTGAGAGAAAAGGATTTGGTTTTGAATGCTACATGGGTAAAAATATATCCAAATGTACAGCGATGACCTCTCTCCTTCAACTTTGTACTGAGCACCTTTGGATGTATCAACAAACCTCTCGACTTGTCAGTTGGACTAGGATGATAAATAAAACTGGATGTGTTGTAACTCAATGGCTTGAAAATATTGGATTAACTCATTTGATGTGAATTGTCGATCCTTATCACCCACTAATGGTTCTGGGGAACCAAACTAGAACAAATAATGACGAAGTGCTGCAATCGTCCAAGCCGTTGTTGTATAAGTGACACAAACTACTTTTGGCCGCTTTGAGTGCGAATCAACTGTAACAAGGAAATAGTGGTTTTTTAATGGGCCTGCATAATCCACATGAATCCACACACCAAGGGCACTTGACTTGGGCCAAGAATGAAGGTCAGCTTTGATGGGCACTTTCGCAGCCTGTGCACCTTAAGGATATTTGCGTACAATGTCTTTAATATCCTTATCAATATTTGGCCAATATTCAAAACATTAAGCAAGCAGTTTCATTCATTTTGTCCTCCTGCATTATTCGCCTCCAAACCTTTGAATTTATTCCCACAGAAACCTATGTGCCATCATTTGATTTGGCTCCGCGAGCTCCTCCTACCACTGTGCATCAATTGGATCTATCATTCACAGATCACCAGCAAACTGTGCTCATGCAACTTCGAAGTCAACCACATTTGAACCCTATCGGAGGTTTTATTTTCCCTCTCGTCGCATAAGAATTCTTGTGATCTTATTTTGAAGAGCTTTTTGAGAGTCACCCTATCAGCTTACTACCATTCCTTCAAGTAGCTCTACAAAGCGTTAGTCGTCAATTTGATCCGCACTTGAAACTGCCACTGTCGTCATTAGACAGTATTTTCCAAGTCACCCTGCTTTGCCTCAGTCCTACGTCGCATCGCTGCCTACCCTCTACCTGGTGGATCGATAGCACTAACGTCGCATGTCTACCATAAAGGACATGTGACTCATCTGGCCGCGACACGCCTGGACCCGCTGACCTCAATCCAGCGCCGGTCGCCACGCAACGGTGCGTCAGTATCTCTATCCTCTTTCAACCCCTTAAAACAGCACCCCTACTGAGAACATGTCTCGTATGAAGAGCAAATGCGAACCATGTGCTAAAGTGGTAAAAAGTGGTTCGGTGTGTACCATGTGTTTGAAATCCTAGCACACTACCTGCCTTGGGAAGAGGTCGACGGAAGCAAACACCGCAGAGGCGTTTTGGTTCTGCCAAGTATGCAAGTCTATTCCATTTGTCAGCTGTCTATCTGTGCTACTGAAGAGGTGTGAAAGATTAACCAAAGCGGTCGAGCAACTGGTGAGCGCCAGAGTTACACCCATGGGAAGGAACGGACCTGCACTTGTGAGTAAAAATAACACCCCGAATTCCCTAGTCAGGCCGAAGAAACGAGCCAGGCGTCCCAACCCAACCCCAACTACTCAGCCTCCAGCAGTATCAACTCCATTCTCTCTCCCTCCTATAAGTAAAACATTGCCTGCAGCGCGCCTGCCTCAACTTCTGTACTGTGTGCTGCACCTAGTAGTCTGTTCGCTACACTCGAGACAGTAAGCTACAGTCAACCAGCAATAGTGAACAACCCGGCAACGTACGCATCGGTTGCCGCCAAGCAAACACCGGAAAGAGCACCGGTAACCTTTGTGCCCGGACTAGAGAAAACAAAACTGCCGCAGCACGGATGGCACACACCAGTGCCGTTCACAAATTCAACAAAAACACCGGATACTCAGCCTTCCAATCCAAAACCAGTAGCCACCAGGCGCAACCATGGTGCCCTAAACATTGTATGCACTAATGTCCCCGAATCCAAATCCAATACAATTAAGGGTAAGTTGACGGACGATCGAAATCAGTGGGGTTCCATCTGTACGTCGATCGGTGTCCATGCTAATCCCACGAAATTAAGAAGAATCTCGCGCCACCCAAACGCGTTGCACTACGGCGAACCCCGGTTACTTCGGGTAACACTAAACTCGACGGACGAGACTGAGGCCGTTCTGCTGTCTGCGAATCGTCTCCGCAACGACTCAAGTGGAGTGCGCATACTACCCGAAATCCCGTGGAAAGAACGTTCAGTGGATCCTGCTAACAAAGATAAGTACAGAAAAAGTCAAGATAAGAAAACAGTGATTGCTCACGGTGTTCCTGAGCTTACTGACTCCTCTTCCGACGATGCTCAGATGCACGACCGCGAGCAATGGCACTACATCCGGGAGGCTCTTTCTCTCGAAAATGTGGTGGTCACCTCGTTGACAAGGATCCCCATATCACCAAACTATAAGGGGTGCGGTCCCAGGCTGTTAAAACTTGTGTTACAGTCAGAACTAATGGCACAAACCCTACTAGCGAACTGGATTAAATTCCGTTGCAGATTGCCAACAGAAATTCGTCTGAAAGCAGCAGGAACACCAACACCTTCTAATGACAATTCAGTAGAGGCACAACTCTTAATGAAAACGCCAACTGCAGGACCCGACTCGGGACGGTTTCAAGAGTAGCCATAATATCCGGAGGGACACAGCAGAGCACGAGCAAACACCGGGATCCGAGGCATATGATACTTACTTATATGTCAAATACTTCTCGAGAGTATGCAACCCATCCAAAAAACGATTAGTCGCCGACCCTTTAATGGTCGGCGTAAACTCATTTGCTTTATCTATCCAATCTAACACACTTGGTCTCCGAGATGCTCTCATGCATGTACACAAATGCCCAAGGTCTACTCAGAACATTAGCTGGACTAAGACTTCGATTTGCGTCTGCAGCTTGGAACCTCATCACTGTCACCGAGACGTGGTTGCGCTGCGAGATAACGGATGCTGAAATTGCACTAACGGGCATGTCCGTTGTCCGGAAGGATCGAGCCAGCAAAGGTGATGGGGTAGCCCTTTACTTTCGTCACAACTTGCAATGCGAACCCATAAACGATCCGAAAACTGACGTACCTGACGCCATTTGGTGTAATTTCCGGCTAAGAGGGAACGATCTTGGCCTATTGGTTGTTGTTTACCGCCCACCTTCGTCTACTCCTGAGATGGACTGCAATTTGATGGCTGCGTTGAGGCAAGTGATAAACAAGAAGTACAGTCACATTCTAGTCACCAGTGACTTCAACTTACATGCCCTCGAATCCCAGGCCACACCAGGAGAGCAATTCAAAGCAGACCTGCAAGATCTGGTTTCAGACTAGCCTCTTTATGGCTACGTCACTACGCCCACCAGATCCAGGGGAACTGACATGTTGGACCGAACATTCACCAATGAAGAATTAATGGTCGAGAGAGTAATAACTGATACTCCTTTGAGCCGCAGTGATCATGAGACCCTATTGTTTCATTACATGTGCTACGCTGATTATCCTAAAGAGCACGCCGAGGAATATGGTGTCGTAACCAACTATGACTACCTGTCCGAACTAATTGATACAACCAGCTGGTCGTTCTTAGCTGAATTAACCCCCGAGGTGGCCTGCGGTGAATTCGTCAACATATTTAACAAGCTCGTGACAAGGACGTCCGAAACCAAACTCTACTGCCCTAACAAGATGAAGTCTTTCGTAAGGAGCATGACACGTAAGTGCATGGCATTAAGGGACTTGGCATGGCACATCTATATAGCCTCTCCGAACTACCATACCTGGGATGTCTACACAGTACAAAGGAACCACTGTGTCAAACTCATCCGGGAAGATAAAGTAAAGAACCAATGAGGTCTGGTAGAAAAGTTTTGCTCCAATCCCAAACTGCTATACAGACACGTAAACAATTCACGCCGTGTTAAGCGCGGTATTCCTGCTATGCACACAGCATGCGGGTTAGCCCAAACCTCACAGGAGGCAGCCAACGTCCTTGAACAACAACTTGGCCGTACGCTCCAAAGCGCGTAATCATCATACATCCTGCATAAGCGGATACCGCCGCCATCAGGGCTTAATCACATTTAGTTCACCTCCGCAACTGTACTGAAGGGGCTGATGTCTCTGCGCGAATTCAGCTCCCCGGATGCGGACGGCGTTCGTTTGAAGGCGTTGAAAGTTGCTGCCATGAGTTTAGCAGAATCATTAGCAATTTTATTTCAATGATATCTAAACGAGATGTACGTCCCCACCATGTGGAAGCACGGAATCATCACGCCTATCTACAAAAGTGGTAGCCGTGCTGAACCAACAAATTATCGCCCGATAACTGCTTCCTGTGATCTCCAAGATTATGGAGTCCATTGTAGCTGAGTCTTTGATGGGGTACCTGGAGAACAACAAAGTTCTCGTTCCGGAACAGCATGGATTTCGTCAAAATCGCTCCTGTACAACTAATATCTTGATTGCTGGTGCAAACTGGACGGAATCTGTGGAAGCTGGTGAAGAATTCGACGCGGCCTACTTGGATTTCTCGAAGGCATTCGACCGTATAGACCATCGCTTTCTCCTCCACAAAATTCAGCAATATGGAATCGGCGACCCTGTTCTGGGCTGGATGGGAGACTTTCTCGTTCAACGTCACCTGAATGTGAGGGTTGGCAGCGACCTATCAGAATCCATTGAAGTTCAGTGCGGTGTACCTCAAGGCTCGGTAGTTGGACCCTGCCTGTTCCTCGCCTTCATAAATGATCTCGAGAGTGTGCTATCTTCTAAGTGTTTGATATTTGCCGATGACCTAAAAGTATGGCGCACTATAGCTGCAGTGGAGAAGCACACAGCCGTACAGGAGGACCTGGACAAAGCGTACACACGGTCCATCGAGAACATGCTGCATTTCAACGTCACCAAGTGCAAAATTCTTAGTATACGGCACAAGAGTATGCACAAGTACCGCCTAGGATCACAAGTTCTACAGCGGGCTTCTCACGAGTGCAATCTTGGCGGGATAGTTAAAGCTGACCTCGATTGTTCGAGACAGACTGAAAAGCCAGCTAGGAAAGCGAACCAATACCTCGGCCTTCTTCGCAGAGCCTTCGGGAAGTTTGACCCTTCGATCTTTCCAAAAATGCTTAGTGCGTACGTGAGGCCGCACGCGGAATACGCTATCCAAGCGTGGCAACCATGGCTCAAGCACCATCTCACCGCGCTCTATACTGCACAAGGTAGGGCAGCGAAGAGTGTCAGAGGTTTGACGAGCCACCCCCACCCAGTCAGACTGAAGTCCCTCAAAATATACAGTGGATGTTATCGGCGTCCAAGGGGCGAGCTCATAATGGTTTACCAGATCCTGAGAAACCCCAACCACCCACGCAATTCCCTTCTAATACTCAGTCAAAACACCTCGCTAAGAGGTCACCAGTTTAAGTTAGTCACTCAGTACAGCCGCCTGGAATGTCGTCTAAACAATTTCTCCCTTCGAGTGACCCAGCCTTGGAACGCCCTCCGGGAACATGTAATTAATGCACCCACCCTACCCCTTTTCAAAAAACGCCTTAACGATACCCTGTCACGTTTACACTACGTGCTATAGCTTATGACCACCAGCTTTTGGCACTAATGCACAGCAGACAGGGGATAGTGCCATAACCTTACTCGAGAATGAGTCACTCCAAACTTCTTGCACGTAATTTGATAAACGCTACTACTATAGAAACTGGATTTCTGTATCCCGTGGACCGAAGATAGTTGCACACGAGTAAGCGTTGTATTTGCTATCTTTTTATTTTTCTCGCCTATGATGTGGACAATAACCACTCCCCTGTTGCTTTGTGTACGTACATTCTCGTTTCGCACTCACTTTATACAACAGTGCAGTTACATCTGTAAGCGCCCGAACTGACGACTCTATTATCCTTTTGCTATCTTTTTTTGTCACGCTAAATACCCTACGGGAGTTGTCAAGCACCTGCTTTTTAACCCGTTTTAAACCATTTTCATTGTTCATTGACCCTGGTGTCAAACATACAGCATTTGGAACACTTTTACTCTAAGGATTGTAGGGATCTGCCAGCATCAAACAATCGTTCCCTATTGTAAGTGTGTCTTTATGCACAAGATATGGCCGAATTTCAGCATCCGATATACTTCTGGACAGACCATTGCGAAGATAAAAGAGAACGCATTGTAACCAGCTGTCAGATGGTGTGGAATCCCGAATATCGTTGTAAGTGACCGATAAAAGCCGTGTTGCTTCTTCTGTGGTGGAGTAGATGCCCACAACAACCTCAACTGATGAGATGACAGTAGGTACATGTGTCTGCGAATTACATCTGTTAGTTGTAAGCATCAATAAAGCCTCAACATAACCGAAACATTTTGAGCGGGTATCTTAAATGGTAAAATTGTATCCGAGAAGTATTGTCGCCTGACGTTGCAGGCGATTTGTGGGGTGTACAGGAATTCCTTTCTTGGTTCCAAATATAGAGAGCAATGGCATTTGCTTAGTGTATAACGTGAAATTCCGACTTTGGAAACCTTATGAAAATTTTTAACTCCAAATACAGTGGCTAGCCCTTCTTTCTCAATTTGATTGCACTTTCATTCAGCCTGCTTGGGTGCTTGAAACATGAATAACATAATTTTTCTGCCGTCCGGAAGCTGGTGTAAAAGTGATGCTCTAGTCTCATACTCGGAAGCATCGGCAGCAACCGTAATGGGTAGTTTCGGATCTCAGCGTGTAAGTGCAAGATCCGAATCTAAAATGCGTTCTATTTCGTCAACTACCGACTGACAAGCTTGTGGTCATACCCATTTTGCATTATTTTTCGGGATATCATGTAGTGGCATCCGTAGCGAGTGCATATTAGGGACAAAATTAATGTAATAGGTTACTAGCCAAAAAAACCATTGGAGTGTTGTTCTGTCCTTTGGAATTGTAGTTGCTGAATTACAATAATATTTGTCGGATCACAACGGCGACCACTACCATATAAAAAGGGTTCACCTATTGTTGGAAATGAAATTTCATGAATCTAAGCAAACGCATGAATTTAAGTGAAATAATATGGGAATCGTGGAGGATACCAGCAAATCCCAAACCAGCTCAGCAAGGGATATCCAGTGCACTCAGAATCATAGATTTACGCAGTGTGAGCTACTCTTATAAGACACGTGTCGCCGGCGTCGCAATCGATGCCTGATTGTCCGGAATGGTCCCATTATTTGGTATGCGCATCGCACCCTCAAAGTTCGATGTGCTGCTGCAGGACTACCAGCCAGTTTCTGACCCCTTGACCATTGATAACGAGGAACCCGATGTGGTTGATTAATTCACGGATCTTGGCAGCTGCCTCAGCAATGATGGGCGCATAGAACCTGAAGTCAGTTCACGCATCGCAAAGGACAGAGCTGCCTTCTTGAACCTCTGGCATCTTTGGTGACAGAACGGAGTTTCACTTTGTCTGAAAGGCCGTGTATACAGGGCCACAGTGAGGGCCGTTCTGCTTTATAGTAGTGAGACTTGACCATTTCGATCTGAAGATCTGAGGCGCCTTCAAGTCTTTGAGCAGCGTTATCTGCGAAGCATTGCTGGTGTCGAAAGGCACCAATGTGTCCGCAGCAATGATGTGCGTAGGCGAGTATTAGGTAGTCATAATCATGCTAGCTCCCTAGCACAACAGCTGGCACTGAATAAGTTGCGTTGGCTTGGGCACGTGCTACGTATGCCTGGTTACTGCTTACCTAGGATGGCCTTATTTAGTCTGGAAATTATAGAGAATACTTGTAGCCCGGGGTGTGTATGAGAACAGGACAAGCTTCTCATCTTGTTTAGTCTGCCAGTTGTACGATGGCGCAGGGCTCGTGGTGGACAGAATTTGACTTGGAAACGTGAAATGAAGTCACTGACGGCCAAACTGGGTGCCGTTGGTCCGTCTCGCCTTCCGAGCTGGAGTCCAAGTGACTCGCCTTGCGATTGGCTCGAGACTTTACAGGACATGGCTTGTAACCGAGACCAGTGGCACGTATGCTGCTGTCTCCTAATCGACTTGCCAGTTTAATGGGTGTTTGATGCTGAGTTATCCGCGGGGTAATGGCTAATTATGACGCGGAGCAGTGAAAGCCGCAAAGAAGCTCTCTCGGTGGTGCCGCCTTATGTTTGCATGATAGCAAGCTTTCGTCACGGTATGTTGTCTACACAAGGTGTAGGCGCCTTGACCCGGATGATTGTTTAAGGTTTTAAGATTTTCAGGTAAGTCTCCCTTCTCTCCCACTTATTATTTTTTATTCCTTAGGTCATCCTGGTTGTATGGCGGCGAAGTATCGCTTCAAGTGTCTGATATACTGCTGTTGTTGATAGGATGATGACTCTGGTAGCACAATCGAATGTAAACGAGATTATTGGTTCGTTACACGAGCATATATGGACCTGGAAATGGCCCTGTTGGTCTGTGTAAAATATTACTAAACTATAAGAGCATTTTGTACCTAGACAACTTCGGAGGCATGCCTGTTTGAAGGTTGACTGTGTGCGTTTGAATCAACTAAACGAATCGCATTTAGCGTGCTTCCGGCTTTTGGCATCAAGTTCGTGGGATTGGAATGATAGGATTATTCGGTGACTGTTCCTGCTTCAGCGGGTCGTTGAACCAGGAGTTGGCAGACTTTGAAATACAGATGAACCTAAAAGAAAGGCCGCATCACACCCTGTCCAACCAATTAATGCGCAGGTATCCTGCCCTATCAGTCTCTGCTCGGCCGTTTACGTGAAGTAAGAAAAAGGAAACAGTAAACTCATAGGGCAAGCGAAAGTGGAAGGAGTTAAGCAAGTAGAATACCAAGATAATTGTGTTATTAAAAAGGAGCTGAAAAGTGAGGGTGAGTCCGTTAGGAAAAGGAAAGGTTTAGTGTTGCCACCCAAGGGCATCGAGCTGACACGTAGAACCCCTAACCATAGGTGACCTAACCGCATGATCTAGAAGCGAATTCCGGTGATCTATAACTCGGCACGACGGAGGTGTTTCAGTCCTAATTTTATCAGACCGCGGTTTATGCAGCTTCAATGCGTGACCGCAGAGATTAGGTCACTTTGCAGACTAAATAGCCTTTACAATTCCGGACCCATCTTACCCATCAAAAAGCGATAAGGGAGCATGGAGTACATCCTCAAACTAAGCAGGCGTTCAGGATACGTCTGTCCCCGTAGACCCTGCACTACCCAAAATCATACTCGTAACACCCTCTGCAAGTCCATTTTGTCTCAGACAGGACATAGTGGACAAGCCTGGATACAAGTTTCCAGGTGAGGTCGGAAGAATGCCGAGAATAGCTTTAGAAACATTTTGGCCGTTGGGAAACCGAAAGAGCGGTGGATAAACATCATACAAAACCCCGACAAGCTGCCTTCTTCCAATTGTCGCTAGAATGAAGTGCTGACGGATGTACGACCACGAAATCAACTTGCTGCGTGACAACAGGGATTTCATCACCGCCAACAACAAATCGGGTGGGAGAACTATCAGTTCCGATTCCGAGTACATAGCACTTGGCTCCACTTATGCGTGTCAACCATAAGGTAGACCATTCTCAGAGCCCACCCAAGGCACCCTGAATCGCCTCAGGACTCCCGGGATATCCGCAATATTCCAGAGCTTAAGCTCCTCAGCAAACATTAGTGATGACACTCCTGGCTCCCACGACAAGTCGGTTACACATCGTGAACAACAATGACCCCAATACCGAGCCTGGCAGGACGCCACTAAGAACAGCTTGCCTGAGCAAATGGCTATGTCCCACTCACACGCACTGTTTCCTTCCCTCAATCAAAGCAGATACATTGAAGAGCGCGTCCAGGTATCCCGTAAGATCTCGACTTCAGTGATAGTCGTAAAGGAACAGTGTCAAAAGCTTTCGAAAATTCCACTAATAGCACGTCTACAGCGGGGTCACTCTCTACCGCTGCGGCTCTGCTTTCACGAGCTACAAGTAGGTTAGTTGACAGAAAATTGCCTTGCGGAATCCATGTTGCGCAACATTGAGAGGGTTAAAGCTATTCAGGCGCTTCTCCACTGAATCCCTTATCAGCTTTTCCAACAACTTGACTACTACGCTTGTCAAACTGACAGGTCGGTAGTTCGCGAGCAGAGCGCTGTCCCAGCCTTTAAGAATCGAACAGTTGATTATCTCCTTCCACTGCGAAGGTAGGACGCAGCTGTCAAGCCATAGTAAAAACATGCATGGGGGAGGACCACCCAGCTCAGTAGCGAATTCATGCATCAGTTTCAGATAAATTGAATCAGAACCGGAAGAATTAGGGGATAAATGCCTTGCAGTAGCTCGAAGACCTCACTCTCCGTCGTATTAAATTCAGCTAAGCAGGAATCCTCTGGAACTCTCGAAACCAATTCAACCTGTGGTAAAGAGGTCCCCCGAGCAAAGGCGCCAGTATGCTGATTATTACTTATACAAGTCTTGTCACAGTAAGCTTGCGCACTGGTCCCGTCTGCTCTTAATAACGATGGTATAAACAGTTTTGCCCCGCTGCTTCTGGTAACTTAAGCAAGTACTTCTTGGGAGTAGCTGCAAAGGAGTCCGCTAAACACTGCTCGTACTGGAGGCGAACAGTCCTGAGAGGTCGCTTACACTTATTTCTAGTCTCTCCGTAACTATCATAGGTACTGGCTGTTGGAGCTGCTTGGTGGGTTCGCCAGCATCTAGACCGTTTCTTGGGTAGGTACTTGCCTGTGGTATTTATTCATGGAGGCTTGGCCCGTAACCCTGTTTTCCCCATGAGTGGAATCTATGGAGTAGAAACCTCCTTGAATCGATCCAAGGCTAACTAAACAGAGTCGGCCACCGAGATCTCACAGTTCAGCACTGAAGCCTTAGCTAGTATTGCACTGAAGTCCGCCCGCCAAATATTCGGAAGTAATTCAACGACGGTCTGTTTGTGCCTTGAGAGAGCACACCGAAGGGACATGCATGCGTGATCGCTGGACTTTAGAGGTGCACTGTACGAAGTAGCAGTCACGAAGTTGAGGGATAGAGAAAATCGGATCTACAGTAGATGATATTTGTTTGTCCATATAGTTAGTAGGCAAGTCCACGAACTGGTGCAAAGGCACTTGGAAAGTCAGCTCTTGAAAGCCTACACTGAACGTTCCTGACGCCGAATTGCAAGGCAGATCGGCCAAACGGACTTCCGGGAGGTTACAATCTACCAGGACTAAACACCTATTCGCGGAGTGAGTGTGAATAAGGTCAATTATCCCCTGGAAGAACATCCAGGACTCCTGCATATCATTACTACTGTAACATGGATAGAGAAGTGCACAAAACAGCCGATAGGGCTTCAACAACCTGATCCAACGACTGGAATGTGCAGGTAATCAACACATCCAAGTTACAGCTCACATACAGTACAATGCCTCGGACTTGACGACCAACGGAGCCAGCAGTCCTAAGCGGCGCGTAGCCAGGTAAAAAAACCTTACCGTCCCTGATGTCCGAAGACTACCCCGTATCAGTGAAAGCAAGTATGTCGGACGGGATTTGTCAACAAGTGGACCCAACTCGTGCACATTGTTTCTTAGGCTACGCAGGTTGATGAATAGTACCTCAAGGAAGCGGACAGGAACATCCATGGGACGGAGACCCTCGAGTGCGCCACCGGCAGGGATTAAAGTACGGGCCATCGCCCGTCTGCACAGATGACTTCCGTGTTCTCTATGCCCTTTTACACACGCGTTAGCGCACTGTACCAAGCTAGTAGCGTGGCCCATTTACGAAATCGCGTGCAGTGCTTTCAAGTTAGCGAGGCTAAGAACGCTGTTTTGGCGTCATTGACACTCTCATTGGTTATGGGACGTTAGCCAATGGGACACCGGTTGGAAGACCCCAGCATAAGCGACAGACAGGCCACTGAAAGTGGTCGAGCACCACCTTCGGTTCTATTTTGTTGCCTGTCTGAAGGAAACCTCGATGATTGTTCTCCAAACTGAAACCGTCCAATGGGCAACTTGTGATGCTTATCTAAGGAGGAGGTCCTAGCTACCATATGATCCGAAGCTTAGGCCGTAACCAGTGCGGACAGACATACTAACCAGCACACGAAGCGGTCTATACTTAGTGCTGGCTAACGACTACCTGGTGTTGGCTTATTTAGCGGCCTAAACATGGTGAGGTAGACAGACAATCTTCTAACTGGTATTCCGCAGTTCAGCAATGGCTGCTAGTCGGTTACACAGTTTTGTGCGATTGCCATTACGACGATCATTGGGGCATTTCTCCTATCGAAGGTGGTAGCCCAACCTGAAGTTGGACAACGGAAGTTCAATGTTTGCTTCATTCTATCACAGTAGATAACTAAACACAAACTAGGATGATTGCAAGTGTGGCGTTGACACGTAGTGTTTGTTTGTCTCCACGCCCCTGTGCTACTTTGTTAGTCAGTTATGGTTCCATTGTCTCTATGTATGACTTTATATAAAGGTCAGCGGATTTTATGTATTCCGTGATAATAGAAAGTATACTAGGGTGGTTTCAGTCCATTAGTAACGGTAAAAGCTTGGAGAGAGTCAACTCACAGTCTATTCACAGTTGATTTCGAGTCGTAGGTTGCGCTATACCTGTGGCACACATCGAGCCCAGTGGAAATATACGTTGGATTTTAATTCCGAGTATACTATCCAAATCGCAGGCAGACTGGTCAGCATCGCAAGCAAGCAGAAGCGGGACCGTTTGATTGCACTATGAGGAAAATCTGCTGCTTGAGGAAGTTCGAGGGTACAAATGGTAAGTAGCAACGGTGTAAACTAGCAACGTTGTCAAGGATGATAAGGGCGCGATAGCGGCAGTGTGATCAAGAAGTTGTTTGGTGCAATTGATTGTGATACCATATAAAGGGTTGAGAATAAGGGTGCGTGTGTATTATGTGTTTTCATTATTCCGGTGGCCTTAGTTGGCGGTGCAGCAGTAGCACAGCCAAAAATCAGCACGACGGAGCGCGGGGCACGAAGAAGTGTGTTGTATTCATTATTTCAATCAAGCTATACAAAAACTGTCATGATAACATTGATGGCAGGAAAGACAAAATGTGAAAGATTAATAACCACTATATAAATCCCCCGTAGAGCGTGAACGAGTAAAGCTCGATATAGCCTTTTAGGGAGCAAACTCAGCTAGTTTGGAGGGGAAAGACACGGAACATCCTGGACGTTTGTGCTTCGGAACATTCGTTGAGTTAGCGCATGAAGGTTCTAGAGCACTGGAATCAGTCGATTGGCCAACAGGGGTAACAACTTGGGATCAGTCAAAGTAACGACAGGCTCTACATAAGTGGGTTTAAAAAGGTCAATACTCACAGATACTTTTGATCCATCCTTTTCCCGTATGAAGCACTGAGAGTTCCGTGACAACACTTTGAAAGGACCTTCATAGGAGGTGCCAACTTTTTTCCAGCTGCATCAATGCGCACAAAAACAAAAAGACAAGTGTGTAAGTCCGGTTGAATTCGTTACTCACGGGCAGCAAAACAAGTAGACGTAGGTTGAATTGTTCGGAAGTGTTGTTTAAAGCGTTCAGCATAGGACACAGGATCTAACTCACCAGTGACTCTAGAATCCAAAAGCATCTCAACCGGAAGTCTGAGAGTGGTGCTAAAGATTAGTTCGGCAGGGCTGCATCCAACATCCTGTTTGATGGTATTACGAATACCAAGAAGGACAGCTGGGACGCTTTCAGACCAACGTGGTTCAAGTGAATTAGCTGTGATGGCGGCGTTAAGCTGTCGATGGAAACGCTCGACAAGGCCATTCGAAGCGGTATGATAGGCAGCTCGCTCAATGTGGGTACAACCCAACAGACGGTTCAAGTCACGAAATAAGGTGGAACCAAACTGATATCCACGATCTGTAGTGATCGTGGATTGTACACCGAAGAAGGAAATCCATGTGTCGAAAAAAGCAAGGGCATCAGATTCTGAAGATGTGGCACGTAAATGAATGGCATGCGGCCAACGAGTAAAACGGTCAACACAGGTCAGAAAGAAGGTGAAATTGTTCGATGGAAGAAGCGGTCCGACTATTTCTAGGTGGACATGTCTAAAACGCGCCTCAGGTAGTGAGAAGGGGCCGGGGGAAGACGTAGTGAGTGTGTGTGTACTTTGCTACTCTGGCAGCTGAGACAGTGTTTAGCGCATTGACGGATATCGGAGCGCATACTAGGCCAGATGAAACGGTCGGCAATCAAATTCACAGTAGATATGAGGTTTGCGGCTCATCAGTTGCAAGAGAAGTGCAGAGAACGACACCAGCCATTGTACTCGCTTTTTGTTGATTTTACCAAGGCATTTGATACGGTAAACCGCGAGGCATTGTGGCCGGTGTTGGGTAAGTTTGGTTGCCTGCGTAAGTTTTGTAAGGTTAATTGAATGTCTGCACAGTGGTATGCCAGCGAGGGTACAGCTGAGTGGAGAGACCTCGGATGAATTTGCAGTTGTCTCTGGTGTGAAGCAAGGCTGTGGCTTAACTCCTGCCCTGTTTAATATATACCTTCATGCTATGTTGTCTTGTGTGTTTGATGCGGCTTGTGTTTATGTTGTTCGTGTGGAGCACCGTCTGATGGTGGGTTGCTGAACATCCGTCGTTTCGGTGCGAGAACTCTAGTCTGTGAGAAAACTATCCGTACGTTGCTGTTTGCTGACGACTGCGCGTTGTTTGCACACAGCGCGGATGAGTTGCAGCACATGACCAGTGCTCTGGCTTCGACAGCGGCCAAATTCGGGCTCGAAGTATGGTGATGTATTAGTTTGAAAAAGGGAGAAGCTTCGCATTGCCACCCGAAAACGTCATAATGACGCTCCCACATCCCTTAAACGTAGATCTCTTGATAAGGATTTCCGGAATCATGTTCCAGGGCTTGATGACTGGACTTGACAGCCGAATTACGAACTCCGGTGGGAGGCCGCGTGCATTCATGCACCATGTATATCGTCGAACTTGATTTATAGCGGGTCGATCATGCGCTATACATCCGGCACGAGACTACACGGCCAGCCAGTCAATGGGTAGAATACACAAACTTTAAGGTAGGTAAAAGTTTTTTTGAACGGGAAAATATGTAACTGGGCGTCGAGTGTGTGGGCGCGTTTCTTTCACTGTCCGAGTCGCGCGTTTCAATGGCGGATGTCGTATTTGCATTGCAAACAAACGCGAACAACGATTCGACAGACAAACCGCTTAATTCTTTAATACATGAGAGTAACATTTCAATATAGTTTGGAATAGTTAACAGTCATACGGAGAATTTCTAGGTCACTACACAGCTTCCCTTCTAGAAGGGAAACCGTAGGTGACCCTTCGACCTAGGTCCGCCGCAGGCCAGCCTACTGCGAAAGCAGGTGATGAAACCTAATGCAGCTGCGGGGGGAGAACTAGGCGATCGGACCCTAACGGGCTACCACCATTATCCTCCCGAACGGTGACAAAAACACAAAGAAGGGGGAAATCGTGAGCGTCAAATGTTTACAAGTTCGTGAATGTCAAATGTTTGCTTAATGCTCGTCAACTTCTTTGGTTCGTAGATGGCAGGAAAGCAGATACATGGGCAGTAACAGTGGTGGCTAGAGCAAAAGCAACAATGACACTTACCGGATGAGTTAAGCAGCAAACAAAACGCAACACCTTTTATTATTTTCAAAACTTCTTTTTCCTTTTCGGGGTTTTCAAAACGTTTTGCGTTCTTTTTGCGTTTACAACAAAGTTTGTTGGCTTTCTTGGCTTTTTCTAAAGTTCTTGCCGGTTTTTGTTCGTCGCAGAGTGCTGGCCAAAAGGAAAGTGAGGAACAGAAAAATGGAAAGAAAACTAACCTCTTAATCGCGCTGGCCAATGAACTCGCCTACAGGAACTTGTCGACTTGTGCGGTTCAAAGAAAGCGTCATCTTAGGCGTTCCGCCGGATCGCAGTTGGAGGAATTGCTGTAGATTTGCAGCTTGGTTGGGTGGGAAGCGATGAAGCTGAAGTTGAAGGCTTCGATCGAAAGTGTTGTTAGGGGTCAGCGGTGTTGGAAGCATGTAGGTCTTCTACCATAGGCTGGGTCGATCCGTCAGATGACGAGCAAGTGTCCTCACTGGGCTCAGGTTCTATGTGGGCAACTTTGAGAAAGTCAATCGTAACTTCTTTTTGTTTGCCATAACGGTGGAGGATAAAGACGTGCTCCTTACGCTGCAGATGCTTGAAGGGACCTATGTAAGTTCCTCTAGTGGTCTGCGGAGACCATCGACGAGGAGAAAAATAAACGGACAGTGTTGTAGGTCCTGTGGAACAAAAAACACGTTGTTCTTTAATGGCAGGAAGCTTGTGATAACGCATGCCCATGCTTAGCTGAGGAGCATAATACGCATTGTAACGGGGAATTTTGGAACTATGGGAGAAGAAATCGCTGCATAAACGCAATGGTTGTTTAGATACTAACTGCGCTAGAAATACGTACATCAACCTTTAGGGCTGATGTGAGGCTAAGGAGGATCATAGTCAGCACCTCAGTCAAACTCAACGCATTGGCGGCGCTAAGTGAGGCTTTTAGCTGTCAGTGGAAAATTTTCACCATGCCGTTTGTCTGTGGAGGATGGGCGGTCGTGCAAATGCGTCTGCATGCAAGCACTTTAAGAAGATCGTTAAAAGTCGAAGATTCAAATTGCCGGCCGCGGGCAGTTGTCACCGTGGCTGGACAGCCGGGTGAAGCGATCCAGCGCTTGACGAAAGCATGGCTTACGGTTTCCACAGCTACGTCAGGGATGGTAATGGATACGGGCCAACAGGTGTGACGATCAGTCATGGTCAAAATATAGACCGTTTCCTCGTATCGGGCCAAAGGCCACACTACGTCTAGATGGACATAGACAATTCGCGCCCAAACGGACCGGAAGCGACCAAGCGGAGCGGACACTTGCCACTAGATCTTGGCTTGCTAACATGTGAGACAGCTGTGTGCCCAGCGCGAAAGATCGTGTTGCCTCCCGGACAAAAATAACCTTCGATAACAAGCTTGTCAGTAGCTTTAACGCCTAGGTGAGTGTTATTGTGAAGCGTGCTGAAAACGAATTTTGTGCGAGCAGTGTTTAGCTTGTCAGGGTTCATTCGCTTGGCTCTAGCGAACACAGTTGGACCTTTGGTAAGGATGCAATGTTTTCTGCATCCGCAGTGGATGGTAACGGTACTGTTGCACGGAAGGCTTGTGGGAATTAGCTCAGAAGCAGCTGACCGATGGCTGAGTTCGATGGGTTGGCGTATAGAGGACTGATTGACTAAATGTCGGTCAAAGCAATTATACATCCAAAAATTGTTTGGCGATCGACCAGACTGCGTTGCTTTGCATCAACAAGCAAGTCAAAGAGCTGCAGAAAGCCGAGGTTAATAACTGGCTGTTGGACATCTGCGACGAGAAAGCTTCATTGAAAGGAACGTAGTATGTTTAACCTAGGCGTGCACGGGCGATGAGCATACGCGTGAATGTTGGTGCCGTTGGCAGATTGCAGTGGATTAGTCGCCTCTTCAATAACGTCATATTTGCATATTTGCTATTAACATCGACGTTTTGGTGATGCCGTTAAAATTAGTCGTCCTGGTTGCTCGCATCAGTAAGCCTTACCAAAGGCTTAATAGGGAAACGCCCCAGCCAGGCAGTAATGACGGCGACTTCGGCTGGCACATCTTCAAGTCGCCTACTTTTTGTGCGGGATTCCACAACCAACCTTTCACTCTTGGTTGACACTGGAGCCGAGGTCAGCATTCTTCATCGTGGAATGGAAGAACGCTACCTCATCCCCACAGGACCTACTCTCCAGACAGATAATAACGCGAGAATCTAGACCTACGGTCAGAGATTGCTTACTCTCGATCTTGGTCTTCGACGAACGTTTTATTTCGTTTTCCTGATCGCAGATGTACAACGCCTCAGTATCGGTGTCGATTTCCTCACTTCGTTCTTCACTTCGTGATAGTATCACCTCCCCCACCAATCCGGACAGTACCAATTCGATCAGCTCGATCGGACTTCGCATGTCTCTACCCACTAGCACTGTAGTTACCGAGTTACTCCACATTTCCTTGCATTGTATCTGTCGTCCAATAATTGTCACGCACCTAAACACGAGATTGTACACCACATCGTTACTCGCGGACCACCGCTGACGTCTCGACCTCGCCGACTACCACCCGATAAACCCGCCAAAGCCAAGGCCGATTTTGAGCACATGCTCCGCCTTGGTACCGTCCGGCATTCTAATAGCCCATGGTCTTCACCTACGCACATGGTTCCCAAAAAGTCACGTGGAGGTTGGCGACCTTGTGGTGATTACCGTCAGCTTAATACTGTCACTGTCCCTGATAGGTATCCGGTACCACCTATTCACGATTTTTCTATTGGTCAAGACGGCAAGGCAATTTTACCTAAGACTGAATTGATCCGGCATATTAGCAAAATTTTGTCGCCCCTGATGGAATTCCCAAGACAGCTATAACCACCTCATTTGGCAATTTGAATTTGTCCTTATGCCTTTTGGACTACGAAACGCCGCACAAATGTTTCAGCGATCCATTGACCAGGTTCTCTGAGGGCTTGATTTTGTTTTTGCTTAAATCGATGAAACACTCGTGGCCAGCTCTAACCACCAAGAACATCTCTTTCCTCTTCGCCAAAGGTTTGAGCATTTTGATCACTATGGCGTTACCATCAACATGGACAAATGTGCCGTTGGCCAGTCCAGTGATGCTTTTCTCGGGTCATCGAATCGATCGCACCAGAATAGGTCCACTCCAGGAGAAACCAAAAGCAATCACAGAGTCTCCGATGCCATAGTCCTACATGATTCTGCGCCGTTTCCTTGGTATGGTGAATTATTACTGCCAATTTAGGCCTGATTGCTCTAAACTGCTTCAACCTTTAACCTACTTGCTTAAAGGATAGACCCGAAAATTCAACCCCACGAAAGAAAAATTAGGCACTTTGAAACTTTAAACATGCTGTGTCTAACTTCAAAGCGTTGAGCCATTTACGGACTGATGTTAATACGCCTCGCATCCTTAAAACCGATGCGTCACAAAGCGCAGTTGGAGCCGTTTTGTAACAACTCATCAATGGTCCTCCCGAACCATCATCCCTTTTCTCCCGTACATTACAAACCGCACAAACTAGGTAAAGTTCCTTCGGAAGAGAACTTTTGGCCATTTATCTCGCCATTAAACACTTTAGACACCTCCATAAAGGTCGTTAATTTACCATTCTAACTGATCATAAGCCACTTGTTTTTGCGTTTTGGGGTTCTTCGGACCGCTTTTCCTTTCGTGCGTCTCGACACCTTGATTACACAGCGCAGTTCTCTACTGATATCTGTCATATAGCCACCACTGGCAACGTGGTAGCGGACGCAATGTCCCGCATTGAAATTCATGAACTTTCACCCAAGACATTTGGTCGAGAGGAAATCGTTGCACACCAGGAGCGTGATTATGAGTTTAGGCAAATAAAATTCAACTCTGCGATCAAACTTACCCTTCTGCCGCTTCTTAACTTCGACCCCAAAGTTCATTGTGACATGTCTGCTCATAAGCCCCGATCCTACGTTTCCCAGCGCTACTGCCGAGTCGTTTTCGATTGTTTCCACGGCTCTCGTACCCACGCAATCGAGCTAGTGTCAGGTTGCTCACCGATTGCTTTGTTTGGTCTAATATACGCTCTGGCATCCAACAGTGGGCAAAGCACTGTGTTACGTGTCAGACTAGCAAGGTCCATCGCCATACAATCACTGTCCCTGGCACCTTTTCACTACCGGATGCTCGCTTCAGGCATGTCCTTTCGGATCTCTTTGGCCCTTTGCCCCCTTCCAACTGTTTTCATTACTTGCTGACATGTGTTGATAGATTTACACGTTGGCTGCATGCAGTGCCATTACAGGACGTTTCCTCTGAAACAGTAGTGTGAATCTTCATCGAAACGTGGCTTTCCTTCTTTGGCTCACCTGATACTACCACGCCAGACAGAGGTCCGCAGTTCACTTCTTCGGTGTTTCGTGACCTAAGTCGTTTGCTCGGTTGTTCTCACGTACGCACAACCGCTTACCATCCCGCTGCCGGTGGTTTGGTGGGACACTTACATCGCCAACTGAAAGCTACGGTTACCGCTTCTCAGTCGAGCACGCAATGGTTGGGGTGTTTGCCAATAATCCTACTTGGCGTACGTAACATAGTCAAGGAAGACAGGTTGTTGCCCTACTGAGTTAGGTTTTGCCACGCCACTTAGACTTCCTGGAGAGGTGGAGCTGGATGCAAGAGTCACTGGAAAAATGGAGCCTATATCCTATGTCACATGCTTGACGAGTCACCCCAGCTCAACATCTCCACTACTCACGCCTCGTAACCCGCAGGTCCATCCTGAAATTCGCGTCTGTCACTACGTTCTTGTGCTCATGGATACTGTTCGTAAACCTCTGATACCACACTATGAGGGCCCGTGCAAGGTTATCGACCGCAGGGACAAGTATTTTGTATTGGACCGTGGAAAAAGTATAGGCTTATGACCTCTATGGTACCCCTAGTAAAGGCATGCAACCAGACCTAAGCCTTGCATAGAATGTTGAAAGCGCTTTCTGCTGCGGATGCACCTAAGCGTAGCATTAGAATTGTCCAAAATCGTCTAAATGCCAACTTTAATTGAAGCTTTTTCATTAAGTCTGAGCACTAGTTACTATACTCAGCAGTTTCTAAAAACTATCAGTAGGTACACCGCAAAATTAAAATAAATATATCTTTCTTATTGTTGACAAAGAGCGCACTTTAAAAGTTCTAGGCCCAAGAATCAGACGTTTTGCTCTCCACTTACTCTCTCTTCGCCCCATATACTTAGCTTTATCTGGTATACATGTGCCGTTCGCTATTGGTAATACTAGTAGACAGGCATAATGAAAACCAGATCCTCTTCTTTAACTGCTTTTGCTCGTAAAACACTCGCATTTTCAGATTTCATTTCACTGGTACGAAAGCTAACCAACGACGGAGAGCCCCTGTCACACTGGCTGGCTGGAGCACCAGAAACTTTCCATCACCACTTTCCTTCCCTTGGCCGCCCGTGTGTCATTTATCTTTTAGCGGGCTCCAAAGCCTACCATGCGTTATGCGTAATGGCGGGTGAACGACCAGCTCCCACTGGTTTTTGTTACTATTCTACTCCTGATTTACCTTAACGCCCTTTGCCTAGGGTGCTAGAACAGCTCTTGCCAGGAAAATCACAAAAGAAATAGTCGGTGTGACATTAGAGTACCAGTTAACATTGCCATCTGGATGAACACCGCGGGCACTATCTTCGGAACTTAAAAATGGAGAGAAATAAATCGAAATTCATCAAAGAACTGCACAATAGGGTGCATCTACACATGAGGCATAACTATACCTCAAGTATAAGCAAGCTCAACCACCAGAAGTAGAGTTGTTAAAGCCCAACCAATGTAGACCAAAATGGATTTCACGCCCAAATGCAATTAGCTAAATTTTACTAAATTTTCCAATGCTTATTTCTTTATTATTAGTGACAGGCTCCTATAGCTCACTGATGTTAGAGACAGAGCCTCATTAATATAGAAAATCGGCTCTAAGGGATAAATCTTGTGATGTTATCTAAGTAGTGTGTGTATTTTGCAGGCCGAAATCTGTCAACGGATCTGAAAAATCCCCTGATATACTCAGGTAGACCTGGCTCATGCGGCCATGTTGTAGGCTTTAGAAAAGCTTGGAGGCTTAAAAAATGCTAAACTCTATTTTACTGGTTGTTTATGTGGCTCAGTATCCCCTGAAAATGGTATGCTGTGGCCTTCTAACCGTGAGTAAATTGCAAGCTCCCCTAAATTCCCTTGTAGATATAATATTCCTTGCTGGATTTCTAGCGTTTTCGCGCAAGCTCATCCCTTATTTGCATATATTTTTCATGTATGCCTGCAAAGTTTACTTTTCGGCCACCTGCGCAGTCCGTAGTTGTCGCTGGGTATAACGGGCTAATTAGAGCATTTCTGGATAGCTATGCCTATCTAGAACATACACCGCTTCCCTACATTTTATATTTTCTTTTCTTTTTTCTGCTATCTGCCTGAAAGCAGAAAGCCATTTTTAGCGATAAAGAAAAATGACCTTATTCGTAGACCATCGTTTAATTGCGAATAACTCGCAAACTACTGCACGCATGGTGTTGCTTTTACGTTCACCGTATTCAGGCGCTAAAGTTGGTCCAGACTAGTGTAATTTTGTGCTACTTTAAGCGGTATTCTAACTGTAGATAGGCTTTTTCTTTTATCTGAGAATAACTCAGGCAGAAATTTTGCGCCGGAGAGCAATATCAGCGTAATAAATGTAGGGCTATATTTTTTTGTTAGTTTGTATTTTTCCACTGAAGCACGCAGATTTATTTTCTCTCTTAACAAATTGCTTCTATTTATGTTTGCATTTATCGGAATTGTTTTCAACTTTTGTATGCCTTATAATCCCTTCATTCATTTCTTCCATGTGCGCAACAACAATTGGGGCAACTGAGTGGCCAATTAATGTGCGATCAATTTAAAGTGAACTTGTGGCAAATTGGACTCTGTTCCAAGGAGGAAAGGCAACCTACACCTCCGCGAAGTTTTCACAATAAAAGACAAGGAGCTCAATATCGCCCGCAGGAACCAGAAAAATGTCAAGGTGGGCGCCTGCGACCCAGTAGCTGTATACTAAACAGTGCCAATGCATTTGCAATTGCTAACGATGAACATATACTTATATTTTGCCAACTTCCATGCAAGTGCATCGGATAAATGTAAGCATTGATCTGAACCTTTTAGGGTGCAGCCTCTAGCAGGTCTAGAAATATACCTATTTATTTATTTATTTATTAAACGGCTGCAAAACACTGTAAGCATCAATAGTTTGAAATGTGCTTACATCGAACTTCTCCCTTCTCAGCAATCTTTAGACGCATCTGTTCCCGATGATGATCCATCGCTGAGAACTCCTCCTACACAGTCTTTGTGTGACCCCAATGGCTTTTCTTGGCAACCCGCTACAACATCCGCTGCAACCACTCACACACAAACGCACACGTTTTGATCGTACGGTGGTTCTAACTTTCAAACTATCGTTTTACAATCAGTGAGAACTACATGTCGAGCATTCGCTTGCCCACTCACACTCTAGCGGGAGTCCTTTAGTGTTCATAAAATTTGCATTTGTTGCGCTCATCTCATTTCGTTTTTCTATGCGTCTTGTACAGTTATTTTAATCGACCGTTCTTCATATACACTATACTCAACTTCGAATAGCGCGTTCTGCTTTCCTGCGGCGGCTTGTTGCCATTGTTTTGTTTGTGTGCTTGGAAAGTATGAGCTACGCAGAACCGACACTGGAATATGGTAACAAGGAGTGTGTAATACCAGTGGAGTTAGTTTAACCGTCACTACTGAAGTTCAGCTTGTTGCTACTTTTATCTGACACTAATCCTTTTCTTCCGGTGCGGTAGCTTAAGACTAGTTTTCACGCCACTCCAGTTCGACCTAGGGGGCCATTTCGAACGTGATCTGGGACGCGTGCGACTGCCAGAACGGCTTCGGTGGTTTGATCCGGACCAGGTTAGGTTCTTTAGTCAATTGCTAGGTGCCGCCACTTGCGCTCTTAGTTCTGGTACCTCCGTACTGGAAGTAGACTGAACCTGAGAAACCTGAGCGTTGGATTTCCAAATATGTTCGGCAACGTACGCGAGCTGGGAAAGACGCAGCACTTACATACCGGGTGTTACGTATATCACATGGCAGGCGAAGAAGCCGCATCTCTTTAAGAGGGTTCGCCAACAGAAAGAGGTTTAGCTAGGGTCTGCATCTTGTGCAGAGTAGCTGCGTAGCGCAAGGGCGGCCTGATACGCCGAACTGCTTTAAGACGACGGCCGTAAGTTCTTCGTATGTTTGCTGATACGCGGGAAGCTCTAAAAATACGTCGAGATCATCGACGACTTGCGGAGGAAGCGCTCAGACAATGCGGTGAGATTTGACACTGGTACATTTAACGCTGCGTACCAAAAAATGAACCCTAGCGGAGTAAACTACGACAGGATTAGTCTCTCGGAAAGGCTGGATAGGGAGACTGAATTCACTAACCTGTTGTCCAAATATGGTTGGAGAAGTTTCCTATCAAAACATTACACTTGCGTTAAATCGCTTGTCGTGCCGTCATTCCGTGCATTAAATGGGAGATGTCGACGTATTAGAATTGGGGGATGATTTTGGAAAATACTGTAAGACAAGGGGATTAGGCTGCCAAACTTTTTCTGAGTGGCCGAAACTTTTTTCATCAGGAGTGTTTTTGGACTTCTCTGGCTCACAAATCGGACGAATTTCGGACGCGTTTCGGTCACTCGTGACAACAGGAGCATAGTAAAAGACCACACTGAACAAAACACAAAGGCAAAAAGAAAATAAAGCAAAATAAGTTGAAACACAGGTCGCGTACGTAGGTCGTAGAAGACCCGGTAACCTGCAATGCAAAATAAATACCGCGTAAGTGGCTGGATCCTATTAGCACAGCCAACATACCTGCAGAAAGATATATGTGGGATTGAGCATGTGCAAAGACTAGCCTCTCGAACCTGTTAGTCACTACATCGGTAATATAAATACTTACATATGGTTGGTTGCGTCCGGTTTAGGATTTGTCCGTCATTGGCCAGCCACCGGATGCCTGTGCCTACAGAGGGACCATGGGTGGCTGACGCTGCACCACCCAAACACCCTGCAACTAATATAAACCCGAAGGATTAAGACCTAGAGCCTGCGATGATAGCCACGCTGCAGCAACGGAGCCGGCCCACAATCGTTCACAAGCAAACACAAGGATGCTATATTTGGAAAGCAATCGCATATATTTACATATCTAGTGGTAATATACAAGGGTAGTCGTACAGTCTGTTCTAACCACAGGGGTATTAGCCTTACGTCAGTTGTGCCAAAAGTAATGGCCTCGATTCTCGTTTGTCACCTCACTCTGGAACCGGAATATTGGATGAGGGAAAAGCAGGCAGGTTTCCGCCCAGGACATGGCTGCATATGCCACCTATTTACTCTGCAGCATGTGTTAGAACAGCGCCACGCATACCGCAGGCCGGCAATGGCTGCGTTCCTCGATTTCAAACGTGCGTTCGGTACAGTCGATCAATGATTTCTGTACAAAATACTTGCGCCGAAATGTGTTCACACGAAATGTGTGAATATTTTTTGTGCTCTACACTAGTGAACTACAGGTTACCTCACGGTCAACCGTGCCCTGTGGAATAGCTTTCCGACAACCAGTAGATTTGGTCAAGGCAGTCCGATTTCGCCGTTTTTGTTAATTACGTCGTGTATTCTATCATTAAGCGTTCTCTTGCGAAATCTTTCAATGTAGGCGTTGAGGCCCGCATGATTATGGGTTAATTGGTCTTGACTATACAAACGATATCGTCTTACTTTTCGAAGATGTTGCGGTGGAGAAATCAACCCGGAATAGATTGGCAGGAATGGTCCCATTATTTGGTATGCGCATCGCACCCTCAAAGTTCGATGTGCTGCTGCACGACTACCAGCCAGTTTCTGACCCCTTGACCATTGATAACGAGGAACCCGATGTGGTTGATTAATTCACGGATCTTGGCAGCTGCCTCAGCAATGATGGGCGCATAGAACCTGAAGTCAGTTCACGCATCGCAAAGGACAGAGCTGCCTTCTTGAACCTCTGGCATCTTTGGTGACAGAACGGAGTTTCACTTTGTCTGAAAGGCCGTGTATACAGGGCCACAGTGAGGGCCGTTCTGCTTTATAGTAGTGCGACTTGACCATTTCGATCTGAAGATCTGAGGCGCCTTCAAGTCTTTGAGCAGCGTTATCTGCGAAGCATTGCTGGTGTCGAAAGGCACCAATGTGTCCGCAGCAATGATGTGCGTAGGCGAGTATTAGGTAGTCATAATCATGCTAGCTCCCTAGCACAACAGCTGGCACTGAATAAGTTGCGTTGGCTTGGGCACGTGCTACGTATGCCTGGTTACTGCTTACCTAGGATGGCCTTATTTAGTCTGGAAATTATAGAGAATACTTGTAGCCCGGGGTGTGTATGAGAACAGGACAAGCTTCTCATCTTGTTTAGTCTGCCAGTTGTACGATGGCGCAGGGCTCGTGGTGGACAGAATTTGACTTGGAAACGTGAAATGAAGTCACTGACGGCCAAACTGGGTGCCGTTGGTCCGTCTCGCCTTCCGAGCTGGAGTCCAAGTGACTCGCCTTGCGACTGGCTCCAGACTTTACAGGACATGGCTTGTAACCGAGACCAGTGGCACGTATGCTGCTGTCTCCTAATCGACTTGCCAGTTTAATGGGTGTTTGATGCTGAGTTATCCGCGGGGTAATGGCTAATTATGACGCGGAGCAGTGAAAGCCGCAAAGAAGCTCTCTCGGTGGTGCCGCCTTATGTTTGCATGATAGCAAGCTTTCGTCACGGTATGTTGTCTACACAAGGTGTAGGCGCCTTGACCCGGATGATTGTTTAAGGTTTTAAGATTTTCAGGTAAGTCTCCCTTCTCTCCCACTTATTATTTTTTATTCCTTAGGTCATCCTGGTTGTATGGCGGCGAAGTATCGCTTCAAGTGTCTGATATACTGCTGTTGTTGATAGGATGATGACTCTGGTAGCACAATCGAATGTAAACGAGATTATTGGTTCGTTACACGAGCATATATGGATCTGGAAATGGCCCTGTTGGTCTGTGTAAAATATTACTAAACTATAAGAGCATTTTGTACCTAGACAACTTCGGAGGCATGCCTGTTTGAAGGTTGACTGTGGGCGTTTGAATCAACTAAACGAATCGCATTTAGCGTGCTTCCGGCTTTTGGCATCACGTTCGTGGGATTGGAATGATAGGATTATTCGGTGACTGTTCCTGCTTCAGCGGGTCGTTGAGCCAGGAGTTGGCAGACTTTGAAATACAGATGAACCTAAAAGAAAGGCCGCATCACACCCTGTCCAACCAATTAATGCGCAGGTATCCTGCCCTATCAGCCTCTGCTCGGCCGTTTACGTGAAGTAAGAAAAAGGAAACAGTAAACTCATAGGGCAAGCAAAAGTGGAAGGAGTTAAGCAAGTAGAATACCAAGATAATTGTGTTATTAAAAAGGAGCTGAAAAGTGAGGGTGAGTCCGTTAGGAAAAGGAAAGGTTTAGTGTTGCCACCCAAGGGCATCGAGCTGACACGTAGAACCCCTAACCATAGGTGACCTAACCGCATGATCTAGAAGCGAATTCCGGTGATCTATAATTCGGCACGACGGAGGTGTTTCAGTCCTAATTTTATCAGACCGCGGTTTATGCAGCTTCAATGCGTGACCGCAGAGATTAGGTCACTTTGCAGACTAAATAGCCTTTACAATTCCGGACCCATCTTACCCATCAAAAAGCGATAAGGGAGCATGGAGTACATCCTCAAACTAAGCAGGCGTTCAGGGTACGTCTGTCCCCGTAGACCCTGCACTACCCAAAATCATACTCGTAACACCCTCTACAGGTCCATTTTGTCTCAGACAGGATATAGTGGACAAGCCTGGATACAAGTTTCCAGGTGAGGTCGGAAGAATGCCGAGAATAGCTTCAGAAACATTTTGGCCGTTGGGAAACCGAAAGAGCGGTGGATAAACATCATACAAAACCCCGACAAGCTGCCTTCTTCCAATTGTCGCTAGAATGAAGTGCTGACGGATGTACGACCACGAAATCAACTTGCTGCGTGACAACAGGGATTTCATCACCGCCAACAACAAATCGGGTGGGAGAACTATCAGTTCCGATTCCGAGTACATAGCACTTGGCTCCACTTATGCGTGTCAACCATAAGGTAGACCATTCTCAGAGCCCACCCAAGGCACCCTGAATCGCCTCAGGACTCCCTGGATATCCGCAATATTCCAGAGCTTAAACTCCTCAGCAAACATTAGTGATGACACTCCTGGCTCCCACGACAAGTCGGTTACACATCGTGAACAACAATGACCCCAATACCGAGCCTGGCAGGACGCCACTAAGAACAGCTTGCCTGAGCAAATGGCTATGTCCCACTCACACGCACTGTTTCCTTCCCTCAATCAAAGCAGATACATTGAAGAGCGCGTCCAGGTATCCCGTAAGATCTCGACTTCAGTGATAGTCGTAAAGGAACAGTGTCAAAAGCTTTCGAAAATTCCACTAATAGCACGTCTACAGCGGGGTCACTCTCTACCGCTGCGGCTCTGTTTTCACGAGCTACAAGTAGGTTAGTTGACAGAAAATTGCCTTGCGGAATCCATGTTGCGCAACATTGAGAGGGTTAAAGCTATTCAGGCGCTTCTCCACTGAATCCCTTATCAGCTTTTCCAACAACTTGACTACTACGCTTGTCAAACTGACAGGTCGGTAGTTCGCGAGCAGAGCGCTGTCCCAGCCTTTAAGAATCGAACAGTTGATTATCTCCTTCCACTACGAAGGTAGGACGCAGCTGTCAAGCCATAGTAAAAACATGCATGGGGGAGGACCACCCAGCTCAGTAGCGAATTCATGCATCAGTTTCAGATAAATTGAATCAGAACCGGAAGAATTAGGGGATAAATGCCTTGCAGTAGCTCGAAGACCTCACTCTCCGTCGTATTAAATTCAGCTAAGCAGGAATCCTCTGGAACTCTCGAAACCAATTCAACCTGTGGTAAAGAGGTCCCCCGAGCAAAAGGCGCCAGTATGCTGATTATTACTTATACAAGTCTTGTCACAGTAAGCTTACGCACTGGTCCCGTCTGCTCTTAATAACGATGGTATAAACAGTTTTGCCCCGCTGCTTCTGGTAACTTAAGCAAGTACTTCTTGGGAGTAGCTGCAAAGGAGTCCGCTAAACACTGCTCGTACTGGAGGCGAACAGTCCTGAGAGGTCGCTTACACTTATTTCTAGTCTCTCCGTAACTATCATAGGTACTGGCTGTTGGAGCTGCTTGGTGGGTTCGCCAGCATCTAGACCGTTTCTTGGGTAGGTACTTGCCTGTTGTATTTATTCATGGAGGCTTGGCCCGTAACCCTCTTTTCCCCATGAGTGGAATCTATGGAGTAGAAACCTCCTTGAATCGATCCAAGGCTAACTAAACAGAGTGGCCCACCGAGAGCTCACAGTTCAGCACTGATGCCTTAGCTAGTATTGCAAATGAAGTCCGCCCGCCAAATATTCGGAAGTAATTCAACGACGGTCTGGTTTAGTGCCTTGAGAGAGCACACGCGAGTGACATGCATGCGTGATCGCTGGACTTTAGAGGTGCACTGTACGAAGTAGCAGTCACGAAGGTGAGGATCAGAGAAAATCGGAGCTACAGTAGAATGATATTTGGTTGTACATGTAGTTAGTAGGCAAGTCCACGAACTGGTACGAAGGCACTTGGAAAGTCAGCTCTTGAAAAGCTACACTGAGAGTTCCTGACGCCGAATTGCAAGGCAGATCGGCCAAACGGAATTCCGGGAGGTTACAATCGACCAGGACTAAACACCTATTCGCGGAGTGAGGGTGAATAAGAGTCAATTATCCCCTGGAAGAACAACCAGGACTCCTGCATATCATTACTACTGTAACATGGATAGAGAAGTGCACAAAACAGCCGATAGGGCTTCAACAACCTGATCCAACGACTGGAATGTGCAGGTAATCAACACATCCAAGTTACAGCTCACATACAGTACAATGCCTCGGACTTGACGACCAACGGAGCCAGCAGTCCTAAGCGGCGCGTAGCCAGGTAAAAAAACCTTACCGTCCCTGATGTCCGAAGACTACCCCGTATCAGTGAAAGCAAGTATGTCGGACGGGATTTGTCAACAAGTGGACCCAACTCGTGCACATTGTTTCTTAGGCTACGCAGGTTGATGAATAGTACCTCAAGGAAGCGGACAGGAACATCCATGGGACGGAGACCCTCGAGTGCGCCACCGGCAGGGATTAAAGTACGGGCCATCGCCCGTCTGCACAGATGACTTCCGTGTTCTCTATGCCCTTTTACACACGCGTTAGCGCACTGTACCAAGCTAGTAGCGTGGCCCATTTACGAAATCGCGTGCAGTGCTTTCAAGTTAGCGAGGCTAAGAACGCTGTTTTGGCGTCATTGACACTCACATTGGTTATGGGACGTTAGGCAATGGGACACCGGTTGGAAGACCCCAGCATAAGCGACAGACAGGCCACTGAAAGTGGTCGAGCACCACCTTCGGTTCTATTTTGTTGCCTGTCTGAAGGAAACCTCGATGATTGTTCTCCAAACTGAAACCGTCCAATGGGCAACTTGTGATGCTTATCTAAGGAGGAGGTCCTAGCTACCATATGATCCGAAGCTTAGGCCGTAACCAGTGCGGACAGACATACTAACCAGCACACGAAGCGGTCTATACTTAGTGCTGGCTAACGACTACCTGGTGTTGGCTTATTTAGCGGCCTAAACATGGTGTGGTAGACAGACAAGCTTCTAACTGGTATTCCGCAGTTCAGCAATGGCTGCTAGTCGGTTACACAGTTTTGTGCGTTTGCCATTACGACGATCATTGGGGCATTTCTCCTATCGAAGGTGGTAGCCCAACCGTGAATTGGACAACGGAAGTTCAATGTTTGCTTCATTCTATCACAGTAGATAACTAAACACAAACTAGGATGATTGCAAGTGTG